>OZ017741.1:59835246-60435246 GCA_963969285.1 Odontomyia ornata | reverse complement strand
TCGCGATTTGCTTATAATCGTGTTTGTGTGAGAGCAGATCTCTGCAACTCTGCTGCTATCCAACATTTTTGGATGTGCACAGACATGTTGGAATGCTCTATTGCAATTTGCAAGTCATCCTTTTCTAGGGATGATATAGCGAACGAAAAAAGGAGAGCAAAGTGCTGTTTTCACGGTACAGGACTAAGTTTTGGGCGGTAAGTAGAGGATATATACATTATAAGGATATGGAATATACTTGTATTTCTATGGTAATTGGTAGAATGTCTGGTTGCAATGTTTTGATTTTGTGTATATACCGAAATTGTTGTCGTCATGCAGATTTTAAAGGAAACAAAAGAGGATGATGAAAAACCTTCGTGAATCGGTGGGCGGTAGTAGACAAAGAATGGAAAAAGAACGATATCGTGTGAAAGTGAAAACTTTTTCTGAACCACTTTGCTAGAAGTGGATACTTTTGGTTGTGTGAAGCGGTTTTATTGTCCTTTTTGTAGTCCATAGAAAGGGGAAGGAGTTATGTTCTTTCACAGTACGGAAGAAAATATGAGGCATTATTCTGGAGGAATATTAAAGTTCATATAAAGAAAATGATTCTTGTTATAATTATAGTCAAGAAAATATCTTTTTTTGCGATATTTTAAAATAATTTTACAATATCCTACTAAAATTGCGGCCTGTCTGTCTATGTGTCTCAGCAAGTATTTTCGCAAACCACATAAGCTAGAGATATTTTGTAACTATGTTATGTTGTATAAGGGGCACACCAAATGCTGTGAAGTACTACTTTTCAGCTAGTCTAGTCCGATTCGTCAACAGTTCTCAGAAGTAAAAAAAAATATATAATACAACGCGGTAAAAAAACAATTCGGAATTTATAAAAACTAGCTGTCTTTAAGTATCTCGACGTTTGGGTCTAAAATACCCTAAGACACTGGATTTTCAATCCTCCAGACTTATCATTAATTTGAATTTATTAGATTTTCCTTAAGTCTTTTCTTAAAAACCTATAATGCGTTTACGTTTTTCACTGTTTCTGGAAGATTGTTGTATATACGCAGAGCATCATTCGTTGCATCGTTCTTAAGTCGATCAGTTCTAGCGTAAGGTATTACAAAATCGTTGGTATTTCTTGAATTATATGAATTCATTTGTGATAATTTTATAAAGGGGCTTCGTTCCGGTTCATTGAAAATTAGACATTTGAAGATAAACTTAGCTTTCGCCATAGTAATGATTTGACTGAAGGTGAGTGCATTGGCCCGTTGATACACTAGCTAGTTGTCTACTTAAATTATTTATGTGTGGCAACCATATCAAACGACGAACTATGGTAAGACCGAGATATTTAATTTCAAACACTCTTTGCAATTTTCGCCGTTAATTTTTAGGTCAACTTGTATGTCTTCCTTATTTTTCTGTTTAAAAATAATGTATTTTGTTTTTGTAGTATTCAATGCTAGCTTGTTTTCGATAAGCCATGCACGATATTTATCTAGATCCTCGTTGGCGATATTCTCCATGGCAACTTTATCATGTCCTAAATAAAGTAGTACAGTATCATCAGCATATAATGTGTGGTGAGCTTTCAGTTTACATATATTCAAATTATTAGTGTATAGCAAAAACAAGGTTGGTCCAAGTATGGATCCTTGAGGAACCCCCGATTTCATTGGTGCTAGATTGCGCAAGACATTATTAACTTCCAAATAACTTTTAAAAAGCTGTTACGGTTTTCTTTGTATACCAAACGATTAAAGCTTTTGAAGTAACAGGTCATAATCAACCATATAAAAAGCTTTCTTCAGGTCCACAAAAATTGCAATAACATAATCTCCTTTATCAAGAGTTTCATTGATGTATCGTGAGACAGAAAGTAACGCAACGAAAGTACTCTTGTTCTTTTGAAAGCCAAACTGCTTCGGATTTATGATGGAATTGTCCATTAAGAAGGATTTTAATTGATTATTTACAAGTTTTTCGAATATTTTACTAAAGGCTGTCAAAAGTGCAACAGGGCGGTAACTATTCGGGTCCAAGTGATCTCCTCCTTTGAATACTGGAATTATTTTTGCCAGTTTCTCTTCGTCCGGAAATGTTCCATTTCTAATATGCTCGTTTATAAAATTTGCCTGTGGTTCAGCTATCTCCTCTTTGACTAGAATAATTTCATGTGTGGCGATGTTGTCAGTACCCGGTGCTTAATTTTTTTTTTCATATTTCCGATTGTATTTAATACTTCTCTTTTAGTCGTTTGATGAATGTGAAAGATGGACTTAGGTGGGCTATTTATGATATTGAAATAGCTAGTTGACTTTTCACCAAGCTCCCTGATAATTTTTTACCAATTGTTGAAAAAAAAGTGGTTTAGCGAGTTTGCTGTTCCACATGGGCGTGCTGCATTGTTATAGTCCATGCCAAAACATTCAGCATTTGATGACATGATCCAGGGTGACGAATTATCTTTTACTTCATTTATTATTTTCCATATTTCGTGTGAGTTGTCCGCCGCTGTTTCCAATCTTCTGGAGTAATATGAAAATTCTTTTAGGGCTTGGTTATACAGATGTTTAAGTGCTTGATCTTCAGTGTTCTTTTTGTATTTTTTATAAGGCTTCCTTTTTTTAATACTAGCCTCAATAACTTTCTTTGTTATCCATGTATGTTGTCGACAGCTGATCTTTTTCTCAATGGTAGAATCATGCTTCGACTCTGTAATCATATTTTTGAGTTCTATAAGGTTTTCAGGTTTTCAGTTTGTTAGCAACTGTTAAAATTTCGATTTGAAAAGATGCTTGTCTAAATATCTGAATATTTTGTGAGTATGTTTTTGCTTTCTGAGACTTTGACCATTAACGGCAATTTTTAGGACACAATGATCTAACTCCGGCCAGTCTGCAAATGTGAATTTAATGTTTTCAGCAATTTTTTATCATTTGTTGCTATGTGATCTGGGCAGGTACCTACTTGAAGTCGGACGAGTAATTTTGTTAAAAGCTGCAACACAAAAAAATATTATAGGGTGTTTAAGGGGATGACCCTTAATTATTTTTACCAATACAGGTATCAAAGGAAGGTCTTGATGAGAACTTTTCAAAACAGGTCTTAATTTAGTAGCACTTGCTGGAGGTGAGCAAGGTGAGGGAAAATGTACGAAAAATTTGTGTCTGAAAAAAGTCATGAAAGTAAGTCTCTATGATCACAACGCTAAAAAATACCTCAAAAATCAAAGCTCAATCAACTTTGTTGATGATAATAAATTTTATGAATTTTACACTTTCATCCATGAAATCGAAAGTTGACCGTAAAATTTGCTGAAAACTCGCGTCTCCTGATGTTAAACACATAATTTCTGAAAATTTCATAAAAATCGAGCCATAAGAAGTGAAGATATCAACGATTGAAAATTTATCAATTACACGTGACACCATGTAGATATGACAGCAAATTAAAATACATCATAACCATCTATTAATTTTCCGAGCTCAATTCATGGAATATATGTATGCATGAGTCAAGTTTTGATGTTCAAAAGATGCTATTTGATTTATAAATTACTTTATTAAGCCCTTCTGACAGGAGTAATCTGCTACTTCGACTTGTTTTTAAGTTATCTGCTTTCGTCACTAAACCGTGAAACAAATTTCATTGAAACATCTTCGAAAAATTTGATCAGTAAAACCAGTGCCAAAACACTATAAAACTTCTATCTAAATAACCAGCCGATAACAAGGTTCGATTACTTAACTGAATAAAAAAACGTTTAGAGAAAAAAAATTAACCGACTTCAAAGTGCGCTGAAAAGGATGAAATAAATTTTATGGAAGCTATGCCATATCCATAGGATTCGAATTCTGTTCAGATAAATTTTATTCCAATATCTCATCAATAGCTACCTTGATTTTAGGTTTCGTTAAAGTCCGGTAAAAGTTGTAACTTTAAGAATCTTTCGAAATTTCGCATTTTTACTAGCTGCCATTTTGTTATTCTGACATGACGTTGAAACCTTTTTTTAGAAGCACTAGACATTTACAGTCTCTACTGAATTGCTAAGTTTTATTAATATTGGTCTCAGGTTTTGTTCACAAATACAGTAACAAGATTTTGCACGTTTTTGTTTCAGACAGTTCAACTTTCGATTGTTTATTGTAAGCTTCATTACAAAGCCGAATGAATGTTTGTACCGATTTTCATCCAAATCGGAGCTATAGTTCTGTCAATACAGAAATCACGGAATTTTATTTAAATTAGCTGCTATCTTTACGCTTAGCCTGTTTGGCTGATTAAAACAAATAGCTGAGATATTTATCAAACACACCATTCCTGAAAATTTGGTGAAAATCGAGGTAAAATTGCGACCTTCAGCAGGCTCATAAATTTCGTTATGCATATATATATATATATATATATATATATATATATATATATATATATATATATATATATATATATATATATATATATGTGGGATTGTAATAATAACGATGATGTTGATTCGATAAAAGATATTTATTTTATATAGTGATGCGGACTTGTAAATGAAAACAATATGAATTGAAGAATGATGGGAACGGCTCTCTGCTAAACTGCCTCTCACGACGTCTTCGATACGAATCTTCTTCAACATCCGTCTGCTATGTGTTTGTGCTCGCTAACCAGTTGTTCAATCACCCGTTATCTCGTCTGTGTCGTCTAGCAGGCCACTCGTTCCGGGTTGCCAGCACAGCTCGTTTCCCACATTCGGCCATCCTGAACTTCATCCGTCTCGGATGAAGAACCTTCGTCTTCATAGTCGGCATAACGGCGCCACGGTTTCATGTGGTCAGCACTTGTACTAGTTATCTTCGGACCCTCGGCACTGGCACTGGCTTTGACAACATCGTATCGCCCATTTCTTTTCACCTTCGTAACCTCGTACGGACCCAAAAACTCACTGGCTAGCTTTCTTCCAACAACAAACTGCGTTCTTTTGATAGCGACAAGGTCTCCCACCTTATAGATGTTTTCCGGCTTACGTCTCTTATTGTATTGCTGGCGGTTCTCCTCTTGACTTTTCTGGATGTGTTCTCTGGCTTCGATTCGTCTCTGGTCTCTCTCGGCATTAAAATGTTGCACGTGTAGTTCCTCTATCATCTGTCGAATTTCAGTATGCTCTGCACCCCTGCCTCGTACCCCAAAGAGTAGCTCGAACGGCGTAGTTTTTGTAGCTCTATGGAAACTCGTATTCAGCGCGAATTGCAAACGGTCCACATACTTGAACCATTTCTCAGGATGCTCGATAGCCAGCTTCTTCAAAGCTTGCACTATATTGGCGTTGACTCGTTCAACCTGCCCATTTCCACGCGGCACTCCTGTAGTTGTTATCACATGATGTATGTTTTCCCGGTCACAGAACTCCTTAAAAGCTGCGGACGTAAAGGCAGCTCCATGATCACTGATTAACCGTCTCGGGTTTCCAAAGCTTCTCTGGATCTCGGCGAACTTCCTCAAGACTTCATCGGTAGACAACGTTTTCGTCGGAAACAGCCAAGTGTATTTCGAGAAAGCATCCACAACAACAAAAATATAGCGGTATGACTTACTGGTGGCATCCATCGGCCCCAAGTGATCCACGTGAAGAGTGTCCAATGGTTGATCACCCTTTTCTAGACAATGCAGCAACCCCTCTTGCTTTCCGGCTTTGCGACTTGCTAGGATGCACCGCACACAGTTTTGAATGCAACTCTCCACCTTCTTCTTCAAACTCAAGATGTAGTATTCGTTCTCAATTTGGAATATCGTCTTTCGTACGCCAAAATGACTCCGTTCGTGCACAGTTCGAATGACTTCTGATTCCATCGCTCTTGGTATACATAACAGCTCTCTTCCGGCAACTCCTTTGAACAGCAACGATCCTTTTAACACATAGCCATCGTAATTAGGATTGGATTCCAGCACTTTTCTAATAGCTTCGATATGCGGATCCTTCGCTTGCGCTCGCTCTAACCTGACTATAAATTCGTCTCGCATCAAATATATCATCGTGGGAAATCGGCTTAATGCATCAGCGTGCGGGAGGCGACTTCCAGCTCGATGCTCCACTTCAAAGTCAAAATCTTGAATAAACATTACCCATCTCGAGGCTGCTAGTGGCAACTCCTTCTTTTCTATTGTCTGTCTAAAAGCACTGCAATCAGTGACCAGCTTAAAATGGATTCCCAACAGATAGTGTCTAAGTTTCCTGAAAGCCAAATAGACGGCCTTAACTTCCAAATAGTAACTATGAGCACTCTCGTCAGCACTAGTGGTTTTGCTGCTATAATAGTAAACAGGGTGCAACTGTTGATCTTCGCTTCGCTGGAACAACACAGCTCCAAATCCTCTAGCTGAAGCGTCCGTATGCAGCTCTGTTTCTGCTCCTCGTCGATAAATTTGTAACACTGGGCAACTAGTAATAGCAGCTTTCAACTTTGTTACTGCATCTATTTGCGATGAATCCATGCGAAATTGCACTTCTTTCCTTAAAAGGTTTGACAATGGACGAGCAATCATTGCATAATTTAATATGAATTTTCTCAGGTACCCGGTTAATCCCAGGAAGGACTGTACAGCTTTAATATTTTGTGGCAATGGAAATTTTGTTACAGCGCGGACAACCTGCTCGCTTGGCTTGACGGTTCCGTCTGCTATACGGTGTCCCAAAAAGTCAATCTGCCGCTGCAAGAATCGACACTTTTTCCATTTAATCCGAAGCCCGTGCTTCATGCACACTTCCAATACGTACTTCAAGCGCTGTACGCCCTCTCTTTCATCCTTGGCCAGCACTATCACGTCATCCATATATGTTAACACGATCCCCTCGTGAATCAGCGGGTTGAAAATAAAGTTAATGAAACGCAAAAACACAGCTGGCGAGTTACAAAATCCGAACGGCGCGTACATGAACTCAAAATGCCCCTCGTTGGTGATAAATCCCGTATATCCAATACTCGATTCATCGACTGCTACATGAAAGAATCCGTTTTCTAGGTCTATTGTTGTAAACACGCGTGCGCCTTGCAGCTTGTCGATGACGTCCTCTATCAATGGAGTCGGGAAAATTTCTCTAATGACCTTCTTATTCAGATCTCTGTAGTCGACGCAAACTCGCGGCGTACCATCTTTCTTTCTTACGATGACTACTCTACTAGCATATGGCGACGTTGATCGTCGAATAACTCCATCCATCAGCCATTGAGAAATCTGCGACCTGAGTGCCTCTTGCTCAACAAAATCTAGTCGACTAGCCCGATGCACGACTGGCATTTTTTCTTTCAACTCGATATGCATCTTAAACGGTGGTTCCACTACGACCTGCGGCTTGTATGATTCGATTAATTCTTGCACCTCGTTTTGATATTTAGACGGTACTACTTCTAGCGGCAAACCATCGTCTTCTAATGTTGCAATGGACATAATAACAGCTTCGTCTTCAGCACAACAGTTTTTCAATTCAACACTGTCCCTCTTAATGATTATATCAGCAACGGCAGCAATTCCACGGCCCAGCACGCAATCAACACTCATGGCCCCATCTGGCACGACGTAAAACCATAATGACATTTTAATTTCATCTACCACGGCATCGGCCAGAAACTTTCCTTCCGCAGCAACGGAAACTCCTCCGAATCCAAGAAATGAACGAACAGCTGATTGAATTTGAATATTCGGTAATGTATGCAGCACAGTTTCCTTGATTAGATTCACATCACTGCCCGTGTCAATAAGTCCTCTTACTGAAACTCCTCCAATTGACACATTTTTCAACATCGGCGAATTATCAATGGACTTAACTTCAGCAACGTTCAACACTTTAGGGGTTTGGCTTAACGGACACTCCTTGGACATGTGTCCAGACTCACGACACTTGAAGCACTTTGTAGGGAAAGTGCACGCAGCTCTTATGTGATCAGCAGACCCACAATTAAAACAATATTTTTTATTTACTGCAAAACCAGCTCCACTGTTCAGCTTTGTGCTATTCAGCTCAATGGTATCGGCTCTTGATCGGCTCTCAGCTACAACTCTTGATCGGCTCTCAGCTACAACTCTGGATCGGCTATCGGCTACGGCTATTGCCTTCTCTTTTATGTCCTCGTAAATCTTCAGCTTTTTCTTCAACTGCTTTATGTCTTCAGCTCCATACAGCATCATTTTGTTAATTTCGGTGTCTCGTATTCCTTCGACTATGTACTCGATCAGCGACGCTTCATCTATATTACCACGAGCGGCCATCTCCTGCATTGCTAACACATATTCCATCATCGACTCGGAATTCTCCTTCTTTCGTTCTCTCAACACCCGATGTAGTTTGGCACCACTAATTTTCATCGAAAACTCCTTTTGCAGCAATCTTCGTAATTCAATCCAGGACCGCACTCCTCTTTCAGCTTGTACTAATGTTTTGGCATCGCCACGAAGCGATTTTTTAGCAAACACAAATTTTTCAAGCTCGTTCCAAACAAACATGTCAGCGATTTCTTCGAAATCTGCAATCCAATTCTCAATAAGGTAGTGTCCACTACCATCAAATGTACGAATTGTATCTTCAACGTCTCGAAACGAAAAACTGCACTTTGTCATAGTGCCCGTCCTACGGTCACCATCAGCCCACGCGCCATTTGATTTTTCATTTTCGTCGTTCTCGCTTACATTCGCCATTTTATGGTACTTTTTCAAGCAACGTTTTTTGTTCGCGCTTGTTCTCGAATGACGAGGATCGCTCAATTCGTCATCGGACTCCGATTCGTCGTTTATGCGCAGTTGTTTAATGCTCATTAGTTTTCGCAGCAACAACAGTTCCTCATGTTCGGCATCAGCTCGACTCCTCTGCTCCTCCCTTACTCCTTGCGATCGTTTGCTGGTGTTGTCGTCGCTTTCACTACTTGCTTGCACATTTCGGTCCTCGATTTCGCGCCCTTCATCGATTTCCATTTCCAAGACCTCGAGATCGTTCAAACATCGACACAACTGGACGGCTAACTGTTCTTTTGTTTTCGGTTTCACATTTATCGATAAAATTTCACTTACTGTTTCTAACTGTACTTTGTCGAAATTATCACAAATGTACTTTCTTTTGTTTTCAAATTCTTCACTGTCTTCGCCTTTATATTCAAACCCACCGAACTCGCGTAATTGTCTACGATTTTTTCTACCGTCATCTCTCTCGAAAACGACTTTATGCAGCACAGCTATACTAGACGCTTTCGTTCGCTGGTGGGTCAAACTATCCCACACTAAGTCACCAAGTGTTAACTTCCTACTCGACATGTTCACTGCACTTTTCAATTTCTATTGTCACTGAATTTACACTGAATATCAAAGCACTATATAAAAATCCCAGTTTGATGAATCCGATTAATCAAGTATCCGATCACTCAATTATCCAATCCCGGTTGAGCCCCCAAAACTGTGGGATTGTAATAATAACGATGATGTTGATTCGATAAAAGATATTTATTTTATATAGTGATGCGGACTTGTAAATGAAAACAATATGAATTGAAGAATGATGGGAACGGCTCTCTGCTAAACTGCCTCTCACGACGTCTTCGATACGAATCTTCTTCAACATCCGTCTGCTATGTGTTTGTGCTCGCTAACCAGTTGTTCAATCACCCGTTATCTCGTCTGTGTCGTCTAGCAGGCCACTCGTTCCGGGTTGCCAGCACAGCTCGTTTCCCACATATATATATATATATATATATATAGTATATGTATAAATATATGTATATATATATATATATATATATATATATATATATGCATCGTTTTGCAGTCAGGTGAACGGACACACGGCCAAAACGTATTACTGACCATATCAGTTTCTCGAGTGCCAATACACTCGATCAAGATAATACGCGAAGGGTTGAAAGAGGCGAAAGTGCTAAGGCAAAAAAAATGTATGCATATATATAAATATATTTATATTATATATATATATATATATATATATATATATATATATATATATAATATAAATAAATATATTTATATATATGCATACATTTTTTTGCTGATCGAGTGTATTGGCACTCGAGAAGGTGATATGGTCAGCCTTTTTTGTCACTAGATAGTGTTCGTTGTCATATATTGAGCAATACTAATCAGATTGAATCAAACTGATATGCGTTTGAAAGGTGACATTCCAGTCTACAATTTTCATATGGACAGTTTTGTATTTCGTCAATCGTGTCAAAAGTTGTATTCATTTAAAAATGAGTGAAATTTCTGAAAAAATTCTTTATATTTTACAATATCACTACGAACAAGGTGAGAATGTATCGCAGGCTCGGGAAAAAGTTTGTGGTGTCTACGGTCAAGATACCTTATCAAAAGCCACAGCCAAAAGATGTTTCGCTCGCTTTCGTTTTGGAAATTTTGATGTCAAAGATGCACCTCAATCACTGAAAAAGTCGATGAAATCTTACAAAAAATTGAAGAAGACCCACACATAAGCAGCCATGACATTGCTGAAGAACTGAATATCCATCGCCAAATGGTTTTGAACCATTTGCGTAAGGCTGGACACACAAAGAAGCTCAACGTTTGGGTGTCGCATGAATTAACACAAAAAAATTTGATCGACCGAATTTCCATTTGCGAAAAACTAATTCAACGCAACAAAATCAAGCCATTTTTGAAGCAAATAATTATGGGCGATGAAAAATGGGTAAGATACGAGAATGTCTTTCGAAAAAGATCATAATCAAAACAGGTGAATCATCACAAACGACTTTAAAGCCAGGATTGACACCTAATAAGGTTATGCTGTGTGTATCGTGAGATTGGAAGGGAATGGTTTATCATGAGATGCTAGAACCTGGCCAAATACTCAATTTGGCTCTGCACTGTCAGCAATTAACCAGATTGCAGCAAGCAATTCAAAAAACCGGCCAGAATTGATCAATAGAAAGGGCATTGTCTTCCATCATGACAATGCCAGACCACACACATCTTTGATGACTCGGCAAAAATTGAGTGAGCTTGGTTGGGAAGTTTTGATGCATCCACCGTATAGTCAAGAGCTTGCACTATCAGACTGCTATATGTTTCGGTCTCTGCAAAACTTCCTTAATGAAAAGAAATTCACTTCAAAAAGGAACTGTGAAAATCACTTGGCCAAGTTGTTCGCTGATAAACTACCGAAGTTCTACACAGATGGAATAATGGCTCCACCCACAAAATGGCAAAAGGTCATAGATTAAAAATGGACAATATGTACTTAAATAAAAACCATTTTAAATAAAAGAAATATTCAATCAAAAAATGACAAAATAAGGCTTAAGGCTTTTCAGAGTATCCAATATTTTTTATTATATTAGAAGGATCTATGACAATTATGTGTGTAACAAAATATCTATCCGATGGTCTATATTTTCAATGACCCTGAGACATAATTCAGGATCAATGTCGTTAATGTGCTTAATTATCTCATCCTTTAGCTCTCAAATTGTTCTTGGCTTATTGACAGACACATTTTCTTTTAAATATCGCCAGAGAAAGAAATCCAACAGTGTCAAATCACATGATCGTGGCGGTCAATTAACATCGCCACAACGTGAGATAACACAGGTATTGTTTTGTTGGCTGTTGTGGGAAGTGGCCCCATCCTGTTGGAACCACATATCGTCCAGGTCCATAATCTCAATTCCTAGCCCCAAGAAGTTCGTTATCATCTCGCAAAAGCGAACACCATTCACGGTAACTGCTTGGCCGTCCCGGTGACGCCATCAGCCCATAAACCGCACCAACAAGTCACTCTTTGTGGATACATCGGCTTTTCAACAATGACTCATAGATTCTCATTTGTCCAAATGTGGCAATTCTGCTTGTTAACGAATCATAGGTGAAAGTGTGCCTCGTCGCCGAAGATGATTTTCTTTGTAAAGTCACGATTCCCTTCTGTCTGTTCAACCAACTATTCGGCGTATTTCCGACGCTTGAAATGGTAAATAGGCTTCAGCTCTTGAGTCAATTGAACCTTGTAAGTGTGTAAATTCAAATCTTTATTCAAAATTCGCATCAGTGATGTTCGTGAGATGTTGAATTGTTGGGCACGATGACGAGGTTGACGGCTCTTCTCCCACACTATTGCGAACAACAGCAATGTTTTCCGCAGAACGAATTGGGCGAGCGTGCATAGGTGATTTCACATTTCCTAAAGACCTGTTTTGCTGAAATTTGCGCACAATTCTCCCGATCGTAGACACATTTGGTCGATTATGTTGGCCAAAAACTCACGAAGTGCACGAAATGCATTTTGATCGCCCATTTTCGTAAAAGGCTTCAACAACCTTAATGTGCTGCTCAATTGTGTACCTCTTCATGGTTGAATTTGTTAAACACTGAAACAAAGACACGTCAAATTAAGTTGGGCGAAAAACTTGACGTTAAGGTGTGACTCACAATTAACATCGTGCATTATTGTTCGACCACCCTTTATATATATATATATATATATATATATATATATATATATATATATATATATATATATATATATATATAGCGAATAATTAAATTTCTCTGAAAAAATTTACCGGAAAAGATCCTTCTTAACTGTATCACTCGTTCACGCTTATTCGATACCCATTGCGTTCGTTTTCAGTAAATTATGGCCCATGATTTTTAGTAGAGCTTTATGTTTAGTGAAAACTTAACTATGTATTTTCATGTTAATCTTTAAAGTTATGATCTGCTAAAGAAGGAAAAGTATCGTCTTTTTAGGTCACAATTCACTACCTTTAGATTTCCGGGAACATAATGTAGGATACCAGTATTATCTTCAAAATAACGAATCAATTTTCATATAGCGATGAACTCTTTAATTTGCAGTCACGCAATGCTGATTATTTCTTGGAGGAATTTTGCAAATCCTACGTATGACATCTTCATCTAAGGACGTAAGAAGGACCTTTTAATAAGGTAACTAGTAAGCAAAGGACGAATACGGAAGAGAAGAGCAATTATGAAATTTCATCCCATGATATTGCTCTGAATCATTTTGTACTATTTTATAGTATTTATGCTGCATTTAGAATTAATTTATTCATCATTTCCAATGGAAATGATTGACTGAAATCCACCGTTTATTGAGAAAATTAAGGATATTGATCGTTTTCATCATCCATGTCCAAAATATTCGGTGTCCTCCATCAAATGCTTGAAGAGTCGTAAAATAATTAGCATATTTGGTACGAAAGTGCTTTAAAATTCAATTTATTGGCGTCTATGTACTATATTGCACTGTTAATATCTATAAACTCGTTGAAAGGATCAAAATTCTGCGCTGATACCTTTAATTCCAATATGATGTTCTTCATTTGAAAATATTTACATGTGTCGATCAGTTATCCGAAAAAATCGGGGTGAAAGTCGATAATTTTTTTTATTTTTTACAATAAAGGTTCTTTACCGATAGTTGATTTTCATGTCCTTTAAATGCAATCTAACATAAAGTAAGTCCTATCATTCGTTGAAAACAGAACTCTTCTATTTACTCCCGTTCAAAATTTATGCGTGAACGTACATAAAAAAGCAACAACAACAAAATATACGGGTCAACATATTCTCTTTGAAAGCTGGTTGAAACTGCATTCATCGTGCATGACTCTTTTTGACCGACTTCCAAAGGAAGAAAGGTTATCAGTTTGTCGCGTAAATTCTTTGTTGTTGCTTTTTTATGTATGTATGTTCACGCATAACTTTTGAACGGGGATGAATAGAAGGCTCTTATTTTCAGCAAATTAACGACTTACTTTGTAATAGGTTTCATTTAAAGGACATGAAAATCAAATAACGGTAAAGAACTTTTATCAGGTAAGTCACCGTATTCGCCTGACTTCTACCTATTCGGAAAATCGCATTTGGCCATGAAAGAAGGCTTGTACCGACAACCTGAAGGACATTCCGGTCAATGACCTGAAACACTCTTTCGAAAAGCTTTTGGATCGCGCAAAACTGTGTATCGCGCCCGAAGGAAAGTATTTTGAATAAATAAACTCGACTTTATCAGAAAAATGGACAAAATACCGTAAATATCTACAGGTGGGAATGTTGTAGCATAATATATCCTTAAATAATATGAACTTTATGTAATATTCATAATGAGTTGATTAGAAGCCATTAAAAATCATCATTTTTCTATGAATCATAACGATTTTCCATACTTTCCACAAACTCACTAATTCCAATCATCAAGATTCTAATCAAGCATACCTAGACCCCCTTGAGTGTCAGTACACTTAACTTTTATTTTCCTCCATAATAAATTCTAATCTAAGTATGTAATTTTTTCATTCTTGCATCTTCACACCCAAAATGAGTCGCCATTCCATGCTTCTTCACTTTTATCTACACCACACACCAATGGCGTACGTACTCCACATGCTTCGTCTCATCTAATTCCGCCTCATAGACACTGACCTTCATCATTCCAAAATTTCTTAAAGCTTTAGCTTATTCATTGCGTGCTGTACATCATCAATTTTACCGCCTTTTCAATGTGCTTTGCCTATCTTCAAGCCGAAGTAGACTCTCGTGCCCCGTTCTCTTCCCGCTTAACCAACAACTTCTCTACGAATCTGAAAAGGATCTTCAACACCTCATTCTTTTGTCGGTATTTCCCCTGGTCAATGTTGTTTTCTTCGATGGTTTACTACAATTTTGCATGAAATTTGTACAGTTTTTGTTGATTTTAGCAACTGCTGCTGTATTGCTGCTTCGGCGTTTAGAAAAACAGGAAAGCATGCATGGAATAATTGAAAAGTTTGCTGTTGTTATTGCCATATGCTCCCGAAAATAGGAGGGGAGCTGACGAATCAAGTGGGATTTGATGAATAGATCAATGAAGAATGGCGTGGCGGTAAAATAAAAGATGTTCAAGCTGTTATTTGCAGCTCACGTATTGAGAAGATGAATAACGGTAATTTTATTTCCTTTGTTTGTGGTGAAAGATGAAAATGTCTACACAAGGCGTTTACGTTCTCTTACCCAGCCCTATGCGAGTTTTTCCAATTACCAAAGAAAACACCAACATGGAATGGAAAGAAAACAATAACAATGGAAATTCCATAATGAAATGCGAAATATACATTTTCAGTTCATCAGAGCAACAAAGAGCTTATGTCCGCCATGTTGGCTTTTTTTTCTTATTAACTTCCCTCCTTACATATCATGGAGGGATATCATTGCGCCGTGTGTATAATAGTGTTGGAGCGAAAAGAAAGCGGTAGTGTGGGTGAGGTTCCAACACAACAATATTTTAAACATTCGAAATACCCCGCTCTCTGTGGGGAATACACCCGCACATAAGGTGCAACTCATGAAAATGTTCTGCGACATTGTTTGCTTCAAGTTCTTTCTTGGTGTTTTCATGAAAAATATTTTTTGGGTCTTTTTATCGGTCATAGGTTTCTTTCATGTATTTTTCAAGGAGGTTTTTATTGAATTGCATGATGGCGGCGACCGAACGTACAAGCGCTAGACATGTAAGGCGTGGGAAGAATGCATGGAGAAGAGGATCAAGAATTATTTAGTGTTGTATTTCGTCAAGGATAGTGATAATTGTTTGGACGCTGCGGAAAGAAAACGAAGATCATGAGGAGCCCAGTGGCTACCAAGTTATTATAAGAAACACAAATAATTTCCTTACCGTTAATTTATATATTATTTCATAAAGTTGTAGGATGAAAATGAATTAATTTACTATGCAGCTTAGGAAACTATGCTATGATATGTTTCGAAAAATATTTATTTTACTTAAGTTTACAGTATTAATCTTTTCAATACAAACAAAACTTTAAAATCTTGACACCCACTACCTTATATAACATTAATGGATTATAATAGAATTAGATGTTAACTTAATTAGCTTTACAGAATGGAAGTTTTAAAAATTGAGTTTCTAAATTTAAAACATTATTTGCTTTACACCCCCTTAAAACAACTTGCTCGCTGCACCCTTTGAACGATTATCCATCGCTGCCCTAACTACTTCCTCCTTGTGCTCCACTACGCTCCTTAATCCTGATACCACTAGCTTTTCCGCATATGACTTGACCGTATGACCATCCGTCCTCTTGTTTGTATACGCCTGTGCAAGCCCGAAGGATTTTTCGCTCCACTAATCCTATCTTGCCCCATTTTGTTTTCGGAACTTCTTTCCATATCATTATACTTGTATGTGATGATCGGACGAATCAGTATTTTATAGGCCAAAACTTTGACTCGCTAGCTCGCTGTTGAATGCTGTTTAAAAAGAGGTATAAGAAGATCGTACATGAGCTACCCCAAGTACTTCGTTTGCCTAGAGCAGGGCACCATCTGCCCATTCAACTCAATTCCGGAGTCGTAGATGCCGTTGTACAACGACCAAAGTTTTTGTGGGGGTACATGATCACAATTAATTCACTTTTCTTTGCATTTACCCTGATTCCCCATTTCCAGTAGAATGCAGTAACAGTTTCCAAGCATTTTCAGAGCCTCGTTTCAGCAAAGCGTAAATTGTGCTCAAATGACCACACTAACAAGTCGTCAGCGAAGAGGTTCACCTGGATTCTGGGTTTATATTCGTTTCTCATGCTCGTAACGTCATAGATGAATATAATGAAAAGAAATGCGTCTAATATAGACTGTGGTACCCCCGAGTCAATGCAAAATGGGTTCGAACTAACTCCACCAACCACCACAAATGCAGTTTGTCCCTTTGTGATGCTGCCTATAATTTTTACAAGCCAAAATTTATCATTTTGTAATGAAGCCCATTGATCAAAGTCTTGTTATGATTTTTAAGTCTAAGCCCGAACGAGGAACCGACCTCTCATCGGTTCTAGACGTTAAGTCTGAGTCGTGCCAACGAATGGTACCAACCGGGCAACTAATCCGTGCACCGTAATCCATTTTAGCGGTGGCTGCTTGTCGGCCAGCTAGATCGGAGAGGATTTCGGTCGCGGGTCTCAAAATGGATTACGCTCATTTACAATTTTTCAGCCACCATTAAACGCCCGTTTCAAACGCGTCGAAAACACAATCATACGGAGAAGAAACCTATTTTACGTTACTCCGTATTTCTTTATTCATCCAGTCAAACAAACAAATCTAATTTCTATTTCGTGATCCCGAATTTTACCGACGCGGTACCGAAAAATACACTACGTTAACGTAAATCCGAAAAAAACTACGCTAAAGAAAAACAAAACCAACAAAGGTACCGCGTACCACGTGCGACGCGAAACCGGCCTCAGTGGATTTTCTCAAACCCTACCCTCGCCACGGCATACTTACCATGCACTCTACTTCCCGCTGGAAAGAAAGGACCACTGGAAAGGAAAGTCGTTGTTAAGCTTAGCAATTCATGTTATTATTACTAAGCATTGTCAAAGTAAACATTATTCTTTGCATGATACAATGAAATCTTGAGCTAAATAATAATGTAAATTTCATTATTAATAATCTTGTGAGCCTATTTGTTTATACTATAAACTTAGTTCTAAAAATTACATTCCGCAAGAAATCTACTTAGTTAACCGGAATGGAATTATTGTATGAAATTCTAAACTCATAAGGAAATCTTGCGAAATAAAATAGTAAGTTTAAATTGTGTAAACCTAATAAGGAGTTAAAATTTTATAAGTATAGTGTTTTATAATAATTTTCACAACTGCTAGATTATCGATTATACTAAAATATTACCTCCTAAAATATCAAAACATAAATTTTCATGTACATATAAAATGTATGCTACACGAAAACTAATACTCAAAATAACTGAGAGTTAATTGATTGGAATTGATACAAAAAAAATCACACAACAAATCTAACTCCCTTACTCAATTGCTGCTTGACACTTTAACTAATTACAGCTGTAATATTTCTTATTATTTCAAAAAGATAGCAAGATCCAAACTTTTAACAGTGTTCATATATTACGTTATGTTCTGTTTCAAATAAATAAAAAATGTTTATGATATAGAAAAGTACAGTTACACATACAGTTAAATAATTTTTGCCGTATACATGTTTTAAATCCACTACTATATTATTTGGATAGCATTTTCCGTTACACCTGACTTTTATAAAGTGTCTTGAAACAATGCTAACACAATTTGAAATCCGAATTCTAGTTTTAGAAGATACTTATTTGAAAGAGACACTAAAAATATGTATTAAGCCGACAATTGCTTGCTTAGCTTTGCCACGCCACGCCACGACACCTTGTATGTCCCATAATAATTCAGAATCGCCTGTAGTTTAACAATGACGTTAAGAGAATTTTGACAAACGGAACCATCTCCACCACTCACCTCTTATTACCAACTCTAAGATTACCACGAAATTGATTCTGGGGATTTCTAAATGGATTTGAAAATGGTGGCATTCCACCTCCCGGTCCACCACCACCACGACCGCGTTTTCGAAAATATGGCGAATTATTTCGCGGTGGTTGCATGAAAGGCCTTCGAAAGTTTTGTTTCCTTTGCGGTGAAACTCCTCTTTGCGGTGACCTGAATCCTCACCGAGGGAAAGGTTAGTTACCTGGCATTCTGAAAGGTTGCGGTTGTGCTGGTTCGAGTCCTTGCATTCCTCTTGGTCAACCGAGCGCGACTTGTCGTGTCAGAGCGGGCAGTTGTTGAGCGGCGACCACTACTCTCACACTCTGCTACCATGTGGTTGTCAATTCACTTTGACATCCCACGACAAAATTAACGTGGGATGTGCAAACGTCACGACCAACATGAGATGGCAAGCCACATGGCAGCAAGGTGTATTGGTAGTGGTCGCCGCGTCGTCAATGATTCATTACAGGCTTTCTCCATATCAATCAGACAAGCTTATTATTGAGCCAGCTTCTCATTATATCGGCTTGGAACACGGCCGTAGTGAAATAGGTTTTTTGAAGCCAAATTAATTTTCCGGCACTATTATTGACTACCAATATTCGAAAGCAGCAAAATCGGACAAGTATCGACTACGTCAGTATTGCCCGACCTCTTGGATATTGCAAATATGTTTGCGCATTTTCATTGCTTTACTGAAGTAGCAAAGGTTTGTTGATGCGATTGTTCAGAATGATCGCGAAGAGAACAAAGAAAACATAAGAAGCTTTTTTAGCATATAATTGGAGATTCCATCAACCCCTGCTGATTTATTGGAATTTTGTTCCAGTACCAACAAAGTGAGTCTCTCAGGACTGACAAACAAGCCATGGCCAGTAGGTGCGTCGGACGGATTCGAATCAGAGAACCTTGTCAAGCGAAATTGCTCATGGCCCTTGTCGAAATTCATTGTGGTACTGTCCACTAACGAAGTAATGGATAAGTCCTCACTTGCTTTCTTTCCTTGAAGAACTTTCGCAGAATGTTTTGCCATAGAGTCAGCAATAGATTTGTCATCCAGGAGCATGAAACCGTCATAAGTGAGGGCCCCGGGCAGGCTTTTTCTACCAATTATCCTATTGATATGAGGAAACATACAGGGACCTGGCTTGATACTTTCCAGGGCCTGCTCAAATTGCTCGTTAGCAAAAGCTGTGGTTCTCTTCAACATCATTTGGTTTAGAAACATAATCACTAGATGAAATAAATTGCAGTGGTAGACCATTGCGAGTAGCTTTCTAAGCCTACTACGTCCACGCTGAAGCTCCAAGATTTCTTGTGGTAAATTTCTATAAAGGTAATTTATCGAGAATTCCTTAATGAAGATCTTTGAGATGATCGTATCCAGGGTTGAATTTATACATACGACTCAATCATCAATTTCTATCTATTGATTGAAATTTCTTTCAAGGTCAAGGACAAGGTCAACACTAACTGCTGCCAAATCCATTCACTTGTATGGAATGAAAAGTTGAGGATCTTGAACCTCGAGTTTCACTCTTAAGGTCATGTCAATGAACATATGGTGACTCGGTGCCAGGAACTCCACACGCGCGCACTTGGGGCAATCAATATGAGATCCATATTTGATTGAACCCAGTTAGAGATAGCTGTACCCTAGCTATTAGATGCAATATTTTCACATGAGGGATGCTTCACATTGAAATTACCTCCCATAGCATAGAAATCGAATTTTTCGAACAGAGAAAGCACTGCTTCCAAGTCATCAACGAGTTTTCTCACCGGATATCCATGTCGAGCATACATCCCCACAAATGTAAAGGTGCACCTTCTCAACACAGAGCTTATTATATCTGCTCCAATACATTTCACACTTGAAAGCCAGTAATTTGAACTTTCAGGTGATCTTTGTGAGCCGTAGCAACTCCAAAAATCCCTTCGGGACCATCACGCCTGAAAATCTTGTAAATTTCCAGATGCACTCTATATCTTTCTCTGAGTCTTGTTTTTGATATAAACAAGAAGACAGCGCTTTTGAACTTTCAGATGATCTTTGTGAGTCATGGCAATTCCAAGAGTTTCCTCTGGATAATCACGCTTGATGATTTTGTATTTTTTCAGATGCACTCTGTGTCCTCGTTGAGGCTTGTTCCCGATATAAATAAAAAGTCTCGTATATGGATGTTCAAGTATTCTTGAACAGAATTCTTTTTATAATGTGGAGGTAGGGATGGAGTCGAGGATGGTGAGCTTAATGGAACTCATCACGATAACATACTTTGAAGGAAAATTTTAAATATGCAGCTTTTTTCTTACTAAGATTAGTGAGTTTTTTGTGGTGAGAGATGAATGAGTCCAATTTTCGAATGAGTATGACCAAGTCACACCTGCGAAATTGATGGCAATTAGTGCTCAAAACTGTATTTGGGTCATTCTGTGACTACTGCTATATAGGCTGTGGTGTGGGCTGCTTCTTTGCACCTCACAAAAAACTAGAGTATGAGACTCCTTCTCATACAGTATTTTTATGGAGGCTATGATGAAAAGTCTCCGTTTCTCTTATTTCTTCTGGCAATGCTTCCTCCTTGCCTCGATTTTTTTGCTCCCTCCCTCTAAAACTTACAGGGTGTTCCCTGGCATTGCGGTTGACACAAAAGATTTCGTCTTTTTTCTCGTCCTTTGAGATTGGACATTCATTGGTCTTGTGTGGCTTATCGCATTTTACGCATCTAGCTTAAAGTTCGCAGTTAGAAGCAACCTGGCTAACTCTTTGGCAATTGAAGCACTTCGATGTGGTCCCTTTTGTCAGACGTTCCCAGTGTATCTTCTGATACAGTAGGAACTTTATGTCCATCGATTTTTTAACTTCAAAGTCTGGTCTGAACTGGACTAAGAAAGAGGAAGGCGTCCTTTTCCCCTCCTGGAGGTTACCGTTAAGAACCTTTTAGCTGATAGGATATTTTCTTCAATATCCTCTTCAGCTCAGCCACGACATTGAGTAATAGAGCTAATTTACTCACTCCTGGAAGAGTTAAGTGTTACAATCCACTTTCGCACACTTCAGAAAATTAAATGGGCTGGTATAATCCTCACCAGTTTTAGGGTGGGCCGGAGCTCATGATGCGCTGTTCACCATTACGTTTAAATCTGGCTCCTCTGTTGTATTTCGCGTATATCCCATTTTAACGCTATTCCTGAAAATCTTCAGGTCAAGCCTACAACAAACTAGAGGAGGCATCCTCTCTTCTTTTACTAGCAACCACCCTCGGCTGCTGGGGCTTAGAGTTCCCTTTATCGTCCTCAAGGTTTGGCCATACAAAATCATAGTCAAAGTCAAAAGTGCTTTATTCAATACTTATCGTCATATCGCCTTGCGATATGATTCCGAACAAGTTTCAGTATGAAGATATCGACTCTCGTCACTTGAGCAGTTTGATAAATTCTTCTATTCGATATACAATGCTTCCAATCCGTCTCAGGCTTTCTGT
This sequence comes from Odontomyia ornata, assembly GCA_963969285.1. Taxonomy (NCBI): domain Eukaryota; kingdom Metazoa; phylum Arthropoda; class Insecta; order Diptera; family Stratiomyidae; genus Odontomyia; species Odontomyia ornata. The sequence goes on along the minus strand of OZ017741.1, from coordinate 60,413,405 downwards.
ACAAAACAATACATGCACGAAGACATTTCCTTTCAAAAACTCTTAATTTTTCCATAGTACTAGCAGTCTGGTTGTACCAGATCTGACATCCATATGTCAAAACTGGTCCAACCAGGGTCTTGTAACATATAACTTTGACCTTTTGATAGATGTATCTGGAATGAAAGAGTCTTTGTAGGGCCATGACTACTTTTAATGCCTTATTGAGCATGGTTTTGACATGTTCAGTACAGATACTCATCGAGATGAAAACAGAGGTATAAGCAGAGGATTTATGTGGGACCCGTTCTAAACTACCCTCGCCAGCCATAATGTGGAAATTCTTCCAATTACGTTTCAGGTCTTGACTGACCCCCTGCAGCGTTGTCCAAAACAAAATTGTTTCACACTTCTGCGTATTGATTTTCATTCGCCAATTGTCAGTGTACAGCTGCTCATCATTAAACATTTTTTGAAGATTGCTCTGAACTATTTTCGGTCTACGGTATAGATGATCAGATCATCAGCAAACGCTACCAATGGTCGCTTTCAATAGCCTGCGAATTAATATTGAGAAAAGCAGAGGCGTAGTAACTTTTCCCTGCTGTTGACCATTCAAGACTTTGAATTCGCGCATTGTTGTCAGACTTTCATCAGTCACAACAAATGATTTCTCATAGAATATATTGCACATCATAGCGACAAGGTGTCTGGGGAACCTGTCCTGAAGGAGTTTAAAAATTAGTCCATCTAACCGCACCGTATCGAAAGCTTTCTCCATATCAATGAGACACGCTCCAACACATTCTCTGTTGTTTAGTTTCCAACAGATGTCTGAGGTTACTTTCGTTATCGCATGTACGACAAGTATGGTCGAATGCCTGGCACGAACACCAAATTGGCAATTCGGCATCAACTCATATTTCTCAATGTGGACGTTTAATGCTTTATTTATTATCACTTCAAACACAGCAAGCTGATTAGGTGATAGCTTTTAGGGCATGAAGATTCTTTTTCCTTCTTCAAGATCGGAAATACCTTAGCCTTTTTCCACTTATTTGGGAAATAAGAATTGCTCAACATGTTGTTGAACAATATCCAATAATTCCTAATAGCAACCTCAGGCGAATGTTGGAGAACTAAATTTGGAATACCACCAGTACCACATGATTTCTTGTTGTTTATCTTGCGAAATATGAAACACAAGTATTCAGAGCTGACAAAATAATCAATAAGATTCATTGGCCGTTCAAGCTTGATTTGAAGGCGGAAGGTTTTGTTTCAACGACCTCTGAAAATATTTCATTGCCTCTCTTAGGGTTTGCTAGATGAATCAATTCAAAATGTGTTCCAATCAGGACCAGTTTATCCAATCCCTCACAAATAATCTTGCATCCATTTCTATTTCGATACCAGCCCTATCGAGAAGATTTATCTCATCACTAGTGACTTCAAGATTCGATACCCTCACTCGAGACTTCTTACGGAATATGCTATTCGCTTTCGCAAAAACGCCATCTGGGTCCTCAGGGCTAATACCCCTTAGTTTTTTCGCCCATTGATTGCTGGGCTGACTCCAGAAGTATGAATGGATTATGTTCAATTTCAACAAAGCCAACGAGGGATGGTTGTAGTCCCAAAACCGCCAATAAATATTGTTGACGCGTGTGAGAAGGAGACTTTTCAATCTTTTCAACCTTGCAATGGTTGTTGTTTCATATCCTTCCATATTGTTTCGATGTTTAATCTTGGGAACTACTTTCTCAATCGTTTCCAACGTCAGCTTCTCTAACTTCGACAAATAGAGATCTATTTCATCGTTAGTTAGATTCCTGTCATTAGGAACCATTGAGCAAGCTCCACAATTCTTGAGCTAGGCTACGTAACTAAATCTTGTTTATCAAGTAGTTGACAAATAAACGTGCTAGATATTTGACCGCAATCCAGGTTTAAGTCAAAAAGCATATAAAAAGCTAGAAGCTTTTTGAAGAAAATGAAATAAAACTTAGTATCAAATAGACATTTTGCTATGTTTTGCAATGCTTAACGTACTGAAATTATTATTGTTATGCTTCATACAACTAAAAATCCATTCATACATACATATTTTCAATCAGCAAATCCTTCGAAAAGTTAATTTGATATGGGTGGTGATGGGTAGCAACATGCTAACCTAACAATAGATTCCTTTCCTATGGAATTCTATTATCGATTACTGCACCACTAAAAGTAGCAGCTTACTCCATTCAAAGAAATCAGGTGATTGAATAGGGCTAGGGAAGAAGGCAAGGAAAGGTCGGGTGTCCTGACATACTGGCGTGGTCCGCAGCGCTGACTCTACCTGACCCTACCAATTCTACACTCTACTAAAAGATCCCTGTATATCTCTATTACAGAAACTCGTATAAAAATATGTATATAGAAATTTCTAGGTACAGCAAATTGTTTGGCGGGCCGCATGTGGCCCGTTGATTAAAGATCACTGATCTAGTCACTACAGACATGCTCATATTATCAAAAAAACTTCGAAAATGATAAGTAACATAGATGTGCTATGGTGACTACTCAAACAGAAATATTAGCTTATCGCTAACAAAATGGCGGCTAATAAAAGTTAATGATAATTACGTTTTCATTTGTCTAATTCAATTTAAGGAGTTTATGCACGGGCCACGTTTTCGATAGCTGAACGCGCGCACCAAAAACACAAACAAAGTTTCACACACATTTATCATGTGGAAATAGCATAGATATAGAGAGTACTGGATCCGCTACCGGTCGCGAGAGCCGAAGCAATTAGCAACCTTCGCTAAAGTTGTGTGAAGTTGAGGTTTGAAGTGACATCTTTTTGTTTTTGCACTTAACTTCACTCCGAAACAGGTTCACGTTTATAAAGTTTTTGGTTTTGAAGATCACTTGCATGAAATCGGCATTTCAGTTCTCTTTTTTTATTAAAAACTTATGAATTTTCCATCAGCTTTGACATATGAGTTTTCTAGCCTCTACGAATTTTCATCACCTTTGACGTACGAGTTTTCTGTGAGGGAACGTTTGTTGTGGTGTACTCAAACTGTTCAACGAATGATAACGAAGGCACGATCGTGTGCATGTGAAACGAAATTTTGTATGTGTGCGCGGATGTCAGTGAGGGTAGTGATTCTTCTGAAGAGAGGAAAGAAAAAGCTCTCGGGAAACAAAGGGGAAGGAGAGTGTAATATATTTATATGTAAAACTTGCTTCCCATATGGACGAGTACACAGATTCTCGTTGGTCATCCATTTATTTGTATGTCTTTGGGGAATAGCCATAGCCTTACGTCGAACGTAATGCTGCATTGGATCAAGTAGAAGTATTTGATCGACTGTCATTTGTCTAGCCTTCAATTAATGCGAATAGATTGTCTTATAGATTGGTTGGAATCGTTGAAATTTTTAACAAGAACTTTCCAACAGAGTGCGTCCGCATTAAAATTAATTCCTAATAAATGTAACGAATGGTTTCGTCTTCTGTTAGTTTCAATCTCGCCAATGCAAAAATGATGTTACCTAGATATATTGAGCTTTGAGTAAATTTTCAAGACGCATTGAACCAACAAGTTGCAATTTTTTATTGAAAAGAGCTTTCAAAATACTTTCATGAGTTTGATGATTTGCATATTCATCTAATTGCTACTGCAGGACTTCAGCAATCACGAAAGCAACGCCCAGACGAGCTAACCAGTACACAAAATCCAATGGAATTTTGTCATGTGTAGCAAAGTGTTTAGTTTTTGACGGTAGGAGCAGATTCTTAGGATGTGTAGGAATGTCCGACTGCTAAATATTATTTAGAGTTGATTGCATATGAAAATACAATAAAATACTAAATTGAGTTGAAATTTTCTCTTCAAAAACTTGGCATGCAATAAGATTTGTGATTTATGAGTATCTTAAAAAAGCGGTTGCTTTCTGTGTGTTTCAAGTTATTTGGCTGCTTACAACATTTCTTTTTATGTAGGCTACTTAAAAGCTGTATTTGCCAAATATTAAAGAAAGAGCAGAAGTGTTAATAAGTTCGACTTTTATTCCATATGATTATTATGAAAATAATTTTTTCCAAGAATAGATTTCGGGGATGTTTGGTTTGTTACCTTGCTGTAAAAAATTAGGATAAAAAATTGAAAAACAAACTTGAAGTATAAAAATCACACTTTTTTATGATTGTAGGACTTGAATTATTTATTTTATTATGAGGTGGATTGGATAGGTGACAAATATGATAAACTAGTGCTTCCATGATTAATACTCAGTAGAATACTGGTAAAGAAAATCAATTATGCTTCTTGTGGAAAGTTTTGAAGGACTCAATCATTACCGATAATAAAATGCTCCTAATACTACCGAATTTAAGGGGAAAATACCATTTGGCCCATAGACGAACGATTTAAAAAAAACGCGAAAAACGGCAATGTGGCTCTAACTGGGCCCAAACAACGCCCACTTTACGAAGGAATCGGACTAAGCAGGACACAAGAAGGATCTAAACCAGACCCATTTTATGGTATTCTGGCCTAAATAAGGTCTAGACAGGACCCAGAAAAGGTCCATAAGACAAACAGTAAATATTGCATACTAAAATTCTTGTTTGTGCTTGTTCATAAAATAAGAAATTTGTGTGTTTGAAGTATAGATCAAACATTAATTTTTATATCAGTCCAGGGTAGTTCAAAATCATAAACTGAAAATATAAAAATCGCTTGGTTTAAAAAGTATATAGTTATACAAACAACCACCAGCAGATAGCCTCCTGGCCAAATTTAATCGAATTTAATGTGCTACTTCGCTAATACCTTAGATTTTTGGCATTATTAAATATCAAACTATTTAAGGGAAAATGTCTTTATATTTGATTTTTGTGCCATCTTTTTACCCTTTAGCAAGCAAAATTAATTTTTAACGAGCGGAAAAAACAAGTTAGGTTTTGTTTATTCCATATTTGGGCCCTGATCAGTTTTAATTGGCAAATCATTTATTAATGTATACCCAGGCCAGCTTAAAATTACTGCCAAATGAAAATACAGACTACTGCAAAAAATTATTCCAATCTAAAATAAAGCTTATAAAAAACAAAGGAATTTTTTTAAATTTTGTTGTTTCATGTAGAATACATAGCGAGTTATGGCTCCTTGAATTCAATTTTCCGTTTGCCCTTAATTTACTTAATTATTTCAATATTAATAAAGGGAAAACTAGCTATTTTTCTGAAAAGCTGCAGATCCTTTTTTAAAGTACTCAAAAAGATCTTGAAAATGAGTACTAGTTCAGGAATTTAAGATGAAAATAGAGGGAGTTATTGTAAAAAGAAGATAAGGCACTCGAATCTGCGAAGATAAATTGAGGAAGAAAACTGGTACTATTACCACTAAAATTAGAATTTATCGTAGCCCCTGAATAATTCACTTAATTTATACTTCGTGAGTAAATAATTCACTTTATTTATACCTCGCTAATATGTCTCAGAAGTTTGAATAGTTTTGAAAGCCTAAATTTAAAAAAAAGGCAGTTTGAACGTGACATTTTTTTTCTACTTAAAAGAAAAGTTTCCTACTTTTTTTTAATACCTTTCAAATTGACGAACATACACGAACACTTATTTTGAATGAAAATTTAGCACTTCTTCTGCTAAAAATTTTGTATTTCTATAGCATGAAATTTAAATGATATGGCCTTTTATAAACTGCACTTGCGTGCGAAAAATACCTTGTTTCTAGGCTGTTGAAAACAAAATTTTTTTTTCTAAAAGTTCACCGTTAGGAATGGTTTTTGAGCGTTAAATCATTTTAACAGCTAATTTTTTACTATTTTTGCTTCAGCACTAGGGCCCCTTTCGGACTTTCACTTAGAGATATTTAGAGTGTCTTATTATCTTGATCGAATGTTTTGGCACTCGAGAATGTAATATCGTCAGTACTACGCATTGGTCGTGTGTCCGTCCACCAAGCTGGGATGAGTTCTGGGTTAAAACCAGTACTTGTCATAACTGAACAGGCTTATAATCAGTCCGAAGAATCACTCGAAACAAATCTCGTTGTCACCATAAGGACTCGAACCTTGGACGTTCGGCTTACTTAACAACTAATTTATCATATAAATACCATGAAGTGACATTTCTTCCTAATGAATATCACAATAAAAAAGTTTTAAACTGCTGAAGAGTATTTTTTTATTAACTTAGTTAAAGGGGTCGTTTTTAAAAGTAGTAACTTTGTAAAACATAAATTGAGTTCCATGATAAAAAGAAATAAGTATTTATCATATTCAACCATAAACACAGCTCATAAAACGTTAAATACATGCATACCTTTTCAATTTATTAACACAGCGGGTAATTTTGATCCATTAAAAATAAAAATCGGCAGTCGCCCGTATATAACTTTTTAAGTGCCAATTTTCAAAAGCATCGATGCAGTTATAAGGATTTACCAGATAATAGCGCATTTTAAGCTTCAGTGTCTGGACTATACGTTTAAAGGGTCTGGTTATCCTCAAGTTCAAGTTCTTAACTTGATTCGGATCGCGTTGAACTTTTTTTAAAGGTACTCTAGAATGGGATATGGCCAGTATAAACAAAGAATACTAAAGTAAAAAAGGAAATCTTTTATCACATAAGCCAATCTGAACCAGTTATCTCGAAATATCTTAAATTGTTCTCATTGAATGCTCTTCATCACAATGCCACGCGACTATTTTATTACAAACGAAAAATGATCATGCGACGCGGCAAATTTACTTTAAGTATTGTGTGAATCGATAGAAAAATGTCCAAAGCACTTGCTTAGATTGTGAGTGAAACAGATCTTGCTGCAGCCAATATTAATGAGCCCAAGAATTTCACTAAAACTAACAACTTTTCTAAAAACCAAACGGTGTCAGGCCAATTCGGAAATGTCTTATATGCATATTTTTATTAATGGAAAATTTATTTCTGCTTCGTACAATGAAAAGGTTTCGTGCCTCTCTACAATTAAACTATTCTTAAAATAATGATGAATGTGGCATACTCCACCATTTTCGACTGTGTGCGACAAGCGTGTGTGTGTGTAACTCCATTCCCCACTTGGTCTGTTACAGTTCTCCAAGTTCCCTCTATAAAAAACTCTCCAATGCCTTTGACTCGCCCACACTATTTCTTCCTTCTGAATTTCTTCTAGAGGGCAGACAACTTTATTTGTGTTAGTGTAGGGGATTACAGAGCCTTTTGCCGTCTATCGGAATGCAATCACTACTTACATATCATATATTTGCATTGGGAATGTATAAAATCCATACATTCTGAAGTTCTTCTCCCGTTTTCTTTCTCTTTCTTCTGTTTCTCTCTCAGTCCAAGCGGTTTGATTGCGTCTAGCCGTTTTTTGATAGAAGTTTTTTGAGCTCTCCTCAGTGACGTCATAATTAGGAGTGCATTTTTCGTTTCATCTTGTCACTTTTTGTCTGAACTTGTCCGGCTCGCGGTTTATACTCGTATATCGCAATGCATGAAAGATTTGATGTATGCAACAGTACAACAAGAAAGTATTAGGAAAGCAAATGAGAGATTTATTGAATCGAGAAATAGATATTAATGTAATAGTTCATTCGATGCATTACTTGTAGAATATTGAGAAAACTTAAAAAACCTCTTTGGGTTGTAGGAAGATTTCTCAGAAATCATGTCCACATTATTAATAATAAAATTCAAATCAAAGGAAATTAATAAATTTAAGAAAGGAATTTCAAGAATTCAGTCTGGGTACCCAAGACCCCAAACTACAAAATGGTTTCAAGAAAAAATTAGGTTTCTGAGCTAAGTGTTAAATCTTGGATTAGGTAGCAGATGATATGCCCGAAGAATTTGTAACTGTTTCAGAGTATTTAATATTTTCTCACTCAAAAACTGCAGCTCGAGCACTATAAAAGTGCAACGATCATCATATGCTTCAAAATCAAATGAAAATTGAATTGAGTCTTCTGTAGACTTTCGAGAAAATAGGTGAGAACGCAGAGATAAGTATGGTTTTGATTATTACAGCCAAATAATATCCGCAATAATGCGATACTTTTTGCTCACTTTTCTCAATGAAAGTAAATAAAATCAATCGAAAATTAGTCCAAAATCATTAAGGGTAGTATGAATTCTACCTGAAAAAAAATGTATTGTAAAAACTTGTTTCTTAGTGGCGCTGTACTGCGCATATCAATTTGGATATGCAATACGTCATAAGAAAGCTACCTGTCGATACACGAGGTACTTTACTATACAGGTTGAGCCAAGTAGTAGCATATGCGTACGACATCAACATTTTATGACGGTTGTTAAATACCGCCAAAGAACTCTTCCTGAAACTCGACAACGTAGCAAAACTAGTAGGGGTACAAATCAATGAGAATAAAACAAAACCCATGACGCAGTCAACGAAAACTACCTCAAATACACAAAATATCACACTTGACGAATACTGTATCGGAAACGTAGGCGAAGTTGTGTACCTGGGCGGCAAAAATAACGAGAACCACGAGTGAAAGAGACGACGTATACCGAAGAAAACAGCTCACAAATAAAATATTTCTTTTTTCATTTTTGACGATCTTGAAGACCAGCTGCATGCACACGACAACAAAGGTCCAAGTATACAAATCTATAATAAGACCTGTTCTATGATATGGGTGTGAAACATGGACCCTAACCCAAGTATTTGCAAACACAAACGCATTCAAAAATGGCTCCTGAGGCAAACAATCGGAGCGAAGCTAGACGGGGACCAATGGCGAATTCGATACAACCATGAGCTGTATGAAATTTTTGACGAGCTGGAGTTCTCCACGATTGTTAGCTGTAGAAGCTGCAGTGGGCTGGCCACGTGAATCATATGGACGAACAATGGATACCCAAAAAGGTATTCATTGGGAGGACTGAAGGGCAGAGGCCAGTAGGGAAACCGAGGAAACTGCAATCTGACTGAAGAAGACAGTTCATTGTTGCTCGGATTTCGAAATCGGTGGACGCAGTCGATAGACTGAGAAAGTGGAGGAGTGCACAATAATAAGATCCTGAATTGGATTATGAAATTATTTTTATTTTCTTATTTTTATTGATTCTGTCAATAGAAATCTTAAGTTTTGGTGGTTTAATATTTTTTATATCTACTGGAATACCGTTACAGAATCGCTCTTCGTTACTTGATCTTACAATAATGCCTCTTTGATTGGTTAAGGCCTCTTTGATTGGTTAAGGTAGCACTAGCAATTGGGTTGGAAATTTCGCTATTACTTATAATCTTCGTAAAGGATGGTCAATTATACATGTTCATTGTATTCATCAACATTTCAACACATGTTTGATGAACCTTAATCGCTTTCATTTGCTATTTAAGCTCTACAGGAACTGCATTGCCCTCATCCTCTCCAGCAGTGTATCGCAACAGGAGCAAAACAACTTGAATTAGTCTCCAAAGAATATGAAGAATTTGCAATCCTCCTCCATACTCTTAAGACATTTTATGGTATACCTTTCTACACACTCTCTTACATTTTAAGATGGTGTCACCGTTTTCCACTGCTTTCAGATATTTCCCACATTTGTCCCTAGCTGACATTTCAGAAATTATTGAAAATCAAAGTGAATAAGCCTGAACCGATTTGTTATGAAACAGGATAAGATCTCAGATGTTTTGAAAAACAGGTGAATAAAAATATCTTCTAAATTTAATCAACAAAATAGCTTTGAAATTTCAAAGAATGCATCAAAACCAGAAGAGGAAACATTGACAAAAATGCATGTTGACTGGTAGGATTCTTGATAGGGAAGCAGTGATGAGCGATAGAACGTGCATTCAAATGTGGTGCAGAAATCAGAAAATTATCTAAACCGAAAGACTCCCCGGGTAAAGTGGGATTTTCAGCATTAGTAACCAAAAATGAGGAGCTATTTCCTGACATCAACCAATTATGACTCTACCGTTACAACGTGGAATGTTAATGCAATGTAATGAGCTCACTTAATAAGGACCAAAACAGGGCTGATGAACGAAAAAATAGGCCGAACCGGGCTTACAAAAATGCCAGGAAAAAGTCTGATTTTCAATGGAATCCACCCTAACTGGACATGAAATGGGATTGAACATGGCCCAATTTAGGATTAAATTCGTCTAATTAGAGCCTGAAAAAGGCCTAAATAGGGCCCAAATAGGGTATAAGTCATAATAAGTTGGAAAAAATTCCTTATAAATTAGATCATTTCGAGCCTGAAAGTGACCTTAAGAAGACTCAAATTCAATTCATTTTACAGTAGAAGATATGCAAACAGACAAAATAAAATATTTTTATGTTTGAAAATAATTTATGAATTTAAATCGTTCATTAGTGGAAGGTAAATATACTGAAATCCTTTATTGACTAGCAGTACACAAAAGCACAAAACTGCTTTGCAAATAGGAGAAAATGGCTGTAGTATATGAAAAAAGCTTGACTCAAAATGTGGACTTTCACGAATTTTTGAGTATTCTTTTTTGATGCATTATGATAACACATATTTTTTGGCAGATTGCCTAATTTGCCAGCTTTAATTAAACTAGATTCATCATTTCACTGGAACTTTGAATTTTTGAAATTCTTTGCATCAAAATGTTTAATTCAACAAATGCACTCTAATAATTTATGTTTGTTGTTTGAATTAGACTCTTTTTTAGGTCTAAGTTCGATTTTTCCAGTTTCTTGGACCATGTTTAGACAGTTTAGTCATAGTATTGGGCCCTATTTTGGGACAAGCTTAGGATATTTTGTTTCTAAGTATATTTTAGGACCTAAATGCCAGCAAACATGCTATTAGCCCATGTCCAAGATATTTTAAGGAAAACAAACGTTCAATTGACAAAAATTTAAAAGTATGGAAAAAATTTTGTTGATTTAGTATTTGCAGGCCAACTCTTCTTTTTTAAAAAAGCCGTCACACCATCAAGCAAGGCTTGACGGTTTTTAAAGAAAAAAAATTTTTTCGGAAGGAACCCCGTCATGTTGAGACCAGCTGTTGACAAATCAGCATTTTCAAAAGGAGTTGGCTCTGGGATTTATAATAAAAAATCAATTTTCAAGTTACGGATTCGGAAAAGCGTGCTTGACCCCTTTAGAATTACTATGGTTTTATGTTTCATTCAAGGGCTAAGCGAATAATGATTTTAAAATCTTACAATTTTGATATTCGATAAAAAGCTTTAACTAGAATTTTGTTTGCATAGAAAATCTCAGTTCAAAGATATTTAGGGGTTTTGGTTTCGAGGTGCCCCCATGTTCTGGCCTGGCTTCAGCTGATAGATTCATCAACCGATCCAACCAACGGGGTGATGGAAGAAGGAATTGATTTTTTATTTCATGTAATTTTAATTTGGTTTAGTATCCACGATTTATGTTCATAGGGAATTCCATGCAATCTTAATAAATGAATTATAGTTTTTGGTTATCAGCGTTTCCATTTTTATATGTAAATTATATATACTGTATGTTAAGTCAATGCTGAATTCACGTAGACCTGTTTGACGTGGGACGTCTAGATCATTTTCGAAGAATGTTTGACATTTAGAAACAAACATCCCGAAACATTTTCAAGTGAAATTTTCAATGCAAATAAAATTTATTTAAAATTGGTATATCAAATAAAAAAAAACACTTTTCAAATTATTATCTGAGAGATTATCTGAAAAAAAAGGAAACTTTCTACGTCTGACATTATTAATTTCAGCATTAACTCGATATACAGTATCGTGTATGCATGTAATTTTTATACAAGAAGGGAAAAACGACTCACGTATTGTAAAAATAAACTTCATTCACGCAAATCTTGCACTACTTATAACGAATCAATTTCTCAAAAACATATCCTGTAAAACAACACTTAATATGTCTCAAAACTTTTTACCTTCACTGTCATGCATTTGACAAGTCGCTCGACTCTATACACACTTGTTTAAATGGGCGGCATTGACGACGGGGCATCTAACTTATGTATGTAGCCAATAATGCATTCTCCACCGTGGCCGAATCCGACAAGCATTTATCGGACTATATTCATGTGCCTTGTTGCGCCTCTCCGTGTCCAAATTTCTACCCCACATTCGCATATGTGTCGGTGTTCACACGACTTATATGTGTGATTTTCAAATTCTCTTCTCGCGAGCGCCACAGCTAGCCACGGGATTTTTTTCTTGGAGTTTCCACACTGACAATCGCCGTATCGTGTCTGATTATTTTCCTTCACTATTTCGTCGTTTTCTTCGCGTTGTCGTTTTCCTCAGCTCGCTCGAGTTCACATATCGTGCAATTTTTCTTGTTGTGTCACAGTCGCAAAGTGCACAAAGTGGAAAAAAGACAAAAACCAGTTAGAATCGCGTTTTGTATGTTGGAAACGATTTTTTTTTAGACTTTTTCCCGGCGCAATATTAACAAGCCGGTGGGTTTTCCTCGGCTGTTTATTTCTGGTACCGCGCTCTTTAATCATGGATTTTCCGGACAAGTTCTGACGAAATGAAAAGTGCATAGTGACGACCCCGTAGCTTTCGGAAAAATCGTTTAGCAGCGTCAAGCGAAGGGGAAAGGGTGACGGTGAAACGGTTGGTGTTAAGTGCATGAGCGAATGCATCGCGGATATTTTTGGAGCGAAATAGAGCGCTTGATATTGGAGTTCTAAAGGCAAACATTGAGATTTCGGGGAGTGACATCTTGTCTATACCCTTTGGGAGATTGGCCTACGTAAGCTCGTCCGTGCAGGCAGCGGCATGAGGGCATACACGCGCATTTGCATAATGCACTTTCCTTGTTGCCACTCGTAACAAAGTAGGACAAAGTTTCGGTACTTTGCGTGTGAATTTCGCGAAATTGCAAGCGATGAATTAAACATTCTTGATTGAATGAGTGCGTTACGTGCGTAGTTGAGCGGCATCCTTTCAATTTCACTTTCTTTAGCTCGTCATCGCCGTCCGTCTTAAGAATGACGGACGCGTAAGCGGGAAGGTACAAAAGAAAACTTATGAAGAGAGGCAGGCGATGAACGAGCGGCTGGATCGGTTGCCGTTCTTTATAGGCGAGACAACGAATCGACAAGATACGCGACGCTGATTTTGGCTGTATAGCAAGCTAGGCCGGGTTGGGCACTGCTTGTTGTCGGCAATTCTCAATGCAAGTGCACCGGAGGTACGGTGGCGTCACCGCATTGTGTGTCATGCATACTGTCGTTGGGAGCGCGAAGATTGCTAGACGTCGAAAAAGCAGCAATAGTGCGAGTACAAGAAGAAACGCCAGCAAAAAAAGCAGAACGAAGAAATGTTTTCACTTTCAAGGCGGCCGACTGTAGAAACCATAACAACAGCGGCAGTCCCGATGAAAGAAAATATATGTCCAGCTCGTGCAAGACAATTTACATGTGTTCTTATTGGAACTGTCAAAACGTGCGCAGTGCAATGTGTCAAAAGTGAATTCTTGTAGTGTTGGCCCCACGAGTCGGTTTGTTCTCGAGTGTCGTGTTTATCGTCGTCGTTTTCATTGTCATCGACGCCGTGACGTGAATTTTATGACAATTTTGCCGTGTGTTTTATTTGGTTGGGAAATATTTTTTCGGTGCAACAAATTTCAGACAGTGAAACACACTTTGGATATGTTCTTTTAACAATTTCCATTGCTGGGCAATGCAAGTTGAAATGGAATTTCAATATAGGTATGAGCTAGAATTAGCAATGTATGGTAAAAGTATGAACATAAGTTACAACAAATTAATTTCACAATTTGTACGTCTGTTACTAGAATTTATATCAAAATTATATTTGAATTTGCAAATAAACATGAGGGTAACATTGTTGAACCAACCATCCCTTTGACACAGGACAATGTTCAAAGTGTGCTACAAGAGCAAAATCTGAATGAAAATTCGCTGATATGAGAAATCTCTGACGGACTGCTCCGCTCCGTATATTTTTTTCTAGAAGATCGTCATCGTTGAATTAACTGAAAAGGGATTAAGAATTACCAGAAAAGGGATAAAAAAAAGAGGGCTAATCACGATTCAAAAATTGTAGAGATATATATCAATACTTCATTTTGTATATCAAAGATAAACAAAAATATTAGGATTTAAGGTTATCACATGCGCTGAAGAATTGTTTACGGCCAAGCAGTTGCTTAAAAAATGCTGGAAGTTTACCTTGAACTTCCACCAAATTTTCCTTGACTCCAAGCAGCAAGATAACATTGTTGGAATATTTAATTTATTTGCAAAAATCAATCTTATTGTTGCTACAATTTACGGGTTGCAAATGTTGAGCAGAAAAGTGTGTTTTCCGTTTTCACAGTACTAAAGTAAAGCTGGGGAGTTTTCGTAACCCAAAAATGATTATTAAGTAGCAATAAAATATTGGATGTGGATAATGGAGGGAAGGGTACTGAAAATATTTGCATGCCAGAAAGTTCCTTGAATCTCATTCCAATAACTGCTTTTACTGTCCTAAATCATTTTTAGGTTTTTTATTAATTAAAAAACCAATTGAAATGGAAACTGTCTGTCGGTATGTTCGTCCTTCTGTGTGTCAGCAGTTTTTCTCCTAAACCATAGCATGCAGACAACAAACTTGTTAGTGGATGTAAGTGACGGCTTCTTGAAAATTTGGGTATCAAAAACATTTTAACGGTTCTTAAGGGGGTTCTCTCCATATGGGGGTGAATTTTAAGAATTTTTTTTACCAAAGATAGTCATGTGGGGTATCAAATAAAAAGTCTTGACAAGAAATTTTCAAAATAGGTCTTAAAATGGTGTTGCCAGCATCGAGGGGCACAGAGCAAGGGGAAATGTATGAAAAAGGTGTATCCTCCACTCACGTTTCGACGCCTTTGTTGCGGAAACCTGAAAAAATATATGAGCACAACAAAAACTACCGTTAAAGTCGGAATTCGCTCAGTTTCGTGAATAATAGTAGGGTCAATCGATTTTTCCATGTGCCCAACAAAACCGATTTTGTTTGCTTTAACACTACAGCCCCTTTTGGGCCTTCGCTTAGAGGTAGAGTATCTCATTACCGTATCGTAATCAAGTACTCAAGAAGGCGATATGGCCAGCATAGTACATTCACATAGTACCCACACCTTTCATTTGCTCTGTGTTGCACACTTTCTGAATTTTCCCAGGGGCCGGTCAGCCGAGCCGAGGCCTGTCGTATTCAAAAACAAAGTAAAAAGCAAATAAAATTTCTGCCGCACGTGTTCTTTTACGCATTTCAGAATATGGAAGGGCTGCCAGATCCTAATAAAAAACTAAAAGATTGTATATAATGAATTTGTTTTTCTGCAAAGTTATTGATTTTTTGAGATCTGGTAATCCTGATATCTCTCATAGAAGCACATGTTTATATTCGCGCCAATCCTCGCGTCAGCCTTTACTTACTTACCTGCTTCCGAGGATTTATGGTTCGCTCTGTGGCTTGTGTTCGGATTTTCCCGGAGGCTAGATTGAATGTGGATACTGTGTGAGAATTGCCGTTATTGAACAACCTGGAAAATCTCCAAAGTCAGCTGGTGACCAGAAACCTGAAATTTTGAATGAAAATATCGAAAAGGAGGAGCTCACTACAATACCGAATACGCCAATAGCTCCCCGTAAATTCACCTTTATTGACATCTGCGAGGTCACAAATCATCACAACAAGCCAAGCTCAAATACCTTCTCGTCAAATTGAGCAGTCTTCAACACCTGGCATTAATTTTCTCTCTTGCGAACAAACATCTCAGCAGTTACAGCCAATCACGTACGCTTCACATGCTGCAACTTCTATAAATGAACCTGATGTAGCTATTGATGAAGAAGAGGCTCTTCTTGCTGTCGCTCCTCCACTGCAGGTATTTGTTTCGAGCCTAGCATATAAAACTACTGTCGAAATTTTAACTAAACACGTGAAGCGTAAACTTGGATCATCTTTTCCCATATTAGACTGTGTTAAGTTAACAAAAGAAAATCTTCCTCATCGTCAGATCGCTTCCTTCAAAATAAGTGTAAAAGCAGAATGTAGCGCTTTGTTGAATCAAAATTTGTGGCCGGATGGAACTTTATTCAAGCGTTACAATCCTCCCAGAAGGCGTAATTTTCTGAGAACTTCACATCGCAAAATCAACGCATAACAGACACTAAAACTTTAAATAATATTAACTTATATTGTCAAAATGTAAGAGGCTTGCGGACCAAATTACATAGCCTTAGCGTTTCATACATTCTTGCAAATGATATAATTTGCTTAACTGAGACTTGGTTGAGAAGTGATAAACAAACCTCGGAATTTTTCCCAAATCACATTTTCTATCGGAGAGACCGTGATTTTAATCTGACAAAGAAATCTGATGGTGGTGGAGTACTGATTGCTATTGCTAAAGATCTTTCCAGTGAGCTTTCGGACAATTTTCAACCCCCCGACTTAACCGAGCACGTACTTGTCAAAATCAATGCGCGTTCCGCCCCTTTGGTCAAATTCTGCATCGATCTTCCCTGTAACTCTTCTTTTGACTTTTATGATTCACTATTTGACTCACGATCACCGTATTGTCTTTTGCTTCATCCCACTTCACGTATTATTGTATTTGTGGTGACTTCCTACCGTCGAATGGGACTTAACATCATCTATTGATATCTTGCCTTCTAATCGACGATTTGTATTACTATCGAATTTTCTTTCCCAATCTTCCCTTAACCAATTAAATTACGTTCTGAGTATAAACAATCGGATGCTAGATCTTGTAATGTCGAACATTGATACTGGACATATTCACGTAGCTGCTGCACCTCACTCCTATGTATCTCCTGACCCCCATCATCCCCCTCTGTTGCTGGACATCAGCATGAGCTTTCCAAAAACACTTAAATGCCATCAGCCGCTCAAGTTCAACTTCTGGAAACTCAATTACAGCGCATTGTCGGAATCTTTCAATTCACTTGATTGGTTCTCGTTTTTTTGACTGCCTTGATTGCGAAGAAGCTCTTACTAAATTTTATTCCCACCTCGACTCGCTTATCCATCAATTTACACCCCTATCTAGGTCCAAAAAGATCTCTGAGCCACCTTGGCTCAACCGTGACATCTTAGAAGCTCTGAAGATTAAGAACAAACTTCACCAAAAGTTTAGATTGACCGGTGATTTTGACTCTTATAATGAATACTCTAGATCCCGTACCTTCGTGAAATTATTAATTAAAAGCTCAAGGAGAAATTACTTTACGCACATAGAGCAGTCACTTCATTCCAACCAGGTTAAAACCATTCTGGTCATATAACATATTAATCATCTAAAGTCCTCCCCCCGAACGGAGATAGCGGCTCCGAGGGGAGACCCAACAAAACTGGAGCACACAAAATCAAAAGACCACAAATACCCAGAAAAAGAAACGAAGAATAATAACGACCAGCGGCTGCAGCCACGATGTCAACAGTACATCGCGAGTGATACTAACAACGACAAAAACGAAGACTAACACAACGACCGTCAAGACGGACGAAAAACGAAATTCCTGCGGCGTTCGGGCGTAGCAAAAAAATGATGCGAACGCCCGAGCGTCCTATTAAGGAGAGACGGGAAACTCTGCAGGACACTTCAGGTGTTCGAGCGGTGGGAGATAACATAAAGAGCACCGAAAATCCGATTGTCACTGATGCGATCGTTACCGAAGCGACCGATGCAAGGGTCGCAAATCCCGACATTGCAACGAAAAATCCAGAAGCCAACGACGAGATTACGGCACTAAAAGCAAAGAGTGACCAGACACCGCGTGAATGCACCGCCAAAGTTGAAAATGTGGCGGAAGTACTGCACTCAGAAACGGAACGCGATAACCTCTCCCAAGGATGGTTGCAAGGTACAATTGCGGCCCAGCGATATGAAGAAGAAAGACTACTCCGAAAAGCGGGAGATGTTCTGAAAAGAATACAAGCTGCATGCGACTCCCCAAAAATCAGCAAAGCAGCAAAGGAAGGGCTCCTTGAACTAGAGGAGCTCCTAGATCGCATAGGGCACTATCGGAGAAGCTGGTTAAGGGCCGAAGAAGAGAAGGCTAAAGAGGCGCTTGGGGCGAAATCTAAAGGCAACACGCAGATAGCTCCACCATTAAACGTCAATAAAAGAATGGCGTCTAGCCCAATCGAAAGAGATCGGGATAAAAGAAGGAAGGAAGAGGCACTTGAAGGGCGTGGAGCACCAGATCAGGGGTTCCAGACAGTGCTCACAAAAGGAGCGAAGAAAGCCACAAAGAAACTCCTTCAGAAAAAGCCAGAAAGTAAAGTTCGTACGGGCGCCCAATTACAAAAAGGACCTGATGCAAAGCAGGAGAGGCAGAAGCCCCAACGAAGACCCCGGCAGCAGGCACTGCTTGTAAAGCCCCAAGATGGCCGATCTTACGCGGAAGTACTGCGGGACATCAGGGGAAACGTAAGGCCCGAAGACACCAATACTACCATTAAAGTAGTACGACCAACGCGGTCGGGCCACATACTGGTCGAATTCGGAGCAGAGGCCGGCAATAAAGTTGCATTCTGTGACGCAGTAAAGAAAGTCCTCTGCAAAAGCGCAACTATAGCCCCGCTCGAGCCGATGGCAACAATCGATATAAGAGACATAGACTGCGTGACGGATCTGGCCGAGGTAGAAGAGGCCATCAAAAAGGAGTTCCCTAGCGTGGGAAGGATCAAAGCGAGACTGACACCAGAAAACAACTGGAGACAACGCATGGCCATAGTTGACTTGACCGAAAAGGACGCCGAACAATTCCTGAACAAGGCTAAAGTACGAATTGGGTGGGTTGTCTGTAGGATACGGCGAAGAGCAACGCCTCTTCAATGTTTCAAATGCCTTGGTTATGGTCACACCACACAAGTATGCAAAGGACCCGATAGGAGTTCCCTATGTTACAAATGCGGTGAAACGGGTCATAAAAGAAAAGAGTGTACGAAGGAGGCACACTGTATTCTTTGCAAGGATGCTGATCCAAAACTTGATTTTGGACACGTCTTGGGATCAGGAAAATGCCGGGTGTTCCAGGAAGCCCTAGCCAAGGCCAAATCAGAGCTTCGATGACCCGCATCCTGCAGCTAAACCTACACCGCAGTTCAACCGCCCAAAATCTGCTTGAGCAGTGTGCGAGGGACAGGAAAGCCGACTTCTTGCTGCTGAGTGAGCAACACCATAATAAAAGTCCTACATTATGGTACTCTGATGAAACTGGTACTGCCGCTATCTGGGTTCGGAACAGACTTTCAAGTGGAGAGTTGTGGACGGGAGGATGGTTTCGTGTGGGTTTGGTGCTCAGGGATCACCTTCTTTAGTGTGTACCTAACGCCTAACGAGTCGATATCATCTTTCCAAGCCAAGCTTAATGCTCTGGAGGGCGCTGTCTCGAACGCAGAGGGTAAAGTGCTCGTTGGAGGCGACGTCAATGCTAAAGCAATCGAATGGGGCATGCCTCAGACGGATCCGCGGGGAAAACGAATCCTGGAAATGGCGGTCAGGACGGCCCTCGTCGTACTAAACTCTGGAAATACGCCGACTTTCCGCCGTATTGGCTGTGAGGGAACCATACCGGACGTGACATTCGCCTCGGAGTCCTTAGTACGGAGGATACACAACTGGAAAGTATTAGAGGACTACTCAGCCAGTGATAACCAGTGCATTCTGCTTGAGATAAGTGATGCTATCTCCCGACGTCCGTGCTCTCGGGTTTCTACAACTGGATGGAACATCGGAAGGATGGACATCGAGAGGTTCGTCAAGGTTCTCACAGCAGGTGAGCCGCTGCAGGGAGCTTCGGAGGGGACAGAAGAACTGGCAGCTCAAGACGTGGTGAACTCTACTATGAGCATAATCACGACTGCTTGCTGCGCTTCTATGCCCCGTCGAAGACTCCGGCACGGCAAGCCCCCAGTGTACTGGTGGTCTACTGAAATCGCTGAAAAGTGGAGGGAGTGTCACAAGCTTCGGCGTGAGGCTCAACGGGCGCGGAACCGTGACGAGGCATGCAACCAGGTGGCAGCATATAAGTCGGCCAGGAAAGGCCTTCGCAAACTAATCAACAGTAGCAAGGCTCGCTGCTGGCAAGACCTAGTGGACAGTGTGAACAAGGATCCGTGGGGCCTTGGCTACAAGCTGGTCATGGGGAAACTTGGTGCCCTACGGAAGCCTTGATACATAACGCGGAAAAGATGGACGCGATCGTGCGGGGACTCTTCCCCGCCCATCCCGTCCGTGTTGACGCTGCCCATGGTGAAACAGCAGTAGAGTGCCCACTCTTCACACAGCTGGAACTGGAGGAGGCAGTCCTCTCCTTGAAAGCGAGGAAGGCTCCAGGTCCAGATGGTGTTCCAGCTAAGGTGTTGCGGCTCGTCTATCACCATTGTCCTGACTTGCTGCTCAGTACATTCAACGCTTGCCTACGGGGCGGGGTTTTCCCAGTACGATGGAAGGTGGCGAGGCTCGTACTGATCAGCAAGGGGAAGGGAAATCCCGAATCGCCGTCTGCATACCGCCCGTTATGCATGCTAAACACGGCAGGGAAAGTGCTAGAGAAACTCATCAAGGGAAGACTCACTGACGCGATTCGTGCTGCTGGGGACCTATCTCCTCGACAGTACGGTTTTAGAGCAGGACGTTCTACCATTGATGCGATTGCAGAGGTGGTGAACGCGGTCCAAAAGGCAGAGGCAAATAGTCGCACCAAGCGACGGATCGTCCTGTTGGTGACACTCGACGTCAGGAATGCCTTCAACTCCGCTAGATGGGTGGATATTCTGGACACGCTGGAAAACTCTTTTCAAGTTCCAGAATATCTAATGCGGCTTTTGAGGAACTACCTAAAGGACCGAAGCCTGCTCTACGACACGACACAGGGCCAACGAAGGATGGAAATTACATCGGGTGTTGCCCAGAGATCCATCCTTGGTCCGGACCTGTGGAACGTGTCTTACGACGGGCTACTGAGACTTGAGATGCCAGATGCGTCGTGCTTGGTCGGCTATGCGGATGATGTTGCGGCTCTGGTCGCTGGACGCACCGTTCAACAAGGCAACTTAGGCTAGGTATGCTAATGCGCCGAGTGAGGGACTGGATGACTGCTCGCGGGCTCAGTTTAGCACTGGAGAAAACCGAAGCGGTCATCTTGACAAAAAAGAGAATCCCTAGAGTAAGGATGATCAGTATTGGAGATATACAGATCGAATCGAAGCCAGCGGTGAAGTACCTGGGGCTACTGATCGACTCGAAGATGAATTTCTCTGAGCAAATCAGGGCAACGGCTGAGAAGGCTGCTTCGGGAATATCGGCCCTGAGTCGACTTATGGCCAACGTAGGGGGACCCAGCCCATCAAGAAGACGCCTCTTGATGAGTGCTATAGGGTCAGTGCTACTGTACGGAGCAGAGGTATGGGGCGACGCTCTCAGCAAGGAGGTATACCGAAAACGATTGGCACAGGTACAGAGAAGAGGAGCACTGAGAATTGCATCTTCGTATCCAACAGTCTCCGACCCGGCGTTGAGAGTGATTGCAGGCGTGATACCTGTCGCCCTCCTTGCTAGAGAGCGCCGCGCTATTTACCTGCGCCGAAATAAGGATGCGAGTGAGATGGTTGTCCGAGAGGTGAGACAACGCCCGCTCAACGATTGGCAGCAGTCTTGGGGGGATTGCACGAAGGGAATGTGGACTGCGCGCCTCATCCCGGATGTGAGACCGTGGCTAAATAGAAGGCATGGTGAGACTGTCTTCTATCTGACCCAGCTTTTGAGCGGGCACGGGTGCTTTCAGTCTTACCTGCACAAGATCGGTAAGTCACGGTCTCCCGATTGTCGGTTTTGCCCAGGAGAGGAGGACAATGCCTGTCACACATTTTTTGCGTGTACAAAATGGGTCAGGCTGCGAAGGGAACTCTACAGGGAGACGGGAGAGCTCACCCCGGATAATATAGTTGCGGTGATGCTCGAATCGGTTGACAAATGGAACCAGGTGGCACATTATGCTCGGGCAGTCCTAAAATATAAAAGGGACTCACAGCAGCCGGAGGCGCCAGGGCTGGGGGATCGCTCTTCTGGCATTTCCTCTTCCCCTATCCCCTCCCGCTAGGAAAGGGACTCCCCAGCTTGAAGGCGCCCACGGCGTAACAAAACGAGACCTGGCCCGAAGTAATGTGTCAAACGGTTCCAGGCTGGGTTCTCAGGTTGGCAGGGGAGGTGTTTAGTGGGTAGTCCAGTCGCGCATGGGAGTCCCACACTCTGTGCATAAATAGCATTCACCTCCCTACCACAAAAAAAAGTCCTCCCCGCACTTTCCTAGCACCATGTATTGGAATGATAAACAAAGTTGAACACTGGAATCAATTTCCAACTTGTTCGCGGATTTTTTTTCCACTATAACTTCCTCTTCAGCATCTGATTCTTCTTATGATTTCCCTGTTCATTTTTCTCTGGCTGATAGTGCTCCTGCAGTTAGCCCTGCAGATATTGAGTCCATAATTAATACTCATGACACAAGCATTGGTCCTGGACCTGACGGAATTTCAAATGTGTTCGTCAAATCTCTGTCCTCTTCATTAAGTGTTCCTCTGAGTTTTATTTTTAACGTCAGCTTGTCCTCCGGAGTTTTTCCTCGCTTCTGAAAGGCAGCCAACATCTTCCCAATTTATGAATCTGATCCTCTTTCGTGTGTCTCCAACTACCGTCCAATCTCACTTCTATCTTGTTTCCCGAAGATCCTAGAACGTTTCCTTCATAATCACATTTATGAACTTATATACTCCTCGATATCTCCTGCTCAACATGGCTTTCTTCCAGGTCGGTCGACGACTACAAATTTACTTGTGTTTACTCACATTTTTGGTGAAGCCCTTGATAAGCACTTTCAGGTTGACGTCGTTTATACTGATTTTGCCAAGGCGTTTGATAAATTAAATCATAACGTACTGTGTATAAAGCTAACACAACATAGTATTTCTGGTTGTTTGCTCTCTTGGCTTATCTCATACGTAAACAATCGTTCATGTAGAGTAAGTCTCTGTGGAGTGTTATCTCACTCCTTCTATCCACAGACTGGAACCCCTCAAGGATCCATCCTGGGGCCGCTTTTATTCCTAATATGCATTAACGGCTCCATGTCTTCTCTATGCTGATGATCTTAAAGTTTTTAAAGTAATTAGATGTATTTATGATTGCATTTCCCTCCAAAATGATCTGAGCGTCCTATGCAATTAGAGTGAATCAAATTTTCTTTCCCTTAATGTGCAAAAATGTCATAAAATGACTTTCTCTTTAAAACCGAACCCAATCTCATTTCCATATAGCCTACACAATGAGCCGCTATCTGTAGTGACCAAGTTCAAAGACTTAGGGGTGATCTTAGACCCGCGGCTCAAGTTTGAAGAGCACATCCTCGACATCATGTCACGTGCTTCTCGGGTTTCCAGATTTGTTTTTCGTCACTCTTGCATCTTTGGAAATATCCTGTCTCCAGTACATCTTTATATAAGAACTGTTCGGCCTATCCTCGAGTATTGTTCCCAAATTTGGAAACCGCATTATAAGTACTTAGACTCACTGCTGGAATGTGTACAACGGAAGTTCACCCGAATATTACGTTTGTCGTACCATATTGACTTTCACTCAAAACAGACGCTACATTTTTAATCTGATATTCTTGAAAATTTAAATAACTCAAATAACTTATCCCAGACTTGCAATCCTAGAAGGACTTGAAATATATAAACATAGAAAGGCAGATGGTAAAATTACACAAGTCAACAAAATAAAAACTTTTCTATATCGCAAATGACGATGTGATTCGTATTCTATGTACTACAAATAATGTAAAAGTCAAATAATACATTTCTATCACGTTACAATTTTAGGATATATCTTTATTTACTTTGTTACCGATTTTTATACAAGACATCACATAATTTGGACAATAAAAACTTTTTGATTCATTTTTTTTCGCTTGGTGAAGATTCTATATGGTTGGGGTCTCCCTGCTCTCCGTGCTCATCACTCATAGCTCCCATATTTTCCGGGAAAATTCTAGATGCGAGTGCCAAAAATTCATTTTCAAAGACATAGTATTGCATTTCATTTTATGAAAAGCTTGCAACATTTTTGCCACAAGATCAACATATTGCGGGAATTTTTAATTCCCTATAAAGTTTTCGGTGACCGCCACGCACGATATCCGTGCCTCCTTTTCGATATCATTCAAGGTTGAAATGAATATTGGATCTTTTATAATCTTTTGTATGTCTCGACCCACAGAAATTCCTTCCTTAATTTTGGCTACACTGAGAGAAGGATGCTTTTCACTCAAGAACTTAAAGCCTGCACTCAACTTGTTTATAGCTTTAACTAAGTTTTTGATCAACCCAAGTATGTGTAGAGCTGCTAGTAGCACTTTTTGTGGATCGACTAAACAGACAAATTTAACATTCTTTTGTCCTACAATGTAAAAAGTTCTTGAAGGCCATATTTTTTTAATGTAATGTGGATCTCTAGCGCGACTGTCCCATTCGCATAAAACAAACAGCAATATTTTGGGTACCCGGTCTTGTCCAAAAAGCAGAGCAACAAATTTTAAGTCAGTACAAATTAACCATACCTATACAAGTCGAGCCAAGTAGTAGCCTATACGGGCGACATCAAAATTTTGACACGATCATTAACAACCGCCAAAGAACTCTTCCTGAAACTCGACAGCGAAGCAAAACTAGTAGGGCTACAAATCAATGAAAATAAAACAATTTCCATGACGCAGTCGAGGAAAAATACCTCAAATACACAAAATATCACACTTGGCCAACAAAGTATAGAAAATGTGAGCGAATTTGTGTATTTAGGCGCCAAAATAACGAGAACCAGTATGAAAGAGACAAAATACGCCGAAGAGTACAGCTCACAAATAAAATATTTTATTCAGTTTTGACGATCTTGAAAATCAGCTGCATACACAGGAAAACACAGCTCCAAGTATACAAATCTGTGATAAGACCTGTGTTATGCTATGGGTGTGAAACATGGACCCTAACCCAAGCATCCGCAAATATATTGAACGCCTTTGAGCGACGGGTCCTGAGGCGAATAATCGGAGCGAAGCTAGACGGGGACCAATGGCGAATTCGATACAACCATGAGCTATATGAAATTTTTGAGGAGCCGGAGCTACAATGGGCTGGATACATGAATCGTATCGACGAACACCGGACACCCAAAAAGGTATTCGTTGGGAGAACTGAAGGCCGGAGATCAGTGGGGAAATCGAGGAAATGCTGGTCTGATTCGGTCGACGAAGACAGTTCATCGCTGCTCGGATCTCAAAATTGGAGGACCAAGATAGTTGGAGGTTTCATCCGCTTCAGGAGGAATGAAGCCCGTAGCGAGACAAGTCTCAATATACCCGCCTGTAGGGTGGATCGCCTGTGAAATCCAGGGGTTTTCGCTCACAGTTACAGATCTTGCGATATGATTCCGAAACAATTTCAATATGAAGAAATCGTTCCTCGTCAATTTAGCAGTTGGAAAAATTCTTCTATTCGATATATAGTGCTTCCAATCCGTCTCAGGCTTTGTGTATAAACCAGTACATGCAAGAAGACGTTTCCTTTCGAAAACTCTTCAATCTTTCCATAGTACTAGCACTCTGGTTATACCCGATCTGACATCCATATGTCAAAATTGGTCTAATCATGGCCTTGTGACGGATAACTTAGAACAATATGCAATAATTCCTAATAGCAACCTCAGGCAAATATCGGAGAACACCGTCGAAACCACATGATTTCTTGTTGTTTATCTTGCCAAATATGAAACACAAGTATTCATAGCCGACAAAATAATCTATAAGATTCAAGCTCGGTATCAGGTCAGATGTTCATGTTTCATTGAAATGAAGAAGAGATTCGCCGTTCAGGCTTGATTTGAAGTCGGAAAATTTTGCTTCAACGACCTCTGAAAGTATTTGATTCCCTGTTTCAGGTTTTGGTAGATAAATCTGGTTTAAAATCAGAACGTATCGCAGCTGGGTGGACGGACACACGGCCAAAGTGTGATAATGATCATATCACCTTGTGGAGTGCCGATACATTCGATCATTACAATAAGATGCTCTAACTATCTCTAAGCGAAGGCCCGAAAGGGGCTGTAAGGCTACAAAGAAGAAGAAGAAAATGAATTAACTCAAAATGAGTTCCAATCAGGGCAAGTTTATGCAATCCCTCACATATAATCCGATTTGCATTCATCGCGGGCATGAATATCTTTACATTTAGCGCAGCGATAGTGCATGGCACAATTGGCAGCCGAATGGCCGAATCCTTGCCACCTGTAACACTGGTTGACCTTAGTTTTTTGGAGAAGCTCCCACCTCACAACTCTTAAAGTTCAAGTACCTTACCTGTTTTAGGGCACTTGGACTGCTATCGTTAGAAATTTGTACCAAATCAAATTGTAATGATTTGCCTTCAGCAGTTGATCACCTGGTAGCAAAATTTTTCACACTAATGAATTTGACAGCTGGTTCTGCTTCTCCTTACATACCAGGCCCTTCAACAGGAAGTTCTGATTTTTTTCCGCCTTTGACGTGTATGTGAAGCTTTTACACTATTAAGAGCATCTTTCGCTAACTTGAAATCAGCCAATGTTTTTGTTTTAATAGTGAGTTTATCAGCGGTCACTGTTAATTTCGAAATTATCGATCTTATGTTCGGCTGCCAATAGCCGAACCATATCCCCTCCGCGCTGCCCAAAGACATTTATAGGAGGAACTTTCTTAGTTATCTTATTATTTTTAATCGGAGAACCAGCAGACACACTGGTTGGCTTGTTCTTATTCTTCTTATTTTTTGAATTTAAGTATTCAATAAAACTATCACTAGAATCATTATTATTACCTATGTTTTCTTGGCACTCCACCTCGATGTCCATATCGTCAGTCATCGCAGCAAGTACCGCATAGTAATTTGCGCTATCATTTGCTCCTCCCGCGCTTAGTATGGTATCAGCATCATGGATTGTTGTCTTTTTCGTATCTTGTAATGTTGCTTTATTTGTTTGTTGAGTCTTCTGCGTGGCAACTTTTTATCGTTCGTCTTGTTTGTTGTCGCTTCTGTTTTTTCGTTTGTCTTATTTGTTGTTGGTTCTTCTTTTCCGGATGTATTTTGACGCTTGATCACTTTTGTTTTGTTGACGTTTGTTAATTTTCGGATCATTTCCTCCAAATTTTAAATAAGGAGTTTCATCTCTTCGTTTTCTTTGGTTACTCTTTCCAATTCTTCGCTTGAAAGCGTAATACGCTTGCCATGCTCAAAGCTTTCTTGGTCGTTTTTCCGTTTC
Source organism: Odontomyia ornata (assembly GCA_963969285.1). Taxonomy (NCBI): domain Eukaryota; kingdom Metazoa; phylum Arthropoda; class Insecta; order Diptera; family Stratiomyidae; genus Odontomyia; species Odontomyia ornata. The sequence goes on along the minus strand of OZ017741.1, from coordinate 60,386,052 downwards.
ATGAGTTTTTCATTATTAGGACAACTGCACTTTCAATCAAGTCAGACACTACGGGTTTGCTAGGATTTTCATATCATAGACAGCGCCGTGAAAAGAGCGCGTGTCGAGAATGCTGATGGCTGCTCGTTTTGTATGAGGACATGGTTTATTAGGTTGAATGTGCGACCGTCTGAGGATTCCCACGTTCTCTTGTGGATGTCTCCGTGCGGGAAGTGTGTGGAGCTTAGTGTGAAGCCTCTGCTACTAGCGAAGTCTATCAGGCGTTGTCCGTTGTCGCTGGTCTCCACATGGAGTCTGCCCTCCGGTTGTTCCTCTATGCGCTGTTTCTCGGCCAATTTCTGCATTGAACTCACCCTCATGTCGTTTAACGGCAATGCATCTACAGTGCGTTCCAGGGTGCAGTGAAATTCATCGCTGATTGCCTCCTCCTCGTCTTCGGTGGGCGCGTGACAGTTGACCAAGCAAAGCAGACTTCAAAGAATTTGGTCTTGATATGAATTACACAGATCCTTTCATTAACGGACTTGAAACCGTTGATAATTTGTTTAAGTGTGCTGTCAAGCCACTCCGAACTCACGGCTTCCTTACCATTTTCCGCTTTTAAAGCCGGTGTGCGTTGGCATGTCAACTGTGTCTTCACCGTGCCATCTGGTATCTTGCAGTGGAGGATGTTGGTTCTATATTTTTTTATTTCATCCAGAAGTTATCGCAGTGCACCTTGTATGTTCAATGATATAACATTCCACGTTCCGAAAGAATAGTCATTTATAGGTTGCAATAGTCGTTGTCGTTTACCCTATCCGATCGGAGGCTGTTGTCCTGGTTCCGTGACAAGTAAATATTATACTAAGTGGAGCGTTGTCAGCGCTTCAACTTAGTCGGTTTTTGGTCCGCGAGTAGCATTTTATTTCCCACATACCCACCGGCTGATCGGTTAGGGCACCCTCTATCCGCCACCTGAGGATGCGTCCGATGGTGTACCGAAAACCTTACACGGACTAATATAGTTAGATAATACAAGAAGATTATTTCGATTTTTGTCCATTGCTCGCTGCATTAAGCGTCGCTTGATTCAATCAGTAGCATTTTTGCTAAGCCGCAATGGCATGATGAAGGTCTACTTGAACTAAGCCGATAATGCGATTCTACGTCTAGTATTCGTTGCATACGGGCGTGCTATTCGATAGCTCCTGTCTCTAATTTAAAAATAAAATTAATTTTGGTATACGTCAATTGAAAAAAAAATCTTTGCTGGAAAAAGTTCATTGTTTGTCGCTTATACAATTGATTCATCGCATTAGCAAGAGGCTCTCAATGTGTATTGTTCGAAGTTAGAGAAGCTGACATTGGAAACGATTGAGAAAGTTGTCCTCAAAATTAAACCTCGAAGGAATATAGAAGGATATGAAACACCAACCATCACAAGGTTGAAAAGCCTTCTCACATGCGTAAACCATATTTATGGGCGATTTCTGGACTACAATCATCCCTCATTGGCCTTGCTGAAATTATACCTTAAGAATGTCTGGAACTTAATCTGTTCATACTACGAGAGTGAAGTCAGCAACCAATGGGCGAAGAAACTGACGGGTATTAGCGCACAAGATCCAGATGGCGTGTTCACCAAAGTGAATAGTGCATTTCGTAAGAAGTCTCCAGTGAATATGCCGAATCTTAAAGTCACTAGTAGTGAGAAAGGTGTTCTAGATAGGGCTGGTATCGAAATTACTCCTGATACAGATGGAAATAGGATTTCATGGGACAGTTTACAGAAGCTTAAGCTGATTGGGACTCATTTTGAATTAGCCCATCTACCAAACACTGAGAGAGGGAGGCAAATACTTTCAAAAGTCGTTGAAGTAAAAGTGAAAGTGAACGGCGGATCCATTCTTCATGACGAGCGGAAATCTTCTTGATTGCTTTGTCAGCTATTAAGACTTGTGTTTCATATTTGGCAAGATATACAATAAGAGATCATTTGGTATTGATGGTATTCCCAATATAGTACTACGGCATTTGCCTAAGGTTGATATTAGAAATTATTGCATATTGATCAAAAACATTTTGAATAATTCATATTTCCCAAAGTAGTAGGAAAAGGCCAAGGTACTTCTGATCATGAAGAAAAGAAAGAAATCTTTGTGCCTTAAAAGCTATCACCCAATCAGTTTGTTGCCTTACATCAGTAAGGAGTTTGAAGTGATACTGAAACAAGCGTTAAACGCTCTCATTGACAAATACGAGTTGATGCCAAGTTACCAGTTTGGTTTCCATACTAGGCATTCGACCATACATGCGATAACGAAAGTAATCTCGGACATCTGTTGGAAACTAAATAAAAGAGAATGTTTTGGAGCATGTATCATTGATATGGAGAAAGCCCTCGATACGGTTTGGTCGGACTCGTTTTAAGCTGTTTAGGACAAATTCTCCAGACACCACCTTGGTAATACATGTTGTATGGAAAACCATTTCTTGCTACTGATGGAAATCTGACGACGATGAGCGATTTTAAAGTCTTGAATGGTCTACAAACATGGAACAGTAACTGCGCCTCGCAAACTATTGAATGGCTTTGATTTTAACGTGTCTTCAATGCGGTCATTTGTGGGGTTTATTGATGTTTGATGACTTATACAGCAGACCGAAGGCATCGGTCGTTGAAAGAAACCTTCAAAAAATGTTTAACAACTTGCAGGTCTACACGGACAATTGGCGAATGAAAGTGAATGCGTGAAAATGCGAAACAGTTTTGTTTCGGACGACGCTGTGTAAATGGAAAGATTTCCAGATTATTCGCTGGTGAGGGTAGTCCAGAGCGGATCCCACATAAACCCTGTGTTCGATACCTCGTTGTTCATCTCGATCAGTATCTGCACTATAATGGATAACAGGCGAATAGAAAAGTCCCTGGTCTGATACACAGATGGCGGTGCTAGTATTAAATCCATATGATTTTTAGTTTGTACCAACCTTCAAACGATACGTGTCAAAATTTGACAGCAGTCCGACCATTAGTTTGTGAGATATTGCGTTGTGAGTGTAGCTACTTTTGTTATTTGAAAAAAGATGGAAAAGAATTTCGTGTGCTGATAAAATGAAGGGAAAAAATACAGTTGAAGCAAAATCTTGCCTTGATGAAGAGTTTCCGGGGTCTGCACCAGGAAAATCAACCATCTTTGATTGGTATGCTAAGTTTAAACGTGATGAAATGAGCACCGAAGACGGCGAACGCAGTGGACGGCCAAAAGAGGCTGTCACCGACGAAAACAAAAAACCACAAAATAATTTTGAATGACTGTGAAGTGAAGTTGATGGAGATAGCAGACATTGTGAAGATATCATCTGAACGTGTACATCATATCATTCACGAATATTTGTACATGAGAAAGCTGTGTGCAAAATGGGTGCCGCGCGAGCTCACAATCGATCAAAAGCAACAACGTGTTAATGATTCTGAGCAGTGTTTAAGCGCAATAAACCTGAATTTTTGCGTCGATATGTGACAATGGATGAAACATGGCTCCATCATTTCACTCCGGGGTCCAATTGACAGTCAGCTGAGTGGACTGCACACGATGAATCGAATCCAAAGCGAGGAAAAACACAACAGTCAGCTGGCAAGGTTATGGCATCAGTATTCTAGGATGCGCAAGGTTTCATCAAGACAATGCAACGTGTCACAAATCAATGAAAACAATGGCAAAAGTGCATGAATTGGGCTTCCAATTGCTTCTGCATCCACCGTATTCGACAGATCTGGCCCCCAGCGACTTTTTCCTGTTCTGAGACTTCAAAAGAGTGCTCACTGGAAAGAAATTTAGCGCCAATGAAGAAGTAATCGCCGAAACTGAGGCCTATTTTGAAGCGAAAGACAAAAACGGTATCGAATAGTTGGAAGATTGCTATAATCACTGTATCGCCCTCGAAGGCAACTATGTTGAATAATAAAATCTAATTTTGCCAAAAAAAAAATGTGTTTTTACTATGGTAGACCGGGGACTGTTATGTCAAAACCATGCTCAGTAAAGCGCGTAAACTCTTCATGTCCCTTCGGCGACTCTTTCATTCTAGAGGATCTGTTGCAAGGCTCTAGTTAGACTCGTTTTCATATGTGGATGCACCATTTGGTGTAATCAGAGAGCTAGTACAAAGAAAATGTTACGAGTTCTCGAAAGGAAATGTCTTCGCGCATGTACTGGTCTGTACAGAACGCCTGAGATGGATATTGAATCGAAAAATTTATCAAACTGACAAAGTGATGAGAGTCTATACATTCATTTTGAAGCTTGTTTGGAATCATTTCGCGTATTCTGTAACTGTAAGTGAATACCCCTGGGTCTCACAGCCGTTCCTCCTTACCGACGGGTACATTGAGAGCTGTCTCACCACTGGCTTCATACCTCCAGAAGCACTCGTGTAATTGGACATGAATCGGTACATTATTGATTCCGATGGTGCACCGATTATATACCATATATATAGACTGGCCACTAATAAGAAGATAGAATATCCGCCGAATTCGAGCTCGCGGGATCAACGGTTTTAATGGAGATACTGATTTGCGAAGCAGGTTGAGGCTATTCGAGCTGAGACAGTCTAGGCTTTGGTGGCTAAATGGTAATTACTAAATTACTTTTGGTGGTTCGTGTTTTTATTTCGTTTTTTGTTTTATGTTGCAGCTCATTATTGCTACGTTAATTATTGTAATTTGATAAGTTTGACATGTATTGATTGGAGTTAAGTTGTCACATATTAGCTTTAAGCTCAAAGTACTCTCTTCCGTTGTTTTTTTTTTCAGTTATATGTAATTTTTAATAGAGTGATTTTTTTTCTTTATTCCAATTAATTGATAATATTTAGTAATTTTCATTCGATAACATTTGATAAAGTTAGATTAATTTTATTATTTAATTATTGTTTAAATTTAGATTGTCATGCGGGCCATACTTTTTTCGAGTACTTTAATTTTCTAAAACTTGCTTTGTTTTCATGAAATTTATAACGATTGAACCAATAAGGCACGCTTGAGTGTGAATTTGAAAATAAGCCAGTAATGCCCTTCTCATCATGGCTTGGATAACCACTCTCAGCCATGCACGAAGAGATGTTTCGTGTGGATGCAAGAGTTACTTTCTTTTGTGTAAATCTAACGCCAAACGAACACATATTATGTTTTCAAACCAAGCTCAGTGCTATAAAGGAAGCTGTCTCGAGCACAGAGGGCAACATACACGTCAGGGGTGACTTAAATGCTGGACCTATTGAGTGGGACAGATCCGCGGGGCAAAGAGTGCTAGAGATGACGGTTAGGACAAAACTCGCCGACTTTCCACCGTTGGGGATGTGAAGGAAACATACCCGACATGATGTTCGGCTCAGAGTCCCTTGTACCTAGGGTACACAATTAGAGAGTACTAAAAGACTACTCAGCCAGTGAGCATGTGAACAAGGATCTATGGGGGCTTGGCTATAACCAAATCATGCCGGAGCTCGGTGTCCCGCAAACACTATGCTGAAACAGAAAAAAATGGACAAGATAGTGCGAGGACTTTTCCCCGTACATTGTACCTGTATTGATGATGTTCACGGCGGAACAACAATGGAATGTATACTCTTCGTACGAAACTGGAAGAGGCAGTCCGATCAACGAAAGCAAGCAAGGCTCCAGCACCCAATATCTCCCCAGCTGAGCGGTTGCAGTTGGTCTTTCACCTTTGTCCTGACTTCTTGCTCAGTACGCTCAACACTTGCTTTCGTGAAGGGGTCTTTCCGAAACATTGGAAGTTAGCCCGGTTTGCACTGCTCAGCAAGGTGAAGTGAGTCTCGAGTCACCGTCTGCATACCGCCCAAACGCTAGACGCGCCTAGGGTAGTGCTTGAGAAACTCATCAAGGGAAGACTTATTGACACAATCTGTACTACTGTCCACCTATCTGCTACTGTGCCTATCTTGCGGAGGTGGCGAGCGGAGGTAGACAGCTGGTCTACTAGACGGGTAGTTTTGCTCGTGACACATGATGTTAGAAATGCGCTCAACTCTGCTAGAGGGGTGGATATCCTAGAAACCTTTAAAAACCCTTTTCAAGTTCCAAAAGACTGCCTGAAGGACCAGAACATACTCTACGATACGAAGCGTGGCCGGTGTTGGATTGAAGTTTCATCGGGTGTTGCTCAAGGCTCCATCCTATACCCAGACCTATAGAACATTTGGTACGTTAGACTACTTAGACTGCCAGATGAGTCCAGTCTGATCGGCTTTGCAGGTGATGTTGCTCGGGTAGTCGTTGGAAGCACAGTTCAATAGGCACAACTAAGGCTGGGTATAGTAATGTTCGCGGGTTCAGCCGATCACTGGAGAAAACCGAAGTGGTCATCCTGATAAACTAAGTGCCGAAATCAACAGTGAAGTAGCTGGGGGTGCTGAAAGATTCAAACCAGAGTTTCTCTGAAGAATCGGGCCGGGCATAACGTCTCTGAATCTACTTGTGGCCAACATAGGGGGACCTAACCATAGACGTATAAAACTATAGAGAGGCTATAGCCTCGTATATGATTGTACGAGAGCTCTTGAGCGATCATGCATGTTTTCGTTCTTACCTCCACAAGATTAATAAGGCACAGTGTCCTGATTGCATTTTTTTGTGCAGTAAAAGGAAACGATACCTATCGCATAGTTTTTAGTTCAAAAGTTGGAACAGGCACCGCGAATACCTTTTCAAGAAATAGTAAGTTCTCTCCGAATAATCTAATCAGGGAGATGCTTAGATCGGTTGGCAAATAAAATCATGTGGTATATTACGCCCGGGCAGTTCTGACAGTCAAAAAGGGCTTACCTGAGCTGCCGGAAGCATTAAAAATTGCGGGGGTCTCTTGCTAGCAATCTTTCCGTCTCCCTTCCCGCAGAAAAGGGATTCCTGCAACTCAATGGCGCCTATCCCGAAAGTTAGTTATTAGTCCAGAAGTCCTGCGCACCTAGGAGTCTAACAGTCAGGGCATTTAGCCTACCAAAAAGACCGCAAAATCGAGCTCATCCGATGTTAATAGTAAGTTGCTGTATTCTCATGTCGAGGATCTTTTGCTGTGTCATAGAAGTATCAGTAGTTCAACATTCATTTTACCAATCGATTCGGATTGATGGTTTTATGTCTCAATCAAATCGTTTCTTTAATTCCGATTTAGAAAAGGTAGTTTTCAAATCTAAACCAAAAATTAACATAAAATAAAGCAAATATACCAACAAAATTTCTAAATTGATTTGTATAATATCTCCTATTCCCCAACCTAATTTAAGATTACTTTTTTTTGGATATGAAATTACAAATCCATTCTAAAAAATAAAACGTATAGCTGAATTACTTTTCATAAAACAATATAAGGAAAATTAAACAGCGAATTGATTACAATAAGAGGCCTTTTTGCGGTTCTTCCATGTGTTGTTAGTAATATATGTATCTCGCAAATATCAAGAAGCGATGGATGTATGATACATACCATATAACGGAAATTCCTAAGCTGTGATACAAAGGCCAGAGGTTTTGTATTCGATACTTTGATGGCTGCAGAGTTTAAACAACCTAGTATTGATAAATCATGGGAAAATAATGTTACTGCTGAATTAGAATGTTTACCTTTTTCAATTTATTTTTGAGTGCACCTTATTGAACGTTTATCTTTTAACTGTATATTTTATTAATAATTTAAATGTTACTAACATGATTTTTGGTTTATTTTCAGATCTGTGATTGGAATTTTTGGCATATTTTCATTTACTATTTAAGGCGTAAGGTGAGTAAGATGTGAAAAAGGCGCTTCTAAAATTTTATTTTGAAATATACAATTTTCTACAGGAATAATATTTATAAAAATGATGTTTGATTAAAATCTTAAAAATCCAAGCAAAAAGGTTTGTTTGTGCACATTATCTTCGGCTTATCGTGCATGTCTTATGTTAGTCACGTAACGTTGCTTCCTTTTATAAGTCGTAAAATCTGCTAAAAGGAACCAATTATCAATAAACTATTACAGGGATTCGCTCCAACCGCGTCTTTCAAAATGATCTCTTCATGAAATCCTTCATTAAAAAGGAGGACAAAGCTTTAAGTATAGACGATTAATCTAATAATAATTATTATTAATCAGGGATGCCTGAGGGCTGAGTTGAAGCATTTTATTAAGGACATACGAGTATGATTTCCTTCGAAAAAAGAGATAAATCTGGTTTTAAATTGATCTTTATCGTTACTCGATCGTTTACTCGAACGAAATGAAAAAAATTAAATTTAATTATTTGCCTTCTGTTCTGATGTTTAAATATAAAATCTAAAAATATGCAGTTAAAAAAGCATGACTAGAAGTAATTTTTGGTTGATTTTCCAATTTGACTATGATGCAATTTTTTTACAATGCAGGAAATTCGAATCTTGTAACAAACAAGCTTCAAAGTTATGTATATTTAATTATTTTTCAAGACCTTTCTCACAAATTAATGCGCGCAAGTGACTCATGTGGCGGTTCACTCATAGCCAGCCAAAAGGAGGGCCAACAGCCAGCCATTAATCAATAAACAATTTTCGAAACAACGCATAAGCTCGAATTCATCATATATGAGTATCTCTCGAATATATGAGTATATCTCGAACATCTGAATATAGCAGCATACTCGTATGACTACCATTGACTCAAATTAAATCATAATAACTCACTCGTCTTTACACATATGCAAGTGCTTTTGATAAAGATGGAAAATACAGTTCTTGCAATGCGTATTACTTTTGCAGTTTATTATAATTTAATATTCAAGTTATTATGTCGAATGTCTATAAATTGCGCATAGAAAAACAAAACTACAATGGATCCATTGGGTTTATCACATGTACATGATGTTTAATTCCCCAAAATTACATGATTCATGTGCATCGCTATTTCGGACTCTGAAACTGTTGATCTTGTCAGTCCAGCCAGTGATCCACCCACCCATCAACAACAACAACCACAGGAAAAGCAAATAAATCTTGTTTGGACTGTGAATAATGAAGTAAGAAAAAAAGCGAAAAAAATATACATAGAATTTGCTGTAACTGGTTTACATATGAGTATACCGGACCACTCTAAGTGTTGTTTTATTTTTCGGTTTTTTAATGCAAACAAAAAAGGTACACTTTTAACAGGTATTTTGACCTAATTCAATGTCAAACCATACATAGAAGATCAATTTAACCACCATCAATTGGAAGACATGTATAATGGCTGTAGTCTCTTCGGTGATCGATATAGAATGGAAACGTTTTTTTAAGAGTTCATAAATCCGTTGAAGGTTGTTTCGGGCGCATTTAATGATTGCGCAGTGATCACTGCCAAAGATAGGGCGCTAAAAAATCTATTTGAACACAAATGTAAATTTAATGATCCTGTATCGATAAAGTACGCCAATTTATGAGGAACATATTCACTTACATATCAATAAAAACATTGATGAGCCAACAGAATGCTTCTTTTAAAAAATATTCTGATCTGGCCTAGAGCGATATCTCTCTACTCAAAATAAGCCACAAGGAAAATGCAAATCTAATCCTGTGTAAAACTATGACGATCGATTCAATAGAAAATCAGCAACCTTTATAAATCGGAGATGAGATCTGCTTGTCATAAAATTTGTTATGAATATTCATATTAGAATATGAAACTCTGAAGCCCAAAATATGCAATTATAAAGCTAAAATTTTTTTCACCGTATCTAAAGCTGCAGTTTCAACCACAAGTTCCTGAACGATAGATGATAAACATATGACATATACAGTGACTCCCAAAAAGATCCGCACAAGTAAGAAATTTTCCTCCTTCCTCATTTTATAATCAAACAAAAATAAAATCACAGCAGACCCCTAAAAATGATTATGCCAAAACTAAATATGATTTTTAACAAACATCTATTGATTTGTTTGGTAATTAACATCGTTTTTTCCATGTTTTTCAAAGTTAATTTATTTATATTAACAAACATTACTCAATGGCCATTCTGTTGGATGACCTTTTGCCATCCTTCAGTAAGTTGAAAAATTCTTCGTTCGAAGAAGCCTTGGTTTTTAGAAGCGAACAACTGGTCCAACTCAACGCCTGATCGGAATCGAAAATTGTATCAGTCAAATGGTTTTCAAGGGAGCGAAACAGATGATAGTCTGATGGTGCTAAGTCAGGTCTATAGTGTGGATGTGACATCAGTTCCCAACTGAGCTGCATTAATATTTGAGGGGTTATCAAAGAGGTGTGCGGTGTTCTGACGACAGTAAACATTCGAATGAATAGTTTGGTTTGTTGGAAGCACCCCAAAGTCGATTATACTCTTGTTATCCCACCACACAGAAAGCATAATCTGCTTTTGGTGAATATTGGCCTTGGATGTTTTGGTAATACTTTATGTCCATGGTGGTTTTGGTAATACTTTATCGTTAACAATCCATTTTTCATCACCCGTTATGATTCTTTTTTGCATATAACCATAATAATGCCTACAATTACGTTTGACGAAACTAAAAATATTTCCTTGCGCCCGGGGGAACTCAAACTCACGGTCCCAGTAGAACCCCATGATCGAGAGTCTGCCATCCTAGCATTTATACCAGCTTCCGACATTCTTCCCAATTATCACACAGCAATCAAATTTCACATGCCTGCGTGGATGTCGTTACAATGAGCAATTAATAAGATTTTGTTAGTAGGATGGAAAGAATGAGATTTTGTTAGTAGAAAGTAAAGAATGAAATTTTGTTAGTAGGAAGTAAAGAATGACATTTTGTTAGTGGGAAGTAAAGAATAAAATTTGTAAGTGGGAAGTAAAGAATGAAATTTTGTTTGTTGGGAAGGAAAGAATGGAATTTTGTTAGTGGGAAAGATGAGATTAATATTTTTCTTTATGTACTTAAGAATTAGATAGGAAATCCAATATTAATGAGAAGGGGAAAAAGAACAGGAAAATAATCTAACATTTTTATTTAAAAAAAGAAACGAAAGGTATGTGTGTCCAAAAGAAGATGGAAGATTATACCTATGAAGTTTAAATTTGTATTTATACCGATTATTATTGAATAAAGCACTTTTGACTTTGAAAAAAAAAGTTCAAATTTGTGAATGGGAGAATGCCGTTACGGCCAGAATTCGCAACAATATGTACTGTGATGAAACGTCGGCCATATGGAATTACTATTCTTAAACGTTACTGACCACAATCTTCAGCCAATTCCTGGTGGATTCGGATTGAAATGATGAAAATAGTGCTCTCAAGAAAATTAAATCGACAGTGAATATCAGCATGTCCAAAAACGTCTCAGTTTAAATTTGCAAAACCTCGAACTTTTGGGAATCTTAGAAACCGATGCATACAATTCAAGGAAAAGCTGATTCTCAAGATTTCTTTTTCAAATTCTCGAACTTCACAAAAAAATGATAGAATAGCAGTTACTTGGAAATTTGATTAAAGTCCCTACATATTGATAATTTATATAGATAGAAATACTCATTTACCGAGGGAAAATCTTAGATCGTCTTTATACCAGACAAGTTTTTGGGCGTTTCGGGATTGCAAAAACTACGACAATTTGACTAAACAATTTTTACGAATTGAGTGCCACTAGGCGGTTTGGCAAATTACCCAAATTATTGGCCAATTATTGAAAAAAAATGTAATTAATTATACCTGCGTTTCTTTGAACTTAATTCTCCCTTTCCCTAATAATTTTTCAGAAAAAAAATTATTAAAATAAGCAATCATGTAGCTTCAAAGAATTTTCATAAGTAATTTAAAAATCTATCTGAGCCATCCGAAAAACGAGATCGATATCCGCACGAAGTAATGAAAACTCGCTGTAGAGCAAAAAATTATCGTATAGATTTACATTAAATTGATGTAAAAAGGGTGAAATGATGAATTTATTGTTTAGCAAAATTTTGAACAACAGGGTCGAAAAACTGGTTTTTCGAGTATAGCGGAAAAACTATGGGTTAGAGAGAAAAATGAAGCGCAAACAAAATGTGCGTAATCAAAATACCTATAAAATGGGCCACGGTATATTAAAATATGATAACTCGTTTAAGCTTTATTACAGAAATTTTTATTCACATTCAACCCAATCACCTAAAGGCTGTGAGTTTTAATATGGTTCAGAAGTGAGCAAAAGATGGGCGCTGTGGGTTGCATATTTTTTGCGAAATTCTGTATGTTTATCCAGTTGAGAAAAACTAGCTAAATTTTAAACGACGGCCCAGATAAAAGTTATAAACCAAGAACGCTTCACAGCCCCTTTTAATTAAGGCTAAAGTGTAACTTCTCCGCAGCGGGAATGCAGGCCGACAGGAATACTCTTGGAGGCTAGCATTCCTTGCGGAGTTCCGCCCCCATGTCCCCGAGGAAATGCCCGCAGGGGAACGCCGTTCGACAGGAGCACTCTTGAAGGCTAGCATTCTTTGGGAAGCACCCTCCTGGGATGACAGGTAACGACCCTGACTGAATCTGGACTACACTTTGGACAACGAATTGGAATTGATGCTTTGTGCTGCCGGATAGGATGATTTGGACCTAGTTGCTTTGCACGGTAGCGCCGAAGTGACACTCGTGCGTGAACAGCTCCAATTCAACGATCATACCGTTTCCGTCCGTAAAACCTTGGCAGGCCTCGGAGTACGTTTGAAGTTCGCACCATTGGGTTGGTGGTGAAGGTTCGGTTGAGACAGACTCGCGACTATCCCTGGACTGGCTCTAAGCAGTTATCCCCATATGGGCTTGCAACTCTCGTATGGCCTCCCTGCTCTGTAAAGGTAACCATGGGACCAAAAAGTTGACAACACACACGAACGGAGATAGCGGCTCCGTGGGGGGGCAATAAAACTGAAGCCAAAAAGCGAGCAACAACACAAGACAAGCAAACAAAGTAGTGAAAAGCCTGAAACGTGGTTATTAGCCCAAAACCACGCTCGATATCGGCAATATCACTGATGAAACCAAGATTAAGGTATGGGCATCGTATTTCAAGATCCTCCTTAATCCTCCGCACAGCTCCAGAACATCGGACCCTATAGATGTCTGCAGAGAGCTTCCATTAGCCCCACCAACTCTGGATGAAGTTTGTCCCATCATCAACGGCCAAACGAATAATAAAGCGCATTTTTCAAGCATCGATGAGATTCCAGTGGAGCTCACCAAATATGGTGGCAGTAGTGTTCATCAAGCTATTTACAAAAGCATCCAGCTCACTTGGCAACAAGAACATATGCCGAAAGAGTGGAGCCAATCAATTATATTCCCTATCCACAAAAAAGGTGACAAGCTACAGTGCGAAAATTGTAAGAGGCATATCACTGCTTTGTATGGCGTACAAAATATTTTCAAAAATCTTAGAAAATAAACTGGGATCATACGCCAACAGTATTATTGGGGAGTATCCTGGTGGTTTTAGAGCAGGTGATGCAACAATAGACCAATTATTCACAGTCAAGCAGGTACTTGAAAAATGCTGGAAGTTCAATATAGACGTACACCAAATTTTCGTTGGCTTCAAGCAAGCATACGACAGAATTGATCGTAATGTACTGTACCAAATAATGCTTTGCTTTGGCATCCCAGCCAAATTAGTCCGTCTTACCAAAATGACAATGAAGTCGACGACCTCCCAAGTCCGCATCAATAACCAACTCACGGATACCTTCGACACAAATATCGGACTAAAGCAGGGGGATGGGCTGGCCCATTGCTATTCAATTTGGCTCTGAAGTACGTCATAAGGAAGATAACTGTCGATACGCGAGGTACATTACTATTCAAATCGAGCCAAGTAGTAGCTTATGCGGACGACATCAACATTTTGTCACGGTCATTAACAACTGCCAACGAACTCTCCCTGAAACTCGACAGCGAAGCAAAACTAGTAGGGCTACAAATCAATGAAAATAAAACAAAGCTCATGACGCAGTCCAGGAAAAATACCTCAAATACACAAAATATAACACTTGGCGAATACAGTATCGAAAATGTTAGTGAATTTTTGTATTTGGGCGCAAAAATAACGAAAACGGGTAATGAAAGAGACGAAATACGCCGAAGAATACAGCTCGCAAATAAAATATTTTATTCATTATCGACGATCTTGAAGACCAGCAGCATACACAGGAAAACAAAGCTCCAAGTATACAAATCTTCGATAAAACCTGTGTTATGCTATGGGTGTGAAACATGGACCCTAACCAAAGCATCCACAAATATATTGAACGCCTTTGAGCGACGGGTCCTGAGGCGAATAATCGGAGCGAAGCTAGACGGGGACCAATGGCGAATTCGATACAACCGTGAGCTGTATGAAATTTTTGGCGAACCGAAGGTCTCAACGATTATAAGATTGTGGAAGCTGCAATGGCTGGCCACATGAATCGTATGGACGAACAATGGAAAGGTATCCGTTGCGTTATTAAATGTTAGAAGAAGGTGGTTTCGACGTGTCTACTAATTCTCAATTGGCGAATGAAAATCAATGCGCAGAAGTGCGAAACAATTTTGTATCGGGCAACGCTGCAGGGGGTCAGTGAAGACCTGAAACATAATTGGAAGGATTTCCACATCATGACTTGCGAGGGTACTTCAGAACGGGTTCCACATAAATCCTGTGTTCGACACTTCGTTGTTCATCTTGATCTGTTTCTGTAAAGTACTGAACATGTCAAAATCATGCTCAGTAAGGCACAAAAAGTAGTCATGGCCCTACGAAGACTCTTTCATTCCAGATACATTGATCAAAAGGTCAAAACTATCTGTTACAAGACACTGGTTAGACCAGTTTTGACATATGGATGTCAGATCTGGTGCAACCAGAGTGCTAGTACTATGGAAAAATTAAAAGTTTTCGAAAGGAAATGTCTTCGTGCATGTACTGGTTTGTACAGAAAGCCTGAGACGGATTGGAAACATTATATATCGAATAGAATTTATCAAGCTGCTAAAGTGACAAGAGTCGATATCTTCATAATGAAACTTCTTCGGAATCATATCGCAAGATTTGTGACTGTGGATTTCACAGCCGTTCCACCCTACAGACGGATATATTGCGACTTGCCTCGCTTACTGGCGTCTTTCCTCCAGAAGCATTCGTGTATTTGGACATGAATCGATATGTTTTTGATTCTGACGGCGTCCCAGTCATAAGAGTATATCACATATATAGACGAGCCACTGATAAGTAAGAAGATAAAATATCCTCCGAATTTGAGTTCACGAGACCAACAATTCCAATGGAGATACTGATTTGCTAGATTCGTTGAAGCTGATCGAGCTGAGGCGGAGCAATCTAGGTATTGGTGGCTGAATGAGTCTAAATTATTCGTATTTATTTTCAATTTTTGTGTTTTTGGTTACTTCGTTATTGAGTTTCAGCTCAATATTGCTACATTTAGTGTTATTGTTTATTTGTGTTAAAAATTAGGGATAGGTTAGGTATATGTTATGTTTACTTTATTAGGTTAGAGATAATAGGAAATTGTGATAGATTTTTTTAGTATAAGATAAAGTTTTTGATTGAATTTTATTAGAATTAGGTTGTAAAATATGTATTAGGTAAAGGATAAAAGCTCACTGTTGTGCTAAAATTGTAAATAATTTTGAATAGTGTAGGTTGGTTTTTTCTCCTTTTGCCAATCAAATCATAACCTATGTAATAATCTTAATTAATTTGAATTTTAATCAAATGTGTTTAACTGATAACGTATGAATTTAGAGAGCCATTTGGGCCATTGTTTTTTTATGTTTATTGTTTGGAATTTGCTTTGTATTCTTTTGAAATTTATAACGATTAGTATTGAAGAAAGCGCTTTTGACTTTGATTTTGATAATTTTTTTGCCCTACAGTGAGCTTTTGTTGCTTCGTGCGGATATTGATCTCGTTTTTCGGATGGCTCCAATAGCTTGAAATAACTTACGAAATTCAGGTGTAGCTAAATGATTGAGTTGCTTATTTTAATAATTTTTTTTATTTTACCAATAAATGTCGTTTACCTTAATTTGATTTCCGTGCCCTTCAATTAGGACCTAATAGAAAATAAACCAAATATTTTAATGGAAACAGAACTCCTCGTATCTCCGTTCGAAATCAATGCCCGGACGGGCAAACATTAAAAATCAATAAAGAGAATGTTTCATCGAAGCTAATAACCAACTCTGCTATTGAAATCGGTTGAAAATTCGATCAAATTTTATGTAAGCGTGTGCTAAGATTTTTTTATTTCAAAAAACAAAATATTGCTGTTAATATCTCCAGACTCTGGTTAATGGATTGCAAATGAAAATCGAAACGTGTATCGATCAGTTATCTTGTAAAGTCAGCGTAAAATCGAGTTTTTTAGGGTTTTGCAAAATAATTTTACAAAACCCTACTAAAATTGCGTCCTGTCTGTCCGTCCGTCCGTGTGTCACAGCAGTTTTTCTCGGAAACTACTTGAGCTAGAAACATCAAATTTTGTATGCAGGTGTAAAGTGGTGCTTTCTTCAAAATTCAACTACAAAAAAATGTTATAAGGTATTTAACATAGGGGAGTGACCCCCCCGAAAAAAAATTTCATCAAAGGTAGCCGATATGGGTATCAAATGAAAGGTCTTGATAAGAACTTTTCAAAACAGGTCTTAGTTTGGCAAAGTTTGCTTCCAGGGGCGCACAGGGAGGAGAAATACACGAAAAATTTGTGTCCCCCCCCTCGCGATTGGACACCTGTGATCCGAAAAATCTTAAAAAATTAGGGGTGGAGGTGTTTATGAGTACAACAACAACAAATACCTTTGAAGTCAAAATTCGCTTAGCTTTGTTAATAATAGTATGATATTTGAATTTCACATTTTTCCAAATAAAATCGTATAGGTACCCTTAAACTGAACGAAATTTGACATTTAAGTCGTCCTACAAAAGTTCCTTAAACTATGTAACTTTGATGAAAATCGAATGATACACAGGGAAGCTATAGCCATTTGAAATTTCTCCAATTAGAATAACACATGATTTTGGTATTTTATGGACTTTCCATCGAATGAGCCACTGCAGCTTTGATTTGATCTTCTTGAAATTTTCAAATAAGGGCAATAACATTAATATTTTTAGGAGTTCAATATTTGAGTGATTTTTGTTGGTTTACAACAAAATGGCGCCCGTTGAAAATAGAAAAACAATGGATTTATTTTTAAACGTGCACATCTCTTTGACATATTTCTTGACTTTATTCGTTGCTGGTGACTGCATTTCTAAGAAGTTGAGTACAAAACCCTTCTGACATGAGCGTAGGTCTGTTTACCTAACTTGTCTGGTTTATAAGAAAAATGCCCTTTACCATTGTTCAAAGCACAAACACAAAAATATACGAGTACATGCAAAACTGATAACCTACTTTCCTATTGAAGCCGAGTAAAAAGTATTCGTGAAATTACCCCGAAGATGTTTCTCTTACTAATCATGAATGATGCAATCTAAGTTTATATGTATATTGTAAATCATTAATTCATTGGATTTTTCCATAGAAATGATTCATCTAAATGTACCGTATTAGTCTGAAATATTGAAAACACTGATTGTTTCAGGCCATCTATCAACCTTTCTTAGTAAAACTCTTAAGGTTAGAACATTTTTGAGTGCATTTTATATGAAAGTATACTAAAACTCTATTTCTGAGAAACAGTGAACCAATGTTACTATTAAAATTCCCAGAGTCCGTTAATGGACTACAATTGTATTCCGAACCAGTTTAGTCTATCATATGCAAACTTAAGAATTGGAATCAAGACATACGTCGACCAATTATGTCAATAAATCTACGCCAAAGTCGAACTTTTTTTTTTGACTGTAAATGTCATTTACTGCTATCCGATGTTCGCTCCTTCAGTCGGGCCTGATAGAAACCAAACCAAACAGTTTACCGAAAACAGGACTTGTCTACATATCGCCATTGAAACGTTATGCGTGAACATACATAAAAAACGAAAAAAATATATGTGAGAAACTGATAACCTACTCTCCTATGGAAGTCGGTTAAAAAATATTATCAAGGTTATTAGGAGCTATTCAAGCCATTGCTCTGAAGCCGGAATTCGAAATGTTCTCGATGACTTCAGCGAAGTTAAGGCTACTTATTATCAAAAGAATCGATGAAGAAACAGACCATGGTACCTTTTGATAGTGACGCAGGCTACTTTTCTGGTTGGCAGTATAGCAAGCGTCTCTCCTCTAAATAAAAATTGGAATAGGATCTCCGACTACTTCTTTGTTTACTAATGGAGTAAGCCTTTCTGCCCTCTCCTTATTTGGGAACCTAGCGTTGAAACTAGATTTACAATATTTTATTCTAATGTAGGATAAAAACGAATCCATCATTGCAACACATTTATCCCAATAAATTAAAAACACTAAAACACCAAAAAATTCAAATATAATTAACATTCATTATGGCCTCGAAACGTTCTGTAAGATGATGACAATCAAAGAAGTTGTGTCGATTTCTTTTGACTGGGGGACAATTAGTCACGCACACAATGCCTTACAAGGCCACACAAGTCTAATGACATATATAAAATTTACATTAACAATGCAAAAGTGCGCTCATTTAAAAATTTGATCGCAGCGCATATGCTCGACTACGCGTCCGTGTCGTCTGCTTGAAGTTGAGGGTTAGCGAAGAGAAACAGTCGCAAACAGCTATAATCATTTAAAATTTTAAATTCCTATCACACAATCGAGGATTGAGGACCTGTAAAATATCATTTTATGCATCGCAACCAAGTATAACATTGGAATATTAAGAAGCTAAAAAATTGAAAATGATTATCATTGGAGTGCAATAGCGGTAGAAATGCAACCAATAAACTGCAATGTAACATTGATTGCATTGAAGTTTAACGATGGTCTTGTTGCATATCCTATTCTTGAACGAATTAATTGTAATTAATATGTTAGATAGGTTACGCATGAAGTTTATGCGGTTGACAGGTTCGCAAATATTAATGATTTTCGTGACACCATTAATAGTGTGAAAACAAGCATAAAGATTTTAAGAAGACCCTCTTTATTCCCGATTAAGTTAAACCATGTCATGTGTTCTAATTTCTTCTCAACACTACCGCTTCTATAATAATGATTCAAACTGTGATTATCTAGCTACCAAAACCAAATCTCAATAATGTAAAAGAAGTTGAATCGCTGGGTTATTGGTTAAAAAAGTGGTCTAAATGCTTTTTTATGCCTGGCAAAAGATATATTTTAGAATAAAAAAAATCAGTTAAATGTGAGGAATTATTCAAATCTTTTGGTCACTAACCCTTTCACTATTTCGTATTCATATTCAAACTGCATTTAAATAAATAACTCATTTGTTCCAATGCAATCGCGCCAATCAGCAATTCCGATTGACGTCAATAACCGAATCAGAATAAGGCTACCAAATTTAATAATCACCCCAATGTATTGTTCCTTTAAATTCAGGACAAATTAAATAAAATGTCTTTTTAAAAATACACTTTGGCAAAATCACGAACTCTGGTCATCGTTTCTCTGATATTCAATTGTATTCTATCTTATCCAATATGCAAAGTGCATCTCGCAGATATAAATGGGTACCCGATAATGATGCATTTGCAACAGGTCATAAAAGGGAGAATTTTTTTCGTTTAGCTTAATCTGGATACTTTATGATTTATGACGAACGATGAGTGTTTGTCCTCATTGCAATAATGCAATGTTGCTTTGAGTTCTGTGGCCCCAAAGAGAAACAGGATGAACAATCTACTCATCATCTGTTTGTTTTCTGCCTGGTTGGTTGATCTGTAAATGATGGCAAAAAGAAAGATAGCGTTGATATGTGTGATACGATACTGCATTCTTACACGCATCATTGTCCTCGAATTGGACAGATGATTGTTGTGGGTTTGAAGTCATCACAAAAGGGGATCTGGGATAATTGTCAGAGATTTTTACCGTGACGGTACTTTGAAACGAACAATCAGCAATCAAAAGTGCTTGCGATTTATGCAAATATGTATGATATGTGGGATTCAAGTATGACTAGTACGGTAATAATGCAAAAACGAGGAAGAAGCGAAGCAAATAAAAAGGATAAAACCTTGAAGAACACGGATCTTTGTATCCCCATTGTTTGTAATGAGTAATTGATATGAGGGTTAGACCTTCGATGTTTTGAATAGACGGACATTCGCGACGTGACTCGATGTTCAGAATAAACATGGCACACCTGCCTTGAAGTACCTTATTTTCATGTTCTTATATATTTTGAATGATTAGCATTCTTCACTGTTTTCTTGGAAATTGTTCTTTGTATGACTTTTACTATAATCTTTTTTTTTTTGAAAAGTTATAGTATTGAATCAAGCCTTGTAATAATGAGCTTCATTCCAGTATCCTCTGATGGTAGCGTTAGATAGGAAAATGTATAATAGTTAACATTACACTTGATAATGTAATCATTACTAGGTAAATTTCATATCAACCTTCATTCATCATAATTTCTTGTTCTTACACTTGATAATGTAATCATTTTTTTTCTTCTTTGCTTTAGCACTACAGCCCCTTTCAGGCCTTCGCTTAGGATAGAGTATCTTATTATCTTGATCATATGTATTGGCATTCGAGAAGGTGATATGGCCAGTACCACGCTTCAGCCCTGTATCCGCCCACCCAGCCGCATTATGTTCTGATTTTAAACTAACACGTATCATAACTGAACGGGCTTATAGTCCGTCCGAAGAATCACTCGAAAAAAATCTGGTTGTCACCAACAGGATTCGAATCAGGCACTTTAACTACTGCATTACGTGGACTATTTTTGTGGTCATTACCAGGTTAATTTCACCTCAGCCCCCAATCATCACAATATCTGTTCTTCCCAAAGGGAAATAAGTCCTGCATTTAGGTCCACAAGCTGCATTTCTACAACGCTTTTGGTTGCGTTATGCCATATTACTGTATATTACCCTGAATTAATCCATATGTCATTGTTTTTCAGTGCAGTTTGTTATATTTTAGCGCATTTTCGCGCGTTTCAATATAAAGGGTGGTCCAACCATAACGCACGATGTTAATTGTGAGTCACACCTTAACGTCAAGTTTTTCGCCCAACATAATATGACATTTCTTTGCTTCAGTGTTTGACAAATTCAATCATGGAGAGGTACAAAATTGAATTTTACGAAAATAGCAGTTCAAATCAAAATGCATTTCGTGCACTTCGTGATTTTTTTGGTCAGCAAAATCGACCAATTGTGTCCAAAATCTGGCGAATTGTGCGCAAATTTTAGCGAATCGGGTCTGTAGGAAATGTGAAATCACCTGTGCATGCTCGACCAGTTTGTTCTGCGGAAAACATTGCTGTTGTTCGTGATAGAGTGGCAGAAGAGCAATTAACCTCGACTCGTCGTCGTGCCCGACAATTGAGCCTCTCACGAACATCACTCATGCGAATTTTGAATAAAGATTTGAATTTACACGCTTACAAGGCTCAATTGACTCAAAAGCTGAAGCCTACTGACCATTTCAAGCGTCGGCAATCCGCCGAATGGTTGATTGAACAGTCAGAAGGGAATAGTGACTTTACAAAGAAAATCATCTTCAGCGACGAGGCACACATTCGCCTCAGTGAATTCATTAACAAGCAGAATTGCCGCATTTGGGCAAATGAGAATCCACGAGTGATTGTTGAAAAGCCGATGTATCAACAAAGAGTGACTTTTTGGTTCGGTTTGTGGCCTGGTGGCGTCATCGGGCAGTACTTCTTCGAAAATGAGGACGGCCGAGCAGTTACCGTGAATGGTGCTCGCTATTGCGAGATGAAAACGAACTTCTTGTGGCCAGAAATTGAGGTTATAGACCTGGACGATATGTGGTACCAACAGGATAATGCCACTTGCCACGCAGCCAACGAAACAATGGCTCTTTTGCGCGAGAAATTTAATGGCCGTGTTATCTCACGTTGTGGCGATGTTAATTAGCCGCCACGATCATGTGATTTGATACCGTTGGACTTCTTTCTCTGGGAATATTTAAAACAAAAAGTGCACGTCAATAAGCCAAGAAAAATTCAAGAGCTAAAGGATGAGATAATTTAGCACATTATCGACATTGAATCTCAATTATGCCTCAGAGTCATTGAAAATATGGACCATCGGATAGAAGGATGCCACCGTAGCCGTGGCGACCATTTGGTCGATATTTTGTTTCACACATAATTGTCATAGAACCTTCTATTCTAATAAAGATAATTCTCTGAAATTTTTTTGTTTTATTTACAATTAACATCGTGAGTTTTAGTTGGACCACCCTTTATATTGTATATAGATATATATATTTATAAATATATGTATATATATATATATATATACGATATATAATATATATATATATATATATATATATATAATATATATATACAATATATTTATATATACAATATGTATATATATATATATATATATATATATATATATATATATATATATATATATATATATATATATGCATGGAATAAATAAAACACACAAGGTTGATTCGTGGTATTTATTAATGAAATTTAATTTATTCGAAGGCAGATATGAATGGAAATAATTGGAAATAATGGAACGTAAAAGTTTTATGTAAAATATGACAACAATGGTGAAAAAAATAGATTTTGTTTTTCTTTGCCAATTGTATCCTAGAAAAAATAATAGAAACAAAATTAAACTGTGTTTCGAGAAAATAATGAAATTACGGTTAGAATGTATTATATTTTTTTAATATTTTATCGTTAATTCTTTGTTTTTTATTATTGCTGCTCACCTTTGTCTCATAAATAGCTACTGAAGACTCTAACCACGACGAAACACAGAATATATTGATGGCATAGAAAATTCTAATATTGACCAAACTTAAGAATTAAAGCATATATATTTTTAGGCTGAGGTCTTCTTCGCTTCCATTTTTGAACACACCCTTAGAAGCGGAGAGCTATTGAAGCTTTTGATCGGTGCAGGCTCAAATAAGAACTACATATATCCAACCCAGACACATAAAAAATGCTATACCAAATCAAAAGGACTTTTCCGCAAAGTCTGTAGGCGGAAGTATCAAAATTACCCACCATGCCTTTGCCAATAATTTCGGCCCCAATACACAAAAATTGAAATTCTTCATCACAACACTTATCGCTTTCGACGGAACCATTGGAAACAATACGTTGAATGATCTTAATGCTGTATTTCACACAAAGGAGAATTGCATGGTAAGCCACTAGAGATGGGTCGTTGACGATTTTTACTTCAACGCAACGAAACCGTTTACGCCAAACGGTTAACTAGTTAAACAAGTTGGGTAGACAGACCTATGCTCATGTCAGAAGGGTTTTGTACTCAACTTACAAAATGCAGTAACCAGCAACGAATAAAATCAAGAAACATGTCAAAGACGATTTAATTGGAGAAAATGTGAAATTCGAGGATCATACTATTATCAACAAAGTTGAACGAATTTTGACTTCTGAGGTATTTGTTATAGTTATACCCATAAATATCTCCTTTGATATTTTTTCAGATTTTTTAGATCACTGGTGTCCATTCGCGAGGGAGGAAACACATTTTTCATGTATTTCCCCCCCTATGCTCCCACTGAAGCAAAAACTGTCAGTTTAAAAACTGTTTTGAAAAGCTCTCATAGAGAACTTTCAGTTGATACTCATATCGGCTACCTTTCATGAAATTTTTTTTCAGAGGCCACTCCTCTGTACTGTAATCATCGATTCATGGCCTATTTTTTCGAATCCTAGAATGGTTACAAAGCCCTTTTGCTAGGAGCTCTCTCCTGCCTCTTCGACTTGTTTCAATTGTATGTACTCATCTTCATGATACCTATCACTGCTGAAATTTTCATGCAAATTCTAGCAAAGCTGTAGTGTCTAAGTCGGTAAAAAGCGCATATGGCTCCATAGCAATATGTTTCCATAGTAATACAGGGCATATTGCTCCATAGTAATACACGAAAATTCAAATCGCTATAACTTCGGTAAATACTATTCGATCTTTATGAAACTTTCCGAAAAGATCAATTTTATAAATAGTCATCTGTTTGCTAAATTACCAGGTTAATTTCACCTCAGCCCCCAATCATCACAATATCTGTTCTTCCCAAAGGGAAATAAGTCCTGCATTTAGGTCCACAAGCTGCATTTCTACAACGCTTTTGGTTGCGTTATGCCATATTACTGTATATTACCCTGAATTAATCCATATGTCATTGTTTTTCAGTGCAGTTTGTTATATTTTAGCGCATTTTCGCGCGTTTCAATATAAAGGGTGGTCCAACCATAACGCACGATGTTAATTGTGAGTCACACCTTAACGTCAAGTTTTTCGCCCAACATAATATGACATTTCTTTGCTTCAGTGTTTGACAAATTCAATCATGGAGAGGTACAAAATTGAATTTTACGAAAATAGCAGTTCAAATCAAAATGCATTTCGTGCACTTCGTGATTTTTTTGGTCAGCATAATCGACCAATTGTGTCCAAAATCTGGCGAATTGTGCGCAAATTTTAGCGAATCGGGTCTGTAGGAAATGTGAAATCACCTGTGCATGCTCGCCCAGTTTGTTCTGCGGAAAACATTGCTGTTGTTCGTGACAGAGTGGCAGAAGAGCAATTAACCTCGACTCGTCGTCGTGCCCGACAATTGAGCCTCTCACGAACATCACTCATGCGAATTTTGAATAAAGATTTGAATTTACACGCTTACAAGGCTCAATTGACTCAAAAGCTGAAGCCTACTGACCATTTCAAGCGTCGGCAATCCGCCGAATGGTTGATTGAACAGTCAGAAGGGAATAGTGACTTTACAAAGAAAATCATCTTCAGCGACGAGGCACACATTCGCCTCAGTGAATTCATTAACAAGCAGAATTGCCGCATTTGGGCAAATGAGAATCCACGAGTGATTGTTGAAAAGCCGATGTATCAACAAAGAGTGACTTTTTGGTTCGGTTTGTGGCCTGGTGGCGTCATCGGGCAGTACTTCTTCGAAAATGAGGACGGCCGAGCAGTTACCGTGAATGGTGCTCGCTATTGCGAGATGAAAACGAACTTCTTGTGGCCAGAAATTGAGGTTATAGACCTGGACGATATGTGGTACCAACAGGATAATGCCACTTGCCACGCAGCCAACGAAACAATGGCTCTTTTGCGCGAGAAATTTAATGGCCGTGTTATCTCACGTTGTGGCGATGTTAATTAGCCGCCACGATCATGTGATTTGACACCGTTGGACTTCTTTCTCTGGGAATATTTAAAACAAAAAGTGCACGTCAATAAGCCAAGAAAAATTCAAGAGCTAAAGGATGAGATAATTTAGCACATTATCGACATTGAATCTCAATTATGCCTCAGAGTCATTGAAAATATGGACCATCGGATAGAAGGATGCCACCGTAGCCGTGGCGACCATTTGGTCGATATTTTGTTTCACACATAATTGTCATAGAACCTTCTATTCTAATAAAGATAATTCTCTGAAATTTTTTTGTTTTATTTACGATTAACATCGTGAGTTTTAGTTGGACCACCCTTTATATTGTATATAGATATATATATTTATAAATATATGGTTATATATATATATATATATATATATACGATATATAATATATATATATATATATATATATATATATATATATATATAATATATATATACAATATATTTATATATACAATATGTATATATATATATATATATATATATATATATATATATATATATATATATATATATATATATATATGCATGGAATAAATAAAACACACAAGGTTGATTCGTGGTATTTATTAATGAAATTTAATTTATTCGAAGGCAGATATGAATGGAAATAATTGGAAATAATGGAACGTAAAAGTTTTATGTAAAATATGACAACAATGGTGAAAAAAATAGATTTTGTTTTTCTTTGCCAATTGTATCCTAGAAAAAATAATAGAAACAAAATTAAACTGTGTTTCGAGAAAATAATGAAATTACGGTTAGAATGTATTATATTTTTTTAATATTTTATCGTTAATTCTTTGTTTTTTATTATTGCTGCTCACCTTTGTCTCATAAATAGCTACTGAAGACTCTAACCACGACGAAACACAGAATATATTGATGGCATAGAAAATTCTAATATTGACCAAACTTAAGAATTAAAGCATATATATTTTTAGGCTGAGGTCTTCTTCGCTTCCATTTTTGAACACACCCTTAGAAGCGGAGAGCTATTGAAGCTTTTGATCGGTGCAGGCTCAAATAAGAACTACATATATCCAACCCAGACACATAAAAAATGCTATACCAAATCAAAAGGACTTTTCCGCAAAGTCTGTAGGCGGAAGTATCAAAATTACCCACCATGCCTTTGCCAATAATTTCGGCCCCAATACACAAAAATTGAAATTCTTCATCACAACACTTATCGCTTTCGACGGAACCATTGGAAACAATACGTTGAATGATCTTAATGCTGTATTTCACACAAAGGAGAATTGCATGGTAAGCCACTAGAGATGGGTCGTTGACGATTTTTACTTCAACGCAACGAAACCGTTTACGCCAAACGGTTAACTAGTTAAACAAGTTGGGTAGACAGACCTATGCTCATGTCAGAAGGGTTTTGTACTCAACTTACAAAATGCAGTAACCAGCAACGAATAAAATCAAGAAACATGTCAAAGACGATTTAATTGGAGAAAATGTGAAATTCGAGGATCATACTATTATCAACAAAGTTGAACGAATTTTGACTTCTGAGGTATTTGTTATAGTTATACCCATAAATATCTCCTTTGATATTTTTTCAGATTTTTTAGATCACTGGTGTCCATTCGCGAGGGAGGAAACACATTTTTCATGTATTTCCCCCCCTATGCTCCCACTGAAGCAAAAACTGTCAGTTTAAAAACTGTTTTGAAAAGCTCTCATAGAGAACTTTCAGTTGATACTCATATCGGCTACCTTTCATGAAATTTTTTTTCAGAGGCCACTCCTCTGTACTGTAATCATCGATTCATGGCCTATTTTTTCGAATCCTAGAATGGTTACAAAGCCCTTTTGCTAGGAGCTCTCTCCTGCCTCTTCGACTTGTTTCAATTGTATGTACTCATCTTCATGATACCTATCACTGCTGAAATTTTCATGCAAATTCTAGCAAAGCTGTAGTGTCTAAGTCGGTAAAAAGCGCATATGGCTCCATAGCAATATGTTTCCATAGTAATACAGGGCATATTGCTCCATAGTAATACACGAAAATTCAAATCGCTATAACTTCGGTAAATACTATTCGATCTTTATGAAACTTTCCGAAAAGATCAATTTTATAAATAGTCATCTGTTTGCTAAATTACCAGGTTAATTTCACCTCAGCCCCCAATCATCACAATATCTGTTCTTCCCAAAGGGAAATAAGTCCTGCATTTAGGTCCACAAGCTGCATTTCTACAACGCTTTTGGTTGCGTTATGCCATATTACTGTATATTACCCTGAATTAATCCATATGTCATTGTTTTTCAGTGCAGTTTGTTATATTTTAGCGCATTTTCGCGCGTTTCAATATAAAGGGTGGTCCAACCATAACGCACGATGTTAATTGTGAGTCACACCTTAACGTCAAGTTTTTCGCCCAACATAATATGACATTTCTTTGCTTCAGTGTTTGACAAATTCAATCATGGAGAGGTACAAAATTGAATTTTACGAAAATAGCAGTTCAAATCAAAATGCATTTCGTGCACTTCGTGATTTTTTTGGTCAGCATAATCGACCAATTGTGTCCAAAATCTGGCGAATTGTGCGCAAATTTTAGCGAATCGGGTCTGTAGGAAATGTGAAATCACCTGTGCATGCTCGCCCAGTTTGTTCTGCGGAAAACATTGCTGTTGTTCGTGATAGAGTGGCAGAAGAGCAATTAACCTCGACTCGTCGTCGTGCCCGACAATTGAGCCTCTCACGAACATCACTCATGCGAATTTTGAATAAAGATTTGAATTTACACGCTTACAAGGCTCAATTGACTCAAAAGCTGAAGCCTACTGACCATTTCAAGCGTCGGCAATCCGCCGAATGGTTGATTGAACAGTCAGAAGGGAATAGTGACTTTACAAAGAAAATCATCTTCAGCGACGAGGCACACATTCGCCTCAGTGAATTCATTAACAAGCAGAATTGCCGCATTTGGGCAAATGAGAATCCACGAGTGATTGTTGAAAAGCCGATGTATCAACAAAGAGTGACTTTTTGGTTCGGTTTGTGGCCTGGTGGCGTCATCGGGCAGTACTTCTTCGAAAATGAGGACGGCCGAGCAGTTACCGTGAATGGTGCTCGCTATTGCGAGATGAAAACGAACTTCTTGTGGCCAGAAATTGAGGTTATAGACCTGGACGATATGTGGTACCAACAGGATAATGCCACTTGCCACGCAGCCAACGAAACAATGGCTCTTTTGCGCGAGAAATTTAATGGCCGTGTTATCTCACGTTGTGGCGATGTTAATTAGCCGCCACGATCATGTGATTTGACACCGTTGGACTTCTTTCTCTGGGAATATTTAAAACAAAAAGTGCACGTCAATAAGCCAAGAAAAATTCAAGAGCTAAAGGATGAGATAATTTAGCACATTATCGACATTGAATCTCAATTATGCCTCAGAGTCATTGAAAATATGGACCATCGGATAGAAGGATGCCACCGTAGCCGTGGCGACCATTTGGTCGATATTTTGTTTCACACATAATTGTCATAGAACCTTCTATTCTAATAAAGATAATTCTCTGAAATTTTTTTGTTTTATTTACAATTAACATCGTGAGTTTTAGTTGGACCACCCTTTATATTGTATATAGATATATATATTTATAAATATATGTATATATATATATATATATACGATATATAATATATATATATATATAATATATATATACAATATATTTATATATACAATATGTATATATATATATATATATATATATATATATATATATATATATATATATATATATATGCATGGAATAAATAAAACACACAAGGTTGATTCGTGGTATTTATTAATGAAATTTAATTTATTCGAAGGCAGATATGAATGGAAATAATTGGAAATAATGGAACGTAAAAGTTTTATGTAAAATATGACAACAATGGTGAAAAAAATAGATTTTGTTTTTCTTTGCCAATTGTATCCTAGAAAAAATAATAGAAACAAAATTAAACTGTGTTTCGAGAAAATAATGAAATTACGGTTAGAATGTATTATATTTTTTTAATATTTTATCGTTAATTCTTTGTTTTTTATTATTGCTGCTCACCTTTGTCTCATAAATAGCTACTGAAGACTCTAACCACGACGAAACACAGAATATATTGATGGCATAGAAAATTCTAATATTGACCAAACTTAAGAATTAAAGCATATATATTTTTAGGCTGAGGTCTTCTTCGCTTCCATTTTTGAACACACCCTTAGAAGCGGAGAGCTATTGAAGCTTTTGATCGGTGCAGGCTCAAATAAGAACTACATATATCCAACCCAGACACATAAAAAATGCTATACCAAATCAAAAGGACTTTTCCGCAAAGTCTGTAGGCGGAAGTATCAAAATTACCCACCATGCCTTTGCCAATAATTTCGGCCCCAATACACAAAAATTGAAATTCTTCATCACAACACTTATCGCTTTCGACGGAACCATTGGAAACAATACGTTGAATGATCTTAATGCTGTATTTCACACAAAGGAGAATTGCATGGTAAGCCACTAGAGATGGGTCGTTGACGATTTTTACTTCAACGCAACGAAACCGTTTACGCCAAACGGTTAACTAGTTAAACAAGTTGGGTAGACAGACCTATGCTCATGTCAGAAGGGTTTTGTACTCAACTTACAAAATGCAGTAACCAGCAACGAATAAAATCAAGAAACATGTCAAAGACGATTTAATTGGAGAAAATGTGAAATTCGAGGATCATACTATTATCAACAAAGTTGAACGAATTTTGACTTCTGAGGTATTTGTTATAGTTATACCCATAAATATCTCCTTTGATATTTTTTCAGATTTTTTAGATCACTGGTGTCCATTCGCGAGGGAGGAAACACATTTTTCATGTATTTCCCCCCCTATGCTCCCACTGAAGCAAAAACTGTCAGTTTAAAAACTGTTTTGAAAAGCTCTCATAGAGAACTTTCAGTTGATACTCATATCGGCTACCTTTCATGAAATTTTTTTTCAAAGGCCACTCCTCTGTACTGTAATCATCGATTCATGGCCTATTTTTTCGAATCCTAGAATGGTTACAAAGCCCTTTTGCTAGGAGCTCTCTCCTGCCTCTTCGACTTGTTTCAATTGTATGTACTCATCTTCATGATACCTATCACTGCTGAAATTTTCATGCAAATTCTAGCAAAGCTGTAGTGTCTAAGTCGGTAAAAAGCGCATATGGCTCCATAGCAATATGTTTCCATAGTAATACAGGGCATATTGCTCCATAGTAATACACGAAAATTCAAATCGCTATAACTTCGGTAAATACTATTCGATCTTTATGAAACTTTCCGAAAAGATCAATTTTATAAATAGTCATCTGTTTGCTAAATTACCAGGTTAATTTCACCTCAGCCCCCAATCATCACAATATCTGTTCTTCCCAAAGGGAAATAAGTCCTGCATTTAGGTCCACAAGCTGCATTTCTACAACGCTTTTGGTTGCGTTATGCCATATTACTGTATATTACCCTGAATTAATCCATATGTCATTGTTTTTCAGTGCAGTTTGTTATATTTTAGCGCATTTTCGCGCGTTTCAATATAAAGGGTGGTCCAACCATAACGCACGATGTTAATTGTGAGTCACACCTTAACGTCAAGCTTTTCGCCCAACATAATATGAC
Source organism: Odontomyia ornata (assembly GCA_963969285.1). NCBI lineage: Eukaryota > Metazoa > Arthropoda > Insecta > Diptera > Stratiomyidae > Odontomyia > Odontomyia ornata. Next base: position 60,355,094 of record OZ017741.1, on the reverse strand, counting down.
ATTTCTTTGCTTCAGTGTTTGACAAATTCAATCATGGAGAGGTACAAAATTGAATTTTACGAAAATAGCAGTTCAAATCAAAATGCATTTCGTGCACTTCGTGATTTTTTTGGTCAGCATAATCGACCAATTGTGTCCAAAATCTGGCGAATTGTGCGCAAATTTTAGCGAATCGGGTCTGTAGGAAATGTGAAATCACCTGTGCATGCTCGCCCAGTTTGTTCTGCGGAAAACATTGCTGTTGTTCGTGATAGAGTGGCAGAAGAGCAATTAACCTCGACTCGTCGTCGTGCCCGACAATTGAGCCTCTCACGAACATCACTCATGCGAATTTTGAATAAAGATTTGAATTTACACGCTTACAAGGCTCAATTGACTCAAAAGCTGAAGCCTACTGACCATTTCAAGCGTCGGCAATCCGCCGAATGGTTGATTGAACAGTCAGAAGGGAATAGTGACTTTACAAAGAAAATCATCTTCAGCGACGAGGCACACATTCGCCTCAGTGAATTCATTAACAAGCAGAATTGCCGCATTTGGGCAAATGAGAATCCACGAGTGATTGTTGAAAAGCCGATGTATCAACAAAGAGTGACTTTTTGGTTCGGTTTGTGGCCTGGTGGCGTCATCGGGCAGTACTTCTTCGAAAATGAGGACGGCCGAGCAGTTACCGTGAATGGTGCTCGCTATTGCGAGATGAAAACGAACTTCTTGTGGCCAGAAATTGAGGTTATAGACCTGGACGATATGTGGTACCAACAGGATAATGCCACTTGCCACGCAGCCAACGAAACAATGGCTCTTTTGCGCGAGAAATTTAATGGCCGTGTTATCTCACGTTGTGGCGATGTTAATTAGCCGCCACGATCATGTGATTTGACACCGTTGGACTTCTTTCTCTGGGAATATTTAAAACAAAAAGTGCACGTCAATAAGCCAAGAAAAATTCAAGAGCTAAAGGATGAGATAATTTAGCACATTATCGACATTGAATCTCAATTATGCCTCAGAGTCATTGAAAATATGGACCATCGGATAGAAGGATGCCACCGTAGCCGTGGCGACCATTTGGTCGATATTTTGTTTCACACATAATTGTCATAGAATCTTCTATTCTAATAAAGATAATTCTCTGAAATTTTTTTGTTTTATTTACAATTAACATCGTGAGTTTTAGTTGGACCACCCTTTATATTGTATATAGATATATATATTTATAAATATATGTATATATATATATATATATACGATATATAATATATATATATATATATATATATATATATATATATATATAATATATATACAATATATTTATATATACAATATGTATATATATATATATATATATATATATATATATATATATATATATATATATATATATATATATATATATATATATATATATGCATGGAATAAATAAAACACACAAGGTTGATTCGTGGTATTTATTAATGAAATTTAATTTATTCGAAGGCAGATATGAATGGAAATAATTGGAAATAATGGAACGTAAAAGTTTTATGTAAAATATGACAACAATGGTGAAAAAAATATATTTTGTTTTTCTTTGCCAATTGTATCCTAGAAAAAATAATAGAAACAAAATTAAACTGTGTTTCGAGAAAATAATGAAATTACGGTTAGAATGTATTATATTTTTTTAATATTTTATCGTTAATTCTTTGTTTTTTATTATTGCTGCTCACCTTTGTCTCATAAATAGCTACTGAAGACTCTAACCACGACGAAACACAGAATATATTGATGGCATAGAAAATTCTAATATTGACCAAACTTAAGAATTAAAGGATATATATTTTTAGGCTGAGGTCTTCTTCGCTTCCATTTTTGAACACACCCTTAGAAGCGGAGAGCTATTGAAACTTTTGATCGGTGCAGGCTCAAATAAGAACTACATATATCCAACCCAGACACATAAAAAATGCTATACCAAATCAAAAGGACTTTTCCGCAAAGTCTGTAGGCGGAAGTATCAAAATTACCCACCATGCCTTTGCCAATAATTTCGGCCCCAATACACAAAAATTGAAATTCTTCATCACAACACTTATCGCTTTCGACGGAACCATTGGAAACAATACGTTGAATGATCTTAATGCTGTATTTCACACAAAGGAGAATTGCATGGTAAGCCACTAGAGATGGGTCGTTGACGATTTTTACTTCAACGCAACGAAACCGTTTACGCCAAACGGTTAACTAGTTAAACAAGTTGGGTAGACAGACCTATGCTCATGTCAGAAGGGTTTTGTACTCAACTTACAAAATGCAGTAACCAGCAACGAATAAAATCAAGAAACATGTCAAAGACGATTTAATTGGAGAAAATGTGAAATTCGAGGATCATACTATTATCAACAAAGTTGAACGAATTTTGACTTCTGAGGTATTTGTTATAGTTATACCCATAAATATCTCCTTTGATATTTTTTCAGATTTTTTAGATCACTGGTGTCCATTCGCGAGGGAGGAAACACATTTTTCATGTATTTCCCCCCCTATGCTCCCACTGAAGCAAAAACTGTCAGTTTAAAAACTGTTTTGAAAAGCTCTCATAGAGAACTTTCAGTTGATACTCATATCGGCTACCTTTCATGAAATTTTTTTTCAGAGGCCACTCCTCTGTACTGTAATCATCGATTCATGGCCTATTTTTTCGAATCCTAGAATGGTTACAAAGCCCTTTTGCTAGGAGCTCTCTCCTGCCTCTTCGACTTGTTTCAATTGTATGTACTCATCTTCATGATACCTATCACTGCTGAAATTTTCATGCAAATTCTAGCAAAGCTGTAGTGTCTAAGTCGGTAAAAAGCGCATATGGCTCCATAGCAATATGTTTCCATAGTAATACAGGGCATATTGCTCCATAGTAATACACGAAAATTCAAATCGCTATAACTTCGGTAAATACTATTCGATCTTTATGAAACTTTCCGAAAAGATCAATTTTATAAATAGTCATCTGTTTGCTAAATTACCAGGTTAATTTCACCTCAGCCTCCAATCATCACAATATCTGTTCTTCCCAAAGGGAAATAAGTCCTGCATTTAGGTCCACAAGCTGCATTTCTACAACGCTTTTGGTTGCGTTATGCCATATTACTGTATATTACCCTGAATTAATCCATATGTCATTGTTTTTCAGTGCAGTTTGTTATATTTTAGCGCATTTTCGCGCGTTTCAATATAAAGGGTGGTCCAACCATAACGCACGATGTTAATTGTGAGTCACACCTTAACGTCAAGTTTTTCGCCCAACATAATATGACATTTCTTTGCTTCAGTGTTTGACAAATTCAATCATGGAGAGGTACAAAATTGAATTTTACGAAAATAGCAGTTCAAATCAAAATGCATTTCGTGCACTTCGTGATTTTTTTGGTCAGCATAATCGACCAATTGTGTCCAAAATCTGGCGAATTGTGCGCAAATTTTAGCGAATCGGGTCTGTAGGAAATGTGAAATCACCTGTGCATGCTCGCCCAGTTTGTTCTGCGGAAAACATTGCTGTTGTTCGTGATAGAGTGGCAGAAGAGCAATTAACCTCGACTCGTCGTCGTGCCCGACAATTGAGCCTCTCACGAACATCACTCATGCGAATTTTGAATAAAGATTTGAATTTACACGCTTACAAGGCTCAATTGACTCAAAAGCTGAAGCCTACTGACCATTTCAAGCGTCGGCAATCCGCCGAATGGTTGATTGAACAGTCAGAAGGGAATAGTGACTTTACAAAGAAAATCATCTTCAGCGACGAGGCACACATTCGCCTCAGTGAATTCATTAACAAGCAGAATTGCCGCATTTGGGCAAATGAGAATCCACGAGTGATTGTTGAAAAGCCGATGTATCAACAAAGAGTGACTTTTTGGTTCGGTTTGTGGCCTGGTGGCGTCATCGGGCAGTACTTCTTCGAAAATGAGGACGGCCGAGCAGTTACCGTGAATGGTGCTCGCTATTGCGAGATGAAAACGAACTTCTTGTGGCCAGAAATTGAGGTTATAGACCTGGACGATATGTGGTACCAACAGGATAATGCCACTTGCCACGCAGCCAACGAAACAATGGCTCTTTTGCGCGAGAAATTTAATGGCCGTGTTATCTCACGTTGTGGCGATGTTAATTAGCCGCCACGATCATGTGATTTGATACCGTTGGACTTCTTTCTCTGGGAATATTTAAAACAAAAAGTGCACGTCAATAAGCCAAGAAAAATTCAAGAGCTAAAGGATGAGATAATTTAGCACATTATCGACATTGAATCTCAATTATGCCTCAGAGTCATTGAAAATATGGACCATCGAATAGAAGGATGCCACCGTAGCCGTGGCGACCATTTGGTCGATATTTTGTTTCACACATAATTGTCATAGAACCTTCTATTCTAATAAAGATAATTCTCTGAAATTTTTTTGTTTTATTTACAATTAACATCGTGAGTTTTAGTTGGACCACCCTTTATATTGTATATAGATATATATATTTATAAATATATGTATATATATATATATATATATATATATATATACGATATATAATATATATATATATATATATATAATATATATACAATATATTTATATATACAATATGTATATATATATATATATATATATATATATATATATATATATATATATATATATATATATATATATATATATATATGCATGGAATAAATAAAACACACAAGGTTGATTCGTGGTATTTATTAATGAAATTTAATTTATTCGAAGGCAGATATGAATGGAAATAATTGGAAATAATGAAACGTAAAAGTTTTATGTAAAATATGACAACAATGGTGAAAAAAATAGATTTTGTTTTTCTTTGCCAATTGTATCCTAGAAAAAATAATAGAAACAAAATTAAACTGTGTTTCGAGAAAATAATGAAATTACGGTTAGAATGTATTATATTTTTTTAATATTTTATCGTTAATTCTTTGTTTTTTATTATTGCTGCTCACCTTTGTCTCATAAATAGCTACTGAAGACTCTAACCACGACGAAACACAGAATATATTGATGGCATAGAAAATTCTAATATTGACCAAACTTAAGAATTAAAGGATATATATTTTTAGGCTGAGGTCTTCTTCGCTTCCATTTTTGAACACACCCTTAGAAGCGGAGAGCTATTGAAACTTTTGATCGGTGCAGGCTCAAATAAGAACTACATATATCCAACCCAGACACATAAAAAATGCTATACCAAATCAAAAGGACTTTTCCGCAAAGTCTGTAGGCGGAAGTATCAAAATTACCCACCATGCCTTTGCCAATAATTTCGGCCCCAATACACAAAAATTTAAATTCTTCATCACAACACTTATCGCTTTCGACGGAACCATTGGAAACAATACGTTGAATGATCTTAATGCTGTATTTCACACAAAGGAGAATTGCATGGTAAGCCACTAGAGATGGGTCGTTGACGATTTTTACTTCAACGCAACGAAACCGTTTACGCCAAACGGTTAACTAGTTAAACAAGTTGGGTAGACAGACCTATGCTCATGTCAGAAGGGTTTTGTACTCAACTTACAAAATGCAGTAACCAGCAACGAATAAAATCAAGAAACATGTCAAAGACGATTTAATTGGAGAAAATGTGAAATTCGAGGATCATACTATTATCAACAAAGTTGAACGAATTTTGACTTCTGAGGTATTTGTTATAGTTATACCCATAAATATCTCCTTTGATATTTTTTCAGATTTTTTAGATCACTGGTGTCCATTCGCGAGGGAGGAAACACATTTTTCATGTATTTCCCCCCCTATGCTCCCACTGAAGCAAAAACTGTCAGTTTAAAAACTGTTTTGAAAAGCTCTCATAGAGAACTTTCAGTTGATACTCATATCGGCTACCTTTCATGCAATTTTTTTTCAGAGGCCACTCCTCTGTACTGTAATCATCGATTCATGGCCTATTTTTTCGAATCCTAGAATGGTTACAAAGCCCTTTTGCTAGGAGCTCTCTCCTGCCTCTTCGACTTGTTTCAATTGTATGTACTCATCTTCATGATACCTATCACTGCTGAAATTTTCATGCAAATTCTAGCAAAGCTGTAGTGTCTAAGTCGGTAAAAAGCGCATATGGCTCCATAGCAATATGTTTCCATAGTAATATAGGGCATATTGCTCCATAGTAATACACGAAAATTCAAATCGCTATAACTTCGGTAAATACTATTCGATCTTTATGAAACTTTCCGAAAAGATCAATTTTATAAATAGTCATCTGTTTGCTAAATTACCAGGTTAATTTCACCTCAGCCCCCAAGCATCACAATATCTGTTCTTCCCAAAGGGAAATAAGTCCTGCATTTAGGTCCACAAGCTGCATTTCTACAACGCTTTTGGTTGCGTTATGCCATATTACTGTATATTACCCTGAATTAATCCATATGTCATTGTTTTTCAGTGCAGTTTGTTATATTTTAGCGCATTTTCGCGCGTTTCAATATAAAGGGTGGTCCAACCATAACGCACGATGTTAATTGTGAGTCACACCTTAACGTCAAGTTTTTCGCCCAACATAATATGACATTTCTTTGCTTCAGTGTTTGACAAATTCAATCATGGAGAGGTACAAAATTGAATTTTACGAAAATAGCAGTTCAAATCAAAATGCATTTCGTGCACTTCGTGATTTTTTTGGTCAGCATAATCGACCAATTGTGTCCAAAATCTGGCGAATTGTGCGCAAATTTTAGCGAATCGGGTCTGTAGGAAATGTGAAATCACCTGTGCATGCTCGCCCAGTTTGTTCTGCGGAAAACATTGCTGTTGTTCGTGATAGAGTGGCAGAAGAGCAATTAACCTCGACTCGTCGTCGTGCCCGACAATTGAGCCTCTCACGAACATCACTCATGCGAATTTTGAATAAAGACTTGAATTTACACGCTTACAAGGCTCAATTGACTCAAAAGCTGAAGCCTACTGACCATTTCAAGCGTCGGCAATCCGCCGAATGGTTGATTGAACAGTCAGAAGGGAATAGTGACTTTACAAAGAAAATCATCTTCAGCGACGAGGCACACATTCGCCTCAGTGAATTCATTAACAAGCAGAATTGCCGCATTTGGGCAAATGAGAATCCACGAGTGATTGTTGAAAAGCCGATGTATCAACAAAGAGTGACTTTTTGTTTCGGTTTGTGGCCTGGTGGCGTCATCGGGCAGTACTTCTTCGAAAATGAGGACGGCCGAGCAGTTACCGTGAATGGTGCTCGCTATTGCGAGATGAAAACGAACTTCTTGTGGCCAGAAATTGAGGTTATAGACCTGGACGATATGTGGTACCAACAGGATAATGCCACTTGCCACGCAGCCAACGAAACAATGGCTCTTTTGCGCGAGAAATTTAATGGCCGTGTTATCTCACGTTGTGGCGATGTTAATTAGCCGCCACGATCATGTGATTTGACACCGTTGGACTTCTTTCTCTGGGAATATTTAAAACAAAAAGTGCACGTCAATAAGCCAAGAAAAATTCAAGAGCTAAAGGATGAGATAATTTAGCACATTATCGACATTGAATCTCAATTATGCCTCAGAGTCATTGAAAATATGGACCATCGGATAGAAGGATGCCACCGTAGCCGTGGCGACCATTTGGTCGATATTTTGTTTCACACATAATTGTCATAGAACCTTCTATTCTAATAAAGATAATTCTCTGAAATTTTTTTGTTTTATTTACAATTAACATCGTGAGTTTTAGTTGGACCACCCTTTATATTGTATATAGATATATATATTTATAAATATATGTATATATATATATATATATATACGATATATAATATATATATATATATATATATATATATATATATATATATATATATATATATAATATATATACAATATATTTATATATACAATATGTATATATATATATATATATATATATATATATTTATATATATATATATGCATGGAATAAATAAAACACACAAGGTTGATTCGTGGTATTTATTAATGAAATTTAATTTATTCGAAGGCAGATATGAATGGAAATAATGAAACGTAAAAGTTTTATGTAAAATATGACAACAATGGTGAAAAAAATAGATTTTGTTTTTCTTTGCCAATTGTATCCTAGAAAAAATAATAGAAACAAAATTAAACTGTGTTTCGAGAAAATAATGAAATTACGGTTAGAATGTATTATATTTTTTTAATATTTTATCGTTAATTCTTTGTTTTTTATTATTGCTGCTCACCTTTGTCTCATAAATAGCTACTGAAGACTCTAACCACGACGAAACACAGAATATATTGATGGCATAGAAAATTCTAATATTGACCAAACTTAAGAATTAAAGGATATATATTTTTAGGCTGAGGTCTTCTTCGCTTCCATTTTTGAACACACCCTTAGAAGCGGAGAGCTATTGAAACTTTTGATCGGTGCAGGCTCAAATAAGAACTACATATATCCAACCCAGACACATAAAAAATGCTATACCAAATCAAAAGGACTTTTCCGCAAAGTCTGTAGGCGGAAGTATCAAAATTACCCACCATGCCTTTGCCAATAATTTCGGCCCCAATACACAAAAATTGAAATTCTTCATCACAACACTTATCGCTTTCGACGGAACCATTGGAAACAATACGTTGAATGATCTTAATGCTGTATTTCACACAAAGGAGAATTGCATGGTAAGCCACTAGAGATGGGTCGTTGACGATTTTTACTTCAACGCAACGAAACCGTTTACGCCAAACGGTTAACTAGTTAAACAAGTTGGGTAGACAGACCTATGCTCATATCAGAAGGGTTTTGTACTCAACTTACAAAATGCAGTAACCAGCAACGAATAAAATCAAGAAACATGTCAAAGACGATTTAATTGGAGAAAATGTGAAATTCGAGGATCATACTATTATCAACAAAGTTGAACGAATTTTGACTTCTGAGGTATTTGTTATAGTTATACCCATAAATATCTCCTTTGATATTTTTTCAGATTTTTTAGATCACTGGTGTCCATTCGCGAGGGAGGAAACACATTTTTCATGTATTTCCCCCCCTATGCTCCCACTGAAGCAAAAACTGTCAGTTTAAAAACTGTTTTGAAAAGCTCTCATAGAGAACTTTCAGTTGATACTCATATCGGCTACCTTTCATGAAATTTTTTTTCAGAGGCCACTCCTCTGTACTGTAATCATCGATTCATGGCCTATTTTTTCGAATCCTAGAATGGTTACAAAGCCCTTTTGCTAGGAGCTCTCTCCTGCCTCTTCGACTTGTTTCAATTGTATGTACTCATCTTCATGATACCTATCACTGCTGAAATTTTCATGCAAATTCTAGCAAAGCTGTAGTGTCTAAGTCGGTAAAAAGCGCATATGGCTCCATAGCAATATGTTTCCATAGTAATACAGGGCATATTGCTCCATAGTAATACACGAAAATTCAAATCGCTATAACTTCGGTAAATACTATTCGATCTTTATGAAACTTTCCGAAAAGATCAATTTTATAAATAGTCATCTGTTTGCTAAATTACCAGGTTAATTTCACCTCAGCCCCCAATCATCACAATATCTGTTCTTCCCAAAGGGAAATAAGTCCTGCATTTAGGTCCACAAGCTGCATTTCTACAACGCTTTTGGTTGCGTTATGCCATATTACTGTATATTACCCTGAATTAATCCATATGTCATTGTTTTTCAGTGCAGTTTGTTATATTTTAGCGCATTTTCGCGCGTTTCAATATAAAGGGTGGTCCAACCATAACGCACGATGTTAATTGTGAGTCACACCTTAACGTCAAGTTTTTCGCCCAACATAATATGACATTTCTTTGCTTCAGTGTTTGACAAATTCAATCATGGAGAGGTACAAAATTGAATTTTACGAAAATAGCAGTTCAAATCAAAATGCATTTCGTGCACTTCGTGATTTTTTTGGTCAGCATAATCGACCAATTGTGTCCAAAATCTGGCGAATTGTGCGCAAATTTTAGCGAATCGGGTCTGTAGGAAATGTGAAATCACCTGTGCATGCTCGCCCAGTTTGTTCTGCGGAAAACATTGCTGTTGTTCGTGATAGAGTGGCAGAAGAGCAATTAACCTCGACTCGTCGTCGTGCCCGACAATTGAGCCTCTCACGAACATCACTCATGCGAATTTTGAATAAAGATTTGAATTTACACGCTTACAAGGCTCAATTGACTCAAAAGCTGAAGCCTACTGACCATTTCAAGCGTCGGCAATCCGCCGAATGGTTGATTGAACAGTCAGAAGGGAATAGTGACTTTACAAAGAAAATCATCTTCAGCGACGAGGCACACATTCGCCTCAGTGAATTCATTAACAAGCAGAATTGCCGCATTTGGGCAAATGAGAATCCACGAGTGATTGTTGAAAAGCCGATGTATCAACAAAGAGTGACTTTTTGGTTCGGTTTGTGGCCTGGTGGCGTCATCGGGCAGTACTTCTTCGAAAATGAGGACGGCCGAGCAGTTACCGTGAATGGTGCTCGCTATTGCGAGATGAAAACGAACTTCTTGTGGCCAGAAATTGAGGTTATAGACCTGGACGATATGTGGTACCAACAGGATAATGCCACTTGCCACGCAGCCAACGAAACAATGGCTCTTTTGCGCGAGAAATTTAATGGCCGTGTTATCTCACGTTGTGGCGATGTTAATTAGCCGCCACGATCATGTGATTTGACACCGTTGGACTTCTTTCTCTGGGAATATTTAAAACAAAAAGTGCACGTCAATAAGCCAAGAAAAATTCAAGAGCTAAAGGATGAGATAATTTAGCACATTATCGACATTGAATCTCAATTATGCCTCAGAGTCATTGAAAATATGGACCATCGGATAGAAGGATGCCACCGTAGCCGTGGCGACCATTTGGTCGATATTTTGTTTCACACATAATTGTCATAGAATCTTCTATTCTAATAAAGATAATTCTCTGAAATTTTTTTGTTTTATTTACAATTAACATCGTGAGTTTTAGTTGGACCACCCTTTATATTGTATATAGATATATATATTTATAAATATATGTATATATATATATATACGATATATAATATATATATATATATATATATATATATATATAATATATATACAATATATTTATATATACAATATGTATATATATATATATATATATATATATATATATATATATATATATATATATATATATATATATATATATATATATATATGCATGGAATAAATAAAACACACAAGGTTGATTCGTGGTATTTATTAATGAAATTTAATTTATTCGAAGGCAGATATGAATGGAAATAATTGGAAATAATGGAACGTAAAAGTTTTATGTAAAATATGACAACAATGGTGAAAAAAATATATTTTGTTTTTCTTTGCCAATTGTATCCTAGAAAAAATAATAGAAACAAAATTAAACTGTGTTTCGAGAAAATAATGAAATTACGGTTAGAATGTATTATATTTTTTTAATATTTTATCGTTAATTCTTTGTTTTTTATTATTGCTGCTCACCTTTGTCTCATAAATAGCTACTGAAGACTCTAACCACGACGAAACACAGAATATATTGATGGCATAGAAAATTCTAATATTGACCAAACTTAAGAATTAAAGGATATATATTTTTAGGCTGAGGTCTTCTTCGCTTCCATTTTTGAACACACCCTTAGAAGCGGAGAGCTATTGAAACTTTTGATCGGTGCAGGCTCAAATAAGAACTACATATATCCAACCCAGACACATAAAAAATGCTATACCAAATCAAAAGGACTTTTCCGCAAAGTCTGTAGGCGGAAGTATCAAAATTACCCACCATGCCTTTGCCAATAATTTCGGCCCCAATACACAAAAATTGAAATTCTTCATCACAACACTTATCGCTTTCGACGGAACCATTGGAAACAATACGTTGAATGATCTTAATGCTGTATTTCACACAAAGGAGAATTGCATGGTAAGCCACTAGAGATGGGTCGTTGACGATTTTTACTTCAACGCAACGAAACCGTTTACGCCAAACGGTTAACTAGTTAAACAAGTTGGGTAGACAGACCTATGCTCATGTCAGAAGGGTTTTGTACTCAACTTACAAAATGCAGTAACCAGCAACGAATAAAATCAAGAAACATGTCAAAGACGATTTAATTGGAGAAAATGTGAAATTCGAGGATCATACTATTATCAACAAAGTTGAACGAATTTTGACTTCTGAGGTATTTGTTATAGTTATACCCATAAATATCTCCTTTGATATTTTTTCAGATTTTTTAGATCACTGGTGTCCATTCGCGAGGGAGGAAACACATTTTTCATGTATTTCCCCCCCTATGCTCCCACTGAAGCAAAAACTGTCAGTTTAAAAACTGTTTTGAAAAGCTCTCATAGAGAACTTTCAGTTGATACTCATATCGGCTACCTTTCATGAAATTTTTTTTCAGAGGCCACTCCTCTGTACTGTAATCATCGATTCATGGCCTATTTTTTCGAATCCTAGAATGGTTACAAAGCCCTTTTGCTAGGAGCTCTCTCCTGCCTCTTCGACTTGTTTCAATTGTATGTACTCATCTTCATGATACCTATCACTGCTGAAATTTTCATGCAAATTCTAGCAAAGCTGTAGTGTCTAAGTCGGTAAAAAGCGCATATGGCTCCATAGCAATATGTTTCCATAGTAATACAGGGCATATTGCTCCATAGTAATACACGAAAATTCAAATCGCTATAACTTCGGTAAATACTATTCGATCTTTATGAAACTTTCCGAAAAGATCAATTTTATAAATAGTCATCTGTTTGCTAAATTTTATTGAGTTTAAGGGTACCGTTTAGATTTTATTCAAGAAAACACAAAATCGATAAATCATACTATTACTAACAAAGTTGAGTGAATTTCGACTTCGCATGTATTTGTTGTTGTTGTACTCATTAAGGCCTACATTCATGATTTTTTTCAGATTTTTCGGATGGAAGGTGTCCAATCGCGAGGAGGGGGGGGGGGGGGTACGCGAAAAGTTCGTACATTTCTCCTTCCCCTGCCCCCCTCGGTACATATAAGACAATTTTAAGACTTGTTTTGAAAAGATCTCATTGAGACCTTTCCAATGACACCCTACTCGACTACTAATGGTGAAAAAATTTTTTTGAGGGGTCACCCCCTTATATGGGGAGACCCCCCTTAAACGCCTTTGAACAATTTTTCCACCCTTGAACTTTTGAGAGGTCACCACTTCTGACCTTTCTACAAAGTTTAATGGCTGTAGCCCTTATAGTTTCGGAGAAAAAGTGCTGTGACATACAGACGGACGGACGGACGGACAGACGGACACAGGTCGTGATTGCAATAGGGTTTTGTATTTTAGTACAAAACCCTAAAAATCAGTTGACTTTTTTAACTGGTTTGAAAAAAAGTTAAATGAATAATTATTTGTTAATGCAAGTGAGTATCGATTGAATTGTGCCCTCCATTAAACTGATTGATACTACAGCAAGGTGGATGAATTTGTGCATTTTTACAGAATGAAATAAACTTCCCTTCATACTTTTCCAGGCTTAGGACTGACTTAACTCACATAAACCAGGCGTATTTAAAAGCTTAATCCATTTAGCAAGGTCTATTTACGTTTTATATACATTTTTAAATTCATTAAAGTTTATAGTTTTTTAATTTTTTCATGTATTTTTTTCCTTTTTTAATATTTACATGGGTAAATTTTTTTTTGTGATTTTTATATTGCGCTTGCTTCTTGCTTCATATTTTTAAAATTTTTCTCTGCTTAATTGTTTGATTTAAATCTATTGGGATCCATGTTCACATTTAGGTATATAAGCTGTTCAACTTTGCTTGTTGTTAATCTACTTCTTCGTTGATTGATAATGATCCCAGACTTAGAAAACATACGTTCGCATGGAACTGAAGTTGCGACTATCTTGCAGTGTGTAATGAATAATTTTGTCAAATTCGGATATACATATCGGTGATTTTACCACCATTCTAAAGGGCAGTTCCATGCTCCAGTTTCAGTTTTCTCGGTAGGACCTCATCCGATAAGTACATGTCGACTTCTTTTATTGCCATTGACTCTGGTGAGCTTTGAGTTGTTTTTTGTACAATCAATGAATCAAATATTTGCCACGGACTAAACTCATCTTTCATAACTGTGTCGTTAGTTTGCGACGTTTCTGTTGATGTTTGCGGAATATTTATGGCGCTTTGCTTTTGAGAAATCAGTAAAGACACGAGACCTTGTACTCTTTCTTTTGTAATAATAGCCTGGTCTGAAAAAGCTTGCATTTTAAACCTGGGATCCAAGAATGTAGCTACAGAAAAACTTCCACTTTGTTCCACATGTTTAAATCTTCCTGTTAGGCCTGATTTCAATAAAAGTGCCATTTCAACAACTTTGCTTGATAGGTCGGTTTTTGCCAAAATTTTGTTGCAAGATTCTGTGAGATATCGCGTCATAACTATTACATAACTTCCCGTTAAGTAACTTTGACCGCTCATCATGCTAGTAACTTCCTCAAATGGCCGCAGAATTTGGCAAAGTTGTGCTTAGATAGACCACTCTTCACTATTAATGGTTGGCATTTCTTTATTGACCAGTGCTAGTGTTGAACGTATGGCCTCTTGTAGCTCTACAAACCTGTGTAGCATGTAATATGTGGAATTCCACCTTGTTTCGATATCTTGTATCGAGCGCTTCGGTGTTTACTGTTGTTGCATTTGATATTTTGTTAGCCTTTCTGAGGACACGGTACTTTTTTTAAAATGAGAAACGACCGTTTTTACTTTGTTGATGAGTGGCTTAGCAAGTTTCAACGCATCTTCAACTATAAGGTTTAATGTATGAGCAAAGCAACCAAAATGCTGCCACTCTAAACCTTCTTTGATTGCTTTGCTGATATTTGCCGCGTTGTCACTCACCGCGAAGTTGACCTTGCCTTTAAGGTTCCACTTATCAATCAAGGCATTGATTTGTTCCGCAATGTTCGTTGCAGTATCATTACCGGATAAGTGACAACACCCTAATAAAACTGTATTAAAAACAAGCTCCATGGTTATGTGATGGCCCATAACGGCTATATAACTGTCTGTCACTCGTGATGTCCATAAATCTGTTGTAATACAGATACTATCAACTTCTTGGCCAACTTTTTCTTTGATTTGATGGTCAGTCTGTGTATAGATCTCTTATAGAAGGGAGTTCGACAAGGTTTTCCTAGATGGTAGAGTATACCCCGGTATCCACCTTGAGAATTTCTTAAAAGACCTTTCTTCTACAATCGAAAATGGGTGAAATCCATCTACGCAAAGGTCTAACAAATCTCGGTCTATTTGCTATTTTTGCACTGAACTTACATTTTCTTGGATATAAGTGTCAATTACCTTTTGACACTTTGGAGCCGGCGGTGGTATACTTACGGTATTGCTACTATGCGGCCGGCAGAGGAGCAGAGAACCAATTTCATATTCAGGAGCTCGTGGGGAGTCTCGAAAACTTCTTTTCTCCTCTGATGCAAGAGATGTGAAGGTCGAAATATGTTTGCACTTCAGATGACTCAGTAGATTTGCAGTTGTGGACTTAAAACTAATTTTATCTCTGCAAATGCTGCAAACTGCCTTTCCGCTACCATTTTCTTTTTCGAAATGGCGCCACAAGATACTACAGTTCTTTCGCGCTTCCGCCGACATTTTGACGATTATTTTTTAAAGTGTTTCTAACTTAAGTTATTCTAACTTAATTCCTGTCACTAAATTACTAACTAATTTACACACTAATTCTAACTTAATCACTATCACTTAATTACAAATTACAAATTTACACTACAAACTATGCACTTAGTTTCTACTTAATTTCTTCAATCAACAAAAAATGCACAATCAAAAAACGATTTGTTTTCAAAAACTTCGCTAAACTTCTTCAGTCGCATATATTAACTGAATACTGAACGCCAACAAGCGTCGTAGCTCGAGCGCACAAGTAAAGATGAGGAAGCAATCAACCTAACTCATTTTCTTCTATTCGGTCAACGTTTATCTTTCGGAAAATTCGTTGATGCATTCAACGATTCAACTTATTTTGCCACAAACGTTTTTTCAACGATCAACGAACGAGCCTTGATCGTTGAAAAAACGGTTGATAGATTCTGTGCGTTTATCGTTCAAATGGTTTTCGTTTTTATTAAAAACGAAGTTGATGCAATCAACTAGTTTCGCAATGAATGTAGTTGAACGATCGTTGAAACAAACAGTTGATGCGGTTCACTAGATCTGATGTGAGCACGGCTATGGGATGAGAGAAGCATTGTTGAATTTTCGTTTTGATCGTTGTTCGTTGATCGTTGCGGAAACAGTTGATGAATGTGTTGAAAAAACAGTTGATGGAATCAACTTGTTTTTCTATAATAAGAAAACAGTTTATCAATTAATTGTAGGAAAACTGTTTAAAAAACAGGTTCGTTGAATCAACGAACATCCCTATAAGCCACCCACAATCAGATATAGAGGAAACTGCCTTCTCAGTTAATAATGGCAAGTTTGAGTTTACTCGTCTACCGTTTGGTCTCAAAACATACATTATACGAGTATCCTCCAGCCGTTCCCCGATGAGATAGCTCCCAGAATTATTTTTGTGTCATTTGTAGGCAATGAGTCGACGAGTCTTTCCAGGTGATTGTAGAACCTTCCTTCGTTTCTTCGTCCTTTTCTACGATCGGGGCGTGAACTTTATCAGCCAAATTCGCTTGTATACGGATCGCGCCCAACCGTTCATTGATAGCCTTAATGCGATTTAAACTTGAAAGTCTCTCCGAATTTTCGCTATCCAACAGCCTTCTCACTTTTAAATATTGTATGCGATCTCATATCTTCCAGTCCAGTTCGTATTTAACAGCGTCAGGGTAGTTCAGTTATCTGACATTCCAGGATCCGATGACATAGTCCTTTTTTCGGTTGTGAGGTGTTGCCATAGATCCAATCCATTCCGAGGCCCATCTGCAGGTTTCGAAACAATATAGGGTTTTACAGGGACGTGAGCTAACCCAACGCCCAACCTCCATTCCGGCGGCATGGTTATTACTTTCAATTTAGTCATCAGGCGCGGAAGACTCGCTGTCACTCTCTTACCACAAAGAACGTGTAAGTAGCATCTAAATCCACAAATACGCAAAATATCACACTTGGCGAATACAGTATCGAAAATGTGGGCAGATTTATATATTTAGGCGCTAAAATAACCGGAACTGGTAATGAAAGAGCCGAAATACGCCGAAGAATACAGCTCGCAATAAAGTTTTTTATTCAGTTTTGACGATTATAAAGACCAGTTGCATACACAGGAAAACAAATCTCCAAGTATACAAATCTGTGATAAGACCTGTGTTATGCTATGGGTGCGAAACATGGACCCTAACCCAAGCATCCGCAAACATATTAAACGTCTTTGAGCGACGGATCCTGAGGTGGATAATTGGAGCAACACTAGATGGGGACTAATGGCGAAGTCGATAGAATTATGAGCTGTATGAAATTTTTGACGAGCCGGAAGTCGCAAAGATTGTAAGACTGTGGAAGCTGTAATGGGCTGGCCATTTAAATAATATGGATGAACAACGAATACCCGAAAAGGTATTCGTTGGGAGAACTGAAGAGCGGAGACCAGTGGGAAAGCCGAGGAAACGCTGGTCTAACTCGGTCGACGAAGACAGTTCATCGCTGCTGGGATTTCAAAATTGCAGGATGCGATCAATGGACCGAGACAGTTGGAGGCGCTATCTGCAGGAAGCAAAGGCCCGAGAGGGGCTGTAGTGCTACAAAGAAGAAGAAGGCTCAGAACAAAATGGAACGGCGTTCACCACGTTTTCAACAATAGTTAGCAGTAATTTGATTCGCAATTGGTTACCGAACGCACCAACAGTGATTCGACATTTGCGCGACAACCAATGTGCATGGCTAAATACAAGATTGCTTACAGCTGTTGTCTGCACATACCCTTAACGTAACAACATATGCGAAGACATTCGGCTCCCTCGAAGCTATCGGACACCCGAGAGGTTTCAGAAAGTATGCAACAAGGGTAAATGGAGGCTGTCGATACTATGTGAATATTTTATACTTTACATGTCACTCAAATGCAACCACGCAGCTACAGGTATCACATATTCACTTACTTTACTTGTTCAATTTTCGTTTAAAACAAATTTTTTATGGGCCGGCGAAACTGGCTTGTAATGATATTATTGTCGAAAATGAGTGAATTTTCACTTCTGTCATATTTTTTATGCCGATGTGCTTAGGGCGGGCATAGTTGTTTTATTACCAGATTCTCGGTTCGGTGTAAAGATTATTTTCACGGCCTATGGTGTAAAAATGCTTGAGCTCCACTTATTTATATGAAATTTTTAAAATATACATTTTTTTAAAAAGTCATGAGGAGATCGCATCTGACCTTCCCGCAAAATTTGGTAATCCTAATTTCAATGTAAATGACTATAAAATTGTTTCTTACCAAACTCGTGAAGAATGATGAGTAAGGATGGCATACGAGTAGGTGATTATTCCGAAACCCGCGGTGTTTGCAAGGATTAAAAATTATCAACGAATCAAAAAAAGGAAATTATTATTTTTATTTTGTTTGAATTCTATAAGTTCGTTGAAACCGTCGACTAGTTTATCTCTTTAAAAATGGTTTTCGCTGTTTAGGGATATGTAAAGCCGTAAATAAACTGAAGAGAGGCGTTAGCCAATACTTTCCAAATCAACAATCATGATCTATTAAAATATTAAAAAAATTAACAGCACAAATACTCCCAACTCTTCACATATCCTATGCAAATAGAGCATTGTTATACGTGTGTCAATTAACTTTACAATTCTTTGATTGATGATTGAAATTTACCGATCTGTTCTTCATTCGCATTCATGCAAGCAGTCACTCGGCCAACCTTGACTTAATCTTAGACGAATATACAATTCTTGAATGCGTCACGCCCGCTAAGACGATTATCAAAAAATCCTAAGAATTCCATGAACAAAAGACAAGACGTAGAAGCACTGGCGGCCGTTTCTAGTGTTTTATCTTTTCTTTAATTTTTTTTCTTTTAAAATGTCCTCCAGTTGTCAGATGAGGTGAAGTATTTTTCGGTATTTTTATGTAAATGAGGTTTTGGTAGAAGATCAAGTTGAGTTCAAATTGAAAATCACTTTTATCAGGCTACTACCTCACATTCTTCTTTATTGCATCACGCTGCACGCGGCCCCTAAGCCGTTCCATAGACATCAAAGCAGCACAAATGGATTAAATTTTTCTTGTTCGACAACCAGTTGGGTTCTTGGAAATGAAGCTAAAAGAAAATAATCCACACGTATCATATAGGTATACTATCCAAAAATCAATAAGTGGAGTAATTTTCACGTGGAAAATGTAAACTTGATTTAAATTTATTTCTATACTGTACTTCATACATGCAGAACTAACTAGTTGCTAACCACTAATATACATTCACATGCGAACTGAAAATAACATAAGTTGGGTAGACAGAACTACGCTCATGTCAAAAGGGGTTTGCACTCAACCTACAATATGCAGACACCAATAATGAATAAACTCAAGAAAAACGTTGGCACATCTATAACAAATACATACTGCTTTAAGAGAAAAACCATTTTTTGACCGAACTAAATCTTGCAGACATTTTTGTTATTTATTTTACGAGTAACTGAAAATTTGGAGAAGATCCAATGAAAAGTGTAGTGTCTGGTTTGATGAGGAGCCCGAGTAGTAGAAAAGTCGTGCATTGTCTTTGTTGTGATAGGAAAAATTAATAAAGAATAATAAAAGGCCCTTACACTTATGTATAAGTTTCAATAAAACCGAATCACATTTACAGATGTTTAGCCGTTTGACTGTAACTTCTATAAATACGATTCGGTTTTATTGAAACCTACAAAGTATAAGGGCCTTTTATTACTACTTAAATACCAAATTTTAGTAGATTTAAAGGTACCCATATGAATTTACTGGGAAATTTTCTAATGATGATAAATTAGCTTTTGATAAAATTTGCTTTTAATAATTTTGATGATCCTGATATCTTTGTTAAAAAACCTTTATGGCTTCTGTCCGTTTTTATAATAAATCCATTAACGGTGAAATTGATATTCAAATAATATCCTACTTGTAAGTACCATCTTAAGTCGTTTTCGGACTCGTTACAGAAATTATTGTGGACGAAATTGAGACTTTTGACTTCATTCTAAATTTAATGAAAGAAAAGAAACTAGGAGGACATTCACTCATGCCTTCGATCATAGGTAAACCCATTGCAATCCTTAAGGAGTTGAGCGCTTTATTCCTTACCACCGAAATAAAAAATGATGTCTTGTCACAAATTCCGGCACTAAAGCGTGTCGAAATAACAAATTTATCTACAGCATTGTCTTGTCGTAACGATATATGATTAAATATTTTTAAATTCAAACTATATAACTGAATAATTTGTTTTTTTGCTCCATCACAAAATCACCTGGAAACAAACCTAAGAGGGATGATTTGACCTAATACTGCAGATGTCAACATTTTCCTCAAATTGTGGATACGAGATAAAATATGTTGCTTGGGGGAGGGAACACATTGATGATGTGTGCCCGCATAAGGGTTACAACTATGCGACTTCATAACCCAGGTACTCCTTCATACTGTCTTTGGTCTCCGGAAGAACAACCTGAAGCCTTATTTCATTTCTTTATAAGCATTACGAGCAAAATATGATTTTAAAAATTATTGCAATGACTATTATTATTCCTTGCAAACTCACGATAAGCGTATTGCTCTCCAAAATATTCTAGATCAGTTGATGCCTGACATTGTGTTTTTTTAACTAAACTCAGCCAAATGTAAGACACAAACCACTTTTTCAAAATTACGAATACTCAATGTTTCGCAATGATATTGGTAGAGGTACAGCCAACCTTGCTCATCATACTGTTTTCAAAATTTAATCTGAAATCTCATTTTTAGGTCTTTGTAAAAATTTTTTTTTACAAAGACCTACTAGTTTCGCGACCTGTCTGTCCGTCCGTCCGTCCGTCTGTCCGTGCGTCACAGCTGATTTCCTCAGAAACTATAGAAGCTAGTTGAATTTTTCCGTTGCTCCTTTTTTGGCGTTAAATTCAAATAAATAAATAAAACCCTAATTTTTCCTTAAAACGCCAATATTTATTAAAACCCGGGCAGACACGTGTTTCGGAAACAAATTATTTCCTTCTTCAGTGCCGTGTTACTGAAACATATTCCAAAAATTCTTTTATTTATACATCGTTTCTTAATTACAAACTAATTTACAAAAGGTATTTTAATGAACTAATAATAAAACCATCAAAATTACTACTTCGAAAGGTAATTAAAACATTATCCCACTCTAATTATCCTACACGGTGTCATAAACTAGATGAGTCATTCAAGCCTTGAACATATTGATCCGATCAAACTACTGTATGCGTTCCCTAGATCCGTATTAAGCCTTAAATCTTCCGGTATCCTTGAAACCCACAAACTTTCCGCTGCATCCAACCTTCTCCAATCGTTGATTTCTTCGAGGATCTCCACGTTGTCCCATTCTATTTGATGCGTGCTCTCCATAATGTGTCTTGCAACCGTTGATCTTACCTCATTCCGTCCTTTTTTCGCTGCTACTTCCGCTTCCCTTATATGCTCGTGGAATCGAATTTTCACCAGTCGTTTTGTTTGGCCCACGTACATTTTTCCACACTCTGGGCATGTTATCCTGTATATGCCCCTACGTTCATCCTTTTGTTTACTGTCCTTCGTAGTCCCTAGTTTTTGTTCCAATTTGTAGATTCGTGACGAGTGTGCTGTTTCGATACCCGCTGTCTTCAGTATTTTTTGTAGCTTCCGTGAATGTGTAGAATAAGTCAGCTTCATTCTCCGCGTATTTTGGACCGGTGTTTTGAAGAATGTCGTAAAAGAGTTTCTTCTTCGATGCGCATCTAACTTGCTTATTCTGGTCTTGATTAACCGCGCTGTATACCCATTCTTCTGTGCTGTTTCAATTATGAATTGCTCTTCTCGGACGCGCCGTTCAGTTGTCAACGGAATTGATAACATTCTATTAATCATCGTGTTGTATGCCGCCATTTTTTGGTTGTAGGAATGATTGGAGTTGCTGGGTATTGTCCTCTGTGTGTGCGTCGTCTTTCGATATACATCAAACTCTAGGTAACCGCTATTTCTTATAATTTTCATATCAAGAAACGGTAGCTCCCCATTGTTTTCCCTTTCCATTGTAAACTTGATATTTTTGTGGATGTTGTTTAATTGTTCCAGAAAAATGTCTGCTTGGTGAGCATCAATGATTGCAAAAATATCATCCACGTAACGATACCATACTCTAGGGGCTAAACCTTTTTCTTCGATGATGTTTTCGATGTGTCCCATGAAAAGATCGCTCAAAAGTGGTGACAATGGGTTCCCCATGGGAACCCCTTTAGTTGTCTTGAAAAAATTTCCTCGAAATGAGAAATAGCTCTCATTCATGCACAGAGTTGCCAACTTCGAATACATTTTCGATCTCTTTTTCCATTCCAAGGATGAGTCTTTTTGTAAAAGCCAGTCTTCAAACAAGGCTAGGGTTTGTTTCACGGGAACACTTGGAAAAAGTGATTTCACATCAAAGGAGACCATGATCTCCTCTTCTTTCACAGCATCAATCTCCTGTAGCTTTTCAATCAGATCCTCCCTGTTTTTAACAGATTTCTCACTTGTCCTAAATGGTAGTTTTTTGCATTCTTCTGTTAACCACCTGGCAATTTTTGAAGTTGGTGCGTTTGTGGCAGCAATGATCTCCCGCATTTTGTTGCCACCTTTGTGTATCTTCGGGAGACATTTGATTCCCGTCTTGCCTAGAATCAAATGTCTCCCGAAGATACACAAAGGTGGCAACGAAATGCCACAAACGCACCAACTTCAAAAATTGCCAGGTGGTTAACAGAAGAATGCAAAAAACTACCATTTAGGACAAGTGAGAAATCTGTTAAAAACAGGGAGGATCTGATTGAAAAGCTACAGGAGATTGATGCTGTGAAAGAAGAGGAGATCATGGTCTCCTTTGATGTGAAATCACTTTTTCCAAGTGTTCCCGTGAAACAAACCCTAGCCTTGTTTGAAGACTGGCTTTTACAAAAAGACTCATCCTTGGAATGGAAAAAGAGATCGAAAATGTATTCGAAGTTGGCAACTCTGTGCATGAATGAGAGCTATTTCTCATTTCGAGGAAATTTTTTCAAGACAACTAAAGGGGTTCCCATGGGGAACCCATTGTCACCACTTTTGAGCGATCTTTTCATGGGACACATCGAAAACATCATCGAAGAAAAAGGTTTAGCCCCTAGAGTATGGTATCGTTACGTGGATGATATTTTTGCAATCATTGATGCTCACCAAGCAGACATTTTTCTGGAACAATTAAACAACATCCACAAAAATATCAAGTTTACAATGGAAAGGGAAAACAATGGGGAGCTACCGTTTCTTGATATGAAAATTATAAGAAATAGCGGTTACCTAGAGTTTGATGTATATCGAAAGACGACGCACACACAGAGGACAATACCCAGCAACTCCAATCATTCCTACAACCAAAAAATGGCGGCATACAACACGATGATTAATAGAATGTTATCAATTCCGTTGACAACTGAACGGCGCGTCCGAGAAGAGCAATTCATAATTGAAACAGCACAGAAGAATGGGTATACAGCGCGGTTAATCAAGACCAGAATAAGCAAGTTAGATGCGCATCGAAGAAGAAACTCTTTTACGACATTCTTCAAAACACCGGTCCAAAATACGCGGAGAATGAAGCTGACTTATTCTACACATTCACGGAAGCTACAAAAAATACTGAAGACAGCGGGTATCGAAACAGCACACTCGTCACGAATCTACAAATTGGAACAAAAACTAGGGACTACGAAGGACAGTAAACAAAAGGATGAACGTAGGGGCATATACAGGATAACATGCCCAGAGTGTGGAAAAATGTACGTGGGCCAAACAAAACGACTGGTGAAAATTCGATTCCACGAGCATATAAGGGAAGCGGAAGTAGCAGCGAAAAAAGGACGGAATGAGGTAAGACCAACGGTTGCAAGACACATTATGGAGAGCACGCATCAAATAGAATGGGATAACGTGGAGATCCTCGAAGAAATCAACGATTGGAGAAGGTTGGATGCAGCGGAAAGTTTGTGGATTTCAAGGATACCGGAAGATTTAAGGCTTAATACGGATCTAGGGAACGCATACAGTAGTTTGATCGGATCAATATGTTAAAGGCTTGAATGACTCATCTAGTTTATGACACCGTGTAGGATAATTAGAGTGGGATAATGTTTTAATTACCTTTCGAAGTAGTAATTTTGATGGTTTTATTATTAGTTCATTAAAATACCTTTTGTAAATTAGTTTGTAATTAAGAAACGATGTATAAATAAAAGAATTTTTGGAATATGTTTCAGTAACACGGCACTGAAGAAGGAAATAACTTGTTTCCGAAACACGTGTCTGCCCGGGTTTTAATAAATATTGGCGTTTTAAGGAAAAAATTATGGTTTTATTTATTCATATAGAAGCTAGAATGCTCAAACTTTGTGAAAAGGTCAGAAATGATGTTCTCTCAAAAGTTAAGGCCTTAAAAAAAATTTAAAAAATGTTTAAGGGAGATCCCCCCTAATAACGAAATGGCCCTTAAAATCGAGTGGGATATCAAATGAAAGGTCTTGATTAGAACTTTCAGAATCTGAAATAAAAAAATCATTTTATGAATTAGGGGGTCCAGGGGAAGGCAAAATGTACCCAAAATTTGTGTCCCCCCCCCCCCCCCCCCTCGCGATTGGACACCTTTCAGCCGAAAAATCTGAAAATTATCACGAACGTGGACCTTTATGAGCACAAGGGCAACAAATACCTTAGAAATCGAAATTCACTCAACTTTGTTAATAATAGTATGATTTGTAGATTTTACATTTTTGCCCATAAAATCAAAACGGTACCTTTAAACTTCTTGAAATTTCGCAATTATATAGACTAACATAAGATATATACGTTCACAAAATTTAATTGAGATCGAATCATAATCAAGTGAGTTATAGCCATTTCAATTATATGGAATTACACCAACAATAACACGTGTTTATGGTTGATATAGGGTTTTCCAATAAGAGGTGTTATTTTGATATTAAAAGAAAAATGCCATTTTTAATACAAATGATCGAATGTTTATTTCATTGTAAAGAAGAAGATATGCCGTTAATAGCAATAATTAACATTGAGCAAATAACCTCTACGACACGCTTACAGGACCATATCCTCTTCATGAAATTTTCCATAACCAAATCGCAAAGTGGTTACCCTATGTCCTCAATAGCCTCACGAATTTCATCTTTGAGATCTTGAATCGACGCTGGGCTATTGGCATAGGCCTTCTCTATCACGTGGCTCCAAAGGAAGAAGTCGCAAGGTGTTAAATCAGAAGATCTATTCAAAATAACACCTCTTATTGGAAAACCCTATATATTTAAAATTGACTTAGGCACTTTTATTTTCTTTCAATTTTGATGAAAATTTAAGGAATAGTGTTTAACTTGAACATGTTCAATCGGCCGAGCATTCAGAAAAATCATTTAAGCTAGATTAAAATGGCGGCTGCACTGTGCTTATGAAAGAAACTGTGCATCTTTTGTATAAATTTGAACGATTTCATATCTAAGTATTGGATGAATAATTCAAGTTATCGATGTTTACAAAGACCTTCTGGTAGCAGCACCCTCCTGCTTACTCAACTTGTTATCTTGTACTTTTACTTGTTTACATATGCGTGGTACTGGTGATTTCTTATATTTCTGGTGAATTCTTTATATCTAATCTTTCCCATCAACATTCCATTCAATTCGAACTAGAAGTAAATGGCAGCAAAAATTAAATAAATATTTCATCAAAATTACAACAGAGTAAATCCACCGTATATTTTCCTTCTTGCACAAATTAATTGCATAAGTAAAGATGCATCCTGAATTGAATTCGGCGTATAAACTACGGCTTTCTTCTATGAAGAAATCCTCATATGTTTTTCAAGGAATAAATAACCTGCCTGACCGGTTATCAAATGGTTGGAATATTTCCAGGATTCCGTTTGGTTTTAATGGACAACCATATGTTCCGATAGATTAAAAATTGAACGTTTGCTCCTCCTTTCATAAAAAGCTTTACAGTAAAAACCTTCTGCTAAAGATGCTTTAAAAGAACTTGTGGGGAGGAAAGTCAATTACTTTAGTTTGGATTTTGAAGGCTCTTTTTAACAATATTCTCTCTTAATAATCACATCCTCTCATCCCACTTGTTTAAATTGTCTTGATTTTTCCACTAGTTTTGATAAAATCTAATCTATAATAATAAATTTGGATAATAAAAAATCAGTTGATCCAGATGGCACTCCGAATTTAGCAAACAGGAAATGTAGCAACTCTATATGTAGGCCTCTTGTTGTCATTGCAAATAATTACATTAATAATGGTTACTTTCCATCTGCTTAGAAAGCAATCAAATTAGGTCTTCTGCCAAAACCAGACATCAAGAAAGTCAGACCAATCTCTCTTCTTTCAAACCTAGGCAAAATTCTTGAAAATATTCTCCAATCTTTTAAAATATTTTCTAAACTACTCATTCTTATTCAACAAATTGGTTTCAAGGAAAAAATTTCTACTGAGCATGCAATATTATCAGTTCATGATAAAATTTCTTCTGGTTTGCGAACCAAAAAAATTACAAGTGGCGTGTACAATTGACCTTGAACAGGCTTTAGATTCGGCTCGATTAAAAGGCTTAATCTAAAAAATTTTGAATAGTAACTGTCCTATTCCTTTAGCTCGTATGTTCATAAGTATTCTTATCAACCGTAGTTTATCGATTAAAATAGCGAATTCCTATTCTTCTTCAATTGGTGTATATTCTGGTGTTCCTCAAGATTCTATTCTTGGTCCGTCTCTATTCAATTCTTATTTGGCCGATATTCCTTGTGATTGATGAATACGAATATCAATTTTAAACGTTTCTTTACACAGACGATATTATCCTTCTTGGAAGTGATACAAGTCCCTTAATAGCTTTGAATATAATAAATTTTCATTTTCAAGTGCTAAAAAATTATACGTTTGATTGAGCTCTGAAAATTAACCCTGAAAAATGTAAGTTAATCTACTTTCGTAATGGTTACGGGAAAGGTCATCGAAATGCTCCAGCTAAAAGTACATTACTCTCTTTATCAATTGATGGTCACAATACTCCTCTCAAAACATCAATTAAATATTTGTTCACTAACATCCAAGGCTTCCATGTTCAATCAATTCTGAGAAAAGCAGTTGGTCCATCTGTAGCATTGTTACCTCTTCTTTCAAGCAATTCTCTAAGTTGCAGTACTAAACTTTTAATATATAAAACTCTTATTCATCCAATTATTACCTATTGTTTTCCTATTTGGTATTCTGTTTCCTCAACTGATGTTGATGAAATTAAAAATTTTGAACGCGAAATTCTAAGATTTCTTATTGAAATGCAGAAGGCCAAACAAAAAACATTTCAAAAATAGTATATTTTACGATCAGAGCAAAATTAGGCCAATTCTATTTTTCATGATCGTGCAGAGTATTAAGCGCTTAACCTCTTGGGGTTCTCATCCTGACAACACTTGTAAGGAAATTATTCAATCGAAACGTACCTCTAGGAAACATTAATCGTGCTGTGGTCGGAATCTACCTGTGCTTACCTCTTCACTCATTTATATCTTACACGAACTTCAGACTCCAGTAAAAGAGTTATATTAACGGTTAACATTTAAATACTTTATTTATTTCAACTGTTGACCAACTGCTGCGTTGGCGGTTTGGCTCTCCTCCTTCGCTCCGGATGCGGTCTGACTTGCAGAAAGGCCTGAAGCGCCTAGTGGTGGGATGCCTTACCGGCTGACATGCGCGGCAGACGGACGGTCTTAGGAGCAACAAGGCTAATCCTGTTCACAAGCTGTAACTAGCTACCTGGGATTCCGTCTAACGATCATGCGTAGAGGTGAGAGGAAGTTTAGTGCGCAACATAGTATACTCAACTAGTAACCACACTCCATCAAACCTCCGGAAAAATCCGAACACAAGCCGAACAGCGAGCCATAAATCTTCGGTAGAAGGTAGGTAGGTAAATGCTGACGCGAGGATTGGCTCGAATATAAACATATGCTTCGGTGAGAGATTTCAGGATTACCATATCTCATAAAATCAATAACTTTGCAGAAAAACAAATTCGTTCCATGCAATTTTTTAGTTTTTTATTAGGATCTGGCAGCACTCCTATGTTCTGAAATGCGTAAAGGAACACGTGCGTCGGAAATTTTATTTGCATTTTGCTTTGTTTCTTGAGCGCGCCAAACATGGGATCAGCTGTAATGCCCCAGAACAGCTGACGTGCACCTGGGAAAATTCAAAAAGTGTGCAACACAGGGTAAATGAAAAGTGTGGGTACTAGTTGAGTATACTATGGTGCGCAATAAGAGCCACAAGGCTTTTCCTAGACCCCAGCTATAGATAGCTAAACCGGATTACGCTGCAACTTATAACGTGTCTCACGAAGAGTATCCACTATTCCACAGGAACCATAAGGCTATTCCCTATTCCAAACTATAAACAGCTAAAGGTTGTGTAGTGGGTTGTGAAGAAATAACTATACGCCTTCCTCTTAACATATTTTGCCTCACGTGCAATTAGTTATTGAATACTATTGAAAACAAAAACCAATATTATTGATTCTAAATGATTGAATTGTTAATTTATTCATTGAATTAATTATGCTGATGATAGTCAATGTTCACCTGCCAATGTGTGAAGGTCGTTATATCCACAAAAACCAATATTAACATACTGATTCTTCAATGAGTCAATTGATCGCCTGCCAATGTGTTAAAGTTGTTTTATCTAAAAAAAAGTTGGATAGACAGAACTACGCTCATGTCCGAAGGGATTTAATGACATGCATCACAAATATATTTTTGCTTTAAAAGAAAAACCAGTCTTACTCCATTTTAACCGGCCAAAATTTTGTTGCAATATTGCTAAAATCGTTGACTAAGCCAAATTTTAAATTTCTTTATGTTATATTATATATTTGGAGAAAATATATCCAATCAAAACTGTAGTGTCTGGTTCGATGGAAAACCCATGTAGAAGAAAAACTGTGTATAATTGTTGTAATGGAAGAAAATTCAAGCGGCAATAACTTCTGTATATTCTATTAGAATTTATAGAAGTACCTTTTCAAGAACTAGTTAAATATCTACTTTCATCCAATTCAATTATACTAATACAGTTTTACTGGCGATTATAAGCAAAATTCAACGAGTTTCAACCTTTAAGATATTTGGTATTGAATCAACTGCTGCTCATCTTCAGCTATTCATTAATGAATTCAATCAAGTGCTAATAGCATGTACCTTAAATGTTGAAGTTCGGAAAAAATAACATAATTTTATGCTATATTCTCGTTTAAAACGGCCGCCATTTTGTTTTACGATTACGGACGTCACCCGTTAAACAAATTCTCAAAGATATTCATTATGAATATAATTCCTGAAACGTTCATGCAAATCCTAGCAAACCCGTAGTCTCTGAGTTGATTGGAAGTGCATATTGTCCCAAAGCCATGTATAGCTGCTGTTGTAATACAGGAAAATTTAAACCACCATAACTTTGTTAAATACTATTCGATCTTTCTAAAATTTTCAGCAATGATTAAACTTGTAAATTGACATTTGCATATTGAATTTCATTGATTTAAGGATGATTAATAAAGCATACTATTATTAACAAAGTTGAGTGAATTTCGACTTCTGACGTATTTGTTATTGTTGCTGGTGCCTAATTGCGAGGGAGTGTGTAACGCCTAAAATTCGTGCATTCGCCCTTCTGCCCCCGCAGCGTTGTAAAGTAATTTTAAGGCTTGTTTTAAAAAGATCTCATTGACACCTTTCAGATGAAATCCCACTTGACCACCTTTGATGAAAAAAACTTGTTTAAGGGTCGCTCCTCTATATGGAGGCACCACCTTCAAACTTTTTGAACATTTTTGCACCCCAAAACTTTCTAAAAGGCATAACGTCTGTCCATTCCACAGTTTCATGGCTGTAGCTTCTTAGTTTCGGAGAAAAACTGCTGTGACATGCAGACGGACGGATAGACGGCACATGTACCGATTTCAATAGGGTTTTGTATTTTAGTAAAAAAACCCTAAAAATGTAAACACACTGATGGTGTGGTTTTGCTCGCTTTAGATTTAACCGAATTATATGTTTACGGAAGTAGAAATTGCATAGGAAGTGAAAAATTGACGTTATTTAGCTCTTTGAGGAACAGGTAATCATAAACAAGAAAAAGTAGCAGGAGAGTGCTCCTGCCACGAGGCCATTGTACAACAATTTGAAATAAAAACCACGTCTTCTGAATGTCAAAACTTGGCCCATACATATATTCCTTAAATTGAGTTTGGAAAACTAATATATATTTATTAAGTATTTTGATTTGCAGTCAGTGTGCTGACCTCAATATTTTAGTAGGCATGATAATATATTAATGCTACAAAATATTTCTAAAATTTGCCTCAAAATCCTTATACATCTGTAGCGTTTGGATCCTTTGCGAACGTGTTTACGTCCTTTATCACGTGTAATTGTTGGTGTAATTGGTAAATTTTTAATCGTCTATAACTAATGGCTCGATTTTTATGATTCAGAAAACATGCGTTTTACGTTAAAAAAAACTTAGACACGAATTTTTGGCAAATTTAAGGGTCAACTTTCGATTTTATAGATGAAAACATAAAATTCGTTTGACTTCTGAGGTATTTGCTGCCTTTGTAATCTACCCTCGTGATTTGTTTCAGATTTTTCTGTCCAAAGATGTCCAATCGTGAGGGCAGCGGACGCAAATTTTTCGTACATTTCCCCTCACCCTACACCCCGCAATACAAATGCTTCTAGTTTAAGACCTGTTTTAAAAAGTTCTCATCAAAACCTTTCATTTGATACACTTGGTAAAATATAATATTCAAGGAAAAATAATATTTTTCTTGTACTGTTGCTTTTGAGAGAGTACCACTTTTGACCTACATACAAAGTTTCATCACTCTAGCTTTTGTGGTTTGCGCGAAAACTTGCTTTGACCCACGGAGTATTGTAAACATTTTTTAAAATCCCCTAAAAGGACACACAATCAACGATCGAGCAAATCGCCCACAATTCGACCTGATGCAACTAGCTTTCTCTCTTAGTGGTTAGAGCACTAAGCCCGTAAGCCGAAGGTCTCTGGTTCAAGTCTCGTTGGCGTCAACGAGATTTAGTTCGAGTGGTTCTTCGGACGGACTATAAGCCTGTTCAGTTATGGTACGTGCTGGTTTAAAATCAGAACGTATCACAGCTGGGTGGACGGACACACGGTCAAAGCGTGATAATGATCATATCACCTTTTGGAGTACCGATACATTCGATCATGACAATGAGATACTCTAACTATCTCTAAGCGAAGGCCCGAAAGGGGCTGTAGGGCTACAAAGAAGAAAGAAGAAGTTATACTCTTATGGGGAATTGAAAGCTAACTACTTGTTTCATAGCTGTTATAATTTGGGAGACTACTTGTAGTCGCATTGTGTACCTCGTAACAATCATTTTATCTCACCTATCCAATCACTTTGGGCAGATTATTTCTCGTTAATTACTCCTCATTAGATCCACATATGCCATCATTTTTCTCGCTGGGTATTGAATATTACGCGTTTGATCGTGGTTAATAATTTAGTTCTTATAATTTATTTATTTCTTACTCTTTTCTACATTGTTTTACTATAAATGCCATTTCTTAAACTTTTAAATAATGTACGTAAATACTTGCTTCTGGTTTCATTTACTTAACTCATTATATTAATTATTATTAAATATCTGTTTTTTTGTATGCTCAAAAATTCATGTAAATTTCTTTCTTGTTGTTTTTTTTGTAAATAATTCTTAATTGTGTTTTTTTTTTCAATTTATAAACCATTGAGCACTAGTATATTATTTTCGAGTTCCGTAATAATTGCTGTTTGATTTTAGTGCCGTTGTCAAGCTATGTACCTTCTTATCATGTTAAAAATTTATGTACGTATGTAGACTCAATAAACTATCTATCTATCGATCAAAAGCCTAGACAGCCATATGCTCGTAATATAGAACGAAACCTGACATCAGTACACCAGGTGACCATGGCATAGATGCACATGTATAAACCTTGTATGAACTGTCAAATGACAGCAAATTATAAATTTATCTGGTTCGATGATTTTGATCAGCACCAATAATTAGTAAAGTTGCATCAAAATGCATAAATATTTTCAAAAAATCAGTCATTTGTTTGATACAGAGAAATTTCATTTACAGACCTTGTTCAAAATATTCGGAACACTCATCGTTTTTATGACTTCAAAATTCAAAATTTTCGTCTATGCTGTCATGAAAATTGGGATTTCGAGAATATTTTGTTTTTATAATTAATACTTGTGAGTATTCTAAAGGGGTTTTATGCACTATGCAAAATCCCGGTCATTTGTTTTTTACCTGTAGATCCTAGCGGCTATTATCACATTAAAAGTTATCCTTATGCAAATCGAGTAGAAAACTAAAAAGTTGTTAGTTTTTCACTAGTATTTGGAAAGCAAAAGTATTTGGTTTGTGAAAAGCGTTTGGCGGAAAAAGTGATTGATTTGTGATAGTAAAAGATATTAACTTCTTTTCGTGGTTAATTGGATGCCTGAATCATTCCGCGTATTTTATTATTGGAATTTGCAAAAACACCAACATTGTCTCGTTGCAGGTTTTCGAAAACTAATTATCATCTTTTAATAATTTTCTGCTATTTTCCTCGCTTAAAACCAATATTTCCTCATTTTTTTTCTTTTTTAGGGTTTTGTAAAATAATTTCAACAAAACCCTACTAAAATCGCGACCTCTCTGTCTTTTTTAGGGTTTTGTAAAATAATTTCAACAAAACCCTACTAAAATCGCGACCTGTCTGTCTGTCCGTCCGTCCGTCCGTCCGTGTGTCACACCTCTTTTCTCGCAAACTAATTAAGCTAGAAATATCAAATTTTGTAAGCAGGTGTAAAGTCGTACTCTCTTCAAAGTTCAATTACAAAAAAAAAATTTACAAGGTATTTAAGGGGCCTCCCCATATAGAGGAGTGGCCCCCGAAAAAAAAAATTCATCAAAGGTAGCCGATATGGGTATCATATAAAAGGTCTTGATGAGATCTTTTCAAAACAGGTCTTAGTTTGTCAGTTTTTGCTTCGAGGGGTGCGCAGGGAGAGGAAATACTCGAAAAATTTGTGTCCCTCCCCCCTCGCGATTAGACACCTGTGATCCAAAAATTATGGAGGTAGGTGTTAATGAATACAACAACAACAAATACCTTAGAAGTCAAAATTCGCTCAACTTTGTTAATAATAGTATGATATTCGAATTTCACATTTTCTCCAATAAAGTCGCATGGGTACCCTTAAACTGATCGAAAGTCGACATTTTCGTAGTCCTATAAAAGCTCCTTAAACTTTGTAAGTTTGAGGAAAATCGAATGATAAACACAGAAGTTATAGCTATTTGAAATTTCTCCAATTACAACAACAATAACACACGATTTTGGTATTTTATGGACTTTCCATCGAATCAGTCACTGCAGTTTTGACTTGATCTTCTTAAAATTTTCCAATAAGGTCAATAACATTAATATTTTTGGGAATTCATGATTTGAGTGACTTTTGTTGGTTTGCAACAAAATGGCGAACGTTGTAAGTAGAAAAACAACGGGTTTCTTCTAAACATGCACATCTCTTTGACATATTTCTTGACGTTGTTCATTGCTGGTGACTGCATTTTGTAGAAATTGAGTACAAACCCCTTCTGACATGAGCGTAGATCTGTTAACCCAACTTGTTCTTATTTTTCCGATTGTATTTAGCGACCGATTGCAAGTTAGAAGCGGTAACAAAAAGTCACCAGTTCGTTCGGGCCGCATGAGCGATACAATGAAGCTTGTGTACGTTATGATATGATTTTTCGTTTCAGCAGATTTATGTGGACCGCTGTATTTTGCCAACGGGACAATGAATACAGTCCAGTTCTCTGAGGTCATGCAAAACATATTAATTGCATATTTCAATTTTTTGAGATGCAGTGGAAACTGCACCACCTTTATGCAGTACGTGCGCAATACATTTGATGGTAGCTGGATCCCTGTTCTTCCATGGCCTGGCAATTCCTACGACCTGAACCCTATTGAAAATATGTAGAGCTTCTTAAACTCCAAAGTTTATGCTTCTACTAACCCCACTGTAGATATATTAAAGGAAAATATTTTTAATATGTGGGAAAAGAGTAAAAAAATAAAGGACATCATTGATAAGCGCAGCGACAGTATGCCCCCAAGAATAAAAGCGGTTATTAAAGCAAAGGGCGGTCTTACGAAATATTTGTATTCAGACACATGTTATATTCAATTTGCTATTAATAAATAGTCAAGGAATATCAAAACGTTTTTTCTACATTTTTTCGTCGTTTAATAAAAAGAGTTTTCAGGTAAAAAAACATAAATTTTTGCAACAATTTTACTGTTCCTAATTTGTTGATCAATGACAGTATACTGGGAATTTATCATTTACCACAATATAAACAAAACAAGTTGAAGTAGCAGGAGAATGCTCCTGCCAGAAGGGTATTGTAAAACAATTAGTAAATCAAACAATATATTCTGCATATCAAAACTTGACTAATATACAGATTCCATAAATTGAGTTGGAAGAATTATTATGGTTATTATATTTTTATATTCGCCGCCATTTTGTTTCAAGTGATTTGACCCCGTCGTTTAATAAGTCATGATAACACATCAATATTACAAACCATTTCTAAAGTTTTCATCAAAATTCCTACATATTTATAATGGCTAGGTCCGTTGAAAACGTGTATCTCCCTAGTATCACGTGTTAATGTTGTTGTAATTGTTAAATATTCAATCGGCTATAACTTAGCTGTTTATTGTTTGATTATTATGAAATTTTCAGAAAACATACAATTGCTTTCAAAAAACTTAAGTTGTAGTATTTGGGAAATTTTAGGGTTCCATTTTGAGTTTATAGGCAAAAACGTAAAATTTATAAAATGTACTATCATTAACAAAGTTGGTCGAATTTCGACTTCTAAGGTATTTGTTGCCCATGTAGTCCTAAAGTCACACCTTTGTGATCTTTTTCAGATTTTTCGGGTCAAAAGTGGGGGGGGGGGGGTGACACAAAATTTTCGTACATTTCCCTTTCCCCTGCACCCCTCAAAGTAAAATTTTTCATGTTAAGACCTGTTTTGAAAATTTCTCATCAAGACCTTTCATTTGATACCCATATTGCCTACATGCGATGAAACTTTTTTTTCGGGGACCACTCCCCTATATGGGAGACCCCCCTTGAACACCATATAAACTGAAGAAACTTTGAAGAGGGCATCACTTTATACCTACTTACAAAATCTTATGTTTCTAGCTCATGTAGTTTCAGAGAAAAAGTGGTGTGACACACGGACGGACAGACAGGACGCGATTTTAGTAGGGTATTGTAAAATGATTTTACAACACCTTAAAAAATGGTAGCACTACAGCCCCTTTAGGGCCTTCGCTTAGAGATAGAGTATCTCATTATTATGATCGAATGTTTCGGCACTCCACAAGGTGATATGGTCAGTATCACGCTTTGACCATGTGTCCGTCCACCCAGCTGCGATACGTTCTGATTTTTTTAAACCAGCACGTATCATAACTGAACGGGTTTATAGTCCGTTCGAAGAATCACTCGAACTAAATCTCGTTGCCGCCAACGAGATTCAAACCAGGGAACTTCGGCTTACGGGATGAGTGCTCTAACCACTTCACCACGCGTACAACACAATGTGAACAAACATCACATGATCATTAAACGTCAGCTCATATTTCAATATGGCCAGCTCTAGTACATTTTTCATTCTAGCAGATTAAATATCTCTCCACCGTTCGACGTTTGGCTTACTCGGATAGACAATTATGTGTGCCATAAAAATCAAGAAGCCGTCTATAGTTTGCGCGAACCTTTATTAATTTTTTAAGTGAATTTGTATTATTTGGCCGCATAACGCACTACAGGCGGAGGTGGCTTGCAACCGAAAAGCACCAAAAAGACACGCTCTCCCTCGAGGCATCAGTGGGTCCTAGCAGCAGCAAAAGAATGGCCGGTAGCCCAATTGAAGACGACCGTGAGAAAAGGAGGAAGGACGAGACCATAAACGAAGTTGACACTCCAGGCGAGGAGTTTCATGTAGTGCGAAACAAGGCAGCGAAAAAAGCGGCCAAAAAGCTGCTCCTAGAAAAAACAGACAAAGAGCTCAACCACGAAAAGAAGAACAAAAAACCCCCCGATATACAGCAGAAAACTAAAAGCGAACCGCGGCGCAAACCCTTGCGAGAGGCACTGCTTATTAAACCCACTAAGGGCCGAACCTACGCAGATGTCCTCCGTGAAATTAAAGGAGCGGTCAAGCCAGACGACACCAAAACTGCCATCAAAGCAGTTCGACCAACCCGGACCGGTGGCCTGCTGGTGGAATTCGGGCCAGAGGCCACAAACAAAGATGCATTCCGTGACGCGGCTCAAAAGGTTCTTGGAGATGCGGCAACCGTTGCCTCGCTCGAACCAATGGCCACCCTGGAAATCAGGGACCTCGACTGCGTCACGGACAAAGCTGAAGTAGAGGATGCCATTAGGAGGGAGTTCCCCAGCTTAAGTGAAGTCAAGGCAAGATTGACACGTGAAAACACAAGGGGGCAACGCATGGCTATTGTCGAACTAGCTGATAAAGACGCCCAGCAAATCCTGGCGAAGGGCAAAATTAAGATAGGTTGGGTGGTCTGCAAGATACGGAGAAGAGCGATCCCTATCCGCGGCTTCAGATGCCTCGAATACGGACACACCGTGTATGGCTGTAGGGGACCCGACATGAGATCTCTGTGCTACAAATGTGGTAAAACGGGACACAAAAGGAAGGAGTGCACGAACGAGGCAAAATGCATCCTTTGCAAGGATGCTAAGCTAGCACCCGGTGACCTCAAACATGAGCCGGGGACAGGGAGATGCTGGGTTTTCAAGGAGGCCCTAACTAAAGCCAAATCGATACTCAAATGATCCGTATCCTGCAGGCCAATTTGCACCGAAGCACAAACGCCCAGGACCTACTTGAGCAGTTTGCGAGGGATAAGAAAGCTGACTTGCTGTTGTGAGCGAGCAATATCATAACAAGGACTTGCAAGCGTGGTACCCTGACGAATCTGGTACCTCGGCCATCTGGGTTCGAGACAGCGCCCGCCTTCAGGTGCAGGGCCATGGACGCGGGGATGGTTTTGTGTGGGTGCGGTGTTCAGGGATAACATATTTCAGTGTTTGTCTGACGCCTAACGAGGCAATGCCATCTTTTCGAACGAAACTCGATGCCCTGGAGGACGCTGTCTCGAACACAGAGGGCCACATGCTGGTCGGGGGAGACTTCAACGCTAGAGCCATTGAATGGGGTATGCCACAATCCGACTCAAGGGGAAAGCAAATCTTGGACATGGCGGCCAGAACAGCGCTTTTTGTCCTAAATACTGGTAACACCCCTACTTTCTGCCGCTGGGGTTGCGTAGGAACCATACCCGATGTGACACTCGCTTCGGAGTCCCTGGTACCTAGAGTACACAACTGGCGAGTACTAGAGGACTACTCGGCTAGTGATCACCAGTATATAGCTGTTGAGATTCACGACGGTGCCACTCTGCGTGCATGTGCCCAAACTTCAATCCTCGGATGGAGGACTGGGAGGATAGACGTTGAAAGTTTCGCTAACGCGCTTACGGCAGGCGCACCGTTGCTGGGAGCTCCGCCAGGGAGTGGAGGGCCTACAGCCAAGGACTTGGTGAACTCAACTATGAGTACCATCATAAATGCTTGCGAGTCTTCCATGCCCCGTCGGAGACCCCGACACGGTAAGCCTCCAGTATACTGGTGGTCAAACGAGATCGCCGAACAAAGAAGCGAGTGTCACAAACTTCGGCGAGAGGCCCAGCGGGCGCGAACACGGGAGGAGGCAGACACTAGGCTAGCAGCATACAGGTCCGGCAGGAAATATCTTCGCAGGCTTATCAACAAGAGCAAGGCCCGATGCTGCAAGATCTCGTGGACGATGTAAATAGGAATCCGTGGGGCCTAGGTTACAAGCTGGTCATGCGAAAACTTGGGGCCCAACGGAAGCCCTGCTTACATGAAGCAGAGAAGATGGACGAGATCGTACGGGCACTATTCCCCCCGCACCCTGTCCGTGTCGATCCAGCTCATGCACAAACACCAATAGAATGCTCACCTTTCACAATGATGGAACTGGAGCAGGCAATTCTATCCATGAAAGCAAGAAGGCACCGGGACCAGATGGCGTTCCTACTGAGGTTTCGCAGCTTGTCTACAAGCTTTGTCCTGACTTGTTGCTCAGTATGTTCAACGCTTGCCTTTACGAAGGTGTATTTCCGGAACGCTGGAAAGTGGCGAGGCTCGTACTGCTCAGCAAGGGGAAGGGAAATTCCGAGTTGGTGTCTGCATACCGCCCGTTATGTATGCTAGACACGGCTGGGAAAGTGCTCGAGAAACTCATCAAGGGAAGACTCACTGACGCGGTCCGTTCTGCCGGGGACCTATCTCCACGGCAGTATGGTTTTAGAGCAGGTCGCTCCACTATTGACGCGATAGCGGAAGTAATGAGCGCGGTCCAAAGAGCGGAGGCTCACTGCCAGTCAAACAAAAGGGTTGTGTTGCTCGTGACGCTTGACGTCAGAAACGCCTTCAATTCCGCTAGATGGGCGGATATTCTGGAAGCACTGGAAAACGGAGCCTGCTCTATGAGACGAAGGAGGGTCGGCGAATGATGGAAGTTACATCGGGTGTTGCACAAGGCTCCATCCTTGGCCCAGACCTGTGGAACATCACGTACGACGGGCTACTGAGAATCGAGCTGCCGGATGAGTCGCGCTTGATCAGCTATGCAGACGATGTCGCGGCGCTAGTTGCGGGACGCACTGTTGAACAAGCGCAACTCAGACTGGGTATGCTAATGCGCCGAGTGAGGGACTGGATGACTGCTCGCGGGTTCAGCCTAGCTTTGGAGAAAACCGAAGTAGTCATCTTGACAAAGAAGAGAATCCCTAGAGTAAGGATGATCAACATTGGGGAAGCACTCGTTGAGACTAAACTAGCAGTGAAGTACCTGGGCATTTTGATCGACTCTAAGATGCGTTTCTCCGAGCAAATCAGGGCAATAGCTGACAAGGCTGCAGCGAGTGTTTCGGCTTTCAGCCGGCTAATGACCAACATAGGAGGTCCCACCTCATCAAGAAGGAGACTTCTGATGAGTGCAGTACAATCTGGGCTGTTGTACGGATCGGAGATATGGTGTGAGGCTCTCAACAAGGAGCTGTATCGAAGGCGCTTGGCACAGGTGCAGCGACGGGGAGCGCTGCGGATTGCATCTGCATATCGGACTGTCTCGGAGTCGGCAGTGCTGGTCATCGCAGGAGTGATACCCATTGCCGCAGAATCTACCTGCGGAGGAACGAATGCGACAGAGATGCTGTCGCCCACGAAGAACGAGAACGCTCACTCAGTGATTGGCAACAGTCCTGGGTGAGCGATACAAAAGGTAGGTGGACCGCACGCCTTATTGGTGACCTGAGGCCGTGGCTCAATCGAAGGCATGGTGAGACTGACTTCTATCTAACTCAGCTACTGAGTGGACATGGATACTTTCGGTCTTACCTGCACAAGATTGGTAAGTCACGGTCTCCTGACTGCATATTCTGTGCTGGAGAGGTCGATGATGCCTA
Organism: Odontomyia ornata; assembly: GCA_963969285.1. Classification (NCBI taxonomy): domain Eukaryota; kingdom Metazoa; phylum Arthropoda; class Insecta; order Diptera; family Stratiomyidae; genus Odontomyia; species Odontomyia ornata. The sequence goes on along the minus strand of OZ017741.1, from coordinate 60,315,007 downwards.
CCACACATTTTTTGTATGCAAGAGGTGGGAAAGGCAGCGCGGTGACCTCATTGAAGAAATGGGAGATCTCTCCGGATGAACTCACTGGAGAGATGCTCACATCCATTGACAAATGGAACTGTATGGCACATTACGCTCGGGCAGTCCTTAAGATAAAAAGGAAAATATATGAGCGCCTGGAGGCGTCCAGGGCGGAGGGGTCTCTTTTCTAGAAATCCCTCTCCCTTCCCCTCCTTCCGTTGGAAAAGGGATCCCTGTAGCCCGGTGGCGCCTAAACGCGTAGAGAAATGAGGCTTAGCCCGAAGTAATGTGTCAAACGGTTCCAGGCTAGGTTCTCAGATTGACAGGGGAGGTGTTTAGTGGGTAGTCCAAGGGTTTCCTCCATGGGAGTCCCACACTGCCAGACTCGGCGGGCGTAAATGCCTTCACCTCCCTACCACAAAAAAAAAATTATTTGGTAGGATCTTCCAAGCATGAATCTATTAAGAATACTTTACCAAAACATATGGGAGGCAAACGTCACAAATTGTACGCAGTAACTCACGAGTAGACTAAAGCAAAAATAATTTGACCTATATTAGGTCGTCGTTGATTATTTCGTTTACAATTCTTTGCTTATTCATTTGAACCATCAAAGTAAAATTTATTTTTAATTTGATTTTATAATTTTTTGTCTGGAAATTAAGGTATTCCTTTCTAATTTCAGATAAATGACGTTCTCCATGCTTGATTGCAATTCAAAATCGTTAAACACCAGCGCACGAATGCTAGGATCACAAACGAAAAAGAAGAAATAACATTTAAAGCTATCATGTAAACAAAAATATAGATGAAAAGAAGAGAAAATCGAGCGCGATTGATATTCATTTACGTTTTAATTGTTATTCAATGAGCATTTTTAGAATGTAATCCATTCAGGAAAATAACCACGACGAAACTGCACCGTCAAAAGTCAATCTTTTGGAAATCACAAAAGCAAAAACCAAATCAAATATAGGATAGGATATGATAGTCGTAACGTAGCTGTTCGATGTCGATATTTGCTACAACTTCCGCCATCAAACAGCTGGAATGTGCTATAAATCAGCCATTCTATCAAATTGACATCCCTCAATAGTTAACACATATACACACATAAACTTCAAAATCAAAATGGCGATCAACTTTTCAGCATCATTTGCGGCATGTTTGGCAGCTGGACTTAAAGTTCCACGTCAAATTATGTATTGTATATCTCAAGATACTGGTGCACCCTATGTCCTTTACAAGGATTCACAAGAAGCGGCGGAAAGAAGTGCAGCATTAGGCGGGGCTGGAGCACAATGGGGTGCTGATGTATATCCAGCAGCAATGCAACAATCACATTTAGCTGCCCAAAATGCTCAAAATTCCGCACCACAAATAGCTGCTGTTGCAGCTGTAGCGGCCGCAGCACAACAGCAGCAGCAACAGCAACAACCTCACAGTCCAAATGGCGATGGTGATCAAAATCGTGATGGTGGAGGAGGCGGTGGTGGTCCACATCAAACAGTTTTACCATCACCTTCAACTAGTCCTTATCCGCAACGACCGAACGGGCAGGATGATGATGTGGCAATGAATCAGGTGGGTGTTTAGAGATACTTTTTGTTTTTAATTTTTAATTTTCAACCAAAGCATTTTTAGGGTTTTGTACTTACTTACTAAAACCTACGGAAATTACGTCCGTTCTTCCATCAGTGTATCACAAGACTTTCTCTTCGAAGTCATAGCGGCTACAGATACCAAACTTGGTAGGCAGATGAGAAGAGATTCCCTCTTGAAAATTTAGGCATAAACAATTTTAGGTTTGTCCATATAGGAAGGGGACCCTTAAAATTTTTTCTAAACCAAAGAAAAAAGTAAATAAGAGGTTTTAAGTTTTCAAAACGCGTGCAAGGGAAGGGGAACTGTATGAAAATTTTAGAGAGATTATAGCTGTTTGAATTTTCTCCGACTAAAACAACGCACGGTTTCCTTCCATATGGGATTTCCACCCAACCAAACATTATATCTGGCTCAGATCTTCTTAAAATTTGTAGAGAAGATGTATAACAAAAAATCTTTCAGATCACATTGATTCCATCATTCAGTTTCGGCTTAAAGTAAGTTTGCTGTATTCTCAACCAATTTAGTATATTCAAATTCAATCCTATTTCTGAAGTAATTACAAAGTTAAGTTACTGCGTCGCAAAGAATAGATATACATAAAAGAAAAAGTTCAAATAAACTCATTCAACTAGCCCGGACACCTAGAAATATGCGAGGCAACGTAGTCTCAGACATAACTGTTTTGAATGAAAATGGAACGAGTAGTTTATTGTATGCGAAACAGTATGGTAAAATTGGATGGGGTGCGAAGCTTACCTTCTGTGTATACCTATTTTATGGTATTAAGGTAATTGGTAGTGCAGAACTCTCTAAAATCAAATTAGTGAAAATTTCACTAATTTTTTCAGTGGAGCACAGTTTCCCTAAACGATTAGTTCATTTTTCCATATTGAGTAATCAAATTAGTAAAATTAATATATGTGAGGTTAGTGGAAATTTCGCGGCTTATTTTAGCGTACACTAACTAATATATCAGTGAAACACTCACTTTTAGGATCAAATATCTACTAGTCTTTTGACAGCCACAACATGGAAAACTCAGTTTTAGCTAAGCACATATTCCGTTTGGTCACCCAAGTCAAGCGTTGCCTTCGTAATATAATAGCAGGATTCGTAAAATCGATGACGTATTAAATATGATAACATGGCAGCGATATATCAGCTGTGCACTTTTACTTTTGTCAATAAGTGACAGTTCTTCGACTCAACAACGCCACGAATTTAGTATAGCAATTTTGAAAATAGTTTTAAAAGTGGAAACCATGCGATTTGATTCGTTAAATTTCGGTGAGCGCAGCTTAAAGAATTGCTGTAGTTAAAACAAGTGTGTTCAACCACCTATGCATTAAAACATGCGAAAATCAATTGCTAAAGTTAGTATCATAAGCTAACAATTTGAAAAATTTAGTGTCCTGAAATGTAGGTTTGTGAAACCAATTGCTATCACTATCACTTAGAATTTCGCTCCCCGACATTTTTATGGATAAAACGCGCAAGATATAAGTCGAAAAGTTAGCGATCGAAATGTCACTGCATTCAGCTGATCAAAAAAAGCAAAAAATGTGACGAAGTTTCTATTGAGTGTAAGCAGCTGAGATTTTGATCAGCTGTGAATACGACCATTATATTACGAAGGCGACGGTACAAGTCATGAGTAGTACTAGAATGAGGGACGATGCGATATAGCACTTACTGCTGGTGCATGGCTATGTTGAGTTAGAAATCTTGCATAACGGCATCACAAAGAACCCTTACATGCTTAAGCGGAAGACTCCATTTAAGGAACTTATTTCTTAAGAAAAGTCCTTTACTTTTTTTTGTTCAAACAGTGATCTTGGGACTGTTCAAATTAGTGAGAAATAATTGAAAATTACTTTTTTCCACTAATTTTCTATTTTACCGACGTTCACGCCAAATTATGTAATTTTGGCAAGCTTTGCCATTTCAATTTCATTTTCAAGCTAAGAATTACATCATTTTCCATGCAAATTGACAACTCGCAAACTATCTTAAATCAAGTACTCGTACAATAATTTGCATCACATCTCCTGCAAATCACATTAAACCGGGCTACGTTTCCCTAGAATATTGAAATTTGCAACAAATTTGATCAATATGTTCTTGTAAAATTTCTCAATTTCCTGTTGCATTTTATTTGTCAAAACATGTGAAAATGGCAAATTTATTTTGCCAGGTATCACATTTCTAAGCAAATTTGACAATTTTTTTAAAAAATTATAAATTGATCATTGACAAATTTTTCAATTTTCAATGTTCTATGGAAACATAGGATTGCCATAGCTTGATTGAACATGATTTGCAAATGATTTGATTTAAATTACTAGATTTGAGATAATTTGAACGTTTACAATTTGTATAGAAAGTTATGTAATTTTGAGTTTGATTTGAATGCAATTACCAATCTTGCTCAAAATTACATAATTTGCTCTGGGGTGACCGTACTATTAGAGAGGAGCTGACAGTTGCAGAAGGTAGTTCCTTAAGAAGTTTTAGTGAAAAATACATTAGATACATAAATTATCAAGATTATTTGTCAGTCCCCTAGTATTTTTGACAATCAAAATTCTAGTTAAGGGGTAGTCAGAGAGGTGAAGAAATGACTTTTATAAATATTTTTTTGGCGGTACTTAAATTTATTTTACAAAACTAACCATACAGGGTTGTTACATAATCTTCTAACTTGATTTTATCAAAAATTGAAAAAAAAATTATTTGCTAAAAAATGATCGCCATCTTGTTGTGCCATCTCGTCATCTATGGCGTGAGAGCCCCAGTCGGGCCTTGGCCTCCATGATTAATCTCCTCCAATCATCACGGTTCCGCGACCTTTTCCGCCAGTTGTTCACTCCCAACAAGGATCTGCTGCCCGCTTCTGCCGTGTCTTCCCATCGAGTCCTCGGTCTTCTAGCTGGATGGCGAGCTTGTGCTTTACCCTTTAATGTTCTTCTTCCATTCTTTCTACATGTTCCACGCATTGCAATTTCCGTAACAACACAAGAGGAGACAGATGGATCGTCAAATAGTTCATACAACTCATCGTTGTGACGTAGTCTCCACTCTGTTCCTTGTTTCACTGGGCCGTAGATTTTCCGGAGCACTTACGTTCAAATTTATTCACTGCCTTTTCGGACTCGCTCGTCAGGGTCAATGTTTCAATTCCATATAACAGCTGAGGTTTGCCTTGTGTTTTGTGGAAGGAGAGCTTATTTTGTCTGTGCACAACTCTGGACCTTAGAATGAGAAGTACGGAGAAATAAGCTTCATTTGCGGCGTTGATGCGGCATCCAATCTCGTCCTTTTCCAAGATACACAAAATTATCCACACTTTCAAGGTTGTAGTCGTCTAAGATCACGTTTTGTAGAACTGGAGTTTTCTTCCTCGTTTGAGTCATAAATTTAGTTTAAGTTTCATTAACTCGTAGGCCAATTCGGTTTGCTTCAGATTCTAGGCCCAGTAATACTCCTTTGGCATCTGAGATTGAAGCCATAATATTGGCGTCATCAGCATATGCTACCAATTGTGTGGACTCGAACATTATTGTACCCGAGATTTCAGTTGATGTCTTCCTGATGACGTGTTCCAGCGCAATATTAAAGAGCATTGGGGCAAGTCCATCCCTTTGTTTTATGCCTGATTCCACTATGAAGCTGTCCGCTAATTCACCGCTTACCTTGACCTGTGTTTAGCATCGTAACTTTGACCATGCGGACTAGTTTTGTTGGGACGCCAAAGACAAGCATTATTTTGTACAGCGTATTTCTGTCCATACTGTCGTATGCTTGCTTGAAGTCCACGAAGAGTTGCTACACATCGATGTTATATTCCCAGCACTTTTCAAAAACCTGCTTAACTGAGAATATTTGGTCTATTGCAGTCCGTCAACTTCGAGAGCCTCCCTGATACTCTCCTATAATACTTTCACAGTACGGCTTTAATTTTCTTTCTGATTTTGGAGAGCACTTTATAAAACGTACACAGTAGAGCGATGCCGCTATAATTTTCGCACTTTAACTTGTCCCCCCTTTTTTGTGCAGGACATATTGTACTTTTTCGCCAGTCCTCTGGTAACTGCTCCTCTGATCATATTCTGCATATTAGTCGATGCAGAAGGTTATTTAGATGATGACGCCCGCTCTACTGGGATTACATCTACTCCAAGAGCCTTATTTTTCTGAAGTCCCGAGCTGCTGCCTGTACTTCGTCTGTGGGTGGTGGTGAGACTGGGACCTCTTGCGCTGCTTCTGGGATATTCACAGCTTCATTCGATGTTGGAGACGCTGTGAACAGCTTCTGAAAATATTGCAGCCATCTGTTTTTAATTTCGACTGGGTTACCTATGATTGCTCCTTGTGCACTTTTGAGAAGACTTGTTTGCGGATTGAAGCCTTCGCTTGGTTGTTTGAAAGTGGCATATGTCGATCTGACCTCAGATAGGATCATGCTTTCGTTTATCTGTTGGAAATTGGTGTTGATGGTCAGTCGTTCCTTTCTTCGGTACATTCTTTTAGCTTGTCGCAGGGTTTTATATTGTTCTTCTTTGGCCAGAGTTGGCTGCTGGATATATTCTTTGTGCGCATGATTCCTTCTTTTAACGGATTCCTTGCATTCTTCGTCGTACCAGTCGTTCCTACTTTTCTTTGTCTGGTGCCCCAAGACCTCTTCTGTTACCGCATCTCTTACTGTCGTTCACATGGTTTTGATGTCACCATTACTTTCTCCCGCCTCTGGGGATATGTTGATGCGATTTTCAGCGCTGATGTTTTTTTTTACAGCTCTTGGAAATGCGGCATCGAAACTTGAAACTTATCAGGAAGTTGTCCGAATAGAAAGACAGCGCCGCGGAACGAGCAAGTGTTGGGAATGCTGGAGGCAGCTCGTTTTTGTATGAAGAGAATATGGTCGATTTGGTTGAATGTACAACCGGCTGGGGATGCCCACGTTCTCTTATGGATATCTCCATCCAGAAAGCATGTGGAGTTTATTTTGAAGCCTCTGCTAGTAGCGAAGTCTATTAGGCGTTGTCCGTTGTCGCTGGTCTCTGCAAGGAGGCTGTGCCCCCCGGTTGTTCCTCTATGTGTCGTTTCTCGGCCGATTTTTGGATTGAAGTCAGTGCATTCCAGGGTCCTTTAAAATTCGCCCTTGATTATCTCTTCCTTGTCGTTTGTGGACGCGTAACAGTTGATCAGCCAGACATTAAAGAATTCGGTCTTACATAACAAACGATTTGTAAGAATCAGGTTTGCTACAAATTATGTTCGAGGTTCAGCTACTTTGTTCAAAATTGAATCTATTGTCCTCCATCATATTGTGAAGTTTGCGTTAATTACTTACTATCTTAAATCTTTGATTTCATTAAAACCACTTCTACGATAAAATTCTGTAGTTTGCAAAATAAATCCTAGGATTCTAACGATCTTAAACTAGGTCAAGGACGTGAACAAGTTTAGCCTAAACTTTTCCATTAAAATCTCATTTTAAACGGAACACAATTTAAAAACTAATCTCATTTTGAACGTTTTTCAATACCTTTCTCTGAACCTATTACTTTCGTATCCACTCTATCAGTAACAATATTTTCCGTCTCAACATAGAGTCTGTATTAATTGCGCAGCATTGTGTATAAATGAATCACAATAATAAAAACATAAATCGAAAAATTTGTCGAAAGATTTTGACATATGCACCTTATGATTTTATTGTTTTTATTTTTTGTTAAATTTTTGTAATTGGAATCATCGAATACTCGTATAAGGGACGAGTCCTGAGTTTAAGTAGGTAGTCAAATACTCGGTGACTCTGAATGAGTCGAATCGAGTGCCGATACCATATTCTGAATTCCATGTACACCAGGTGCTATAAAATGGTTCCCAATCGGATCTAAAACTGCAGAGAAAACAGTATTTGAAGTGTTTGGTGTAGCATTAAACATAATGAACCATTGGGAAATATGCCGGGCACCTTCTTGGCAGAGGTTACGTAATCGTATTATATGTATAACTTTGCATAGACAAAGGATATAAGGCGTCACGATAGCCACCTTGTCGGACAGCACAAACTTCTAGGATTATCTAGGGTGCTAAATTGAGCACTCTTAGCGAGGGTAAGTTCAGTGATAGGGTTTGGTGAACCCTTCAGTGCGGTCGAGATACACTGTGTTAGGAGAGATTTGATGCTAAAAAACTGAAATAGTAATTCAAAACTGCAAACATCGAAAGTGTCCTTTATTTTTTTTTTTGTGGTTAGGAGATGAATGTCATTTACGCACAGAGTGCGGGACTCCCATGCTCGCAGCCGACTGGACTACCCACTAAACACTTCTCCTGTCAACCTGAGAACCCAGCCTAGAACCGTTTGGCACATTACTTCAGGCCAGGCCTCGTGAAAGTGTCCCTTAGAGTCTATGCTCAGTAAAATATGAATCGTGCATCAAACTAAACAAGAGTTTACTGAGGACGTCTACAGCGTTTCGCTCTTCATTAATGGTGTTGTGGTCTTTGGCGCGTCCTGTGTGTAGTTCAGTATCATCAACGTATAATCGATTGTAGAATGAGCATTTCGCCTACATGTCCTCAAACTAATAGTGTGTAACAGGAATAAATTTAGGCCAAATATGGAACCTTGCGGAATACCTGATTTCCTAGATGTCGGGTCACCCAAAAAATTATTAACTGCTGTACTTTGCCGTCTTCCTTTTAAGTAATCCCTGGAAAATTAACTTGGTCTGTACTGAATACCATATAATCTAATTTACTAAGTAAAAGGTCATGGTCCACCGTGTCGAATGCTTTCTTTAGATCCACAAAAAAGACTATACCGTATTTTCCTCTACCAAGTCCTAGATTGATTAATCGTGCAACTGAAAGGAGAGCACCTGTTGTTTCTCCATTTTTCTGAGAATCAAATTATTGTAAATTTATAAATGAAGGATGTTAGACTTATGTTTAGTTATAATTAAATTATAACTAAATAAAATGAATTATAATTAGATAAAATACAGAAAATATAAATAAAGCCCGCTCGTATAACGTGATCGCTAGTGCAAGATGCTTTCGCGGGTAGATCACATAATCAAAACGATGAATTCTTAAAATTGTTCATTCAACTTTTCTTATCCATATTATTCTTTTTCTTCTAACAGGTAGCGAGCTTGCAACAACAACAGCAAGGTGTACAATCTGGTCAACAGCAATCTAATCAAACTGCTCAACAACAAAGTCAAAATCCAAACCAAAGTTCCAATGATCAACAGCAAAACATAGAAAATATGTCAGTTGGTGATCCACAATCAGCTGCGTCGCAACAACAGCAAAACCAACAAAATGGTGGTAATCCAAATCAAGGTGGTGGTCAATGTTTCGATCCACCACAGACAGAATTAAGCGGATACTATGCACCCCGTCATCCAGGTCCGCAAGGTGCTATGTTGGCAACAACCGCCGGCTTTCCACCCCTCCATTACCTTAACAAACCCGTACTACCGGGAATGGGTGGCAATATCGATCAAAATGGTGGCCTCGAATATGCCATGCCCGACCTGCTGCCTGGCCACGGAATGCATCAAGCGACAGCAACACCATCGCCTAGCTCGCATAAAACCAAGCCACAAAATGATTTACGCCTGTTCAAGTGTGTGACGTGCGGAAAAGATTTCAAACAAAAAAGCACACTTTTACAACACGAACGTATCCATACGGACTCGAGACCGTACGGTTGTGCCGAATGTGGCAAACGTTTTCGACAGCAATCACATTTAACACAGCATTTACGTATCCATGCGAATGAGAAACCATTTTCGTGTGCCTATTGTCCACGCAGCTTCCGACAACGAGCCATATTGAATCAACATATACGCATCCATTCGGGTGAGAAGCCCTACGCATGCCCCGAGTGCGGCAAGCACTTTCGCCAGAAGGCCATCCTCAATCAACATGTGCGCACCCACCAAGGCGAGCGACAGTTATTGAAAAAACCCAAAATGATGAAATCAAAAAGAAAATTCAAACCTATTCGGCATATTTCTTTTTTTTAAAGAAGTAGATAAAAATCGGTCAAAAAGATAAAGAGTATTATCCTTTTTGTATAAAGAGCAATCGTTTTGGACTAATTTCATTCAAGCAAAATTACTTCCTCTCAATCACTTGATATCCTTGAAGAAAAGGCGAATTTTGTTTTTTCAATAGATAAAAACGAGACCATCAAGAAGGGAATTTCACACTAAAGATTTCTTATATTACCAAAAAGAAATAAATCAAGACAGTTTTTTGGCTTAGAAGTAATTTTTTCCAATTTATTCTGTTGAAGCATTTAAAAATACTTGCGAAACATTATTGTGATTGTGTTAAAATTGTTTTTAAAGCAAAAATAGACTTCGTGAAGAATGAGCTTTTTTGAGCTGAATTTCAATAAAATATGTTTTTAATGATTATAGATAAAATGCAAGTGATAATTTTTTTCTTAGATAGAACATGCTAAAGGCTAAACTATCGAAGCAGTTTTTAGACTACGCTCAATTGTTTGTGTTTATTTCAAGTATGCTTTGGCATATAATTTTAAATAGACTAATATCAAAATATCCAAAATTACATTCATGCTTTGTATGGCGCACATAATTATCCATCAGAGCAAGCTCTCCGTGGAAATGTGGATAGCTTACCCATCACACATTCACTAAATGCCAGAATAATTCCAGCAAGGCTTATGTGGAAGCGTATTGAACGGAATATCGCCCTTTGAAAGAAAAGGGTTGCTGAGGGTCCAGATTCATATATAAATTACACGAATCGATTATGCTAATCAAAGTAAATATGGATAATTTGGTGGCGTGTCTTAATGCAAAGTATACAGATTATAAATATAAATAATTGAGCACAGTACTACGCCTAGTTTAATTATTAACAATTAAGTAAATTCGATCTAAGCAAAAATAAGACCCCCCTTTTATAAATTGAAATCAGAAATTAAACCTCACAATTTTTTTTAATGTTATTTTCAAATTATTTTGAAGATTGCAACTAGATCCTACACTTACCTATTAGATGTATATAGACGCTTTATTTTTGTGTGGGAGTTTGAAATATACCCTCAATTAATCTCGTACACAATCTGAAATGAAAAAAAAATATCAGGATGATTAAACTAACATACTTGACATATTTTCAACCGCTTCATCCTTTTGTTTTCAATTTTTGAACTCAAAATCGAATGTATATTCGAACTACACATAGCTCATTAAGAATTATTTACGCTTCATGCTCAAATTACCGATTCCAAAAGGTAAATCACAAATGCATACCTTTGCAACAATTAATAATATATTTCCATTTTTACCGAATTCACAATTCAAAAGTGATTTGTCAACTCCGGCTTAAAACAATGGCCCCACAATCACATAAATATGTGCACAATTTACATGCTTCCATCTATCCTGGTTATTCAAAGACTCACAAACGCTTCGCCAATTTCATTTTGTAGCAAAAAGTGCTATTGCAACACATGTACTCAAAAAATTTTCAAAATTAAACAAAAGCAACCTCATTATGTGGTCCTGAAACCTTGTGTTGCAGTCCATTCAAATTCTCTCTTAAAAAATTAAGAAAAAACTTATACAAAAAAAAGAAATTCAAAATTCATACATTTTTTCTAGATTTTAAGGAAGTCCAAAACGGATATTTGTAGCAAGTGTTAATTGTATTGAAAGATTTTTTAAATGTTTATTGACTTGCCATTACATTTCTTTTTTTTTCAAAATTCGTTTTAATTTCGTAATAAGAGCGAATAATAACAAATGCTACAAAATCACGTATGAAATTGAACTATAAGATTGAAATTTTAAAGCATGCTAAATGGACTTTCTTTTTTCTTCTTCCAAACTTATAGATGTATCACCGCATCTTATATTCAAAAATGGACCACACCCGACCCTGTGGCCACAAGATGTACCATATCCAGGCGATGAGACTGAAACAAAAAATGAAATTGTTGGTGGTTATCCGGATGATGCATCACAAGGTACGCCTGATTCTCGTGCATGTTTTTCACCTGATGGATCTGGTCTTTTACATTATCCCGATCACTTTAAAGATGCCAAAGGTCTTAATCACTCAGTGTTTGGTGGGAATCTCGGATCATTACAATATATTAAGCAAGCAGGCAGTGGTACGGGACCCAATGGTCAAAAAACGATGCTTCCAGATGTTATACAACATGGACGATCGGCTGGTATGCCATTATATGTACGATGTCCAATATGTCAAAAGGAATTCAAACAGAAAAGTACCCTGCTACAACACGGCTGTATACATATAGAATCACGTCCATATCCATGTCCTGAATGTGGCAAGAGATTCCGTCAACAATCGCATTTAACGCAACATTTAAGGATACATACGAATGAAAAGCCGTATGGTTGTTTATACTGTCCACGATTCTTTAGACAGAGGACAATTTTGAATCAAGTATGTTATTTAATTATGTGTTAGTATGGCTTGAATGGATAATTGATTTAATATTTATTTTAGCATATTCGGATTCATACGGGTGAAAAACCATACAAATGCGCACAATGTGGTAAAGACTTTAGGCAAAAAGCCATTTTGGACCAACATACCAGGACACACCAGGTAGTTGTAAAGTTTAAAATATTAGTAAAGTTTATGGCATATGTAGTAATCCTGTACGCACACTGCTGATTTCCTTAACACTATTAAAAAGATGAATAAGAAGCTTTAACAAAATAAACCAATTGAACTCATCAATTGAACAACGCGAATAACATTTATTCAGGCATTTCAGCTCACTGTCGAAATGGAGTTTCTTTAAATCAGAAGTTTTTATAGCTGTCAAATAACTAGTAGATGCTTTGAAAATCTCAGTATACAATCCTTTCGAGCGGGCATAGATATTTTCAGTATTACTTGTATACAATTGGTAACTCACGGTCTCTTGAGTGCATATTTTGTGCAGAAGTGCTTTTGTGCTTTTGCATACAAAGGGTGGAAAAGATAGCGTGACGATTTCATTGATAAAATAGGAGAGCTACGTCTTTCCCACTGGAAAAGGAATTCGTGCAACTCGATACATAGAAAAACGAAGCCTAGGCCGAATTGATGTGTTAAACGTTCCCGGCTAGGCTCTCAGGTTGACAAAGGAGTTATTTATTGGGTAGTCGAGACATGCATCAGAGAGCCTCACACTCAGAGCGTAAACGGCCCTACCTCCCTACCTCAAAAATCCATTCGAAATAAAAAGTGTAAACAATAAGTGAATTTTAATGTAATAGAGTAGCCGATTTTTCGTCACTCAATGTCTGATATGGTGCAAACCTATTCATGAGTACGAGGTTTTCGATACATAGCCTCTTCCCAATTTTTGTATAATTATGGGGACAACCCTCATCTTTGAGTTATACAACCACACCAAGTCATCTTTTGCAAAGCCTGCACCGCTTTGGGTACTCATTTAGCCGAAGAACTGCCGCTCAACGGCTGAACAACTGCTGCTCAGCCAGGTAAATACATAGGAGAAGCTTCAAACCATGAATTTAGCTTTACGGACGATATTGAGGCGTACCTCACGATCTTTTAAGCTTAAAGTTATCGTTCTGCATCCACTCTTCATCGCCATGCAAAAAACCTTTCCTTTTCTGCTGTTGAAGCAGCAGTTCAAACATGAGAAAACGCCGTTCGATGTGTCTCAGCCCCAACTCTTCCGGGATCCCAATTCCTTGCTTCTGGATCATTCTTAATGCTTTCAAACGTTTCAAATGGTACTGCTCGTAATAATTTTAGAAGTTCAACCATCGTCTGACATGCGTCTTCATTGATCTTCATCATCTTCAAACTTATTTGTTGCATCACAGCGTTTTTTGTCTCTAAGAGCATAATCATTTTTTTTTTATGCGTCGAAATCTCTTTGCATGTTCTTTTCGACAGAGCTTGCTTACCGGCAGCTTCAACAAGAATTCAGTGGGTTTCAGTTGCATATTTCTTTTCAATAAAATATCGCAATAAAATTCCCAGCAAATACTCTTTAGTTGGCACATAACTTGATATTTTAGTACTAGAAAAAAAACCTTACTCAATGTGGCGAACTAACATACACTGAAGTTCAAGCTTACCGATCCCGACAGTAGTTTCTTGTGAATGCTTTGCCAACTGAAATCACACGCACGTGTGAAAATCAAGCCGATCGCAGTCCATACACTCAACTTCCACCAAAGCACATATTGTTAGATACACATATGCGTCACAGCTGTGGGCACACACAAAGCGGTTGAATTGTGTTATGTTAGAACGTAAGCCGTGTGGAGCACTGGGTTAGAACACACTCTGCTAGCGCAGCAGCTCCAAAGTTCAAACTTCGGTGGCCGCATTGACTTTCAACTTCTGATACTGCTGTCGGACTATCAGTCTACCCAGCTGTGATGGGTACTAATTGAAAAATTAGGTAATAATTACATGGTTGAGCCGTTACGGTCATGGAATGAGATACCCTAACAATAAATCTCAACACTAAGGTTCGGATTTGGAGTGTTGTGCGATGGGTTATTATTATTAGAACGTAACCAAAGCGTGCCAAGACGTTTGTCTATCATTGTCATAATCATCTGACTGCTAAGTCAAGATAACTATTAATTGCCTGAATCTGATAACTTAGTGGCCTAGCCCTACGAAAGACGCCAATATGTATTGCCATTGAATACAGCGAGAACTTATTCAATGTCCTAATAATTATTCACGTTTTCTTGGACATGTGGCCGATACGATTGCCCATGCATTGTATCCAGAATTCAACTCCTAACCTAAGCCCCTAATAATATTTATAGAAGTACCACTCAAATGAATTACTGTAGTGGTCCAACGAGATGAATCGTCGATTTTTCTGTCAGTTGATGCACAATTTGGCAATTCATTCGAAATTCTTGACAAATCGTCATATTCAACTCTTCATAGCTTCTTTTTTATCTGAACCAAGTTTGATTCCGATATTTTACCTCCTTGCCAAAAATACACATTATTTGGCGTTGAACTTGAGGTTTGCTGCCCTGAGCCTGGAGAATATTTTTCGTAAAGTCGTCTGCTCAGAGAATTTTGTCATATGACTATTATGCCATCCAAGTAAACAAAACACGTTTTCAACTGAGGCCACTTAATTGGGAACCTATCAATCGTTCGATTGTAACGGGTATGTTGCACGATATTCATCATGTCCTCTATGTGTTGGTTATATGCATCGCCTCACTTGCCAGAGCGCAGAAATTTTTACATGTATATATAAAAATGACGGCGAGAGACAGGCAGTCACTAAGGACGAGAGACAACGCTCACTCAGCGATTCGTAATAGTCCTGGGAAAGCGACACAAAGCGAAATTGTATCGCGCGCCTGAGGCCATACCACAATCGAAGGCATGGTGAGGCTGATTTCTACGCCCAGCTCTTAAGTGCAATTGGATTTTTTCGGTCTTACCTATACAAGATTGGTAAGTTACGGTCTCCAAAATGCGTGTTTTGCGCTGGAGAGGTAGAAGACGCTAGCCATAATTTTTTGTCTACAAAAGATAAGGCAATCAGCGCCGTATCTCTTCAACGAAATTGGAGAGCTCTCTCTGAATAGTTTAATCGGAGAGATGCTAAGTTAAGCTGACAAGTGAAACCGTGTGACATATTGTGTTCCTAATAGTCAAAAAAGGCTTACTTGCGCGCCCGGTGGCGTTGAGCGTTGGGAGACTGTTCTAGCCATCTGTTTCCGCTAGAAAAGGTGTTCCTGTAACTCGAAGTCGCCGGAAATAATATGCTAAACTGTTTCAGGCTTAAGCTCTTAGTGTAGGGGAGATGTTTAGTGGGTAGTCCACAAGGCTTGAGCATTATATCCGCTATCCTTTGAAGTTGGTGACTGCCCTTTTAGGTCAAATCATTCAATTGCCAGTAGTTGACACGGAAACGAGTGCTAACGTCTTTTTTTATTGACGACCACTACTAGTTACGGAGCTAGTTGAGGTGTTTTCAACTATCTATATATTTTACGAGCGGTAACCGTCTTCGAACCAGTCTGATTGGTCCGAAACGTTGTGTATTGAGTATGTAAATTACCAAGTTGATACGTCCATAACCATAATCATATTTAGAAAAGATATAGCAAAACCTCGTGACAAGCGCCTCAACCTGTCCAAATTTCTGCCCTCTCAACGTTTTTGTAGCCAATATTGATTGCACGAGATATTCTTTGGTTCTAAACATTCTCTTATAAATCCTATCTCACCTACTGGATAACAATTTTTAGGATTGCCAAATAATATTACAAAACCTTGACAATATCACGACCTGTCTGTCGATTCGTTTGTGCGTCACAGAATTTTGTTCGGAAACCACCAACCCCACAGTAATGCGTTTTCATAAATAGACTAAAAGTGATGACCACTCCAAAAATTCGTAATAAAAATATTTCACAAGATTTTTAAGGGAGGTAGTGATCTTTAAAAATTTTTAGATCGTAGCTGATGTGGGTATCAAACAGGAAGTCTTGGTAAGAATTTTTCAAGTTTGAGTGTTGAAGAGGCAGTCATTGTGGGAGCCTAAAAATATGTATGCAATCATTTTGTACTCTCCTTCCTCCCAATTGCGATTGAACATGTTTGAGCTGGAAAATCTATAAAAAATCTTGGATAAAGCTCTGTAGGAGAAGAGGAGCAACAAATACATCGGATTCTGCTTTAAGACCAATATATTGACGGTCCACACTTGGCAAATCAATTTCGTATGTCATAATGGAATTCGAGAGTTTTAGAGGGGGAAATAGGAATACACCGGGAGTAACTTATGATTATCTTCAAAATCGTTAACAGTTGACATTGCCGGTACCAACCCATCTGCAAGGTGCAAGAGATGGTTACACTAACTGTTTCGGTGGCCTTTGCTAACAATACGCTACCCCAAATTTATTCACAGGATTTTTAAACCTTCAACGTCCGAACGAAAATATTTTTTTATAGGAGAAAACATATGCTGTGAAGTATCACTTTGATGTGTAGACGCAGGACAGAGCGAGCCAGAACTGTTAGAGAGCAGCCAAACACTCTTCTGTCCATACTTCTGGAAAGAAATTAGGCACGGCCATCACATGGAGATAACGTGCTAAGTGGCCGTCTCCTTGTGAAAAACTGTGCACTGACTCTGAAAGTGATATGTACAAATAGGTCACCAGTAGACATGGCAGTATCAGGTGTAGTATTTTTATAGATGCTATATCTATGGGGTACCTGGTAGGATTCATTTCCCAGTGCGTCTACCTAGGACAGGTGTTCTCATAATCTAATCTCATCATCAGTTACTCAACGGTTATTCTTTTTACGGACAAGGAGCTCAATATAACATTTTCTTGAATAAAGAACCGGAGCTTGATGAATTTTCAGTCGTCATTTGAAATCGTGGCGGAAGGTCAAACTTATCTTTATTAAATTGAACTAATTACTTATTGCTAGCGGAAGTTTAACAATTTTATTCGAAAGTTGAACCGTCAGAGTAAAAGTTTGTATTCGCACTATAAACGATCGTTTAAGGTTGTAAATTTCTGAACGTTAAGTGGCCAAGCTTATTTACTCATGGATTAGCTGAAATAAATGAAAGGTGAAATTTACTCGAGAAAAGTTCGAACTAAAACGGTCGAGGAATGTTTTACTGGGTTTAGACTCCTACAAAATAAATATATAGCATGTCGTAAATGTGCAAGGTGTTTTTCGAATTCATTGTCGCCAAAGAGAAAACTCTAAAACGAGGTCTCGTCGTTAGAAAATGAGATCACCGCTCGTACAAGCTTGCAGGGAGCAGTTGCATCCTTTAAAAAGAACAATCAGTTGTGTCGACGTAACACTAAACGAAGAAATTATAAAAAGATAAAAATTAAAACCGGGTTCAGGGAAAGCTTTACTAAAATCAAATAGATAAGCCAGGCCAGTCGACTTCGGAAAATCCTTATTATGGAACCAGTCGTTCTGGGCTTTATATAAGATCCTGATGAGAACTGGATACAAGTTTTATGAACACTCACTGCCGTCTTTCATGTGTATAACATAACATAATGCTTATTTATTTGGCCCCTACGAGCCTGTAGAGCCGGATCTGTCATCTAGCAGTTATTAGTGATATTCAAGCCATTTATGATGCTTGCCTTATGCTTAAAAATATTTCCACGTGTTGTTGCAAGACAGGAACCATTTTTAACCTAAATAAAGTAAGGAATCAATTTTTTTCATTGGATGCTTCCTAATAAAAATGTTATCGAGAGTAGAGGTGCACTAAATAACTAATGATATGTATAATAATCTATGATGCAATCGGTAAACTTTGTTAAGAATAGCATAATTTGTGAATTTTATATTTTTATCCATAAAATCAAAAGGAGAACCTTAAATATGCGAAATTCATGTTCACGTGTTTTAGTAATAAGTTAAATATCCTGAAATGCATGGTTCATCTACAATAGTTTTTAAACAAAGATACAGTCGATTGAAAACTTTACTTTTACAACCAAAAACATGTGATACTGAGGACAACACACAACTGATATGTACAGAATTTCAAGAAAATATTATAAGCGTCTTGGAACAATAACAAAATATAGTGACTACTCCAATAACTAGGTCTGTAAAACACAAATTAAATGGTGGCAAATTTAAATCCATGATAATAAAACTTTTTAGCTAATGAAAGTTTCTCACTCTTCTAACAAGATTATGCGTGTATTAGTATCATTTTTACTAAAGCTGGCTTAAATATCATTTTCCTAGATACTGGTGTCAAAGTTGGTTCTACGAGGTAGAAAGAATGTTCCCCAGTTGAAATTATCAGATGATTTTGAATTGTCGTGTCCTCGATCATTACACTCGGCTGGGTGTATCTAGTGTCATTCGATCTCGTTATCATCTCCGCATCCCTCTAACTTAAGGTTGTTTGACTCAAGGCCAATAAGAATATGTTTTCGATCAAGAAGTCTTCCCCAAGAGTGCACTCACCAGTGATGTCAGCTATCAGAAACTGATGTTGAAATAATAAAACTCTTGTTTAGATGCCACGAGAAACTTCTCCGTATGTGGCCAATAAACAACATATAGCTATGCACAGAAGGTAATGATGATTATGATCTCATTTGAAATTTTTCAATAAACCTGGCCTCGAGATTGGTCTTGTTGCTCCAATGTCTTTCAATCGCAAATCATACCGGTCAACCACTACCCCTTTAATGTAGCTGTTTTTAGCTTCTTGGTTGCTCAAATGAAGGAGTGGCTTTCTTTCTTGTCCCATTCCTTCCACGACAATTTTTCATTATGGCAC
The DNA here is from genome assembly GCA_963969285.1 of Odontomyia ornata. Taxonomy (NCBI): domain Eukaryota; kingdom Metazoa; phylum Arthropoda; class Insecta; order Diptera; family Stratiomyidae; genus Odontomyia; species Odontomyia ornata. The sequence goes on along the minus strand of OZ017741.1, from coordinate 60,296,031 downwards.
AATTAGCACGAGCTGAGTTATCGCGATGTCGGCAATCGAGTCGCAATGATCCTCGTTCGTCACCGTTCCGAGATCTTAGCAGGCTTCTCAGCTGCTGTTTACGCCGGATATTTGAGTGGTCTCTTTCTCATCAAATGTATGCTCGCTCTCATAAGCACTCCTCTTGAACCGCCCGCAACTTTGATCCATTTTTGAAACATGCGTTGCTACTTCAAATATTAGACCGTATGTTAAAGCACCAAAGCAAATTCTATTGCTTCGAGTTATGTAGTACCTTGCGGAAACATTCCGTAAGGTTTTCTTTCTATATCCCGGATGTGGTATTATAGTATTTCACTGGGGCTACAGTCGCTTTTTTCTCCCAGATCCAAGGGTTGATAACTCATGGGGGTTCAAATTGTATTTTTATATTTTCTAAGGGGTCTTTTCGTCGTAAAAGTATGCGTTTAAGATTTTGGTTGCAGGCGTCTCTAATGGTATCAAATCAACGGTTCTTAGCCGATACAGTTCTAGTGTTTTTGTTATATCTTCTGTTGAGTATCTGCTCTGTCCCGGTATTCATCTTTTTCGCTTCTATGGTATGTAGCTTCACTTTCTGAACATCTTTACTCTGCTGACGACCTTTTTTTAGATTGTCGTCCAAATTGATGTGTTCCAAATTTGTCGATTTTTCTTCGATTTTTGACGCTGTCTACGCGCGGATATTAGTTTCGGCGAACTGTTATTTTATTTCAGCCGACATTCTTAAAAGCAACTCCATCATGATTGTGGACTCTCATAAAACGGTGCTCTTTTCTTCGAATGCATGGGCTCCAAGATCCTCACCATCCATTTTCAGTGTCACCCCATCGAATCCTCTTTAGTATACTATTTGCCGGCCTTCTTTCAATCATCCTTTTTCATAGTCCCCTTCTTTTATTTTCCATGTGCACATCAAAGCATTTCTATCTTCTCTTTCAAGGTTGTAGTCATGTCAGAATTTTATCATAACTTTAGTGTTAGTTATTGACAAGGCTGATTTTTTTCACTTCAAATTCTCAACTAAGAAAATTTCCTTCCTTTATTGCGGCCGTGTCCGAAATTACAAAATAATATAATTTACTGTACATTTTCATGATAATTTGTTCATCAATTGAAAAAAGCGGAAATAAACCGATTATATAAAAAATGACATATGATAGACAAATTTTGGCTTAACTAATACCAGATGAGTTTAAATTTAAATCCGTAAATTGATGAAAATTTATTAATCTTAAACTAATGCGGTTCATATATTGATGATCTGATGCGAGCTGATGACTCTTTTAAAGATTCTAAAGCAGAATCTTAAAACTTCTGCAAGAATCTCATTTTCCCGGCGATAATGTGCCAATTAATGCTTCGTGTAGGAATGTGGCTTCATGTATTGTAATTGAAAACAAGCTGAGCTGGGCCATTGCAACTCTTAACGGCTACAAATCTCCGGGTGAGGGGTTTTACAAAATTCAAGATCTTTATTTCGTGATTTTTCATGTTTTTACATATATACAATTCATCAATAGCGTAACCTAACAATATACATGCGGGTTGTGCCTTAGTGCTTTTCCCGGAGTTCAATAATAATTTACTTTAATTATATTAAAATATTAATTTTTTGTCAAAAGAAAACTTTAAAATGTTGACACCCACAACATTATCATACATTAATGAATTTTGAAAAAAGTTTGTAAAAATTATTTGCTCTAATAGCTAGTTTTAAAAATTGATTTCCTTAAAATTAAATACATAATTCCTTAAGACTACCTTAAAAACTACTCGTTCGCTGCGTCCATAGAACGGTTGTCCGTCGCGCTGTTGACAACTCCCGCCTTGTGCTTCTTGGCTCGTATAATTCCCGCTTCCGCAAGCTTTTCTGCATACAATTTTATCGGCTCCATACCTGTCTCCTGCTACAGCACCTCGTTTTGGTAAGACCGTCCGTCCTCCCGTCTGTATAGTCCTGTGCAAGCCCGAAGGATTTTTCGCTCCACTAATCCTATCTTGCCCCATTTTGTTTTCGGAGCTCCAATCACCGCATATGTGATGATCGGACGAATCAAGGTTTTATAGACCAAAACCTTGACTCGCTGGCTCGCTGTCGAATGTTTCCTGAAAAGAGGTAAAAAAAGATGGTACGCATAAGTCACTTTTTTCAAAATATTATCAATGTAAGCACTAAAGGTAGCTTTCCTGTCGAAAACTGCCCCCAGGTACTTCGTTTGCCTAGAGCAGTGGACCATCTGCCCATTAACTTAACCCTGGAGTACAGATGCCTCTTGCACGATGACCGAAGTTTTTGTGGGGGTCCTTGACCACAATTAATTCACTTTTCTTTGCATTAACCTTGATTCCCCATTTCCGGTAATATGCAGTAAGAGATTCCAAATATTTTTGGAGCCTCTGTAGTAAACTAAGAACTATGGCTCTAAAAGCAGCGCTGACACAGGCACACAGCACGAACGCAATTTAATAAGGATTCAGGCGATTCAGTCACCTTCCCCATCGCAACACTCGTTTTTTTTCGCAGGAATAATAAGTGGAAAAATTTCCTTTGTACTTAACACCCGGGAAACAAAATTCTAAAAATGTTTAAAAATTTCTAATGTGTAGTATCTTATTACAATATCTTTTGAAGATAATTTAACGAATTGCGGTGTAACGCGGTATGCAAATGCTTAGAACGAAACGGTTAACCCCTTTTAATTATGAATGCTAAAATCATTGTATCATTTAACCTGTTAATTATATGAACGCTAGAATCATTGTATCATTTAAACCCCTTAAAATTTGTCTAATTCTTCCGATTTTTCCCACCTAATTACGCCTAATTATCATAAACGACAAATTGCCTTCAATTGATAACTTAATTGAACCTACAAAAGACAGTGAAAAGGGAAATTGCAAATACCGCCGTCATAAACTACAACTGATAAGGAAAAAGTACATTTGATAGCAACAAAAACCTTCAATTGTGGGATTTCCCCCTTTCTGAATGGGTTCGTATTGTTCTACTTGCCCATAAAGTGTCGTAGTTGCTTGAGTGTGGAGAATATTAAATTGTGCTTGCGAAATTTGCATGCTATTGCGTCGTAAATCATGAAAATGGGTGATAACTACATAACAACATTGGAATTATCGGGGAGAGTGGCGCCGGCAAGTCGAGTCTTATGCTTCGTCTCACAAACGAGGAATTGGATGGAGATGGGGAGTGTTTCGCTCGTTTTCGATTGAATACGAGTGCAGAATTACGTTGGACGGTGAAGTGATTTATTCTGATTGATTTTATTTTGCGTTGCATGCTTGAGTTTTTCATCCAAGCCATCGCCAATATCGTTCGGGATCTTGCATTTGTATTAGCAGTATTGTGTGACGAAAAACGAAATATGCACATAGACATAACATCATCTCAGTTGCGCTTACTCCGGCGTGTCATCGCTCCATCGCATGCTCCGGAGTTACATCTTGGTGTTGTGTTGTAATAATCCCTTTAAAGCGGTTTGAGTAGCGATCCCGCTATAGAAATTGCATTTCGCAAAGTCAAGTGGAATTACGGGGATTGTGGGGATTCGGTTTTGGATTTTCACGGCGGTCACGTCGGATGCGGAAAGAAACTTATCATGTCGTAGGGTGTTAATATCGAAATTACCAAATACGCGTTAATGATTGCCTATTCGAATGCATATGTTAGGAAATCGGAAAGTTATCGTGGGTGAAAATAGGACAAGAGCGGTGGTGTTCATTACGGTTTCCAAGAAAAAGTGCTCGGGAATTTGGCATTTGGATGCAATAAGTGGAAGAAGAAAAATTGTTGTGGGGTTTGCGTTGGTTGAATGACGGAAAGACCGTAAATGTTTTTGGAACGGGAAAATTGATTTGAATGTGAATAAATGAGTGTCAAGTGAAAAAGAAAAATCCGCAATTGATTTATGCTTTGAAAATGGAGAGTTTTCTTTGCGGTTCTTCGTGCTGCTTCTGCGAGGGGTTGGCGATCGCGGAAAAGTTGGTGGTGCGTTGCTGCTGAAGCGTGTGCGCGACAAAGAAAAGCGTGTTTGCATCTTCCGTACAACAAAAACGAACGTTGTTGTTCAGCAGCGGAAAAAAAGAAAAACTTGGCGCTCGTTGTGCGCAAGTGACGTACGAAAGTAAAATTGGAGATTGCTAGTCGGCCTTGGGTTTTCCTGCTCGCGCGGAAAACTGCTCAAGTGCAAGATAGTGTTGTGTGCGCCGGGAAAGCAGGAAATTCGCGTGGATCATTTCTCGTGAATATCACGGACTGTCTTGTGGAAACACGTCATCGCGGACGAAACTCTGGGAATAATTTTATTACCGGAAAAACTAACGAGGATTAGTTATTTCTATCCGTTTTAGTTATTTATTTCCACCCGACAAATAGTGCTCAGTGCAAGATTGCGGGACGTGAAATTTTAGTTTGTTTGATCTCAACTGTTACAAATTTTCGGTCGTCAGCAGACAACAAAGGGAAGTTATTCGTCAAGATAACGGGAAAGCCAAAACGAAAACAGTTTCAGTTTTGCCTGCTCGTGGAAGTAAATTTGTTGGGACTGTGCTGCAAGAGAGGGGGAAAATATTCTAGCGAAGAAACTCAAAGCCCGGATTTAAACATTTTTTTTTATCGCGCGTCACTTGTACTGATCCATGCGCGCCAGAAAGTTTTAATGTGTTTCGTGCTGAATTTTTCACGAATTCAACCAAGAAGCCGAAAAGGAAATTCTAAAGAAAAACGTTTTAATTTGCATGAATCTCGTTATCACGTGTGCGTTTTAGCATTTACCAAAAGAAAAAAAAAAGAAGAAGAAAAGTTGACAACGAAAATATTCCAGAAATATCGCGAGTGCTTTTAACTAATTTGCTATGCAGTATTATAACTTTACAGGACTTACTCACCTCGTCAACGAGCGCTCGTCGTCGGAAAAGGTTGGGTAAGTTCCCCTATTGTTTCATTTTTACATATATACCAATTGTTTCATTTTTTTTATATATACCAAATGTTTCTTTTTATTCAATTTATTCAATTAAGTGGGGTAATCTTTAATATATACTGCAAATACTAATTATATCAATATTAAAAAAATGTTTTAATATATACACTGAATAATTTTTGTTGAACTATTTTGATTTCTTTGCTTTGTATTTACGAGAAATCAATGAAATTAAATAAAATGATGAATTAAACGGTAAAAATCGGTCTTTCCCTTCCGGTCTTTTCCAATCGGGTATAGGACCCGGTACGGTGGCAGGCTTCCACCCCAAAATATGAGCCAGCCACCGGGTACTTAAAAATTTTTCTGTTTCAGGAGACTTAATGGGTTGAGTGGCCCAAGCCAAGTGCCTTTTTATGGCATAGAGTTATGCAATTCAATTGTATAATTCTATGACATAAATTGGTCACCGGGGTACTCCCCTTCTGATGGGAAAGCTCATATAATTCAAGTTGTATGAGTTTTCCACTCAGAAGAGGAATACCTGGCCACTTCAACGATTTAACATTGGATTTATTCCGGTTGGGTGGGCATGAAGGGGCTCCACCACCACCCGGTTGCCCCTCTTTCATTTGTGGGCCCTGAATGTATTTGGGTAAAGACGAGCTCAACCCCAAATTAGTCTTTCTTGTCAGGTTGCACTTGTTCTCGCAACAAGTCGTAATTCCTTCGTGGAGGTTATTTACTGATTTGCGACTTCGGTCGTCCTCTCGAACTCTGCAAGCAATTCGTGAATGCGAAATGTTTTGTAGTGAGTCCTCGTGCCGGGGAAACGAACCCGCCCCACGACACCGCAATGCTAGCCTGCCAGCGCATTCACGCGTCTCCGGACGAGGGCATTCTCGGCAGGAATCAACACCTTCCTCTGCCGAGGCAGCAGAACATCGCTGCGGTCCTTCACGGACATATGAAAATCTATTATTCACTACAAATGGCGCCCAACGTGGGGCCCGAAAAGCCCGGCTGTATCATCAGTCGTGAGCACGAGACAGTCCATCGTCTCTAGGTGTCCCCACAAGGTGTTAGAAATTTTGGCGGGTAGATAACTCCCGAGGGTTTTTGCACTAATCGTGCCCCAGCAGCCGAGTAACTTCCGAACGTGTGTTGTCTTCGGACATCAATATCGTTTGGTCCTTCTTTTGATTTATACCTTGGTGGTTTACCACCATTGTATAACTAGTAAGGCCAAATTATATTAGAGTCCCTTTTTGTGTTCGGAGGTTATTATCCCAACATCTATTTTGCGGAGGATTCTGATCCGCTCCCCAAACCAGCGGTGCCTAAGTGTCTTAAATTACATGGATTTTGATTTCATGTGATTGGCTGATTAGCTAATCCATGACTATCCATGACAAGACACGCGCTGCTTGTGGATTAGAATCCCACCCTGGGCTGACAAGCTGTAACTTGAGAAGTTTGCTAATGAGGGATCACTTCGGAACCCTGATTTTCATGGTGCCACAAGAGAGTGTCCCTGAAACGTTTTAGAAGGATTGTGCCATGGTGTCCATACTTGGGAGGAAGGACGGAAAGGAAAGACCGATTATTTTTTTTGATAACTTAAAACTTTTTTTGAAACTTTATCATACATTCTCTTTGTGAGGTTCGACTATAGTTCGCCACTGACGGCCACTTACAAATTATAAATTTTGCATCATTTTTTTTCACATTTTCATTATTTATATATATATATTTATTTAGGTTTTTAGTTAGCAATTTAAATTTCTTTTAGCATGCCCACCAAAAGAACTCCCGAAAGGAGAAAGTTGCGGTCGGATGCCGGACCAGCTCTATTGTGTTCCATCTGTCACGAGGACATGGACGAAACTACAAGCCAGAGGTTGCAGTGCGGACACAGGCTACATCAGCTGTGTTTGGCACAACTGCGGCAAACTTCATCCACGTGCCCGCTCTGTCGACAGCCTTTGGAAATCGCACAGCCAGCAACAGAACGACCTCAGTCCTCCAGTACAAGTGGAGCTGTCCCCAAAAGCGGACCCCTTCCATCCACTACAAGGAGTGCACGAGACGATGACTACAGGGCTGAAGCAGTTCCGCCTGCAGAAGAAGCGAGTCCACCGGTGGCTGTGGAAGCCACAGTTCTACGAGATCTAATGGCGCTCGTACAGGACATGTCCACCCGGCTCGCCTCTCTAGAGAGCCAGAGAGAGAACCCCGCACCATCCCGGCCAAGAACTCCTCCTATGTGGGATTCGGACCCAAATCCGTGGGACTTCCCAGTAGACTCGCGGCGTGATCCCGAACGGATCCGGCCAGGTACAGCCATGAATCCGTTGGCTCCAGTTTACCGGCCCCGATTGAGCCAAGCACCGCCACCAAATCAGGCTCCCGTGATTCCGCCGGACCAACGCTTCCATCCACACGACATGTATCGGCTGAAGCCGACACAGATCCCCAGCATCATCCAGGGATGGAATCTACATTTCAGTGGGGAACCCAATACGATAACGGTGGAGGTTTTCATAAGTCGGGTGGAGTCACTCATTGAGCAGATGCTAGCAGGAGACCGCACAGCGCTCGCAGGATACCTGCCAATGCTGCTTAGGGGAGCAGCCCTGGAGACATATTGGAGGATACATTCAGCTCCACCATCCATACGCTGGTCACGGCTGAAGGAGGTACTCCGCATGGAATACCCTACGGTCGACATGGACGAATTAGTCCTGGATAAGATGAATGCTAGATGGCAGCGTCCGGACGAGTCCTTCCATAAATATCGAGCCGATATCCTTCGGTTGAATGACCAGCTGTCAGAGCCATTGTCTTCTACCCAAATTCTTCGCCTGCTAAAGCGCAATCTAAGACCGGAGATTCGTCGGCATATCGTGAACTCCGATCCACAGAGTATGGAGGCCCTGCTGAGAAATGTGCGTCGTATAGAAGGGTTTGAGGAAGACCTACGGGACCGGCCATACTTACTAACCAGGACGGGTCCTCGACGAGGAATCGCGGAATTGGCCCCAGATTATACCACCCTAGATCTGGAGGATGATTTGGACCCAGACCAGCTTGCTGTAGCGGCGGTGGGAAGTCTTACGACCTGCTGGAATTGTCACCAAACCGGACACCGGTTCATTTCATGCCGCGCAGAACGTAAGGTTTTCTGCTACGGTTGCGGCAAGCCGGACACTTACTTCCCGGACTGTTCTGAATGTGCCGCACGAAAAAACGGCCAAAAGAGTACCCGACCACCTCAGCGGTACTCGAAACCCCAGCAGTAGCTCCTCAGTCAGCGGCTCACCCCAACCAACCTGACGTTAACCCACCAGCCATAACCATTACGACTGCGGATGTTCACTCTCTTCCGGAGACCTCACCAACGACAATATTAAAACGACCATCGCAGTCACTGCCAGAAGAACCGCGGCAGCCTCAAGTACGCACGCTAAAACCTTATCATGTTAGACTGCAGGAATATCGGGTGGCTCGAGAGCGAATATTTGCTTCCGAAGTCGTCACTTCCCGTTCGTGCACGACAAAATGGTCAACCCGTCGTTGGCGGAATTTCCGCAAGAGAGTGCGCACCTGCCGTCAAACCGTAAACTCTTGTAACATCTCGGAGGTTGCTGAGAATGAGATCAGACCTTATCATCCAATTAAAGTGTTGGGCGAGACCGTGTTTGCATTGATCGACACGGGTGCCAGTATCAGTTGTCTTGCCTCGAGCTTTGGCTCGAAAGTGCTCCAAGAATACCCGAACTTGATTAAATCCTGGCGCACTGAAATCAGTACAGCTGATGGCACCAAACACCCTATACGAGGTAAACTAACAACACCCGTGACGTTCAGGGGTCAGACGAAGGATATTACCTTCTACATTATCCCGTCTTTGACTCAGAACGTATACCTTGGTGTCGATTTCGTCCTTCGCTTTGGACTGGCCTCCGATTTATTCACCGATTTGTCTTTAAAAACCAGAAATGTCAACGAAATCACTTCTACTCCCGATAGGCATGACCTGACGCCCAACCAACGGCAACGCCTGAAAGCATCCATTGCTGCTTTCCCATCTTACGCTACCCAAGGCCTTGGCCGCACCACCCTAGTCTCACACGCCATCGACGTTGGCGATAGTAAACCGATTAAACAGAGACACTACGCCATCTCGCCAGCCATGGAGAAATTGGTGTATGCGGAATTAGATAGGATGCTCGAGTTGGGGGTCATAGAAGAGTCCCAAAGTGCCTGGTCCTCACCGGTAACCTTGGTTGTAAAGCCAGGTAAAGTCCGCCTCTGTCTTGATGCCCGTAAGGTAAACGCGGTTACCATCAAGGACGCGTACCCTCTTCCACTCATCGATGGAATACTAGGGAGACTGCCGAAAGCCAATTATATCACCAGTCTCGACCTAAAAGACGCCTTCTGGCAAATTCCACTCGACGAGGGCTCGAGGGACAAGACCGCCTTCACAGTGCCTGGACGACCATTATATCAGTTCGTCACAATGCCCTTTGGCCTGTGTAATGCGCCGCAAACGATGACCCGGTTGATGGACAAGGTCATCCCACCTCACCTGAAACACCAAGTGTTCGTGTACCTCGATGATCTTTTACTCATCACGGAAACGTTCGATCAACACCTCCTACTTCTACAAGAAGTAGCCCTGCACATCAGTAAGGCGGGACTCACCATCAACGTACAGAAAAGTAAGTTTGTCATGAAAGAAGTCCGATACTTAGGCCATGTCATAGGACATGGCACTATCAAAACGGATCCAGACAAAACTCGTGCGATTGATGAGTTCCCCTTACCAAAAACTGTGAAGCAGCTACGACGTTTCCTTGGTGTGTGCGGTTGGTACCGAAGGTTTGTTCGGAATTATGCAACAGTTTCAGCGCCCCTGTCAGACATGTTGCGGAAAGGGAAGTTCGTTTGGACCGAACTCAGCCGAAAGGCATTTGAAGAGCTTAAACAAGCCCTCACATCAGCTCCTGTCTTGCACAGCCCCGACTTCACGAAGCCCTTCTCCATTCATTGTGACGCAAGTCAACATGGAGTAGGAGCCGTGCTGGTGCAATTGACCGACGAAGGGGAGGAAGCTCCCATCGCCTTCATGTCCAATAAGCTGAATTCGGCCCAAAGGAACTATACTGTTTCCGAGCAAGAATGTTTGGCAGCGGTAATGGCTGTGAAGAAATTCCGAGCTTATATCGAGGGCCACCAATTCGAGATCATCACGGACCACGCGTCACTACAATGGTTGATGAACCAGGCAGATTTAAGTGGACGCCTAGCCAGATGGGCTCTTAAACTGCAAGGGTTCAAGTTCTCCATCAAACATCGGAAAGGAACTCAGAACATCGTACCCGACACTCTCTCACGGATGTTTTCCCCAGAGGGAGCCGAAATAACAATAAATGACGAGGACCCCATCGAAATAGATTTGGACAGCCCACATTTCGAATCAGATAGCTACAAAGAGTTGAGGCAAACCATAGCGACCCAACAGACACAGCTGCCTGACTTGAAGGTAATAGACGGCTATGTGTATAGACGAAACGAATACGCCACTGGTGATCCATGGCAGGAAGAAGAGTCTTGGAAACTCTGGGTACCGGAGGAAATGACACAACAGCTGATCCTCCGCGCACATGATCATCCGTTAAGTGCCCACGGAGGTTACGGTCGAACACTACGGCGACTAAAAAAATACTTCTTTTGGCCTAAAATGGCATCCCAGGTCAAAGACTACGTGAGCGCCTGTGAGACCTGTAAAGGCACCAAAGCGCCCAACCAGCCTCTTCGACCTCCTATGGGTCAACTCAACGTCCCAGAACGCGTGTTCCAGCGTCTATACATCGATCTACTCGGTCCATATCCTCGGTCTTCCATGGGACACATCGGAGCTATAGTCGTTCTAGATCAGCTCTCAAAATTCCCAATGGTGGAACCTATCCGTAAATTCACAACTCCATCGATCGTGAAATTCTTAGAGAACCGGGTATTCCATGTGTTCGGAGTTCCAGAGAGTGTGTACTCAGATAATGGAGTACAGTTCCGGTCTCGGCAGTTTAAGAGCCTACTTGAGCAGTATGGCATTGAACACCAACTGACGCCCATATACTCTCCTCAGTCCAACGCGTCAGAACGGTTGAACCGCACCCTATTGGCCGCGATCCGTTCCTACGTCCACCCATCTCAAAAGGATTGGGATCGGCGATTGTCTGCCATCACATGCGCCCTGCGATCCTCGTATCATTCCGTCACCGGTGTCGCCCCTTACTTTGCCGCCTTTGGACAGCACATGATTTGCCACGGTAAATCATACCGACTGTTACGGCAATTAAAGTGTTTGGGAGACCCGGTCGTTGCGCTGGAGCCCCACGAACGTTTAGGAGACCTCCGCCAACAGATCGGACGGAAGATTAAGGCCGCAGGTAGTGCAAATGAAGCGCAGTACAATCTCCGGTCACGATCTGCTAATTTCAAAGAAGGAGATGAAGTTTTCCGGCGAAATTTCCGCCAAAGTGACGCCGCGGGGCATTACAACGCCAAGCTGGATAGGCGATTCCTGAAAAGCCGCATAAAGAAGGTAATGGGACCTAACCGTTACTTGATAACGGATCCATCGGGAAAAGAAGTGGGGATATACCACGCGAAAGACCTGCGCCGATAAATAATTGGGCACGTCTGTTTGTCCGTCCGCATATATTTTCAAAAACGCGCAAAGATTGTATACTTCCAGGCAAACATAGACATAAGTCAGTCCGTCCGTCTGTTAATTGTGTTCTTTTATTGTTCGTCATCTCTAGTCCCGACGCCGAAGGCAACCCGTGAGACACAGAAAGATCCTTCAGCTCCTTTTTCGTAATCCGCATTGCCTTGGGATCACGAGAAAATTAGCTGCCCTGTAGTAAACTAAGAACTATGGCTCTAAAAGCAGCGCTGACACAGGCACACAGCACGAACGCAATTTAATAAGGATTCAGGCGATTCAGTCACCTTCCCCATCGCAACACTCGTTTTTTTTCGCAGGAATAATAAGTGGAAAAATTTCCTTTGTACTTAACACCCGGGAAACAAAATTCTAAAAATGTTTAAAAATTTCTAATGTGTAGTATCTTATTACAATATCTTTTGAAGATAATTTAACGAATTGCGGTGTAACGCGGTATGCAAATGCTTAGAACGAAACGGTTAACCCCTTTTAATTATGAATGCTAAAATCATTGTATCATTTAACCTGTTAATTATATGAACGCTAGAATCATTGTATCATTTAAACCCCTTAAAATTTGTCTAATTCTTCCGATTTTTCCCACCTAATTACGCCTAATTATCATAAACGACAAATTGCCTTCAATTGATAACTTAATTGAACCTACAAAAGACAGTGAAAAGGGAAATTGCAAATACCGCCGTCATAAACTACAACTGATAAGGAAAAAGTACATTTGATAGCAACAAAAACCTTCAATTGTGGGATTTCCCCCTTTCTGAATGGGTTCGTATTGTTCTACTTGCCCATAAAGTGTCGTAGTTGCTTGAGTGTGGAGAATATTAAATTGTGCTTGCGAAATTTGCATGCTATTGCGTCGTAAATCATGAAAATGGGTGATAACTACATAACAACATTGGAATTATCGGGGAGAGTGGCGCCGGCAAGTCGAGTCTTATGCTTCGTCTCACAAACGAGGAATTGGATGGAGATGGGGAGTGTTTCGCTCGTTTTCGATTGAATACGAGTGCAGAATTACGTTGGACGGTGAAGTGATTTATTCTGATTGATTTTATTTTGCGTTGCATGCTTGAGTTTTTCATCCAAGCCATCGCCAATATCGTTCGGGATCTTGCATTTGTATTAGCAGTATTGTGTGACGAAAAACGAAATATGCACATAGACATAACATCATCTCAGTTGCGCTTACTCCGGCGTGTCATCGCTCCATCGCATGCTCCGGAGTTACATCTTGGTGTTGTGTTGTAATAATCCCTTTAAAGCGGTTTGAGTAGCGATCCCGCTATAGAAATTGCATTTCGCAAAGTCAAGTGGAATTACGGGGATTGTGGGGATTCGGTTTTGGATTTTCACGGCGGTCACGTCGGATGCGGAAAGAAACTTATCATGTCGTAGGGTGTTAATATCGAAATTACCAAATACGCGTTAATGATTGCCTATTCGAATGCATATGTTAGGAAATCGGAAAGTTATCGTGGGTGAAAATAGGACAAGAGCGGTGGTGTTCATTACGGTTTCCAAGAAAAAGTGCTCGGGAATTTGGCATTTGGATGCAATAAGTGGAAGAAGAAAAATTGTTGTGGGGTTTGCGTTGGTTGAATGACGGAAAGACCGTAAATGTTTTTGGAACGGGAAAATTGATTTGAATGTGAATAAATGAGTGTCAAGTGAAAAAGAAAAATCCGCAATTGATTTATGCTTTGAAAATGGAGAGTTTTCTTTGCGGTTCTTCGTGCTGCTTCTGCGAGGGGTTGGCGATCGCGGAAAAGTTGGTGGTGCGTTGCTGCTGAAGCGTGTGCGCGACAAAGAAAAGCGTGTTTGCATCTTCCGTACAACAAAAACGAACGTTGTTGTTCAGCAGCGGAAAAAAAGAAAAACTTGGCGCTCGTTGTGCGCAAGTGACGTACGAAAGTAAAATTGGAGATTGCTAGTCGGCCTTGGGTTTTCCTGCTCGCGCGGAAAACTGCTCAAGTGCAAGATAGTGTTGTGTGCGCCGGGAAAGCAGGAAATTCGCGTGGATCATTTCTCGTGAATATCACGGACTGTCTTGTGGAAACACGTCATCGCGGACGAAACTCTGGGAATAATTTTATTACCGGAAAAACTAACGAGGATTAGTTATTTCTATCCGTTTTAGTTATTTATTTCCACCCGACAAATAGTGCTCAGTGCAAGATTGCGGGACGTGAAATTTTAGTTTGTTTGATCTCAACTGTTACAAATTTTCGGTCGTCAGCAGACAACAAAGGGAAGTTATTCGTCAAGATAACGGGAAAGCCAAAACGAAAACAGTTTCAGTTTTGCCTGCTCGTGGAAGTAAATTTGTTGGGACTGTGCTGCAAGAGAGGGGGAAAATATTCTAGCGAAGAAACTCAAAGCCCGGATTTAAACATTTTTTTTTATCGCGCGTCACTTGTACTGATCCATGCGCGCCAGAAAGTTTTAATGTGTTTCGTGCTGAATTTTTCACGAATTCAACCAAGAAGCCGAAAAGGAAATTCTAAAGAAAAACGTTTTAATTTGCATGAATCTCGTTATCACGTGTGCGTTTTAGCATTTACCAAAAGAAAAAAAAAAGAAGAAGAAAAGTTGACAACGAAAATATTCCAGAAATATCGCGAGTGCTTTTAACTAATTTGCTATGCAGTATTATAACTTTACAGGACTTACTCACCTCGTCAACGAGCGCTCGTCGTCGGAAAAGGTTGGGTAAGTTCCCCTATTGTTTCATTTTTACATATATACCAATTGTTTCATTTTTTTTATATATACCAAATGTTTCTTTTTATTCAATTTATTCAATTAAGTGGGGTAATCTTTAATATATACTGCAAATACTAATTATATCAATATTAAAAAAATGTTTTAATATATACACTGAATAATTTTTGTTGAACTATTTTGATTTCTTTGCTTTGTATTTACGAGAAATCAATGAAATTAAATAAAATGATGAATTAAACGGTAAAAATCGGTCTTTCCCTTCCGGTCTTTTCCAATCGGGTATAGGACCCGGTACGGTGGCAGGCTTCCACCCCAAAATATGAGCCAGCCACCGGGTACTTAAAAATTTTTCTGTTTCAGGAGACTTAATGGGTTGAGTGGCCCAAGCCAAGTGCCTTTTTATGGCATAGAGTTATGCAATTCAATTGTATAATTCTATGACATAAATTGGTCACCGGGGTACTCCCCTTCTGATGGGAAAGCTCATATAATTCAAGTTGTATGAGTTTTCCACTCAGAAGAGGAATACCTGGCCACTTCAACGATTTAACATTGGATTTATTCCGGTTGGGTGGGCATGAAGGGGCTCCACCACCACCCGGTTGCCCCTCTTTCATTTGTGGGCCCTGAATGTATTTGGGTAAAGACGAGCTCAACCCCAAATTAGTCTTTCTTGTCAGGTTGCACTTGTTCTCGCAACAAGTCGTAATTCCTTCGTGGAGGTTATTTACTGATTTGCGACTTCGGTCGTCCTCTCGAACTCTGCAAGCAATTCGTGAATGCGAAATGTTTTGTAGTGAGTCCTCGTGCCGGGGAAACGAACCCGCCCCACGACACCGCAATGCTAGCCTGCCAGCGCATTCACGCGTCTCCGGACGAGGGCATTCTCGGCAGGAATCAACACCTTCCTCTGCCGAGGCAGCAGAACATCGCTGCGGTCCTTCACGGACATATGAAAATCTATTATTCACTACACCTCATCCTAGCAAGGCGCAAATTTTGCTCAGATGACCACACTAACAAGTCGTCAGCGAAGAGGTTCACCTGGATTCCAGACTTATATTTATCTCCTACGCCCGGGACGTCAGAGGTGAATATGTTGAAAAGAAATGGGCCTAATATAGACCCCTGTGGGACCCCCGAGTCAATACTAAATGAGTCTGAACTAGCTCCACTAGCCACCGCAACGGCAGTTCGTCCTCTCATGAAGCTGCCTATAATTTTCACAATATGGGCCGGAAAGCCAATATTTATACTTTTGTAGAGAAGCCCATTGATCCATACAGAGTCAAAGGCTTTCTCCACATCGATCAGGCAAGCTACAACAAGTTTATTGTTGCGCCAGCTTCTCGTTATATCGGCTTGGAACACGGTCATATCATCCACCGTGGAGTTTTTTGAAGCCAAATTGTCTTTCCGGCACAATTCTTGCCCCGGCACAGAATTGTAGGTTGCCTTCAAGTATTACCCTTTCAAGCAGCTTTCCAATATTTGAAAGTAGCGAAATCGGACGAGTATCGACTACGTTAGTACTGCACTACTTTCGTAAAATGTTTTGCAATAGAGTCAGCGATGGCTTTGTCATCCGTGAGCATGGATCCATCATAAGTGAGGACCCCGGGCAGCCTTTTTCTGCCCGTTATCTATTGATATGAGGAAACATACATGGACCTGGTTTGATACTTTCCAGGGCCTGCTCAAATCGCTAATTAGCAAAAGCCGTGGTTCTTCTCGAGATCTTTCGGTTTAGAGACGTAATCACTAGGTGAATACGTTCATACTCCCAGTTGACCGTATTGAAATTGCGGTGGTAGATTCTTGCGAGTAGCTTTCTAAGCCGACTACGTCTACGATGAAGCTCCAAGATGTCTTCCGGTAAATCTCCATAAAAGTAATTTGTCAAGAATTTCTTAATGGAAATCTTTGAGATGACCGTATCCAATTTTATACTAGCAACTCCCTCATCGATTTCAGGAATAGAAAGATTTTTCGATCTATTGATCGAAATCCCTTTCAATTTTCCATCAAGGTCAGCACTTACTGCTGCCCAATCGATTCGCTTGTATAGAATGAAAAGTTGAGGATCTGCAACCTCAAGTTTCACACCCACTTTTCCACTTTTCGAATGAGTGTGAACAAGTCACACCCGAAAAATTGTTGGCAGTCAGTGCTCAAAACCGTATTTCGGTCATTCTGCGACTGCTGGGGTTGCTGTTTTTGTTGCCGTATAGGCTGCGGTGCAGGCTGCTTCTTTGCACCTTGCAAAAGGCTAGAGTGCGAGACCCCTTCACGTACAGTATTTTTCATAGAGGCGGTGATGAAATCCCTCCTTTCCTCTTTTTTCTTTTGGAGGTTTTTCCTCCTCTCTTCAACTTCTTTTGCCTTAGTACAACCTCTGAAATTCGTAGGGTGCCCCTTAGCATTGCAGTTGACGCAGAAGATCTTGTCTATTTTCTTCGAGATTGGACATTCCATGGACTTATGCTGCTTGTCGCATTTTACACATCGAGTTCTGCAGACGCTCCCATTATATCTTCTGGTACAATAGGAACTTTATGTCCATTGCTTTCTTCACTTCAAAGTCCGGTTTGAACTGGACTAAGAAGGATGAAAGCGTCCTTTTTTCCCTCCTAGAGGTTATAGTGGAGAACCTTTTTGCTGAAAAGATATCTTCTCCGAGATGTTCCTTCAGCTCAGCCACGACATCATTCACGTCGTATGAGCTGTGCACGCCTTTTAGAAGGAGAGTCAATTTTCTCTCTCCTGGAAGGGTGTAGGTGTAGCAGGCCTCCTTCGCACACTTCAAAAAGTTAAAAAGGCTGGTGTGATCCTCAGTAGTTTTAGGGTGAGGAGCTGTTCACCATCACGTTGAACTCTGGCTCCTTTTCAGAGTTTCGTGCGCGAGCCCTTTTGACGCTATCCCGGAAAGTCTTCAGGTCAAGGCTATAGCACACTATGGGAGGCACCCTCTCCTTTTTGGTAGCAGCCACACTTGGCTGCTGGGGCTTCGATTTCCCTTTATTTCCCTCTAGGCCCGGCCTTCCACCCGGGTTAGGTATGGTCCCCGAGAAACTAGCAGAAGCTATTTTCGTCACCTTTTTGAGCTGGGAAAATCTCGCTCGCCCACTTCAAGGGTCTTTGATAGCGTTGATGTGGGCTCCTGCGTTGGAGAACCCATCGGCCTCTTTCTGGCTTCCGGCTTTACGATGGCCTGCACCTCGTCGCCACTGTCCGTGGAACGTTCACCCTCATCCATCCTCATGTCGCTGCAGACCTCTGGCATTTGCAGTTGCATCTTCCAACTACCAAGCAAGTCGAGGATGAACTCCTCCTTTATATCCCCCCCCGAATTTCAAGCAGAAACGCGGCAAGTTTTTTCTCGCCTTCCGCGTGAAGCTAGATTTAGCGGCGGAGAGCTCCTCATATTCATTGCTTCCCCCCATACCCACAGATCCCAAGACAGAACTTGGAATACTGTGGCGGGAAAAAGAAACTAGAAACTGAGACCCTTATTATCTAGTAATTGAAAGACTAAAAAGAAAACAAGTAACACTTAAAACAAAAAAGCCTTAATAATAATGTTATTTTCCAACTCCAAATTCAACTCCTTTTCCTTTTCTCTACTCCACTTGTGCTCGCACTACGCACCTTGCCCAAGCGCTTCAACTCCTTTTCACAATCCCCAAATAAATTTTTCCTCCGAAATTCCTCCAAAATCCGCAACTCCTGAATAAACATCCGAACAACTTCCGAAGAAAAACCTCCAAAAACTCTTGCTGCTCGACTCAAACTCTATCATTGGTCTTTCCCTCCGAAAACCTCCGAAGAAAAACATCCGAAAAACACTTGCTGAAAAAACTCCTGCTCTTGCTGCTTGATCCGTGCTGCCTCGACTCAAACCCTTATCGAGGGTTTTTACAATACCAGTAAACCCTATATATACTGGCACGAACTGGGAGCTAGATATGATGTATATCCTATACACATATCAAAGCTCCCGAAGAGAGAGAAAAGCCTCACTGTATAACACTTATCCGCGTCCCGTAAGCCGAAGGCCCCTGGATCGACTCTTGTGGCGGCAACGAGATTCAGTTCAAGTGATTATTCGGACGGGCTATAAGCCAGTTCAGTTATGATACGTCCTGGTTTAACACACATGGGTTTAACACACATGGCCAAAGCATGATAATGATCCTATCACCTTGTGGAGTGCCGACACATTCGATCATCTAACTATCTCTAAGCGAAGGCTCGAAAGGGGCTGTAGTGCTATAGTGAATCATGATTCAAGAGCTTCAGACCCATAAGTCCTATAACATCAGTGATACTAAATTGCCTGAAGCGAATATTGGAGCTGTACATGGATATTCATATTTTTATCCTACGGAATTCTCTCATACAGACAGACAAAGACTTATATGACCATAAAAAAATTTATGTCTGCACAGTGCGGTAAGGAGAAAAATGCCGAATTATGATGGGAGCCCTTTCAGGCCATAATCCCTGTGCTTAACACTTCCGAACCATCATATCATCGCTGGCGCCACCTCTACTTATTGCCTTGAAAATGATGACGACGCCCAAAATTTCTTGTGCGGATGTTCAGGGTTTTCATGGGCAAGATTCAGAGTATGTAGTGTTAACGTCACCTCATCTCACCACTAGGTGTAGCCCGCTAGACCTCGACGTTTCTTCGCCTCACAAAGAGATTTCACTAGGCTGGGGCAAGTGAGTACAATGGGCAGTTATGCCTGAGTGCTTGACGTCTTCTGGCCTCCCCATATCAAAAACAACAACAATCTTAAACTGAAATAATAATCCATAAATATACCTTATCTATGGTGTGAAACTTATAACTATAGTAAATATTAATATCAAACTAATTAACGGAACTCAAATACTACAATTCCTTTTATGGTGCAGTAGTGTGTGATTAACAAGGATCCTTAATTAATTAGCCTATACTCACCTAAAGAAAGTACGAAATCTGATTAATTGGTTTCAAACCCAAATATAAATTTAACAAAATAAACCATTTTTCTAATTTTCATTATTTTTTCAGGGGGATCGTCCATTCTGCTGTCCAATGCCAAATTGTCGACGACGATTTGCTACCGAACCGGAAGTTAAAAAACATATAGATAATCATATGAATCCACATTCATCAAAATCTCGTCGACATCTTAATCACATGACAAATGAAGCGAAAAATGCGGCAGCCGCAGCGCAATTTCTAAATTCAATTGATAATAAAGCAAACGTAATACCACGAATGGGACCAGTTGTTAAGCATGAATTATACTTTCCGCAGTGCTATGGTCCACCATTGCCTTTTAATCAAGCTTTTGGTGGAGCTCAGCAGCAACAGCAACAACAACAGCAGCAGCAGCAACAACAGCAACAACAACAACAACAACAGCAGCAGCAACAACAACCACAAGCAGCTCATGGTGGTACAACGAATGTAGCACCTAGTGGTGTCTCGGTAACTGGAACCCCTGCAGGTGGTGGTGGTGGTGGTACAGTGGTAACGGTTGCAAGTAGTGGTACTGGTACACAACCAAATGCAACAACAGTTGTTGCACAGTGACAAATAACACATTCAATATTTGGATCTCTTTGATAAATGTGAAAAACATACCAAGAAGACGGGAATTAGCCATATAAATACATATTATAAATAAATAGGTGAAGTAAAAGAGAATGCATGAATGGAAAAGAACATAGTGAAACATCAAAAAGTGCTCCTTAAGATGATTTTTTTAAGAAAAAAGAAGAAAACGCAAAGAACTATTCAAATCAAACAAACACACAAAACAAAGGATGTCTTTGAAATAACACAAGTAATCGGTTGCGAACGGCGAACAACAAGCAACAACAGAACAACTGTATACATTTTGGTTTTGTACGCACCGCTTTGTATTATAAATATAAAGGGTAAAGTAAAGAAGCAAAAAACAAAAGAAAAAAAAAGAAAATTAAATTTCAAAAAAAGATATCACAAAGATATAAAATAATAATTATTTTGTTATACTGTGTATATTAGTTTTATACAGTAAGAATCGATTGTATACCATATGTGAACATAAATCTATATATTACTTTTTAGAGATTTTATATAAGAGAAAAAAACAAGCAACAAAAGCAAACATAAAATGAAAATATGAAAGGAAATTCAATTTTTTTACGATTATGATAATTTTTTAGGTAGTCTTTTAACAAATAAAGGACTTTAAACTGTCTGTTTTATTTTTAAGTTTCTACGTTTTGTATGTGTGCCTGTTTATTTACTTATTTTTGTTTTTTTTTTTTTTCTTATATCAAAACAAACCGAAAAAACAAATTTAACATGCATGAATGCACTGTTTTTCATTCAATCAGTCCGTCATCTTATTTGGAGATGTAAAACAAAAAAAAAATAGTTAAACCCATTTGAGAAATAAAGATACACACACATACTTACAAACATCCGTTGAATTTGTTGGAAACAATAGTAAACAAAGAAAATTTAATAAATAGATGAAATGAACATGAAAATTGAACTGTGCCTCTACTACATACTATTACTATCACAAAATAACAACAGAAAGAAGAAAAAAAGAAACAAACAAAAGTAGAAATACAAATTAAATAGTATAGAATGTCATCTTTTCATCCAATAGTATATATTAGAAGAAATCTTTAAAATGAAAGAGTGAAAAACCAGAACGAAATTAAAAAATTGTTGGGTTTCAAAAATCAAAAATTAGCAAACAGCGGCAGGCTCGATTCGAAAACACTCAAAATTGTTTTTTCTCGATCTCAATGAATGATAACTATAAATGTTTTTCAATCTTTTTCTACGTAAGATTTTTTTTGAGATGCATTACGAATATTTTAGGCTGTTTTGTTTATTATTTGATTTAAGAAGCAAATTGGATGTAATCAACCTACGTGTAAATAGATGTTTCCAATATTCATGAAAATATGTAATATTGAAACTTTTTTTTAATGCTCATGGATCGCGTTCCGAGTAGTAGCCTTTTAAATTCAATTTGTAATTCAATTGATTTTCTACTGTTTCAAAGATGTCGATTGAAAATACCACTAGAAGGGAAAAGTCGCATTTCTTCTGTATAAGATACAGTAGAATGCAATGAGGTAAATTATGAAAAATGATTAACTTGTGTAGTTATCTTAAATGGAAAATGTGCTTGAAGGTGAATAAATTTCTCTGGTAATTAAATAGTCTCCACAAAGTTTTAGGATACGATGTTGCTTGATCATGTTCAGTATAGATTCCATTCTGCTATTTACACCTTCAATTTCAATGTTAACTGCGCTTTATTTCATCAATAATTATAAAATATATAAACACAAAAAGCAAATTTCAAAACCTTCAAATCCATGTAAATCATAATCTGAAGTCTTCCAATAAGATAGAAACCATAGCTTCCTGATAATCCATTTTATGCAAAAGTTCGTACTCGCCAGAGGTTACTTTATTGGACTGCACAATTTTTCTGTAATGCAGTTTCTCGAAATTCTTCGTTAATGGATCTTAAACGCAAGCACAACGTGTTCCACATCATTATCATCATCATCTATTGCGCGACAGCCCAAGCCGGGCCTTGGCCTCCAGGATTAATCTCCTCCAATAATTGCGGTTCCGCGACCTTGTCCGCCAGTTGTTCACTCCCGCATCATATTAGTTAAAAATGCTCAACATAAAAATTAGTATTCAGCATAGAATCGATACTTTAATTTTAGACCCAGATTATTGAGCCCTACTATTCTGTCATTTTCATCTTAAATCAAGAAAAAATTTTAAACAAATGTCGAAATGATTCAAATTGAAGTTGCATTTACAATCGATAAAAAGAAACCATATTGCCAAATTGAGTTTAACCTTTGTTTAAACAAGGCTGAGTGCTCCTACCAAATATATGTGATATATGAAATCTTTAAAAACAAATCAGAAAGATCGAGGGGTCCTTCATCAACGCAACAAATTATATCAACTATTTCGTTTCAGCTTAAATTAATTTTGCTGAATGCTCAAACAAGTGAATGTATTTAAATTCTATTCCAACAATTTTATGAAATTCTCTCTAGATCGATTTGAAACATATACCAATAAATCAACACGTATTGTTTTAATTCCAGATAATTAATTCAAATGCCTGCATCTTAATTGATTATCATCCGATTTATATGAAATTGTTCAACGAGGTCCTTGGACCAGTCTGAAGTTAGCATAAATACGAAATTCATTACAACTTTATGAATCCAAAATTCATAAATCGTATGATGAGTGAATGAACTGCTGAAATATTCTGATGCCCTTGTAAAAAGCAACGTCCATTTTTTGTTTGTTTTTTTTTTACATTTGTGGGCCTTTTCATATGCAAACAAACGTTTTAATTTCTGATTCTTAAAGTTCTTATTGAAAGCTTTCATTTCATACTCAACTAGACTCCCTCTGAGAAAATAGATGGGTATATGTGCATCAATTGTAATTTCCTATGGAGTTTTTCTCCAAAAAAAACCTCTTTCTAATGTATCTTTAGAAGTTCGTGTGTATGGTTGTCTCATTTGGCGTGGCTTATCAGTTGCAATGTTTTAAACAACCCTTATTTATAAATCGATTTGAAAGGCGCTCTAGAATGAAATGAAATTGCAGGGTGATTTTATTACGCTCAAAACCAGAGGAATCCTTTTAAAATCGAACGCCCTGTAGACCTAGTTTTCTGATAAGTAAGAAAAAATCCGAAATCGACTTTCTTTCAACTCATGGCATAACGAATCTCACCTAACTAATGAGGCAATGCGAGAAAATACCACAAAAGCATAGAATTCTTGTTGTATACATATTCTTTGGTTCATATCGAGATTCATAATTAATAAAAATTAATTTCTATTCATATTCGATTTAATGTTTATATCACAAAGAGCTGCATCAATCTGAAAGCCTCCGATTGCTTAAAGTAGTAAAAAATCACTGATGCAAAACATCAATCTAAATTAATGAATGATAAAATATTCTACCAAGAAGATGTGTTGATCGGCGTTAAAAGTAGTTCTATAGGTTATCTTAGCGCGCCAGCATAAATCGCAGGGTCGTTTTGTTATCTACTATAAAAAAGTATTCAGTGCTCTTTGTCAAATTTTGTTGTACACTGTATCATAGCTAAAATTGATTTCGATATAATTTGAGCTTCCATGTTTAAACTACTAAGAAAGATAGCTGTGTGTATTTTCGCGTCAAACATGTGTAGTGCATAATTTTGTTTCATTAACCAATCGATTTGATTTTCAAGGAGAATAAATACTGTAGGCATTTCAAATCCCTAGTGAATGAGCCAAATAATAATTTAGCAAACTTCTACAAGTGGATGAACTCATCTCAGTAAACTCCATACGAGCTCTCATATGGACATAATATGTATTACTAATAACGTTATTTATCAACGCTCTTTAGAAGAGAATAATACAACAATGCACTATGTTTGCACATGATCCGGCCTCAGCCTGTGCCAGCGAAAATCTAGAGGAACCATTTCTGTATTCCAAACTAACGAAGGTATAAATGACTACGTATTTGTGTGCAATGGACCACGGTCTGAGCGATCAAGAGCAGCCTAACGGCCATTTTGCCCCTACCCAAAATAACACTAAATGAAAGATGCTCGATAAATGTCCTAATTTTTAGATTAAGGTTAACAAAGTTATATTCTGTGTTATAGAAAACCTTTAAGAAAATTTTACATATTTTAATAAACCTCAGGGATTTTGTCTCCATTTCTCAACGTCTATTTACATTTTCGACCACTAACGAATATATCCAAAAAAGATTAGGTTTTTATTCATTTCGTAAAGTGCCATATTACTGATTGTTACAAGTTAGATTACTATTTTTTATGATTTGAAAATGAATAAGTACAACTTTTTCTAAAGAATATTCTTCTTGTTTCTGACGTAACTTTCGAGCAAAAATGTTTTCCGTTTTTATAACCCCTATTAAAATTGTGCTGCCCTCTTTGTGATATTAATGCGAGAAACTAATGCGAGTGAAGTATATCTTAACATAAACTGAACTTATTGACAGTAAATTTGATACAAAGAAAAAATAAATCAATATTAATCTGTCGTGACTATGAGAAAATCAAATGAAATTACCTCTGCAGGGATGGACTGCAGCACACATGAAAGAGAAACAATGGCAAGCACATTTTCATTACTCCTAGTGCAAATTTATATATATATATATATATATATATATATATATATATATATATATATATATATATATATATATATATATATATATATATATATATATATATAAACTTCACAGAAAGTACAGTCGATCATTCTTCATAATTTCGTCAAAAAATTAAGCGATGCTACCCTTCAACTACCATTTCCTGAAACAAATTTTAATTAAACTGGCGAAAAACTTCACCTTGTGACAAAATGCAAATTAACGAATTATTAGAAATTCAAAAGGTAAATACGATAGTAAATTAATTTGGCAAATTAAGATGAATTTACAATTGAAATAATTTGAAATGAAAAATTTCTTAAATTTAAAAAAATTAATAAAATGTGATATAGACCCTTAGAAATATTCGATTTAAAAAAATGCTTTTGGATAAAACTTAAATTTACATCAAATTATATGAAATGTATGCCATCTTTCACGTAATAGCGATTCCCTTCGTCCTAGCCCCTTCCTTAAAATCCTCTTTTCATATTTTAAATATTTTTTCGCTTAATTTTAATATGAATTAATCATTCTGGCACAAATTGCAAATATTCTCAATTTTTTTGGAAAGGAAAATAATTTTTTGGAGAAAAAATGGTTGTTCTTACTTTCTAGAATTTTTTTTATATTTGTCAGCATTTTCAAAATCTATTTTATGTTACACCTTCAAAATAAGCAAAATTCATAAATGAAATATATTTTTAATAATTAATAATTGTATTTGATTAAAAGAAAACTATTTAAAAATAATTTTTATAGAATGCATTTAAATTGTTTGTTAAATTTTTGAAATATTTTCGTTTTTAATAATTTTGAGTGATCTACCATTTACATATGCTTAATCTAAAAATAACAAAGAAGGACGAGGAAGGGAAAATGAAATGAGGAATTGGAGAAATCTGCATGTAAACGTAGTAAATGAGAAGAAATTTGTCTTGTTTATATTATATATGATTATTTAATATTAAATTTTGTATGTTTAAGTTCCCTTTTTATTATTAAAAAAATGGTTTATTTTAGATTGTAAGCTCTTATGTTTTTGTATAATTAGAAAGTTATCTTACTCATTTTGTTTTTATGCATATACTATTAAAGAAAAAAGAATTAAATAAAAATGCATTTATTATAGAAATCCTGGGAATGATGAATAGGAATGAATTTTTGATGAGTCATTGGTGCAGAAAATGCTAGACTATAAATTTTTTTATATCATTTGGTATTGGAATTGAATCCAAGTAGGCGTTTAAGTATCCACATTTTTCCGTATTGGCTATTTGAATTTTATCAGTTGTGAGCGGTCGGGATCTCTTAATAGGTCCTTTGTATTCAGGTTTCTTTTCAACATATATGGCGCAAAGGGCCAAACTGAGTCTTGGAATCCAGGAGTAGTCGCAACCAATGACAGTTTATAACTCCTAGCACGGATCTGCTATCGGCATCAATATCGTTTCATCGGTTTTTCTTCTGACGCTTCTCGTGTGCTCTTTAACGTAGCTTTATGATAACGGGTATGGATTAATCGCAGATGTTGCCTAGAGAGGTCGCTTTCATGTTAGCGTTTTTTATTACATTTCATTTTTAGCGTTTTTTTTATTATTTATAATTTACAAAACCCTGTTAAAGTCGGTTATGTCGGTCCGTTTGTCCGTCCGTCCACTTGGTGTTCTCCTTTGTGACTGGACACCTACGATCTGAAATATTTGAAACAATGATGGAGGAAGGTCTTTATTAGTGCAACAATAACACATACCGAAATCCACTCTGTGTTAATTATACAATAATTTTCATATTTTCCCCAATAAAATCGCATGGTGTTTTTAAACTGGATCAAATTCGATACTTAAGTAGTCTTACAGAAGGCCTTTATACCCTGTAAGTTAAAAAAAATCGAATCACATTCTATGGACTTTCCATCGGATCAGAAATTACAATTTTGATTTGTTTTCCTTGTAATTTTTAGATAAGATAAATAACATGAATATCTATGAGAATTCATGATGTGAATGATTTTTGTTACAATGCAACGAAATGGCAGCTAGTGAAAATGGAGTCGCAATGGTTTTTCGCTTAAGCATGTACATCTCATGTTTCTTGAGTTTATTCATGGTCGGTACCTGCTTATCGCAGTTTGAATACCAAGAGCATATTTTCTGGCTACCCAAATTGTAGTCCGTTGGCCTACGGTTTGTTTCATTTTAGCTTTACTGATACCTATCTTGAACTCTGAGCGTAAAAATATGCTTTTTTGGTAACTCTATCCGGTATCATTTCCGTTTGCACTGAAACCCATTTAACGGTTGCAATATTTTGTTTCGCCAGAGCAGCCGTTTCCAGTTTAGATTCAGAGCAGCAAGTCATGCAGCTTCTATAATCATTTAATGTTATTTGGTCATTTACGAGTACTTAAGTGCCAAATTATCATTTGAATTAATACGAATCATCAAGCCCAAAGCAAACCAGCCAGCCTCACGGCAACATTTTTTTTGGGAGAGGCTGATAGAATATTCTCGTGTCTTACGCATAAATTACTGGAAGTCAGCACGGTCTGATACACAGGAATCATACCGCTAAAATTATTTCTATTAGGCCCCGGTTGCACTTTTTTTAACTGGCCTTTAAGGCGAATACCCCGAGCGAAGTTAGAAGGGAACCAATAAGAAATAAAATGCAACTATTATACAACAGTGATAAGGCTGCGGAAACAACAATATGATGGGCAAGATATTCGTATGACTGGTAACTAAGCAGATAACTGAAGGGCGGAGAAAACGCTGGTCCGAATCTTTCATTCTGCTCATTGCTGCTCGGATTTCGAAATCAGAAGACACGATCGGTGGACCGAGACAATTGGAGCAGTTTTATGCAGGAACCAGAGGTTGTACTGCTACAAAAAGGAAGAACAAATTTCTATGATGTTAAAAACTGTTAGTTTATTAGTCCGCGAACCTTATATCACTGAAATTTTGTCAGTTTTAAGACACCACAGTATGTTATTATTCTGTCAGGTTTTGAAATAGAAATAAAATATTTTCATATTTAGCAGATATCATCCTCTCAAAGCACCGTTGCTCGTTCAGGTTTTTCATAGTCAACGTTGACAATGCTGCCATTTAGTTCAGAAAACGTGAAAAAACGGGAATTTCAAATGAAACTTTAAAATACTGCCGATATATTGAATTTTCATTTGCTCGTTTACGATATAGTCGATCATATATCCCATGAAATAATCCAGGATGTGAAATTGGAGTTGTACTTTTCGCGAAAACAAGAAGGCTTTCTCCTTTCAAAGTTGATGGATTCGGCTACTGACTATTCAGTCCTTTTGCACAATTCATTTCACGAGATAGGATTTTGATTTTCAAGACAATTGGGGGGTATTTTGTAGAAAACCAAGGCCTATAAGGAGATATAGTTCCGCAACAACTATGTAAACTTGCTCCTCTACCTGATTCGCGAGTCTTAATATAACAGTTACCTTGGGATGCTGAATGCCCCAGATTATTTTTCTGTAGCTATATTGCTTTGCAGTTATTATACAGTTATTGCATCATGTTTTTATCTTGAAATTCCTATACAAAATAAAAAAGTAAAACATATTTCTAGACAGAATAGTTCGATAAAATCTGCTGAAATTATCTCAAAATTAAACTGGGTTCCGCACCGCCTTGAATTTTTGAACCCGACGATTGATTCAATTTTAAATAATTTTTTTTTGTATTTAAAAAACATTTATACTAGGCGAAAAATGAAATTTAAAAATCGTAAGTAATGTTTTTAATGTTAATCTAGATCTTAATGAAAGTTATTTATAAATTCCAAATATCTAGCATACAATTGTAGCAGGATAAAATTTAATTTCAAAATTAATTTATAATCCCAAGTCAAACGTATTGTTTTAAAAATTCATAAATTAAGCAAATTTACAATTTAGGAAACTTTAAAAAATTAATAAAATTTATTAGGAACTTTTTTAAATGCATATGAATAAAATTAAAATCATTTGAATGTGGAATGAATGTATAATAATGTATGAAAAGTGATCAAGTATGTGATCGCATCAAATCTTTTTCGCTAAAAAAATTAATCTCGTTTAAGAAGTTATTATATAAGGGTATAAGTGTAATTTTATGGATATGAATGCTTGGTTCATCCATTTAAAAAAATATCGTTTTACAACCAAAAATTTTAAAAACCAAAAAATACAAAATAAAAAAGGTAATCTTAACATAAACATTTCATATATATATATGATATTTGAAATAAGATCTTTCGCAAAAAACGGCATTAATTTAGACGAAATAATGGAAAATGCAAACTTCCACATAAAAAGATAACAAAAATGTTATTACTTCCACCGTATTAAATATTATATATAATGCACGTCAACATATTTGAGGATTAGAATCTAAATCTTGAATTTAAAACAAGTTCTAGATATTCAAAAATAAAACAACTTAATTTCGAGTGGTGCCATATAATACAGCTGTTATGACAGCTATCATATAAGCAATGCCCACTCACACAGGCCCGAAAGCGGAAGCATGACGTCACAATGTGCACCTATTGACCTGTTCTTTTAGACCAATCAAATAGTTTTTGACAGTTCCCACTGTGACGTCATGTACGTTAATTGCTTTCCTTTCGGGTCTGAGTAAGCAGCCGTTGATATAAGGCTAAAATGTGAAATAACCGTTCGTGAAAATAATTTGAACGAAATTTTTGAAAGATGCGTTGATTATCCGTTAATAATTGTTTACTTAGGGAATCAAATACTCAACCATAATATTTTAGCTATATGGATCATCTAGATTTCAATAATTTTTGGTGTCTTGAGAATATCGCCTCTGCTTAGATCTATCATTCAAAGCACAAAAAGCCAGTTGTAATTTTTTTAGAGTTCCCTATGTTCCCACGATAGCAACCTATGCGACTATATACTTAAGTATATTTTTATAAGCGATGTAGAGGAGGTGTACCGAATGCGCTTGGCACAAGTACAGAGAAGAGGAGCACTGAGGATTACATCTTCATATCCGGCAGTGTTAGATTCGGCAGTGGAGAGTTACTGCAGGCGTGATAGCTATCGCCATCCTTGTTAGAGAGTGCCGCACTATTTATCTGCGTCGGAATGAGGACATGAGGGAGAGACAGCGCTCATTCAACGACTGGCACCAGTCTTAGTGGAATTACACGAAGGGAAGGTGAACTTCGCGGCTCATCCCGGATTAGAGACCGTAGCTCAATCGAAGCTATGGTGAGACTGCTTTCTATCTGACCCAGGTTTGAACGGGCATGGGCGTTTTCAGTCTTGCCTCTACAAGATTGGCAAGTCACGGTCCCCGACTGTATATTTTGCATAGGACAGGAAGACGATGACTGCCACACATTTTTTGTTTGCAAAACATGGGACAGGCTGCGGCGGGACCTCTAAAGGCAGACGGAGAGCTCACCTCTGATAGTGTAATCGCGTTGATGCTTGAATTGGTTGACAAATGGAACCATGTGGCACATTATGTTTGGGCAGTCCTAAAAGATAAAAGGGACTCACAGTAGCTGGGGACGTTGGGGCTGGGGGATCGCTTGTCTGACAATTCCTCCCTTTGGAGGATGGATCCCCAGCTTGGAAGCATCTCACAGCGCCGCAAAACGAGACCTGGGCCGAACGAATGTGTCAAACGATTCCAGGCTAGGTTCTCAAGCTGACAGGGGAGGTGTTTAGTGGGTAGTCCAGTTGCTCGCGAGCATGGGCGCCTCACACTCAATGCGTAAATGGCACTCACCTCCCTACCATAAAAGAAACGATACCAACTTCGCTCAGCAATAACCACATGTAAGTCGGTGCTGTGAGCTGTAAATGAACCACGGATAAGCCGATTAATTCCCAGAATTTGGCGAAGAACAACAGAACTGATTCGAGAGAGCATGTCTAGGCGTGGTATTCAAAAATAATACGGCATTATAGTCGTAAAATAGAAAGTTAAAAAACGATTCGAGTAAAATTGAGGCATTGCGATAAATTTTAACGGCATTTAAGCAAGCAGTAGCTTCCGAACTAGCTTAGGCCTAGGAGAAGAAGATACTCCTACGATATTCAACATCAATCTGGAATACATCATCAGAGAGGCTTTAGTTTATAACACGGGCACGCTTCAATTGAATCGCTATAACTAGTAAGTATGCTTCTTACCGTGTTAGCACTACAGCTCGGTTTGTGCCTTATATTCGATCAAATTGTTTTCCCGGTTCGTAAACCAACTCCCCTTTTTGTAATCGTAATAGTTTCATACAAAGGCTGACCATGTTTAATCAACGGACTCTGAACTGTATGCAGTGATTATAAACACACATCAAAGTACGATATTTTACCACTTTTAAGTGTTTTTTCAGAGACAAAATTCTAAAGTGAATTCAAAAACACTTAAAATGTGTTGACTAAACACAGTTCAGATTGGCTTTTTCAAAAAGTAACTCGCTTTAGAGAGCACATAAAATGGAAACATTAAAAACGCTTTAAAATGATTTAATTTTACTCGTCCACGTTTGCAATGCATCGTGTAAAAAATTCATATATGGAATGGAATGTAGCAGCGAGAAGAGAAAACAAGGAGCTTTAAGAAGAAATACGAATCTACAAAGCAGGCGTACTATTTGAAAGTATCACTTTTATAATAAAAGACCAAATGGAGAATTGAAAAGTTACGGAAGAAATTTTTTAAGAATCATGAAAGGTGATATCCCCTAGCATATCACAACACAACTATAACCTGATCAGTATTGATATTTTGAGTCACAAGTGTTCAGTAAAATTGCCAAATATTGCAAATAAACGCGTTTCACCCATAATCCGACGGGATGGTCGAACGATCCAATCCGACTTTCATCCGATATTTGGGTAAATTCGCGGCTTTGCCTGTCTGGACACCCACTAAACACCTCCCCTGTCCACTTGAGAACCTAGTCTGTACAAGCGACCTTCAAGCCCTAGACGCATGATTTATGCAGGAATAGTTTTATCATGCTTATTATAAAGATGTAAAATTTAAGCCTGTTAACAAGGTGTCCGAATTTCCAAAGATCTTTCTTGTTTTATATCATATTAATCATTAACAAGTTACTCTAGCCATTTTCGAGCTGTTCATTTTGGTACGGTAGGAAAAGTCCTATAAAAAATGGTCCTTTCAGAAGCCCATTTAGCAGGTAAAGTGTTGACTCTTTTTGTTGGTCATTGATTTCCTTTCATGTTTAACAGCTATGGTTCTGCATTGCTTTTACCAATGGAATGGAATTTTGCGAATTTCTGATTGACATACGTGGAATTAACAGTGTCGCTTCTTATTGCATGGGTATTCTTTGACTATAGCACCGCCATTTGTTTGTTTTCATTTAGGACCCTACCCAGCTATGATGCATACTGAGCATATTACCTCCTAGAGTACCGATATGGTTAAAGAATACAATCTCATATGAACCTCAACGCCAAAAGAGATTAAAAACTTTTTGATACCAGACATTTCAAGACGCTATTACTTCTGATCCACCTACTAAATTTGGTACCGTAGCTAATACAGTTTTGATAGATGAGCGGATAGGTTGCGCTTTCAGTAGGGGTTTCTAAGTACAACAATATCCTACAAATGCAAAGGTTTCCGTAAGGTAATCGGAAACACAGCGGTGCAAAAAATAATGGAAGCAATGGTTTCTATAATGCTCAATGCTTTAGAATTCCATAAAAAAAGGTTTTTCTGGAATGCCACTTCTGTAAATAAATGCTACATAACTGTACTTTGAATTCATGCAGCAGTTTATTCTTATCAAGTTTTAACTATCTGGGCTCTATCTTATCAGGTTTTAACTACCTAGGCTGGAAAAAATTAACAGAAAAAAGGAAAAACTCAGTGTACATCAATAGATTCCACGTACAGTTCAGTCTTAATTTAGTCAAATATGTATTCTGACATTATTGTTTTTTATACTATCAATGTTAATTTATCGAAATTTAAAGCAAATATTTGAAATTTTGCGGAAAAGGGTGGTGGGGTTCGGTTCGGTGCTATTCGGTTTCTGGGGTTGGTCCAATTTTCGCTGAAGAGAACATGCTACTGAAGTGGGAGTTCATGCAAGATAGTGACCCTAAGCACTTTTCCAAACTAGCGAAAGAGAGACTTTGGCGTAATAAAATAGCAGTTATTGAATGGCCATCACAATCCCCAGTTCTTAATCCCATAGAAAATTTATGGGGAATTCTAAAGCGCAAGATATGGGACTGTAGAGCAACAAGCAAGGAACAACTGCAGTCAAAGATTCAAATTTTGTGGCACTCCATTCCTGCGGAAATTTTTACAAATCGGTCTATTCTATGGGACGAAGGTGTGCAGCAGTACTAAAAACAACAGTTTAACGACAAAATATTAAAAGAATTTTAAAAAATCACTTTAACGCGGTTTCTATTATTTTTTCAAGGCTAAAATTGGTCAAATATTAAAATAATTTATTTACCAGTTTTTTAATTTTTTAAATAAAAATTTTTCGTTGAATGTTTGCAATACATTTTAATATATCACCCCAGTGTATGCTTGATATACGTCTTCCTTCGAATAACTTTAATTGCATTAATAATTACCACGAAACAATCCTGTTTCTATTATTTTTTCCACCATATTTTTAACGTTTTCGTAGTGGATTTCAGCAATCCACTACGAAAACGTTAAAAAAGTGACGAAAGAAAAAGATCTTTGAAATCGATTTAATTGCAGCCGAAGCCAAATATCACAGTTGCTTTTTAGTCAAATTTGGTAAAACAAAACGATAGCTCATTAGATGGACAAATTATTGCAGCCGCGGACAATAACGCTGATTTGTAGTTTACTTTTACTTAGTTGGCTGAAAAATTTCAAACCCAACGATGAAACAATAAGTAAAAATCTTAAGAAAGCCATTAATAATAAGAATAACTGAACCATCTGTTGTTTGCTTTTGAGACATATTTTGAATAAAAAGTAGCACGCGAAACTGCTTTGGAATTATATATAAATAACAAAATTTACAAGTTGTAGGTTTCTTAAATCGAATTAATGCTCCTCGTGAATCGATTTATTTAAATAAAATCTTTTCCAGGAATTAACACGGTAAGGCAATTGAGCTGCAACTTTTTAGAAAGCTATAACTTTTTAATGTGTGATCGAATTTCATTAATTCCAAATAAAAAATAATAAAATGTTAGGAATAAATTTATAACGATTCAATGTGGCTACCCTTAGCGCAAACTATGGCTCTGAGTTTGTCGATAAATAAATTACATGTTGCACTAATGTGAACTTAAGTAATCTTCGTCTTCGCTTTCTTGAGAACATCGACATTCTGTTATTTTTTAATCTTGCTGATCTTTGCCGACAGAATGCTTCAAACGGATTGGCATCTGAACGCCACTGTGCGGCGAAAATGAAGTAAGGAGCGTTGTTGCCTCTCTGCCGTTTTTGATTAACGCGTGCTCTATTGTGCAGACTCTTGTTGATACGTCCACACAATACGACCGTAATGGTTAGTTGCCCGCAGCTTCATAGCCCCTTCCAAAATTGTTTCATGGTACAAGTCTGCATTGAGCTTACCTTCCATGGTTAAAAAAACAGTAAAAAGTGACCCCCGACAGTCAGCGTGACCTAAACCATCTCAAACGGTGGTCCTTGACTAATGTGGCCATTTGGATCAGAGCATATATTCTTCTTCTTCTTAGTACTACAGCCCCTCTCGGGCCTTCGCTTCCTGCAAATAGCGCCTCCAACTGTCTCGGTCCATTTCAAAATCCGAGCAGCGATGAACTGTCTTCGTCGACTGAGTCAGACCAGCGTTTCCTTGGTTTCCCCGCTGGTCTCCACCCTTCATTTCTCCCAACGAATACGTTTTTGGGTATCCATTGTTCATACGATTCATGTGGCCAGTGTATTGCAGCTTCCGCAGTTTTATAATCGTTGAGACCTCCGGTTTGCCAAAAATTGCATACAGCTCATGGTTGTATCGAATTCACCATTGGTCCCCTTCTAGCTCCGTTCCGATTATTCGCCTCAGGACTCGTCGCTTAAAGGTGTTCAATATATTTGCGAATGCTTTGGGTAGGGTCCATGTTTCACACCCATAGTATAACACAGGTCTTATCACTGATTTGTACACTTGGAGCTTTGTTTTCCAGTGTATGCAGCTAGTCTTCAAGATCGTCACTACTACACTACACTACGAAATATTTTATTTGCGAGCTGTATTCTTCGGCGTATTTCGTCTCTTTCGTTATTTTGGCGCCTAAATATAGAAATGCGCACACATTTTCGATACTGTATTCACCAAGTGTGATATTGTGTGTACTTGAGTAATTTTTAGTCGACTGCGTCATGAGCTTTGTTTTATTTTCATTGATTTGTAGCCCTACTAGTTTTGCTTCACTGTCGAGTGTCAGGCAATCTTCTTTGGCAGTTGTTAATGGCCATGACAAAATGTTGATGTCATCCGCATAGGCTACTACTTGGCTCTACATAGTAATGTACCTCGTGTATCGACATATAGCTTCCTTATGACGTATTCCAGAGCCAAATTGAATAGCAATGGAGCCAGTCCATCTCCCTGCTTAAGTCCGATATTTGTCTCAAAGACATCGATGAGTTGGTTATTGATGTGGACTTGGGAGGTCGTTGACTTTATTGTCATTTTGGTAAGATGGACTCATCTGGATGGGATGCCAAAGCAAAGCATTATTTGGTACAGTACGTTACGACCAATGCTGTCGTATGCTTGCTTAAAATCAACGAAAATTTGGTGTTCGTCTATGTTGAACTCCCAGCATTTTTCAAGTACCTGCTTGACTGTGAACAATTGGTCTATTGTCGATCTACCTGCTCTAAAACCACTTTGATACTCCCTAATAATACTGTTTGCGTATGATCCGATTTTATTTTCTAAGATTTTAGAAAATATTTTGTACGCCGTACAAAGTAGTGATATGCCTCTATAATTTTCGCAATGTAGCTTGTCACCTTTTTTGTGGATAGGGAATATGATTTTATTGGCTCCACTCTTTCGGCATAGGTTCTTCTTGCCAAATGTGCTGGATGACTTTGTGAATAGCTTTATGAACACTACTACCACCAGATTTGATGAGTTCCACTGGAATTTCATCGATGCCCGCGCTTTATGATTCTTTTGGGATTTGATGATCGAACAAACTTGATCCAGAGTAGTTGGGGCCAATGGAACCTCTCCGCAGACATCTATAGGCTCCGATGTTCTAGAGCTGTGCGGAGGATGAAGGAGGTTCTTGAAATATGATGCTCATCTTTCCTTAATCTTGGTTTCATCAGCGATGATATTGCCGATGCCTTGGGCTGATAACCACCTTTCATGCTTTTCACTACTTTGTATGCTTGGCTTGTGTTGTTGCTCGCTAGACCTATATCTATACTTCTCAATTATATTTTGTATAGTATTTTCATTTCTTAGTTTTAATTATCTTATTCGCTACTCTTCTGAGATTATCATAGTGTTCTCTCTTTCTCCGGGTTTTCCTACTTACGTAATCTTTGTATGGTTGATTCTTTTTGTCTAACGCCTTCTTGCACTCATCATCGAACCAATCATTTCTCTTTTACCGGGCTTGATGTCCGATCATCTGCTCTGCCACCGTCTTAATGACCGCTTTCACTTCCATCCAAAGCTCGTTGTTTGTCTTTAACGATGCTTCTGATAAGATGGGAGCCAGCTGTTTGTCGAGGGTCTCCGTGAAATTTTTGGCCACAGACGCCGTTTGGAGCCTTTCGATATCAAATTTTTGTAGCGGGCTGATCTTCACCAAATACGTCTTTGACATACGACATCGATAGGTTAATTTGATCAAGTAATGATCTGAGTTACAATTGGCCCCTCAGTATGTAAGGACGTCAGGTATGCTCGAGGCGCAACGTTGTTGGATCAAAATATGACCAATCTGCTCTTATGTGTTGCCATCCGGTGATACCCAGGTCATTTTATGAATGCGTCGATGTGGGAAGCAAGTCAAACGCATGACTAGATTTCTGCTACATGCAAAGTCAATCAGGTGCTGGCCATTGTCATTTGTTTCATCGTAGAGGCTATATCCTCCAGTCATTCCCCGATGAGATATCTCATTGCCAACCTTAGCGTGGAAATCAACCACAATTATTTTTGTATCGTTTGTAGGCAATGAGTCGACGAGTCTTTCCAGGTGATTGTAGAACGTTTCCTTCGTCTCTTCACTCGGGGCGTGAACATTAATCAGCCAGATTTTCAAGAATTTCGGTTTTAGACGTTTCGCACACAACCGCATTAAAATAAATAACGTGTGATTTAAACTTCCTATCCACAATGAAGGCCACTCCGAATTCTAGTTTTCTCGTAGGGTTCCCACTTTTGAATGTTGTGCGATCTCACGTCTTGAATATCATTTGCAGTCCAGTTCGTTTCCTGGATTGCCAATATTTTTAATTTATATTGGCTGGTCATTGTAACAGGTCCTTAACAACGCCAGGGTAATTAGTGATCTAACATTCCAGAACCCAATGCCATAGTCCTTTTCCCGTTTGCAAGGTTGTTGCCGTAAGTCCAATCCATTTCTAGGCCCTTCTACAGGTTTCGAAATAGTTTAAGGTTTTCCAAGAACGGGAAGTTAGCCCGTCACACATTCAAAGATTCACATTAAGTCACGTCAATTGTTCTGCCTTCATAAAAGTTTTGCTTCTCTTCGGCAAACATTTGATCCCTTGATTCTTTTTGATAACACGCATATACCAACTGAATTCTTATTTAAACACTTCACTAACCGAGACTACAATTCACGAATATAATTGACAATTATCGTCAAAACCGAGCGAAATTCGATACTTTAGCGAAGTTGACGCTTATTTCTTCAAAAAATTAGTGGGAAGTCCAGTGCCACAGCACCAACGGTTTCATTACTTAAAATTTCCAGCGAGTTCCACATAGAAAGGTTCATTGCAATGGAGCGTTGTAGCCATCTAGTTCAATTCAAATCAATTTTGTCAGTGCATATTACAGTACATCTGACATTTTATCAGTACTGTGTCAACGATTCGTTTTAGATGTGAGCCAAACCATTAGCGTGCAAATATATTTCATTCTTGTTTGTATCATTTCGGAAATGACACACTTGACGATCTCGAAAGCCTACTTTTGGCTTACTGAGATCCTGCTTTCAAGCAGGAAAGACGTTATAACTGACATTAAAATTTTTTACATTAAAATTTTTTACACAATTCGCTTGTCTTCTATTGGTAATCCTTTTCATTTTATCGAGAGTACACTCCGAATTGGCATTCATCCAGGCATGGAAATGTTACTCCTTAATTTTCCAATAGTTGTTTAATCTAAACCTAAAAACTCACGTAATCCTTCCTGAGACGAGGATATCAATATATTTTATACCTTTTTAACAGTCTTGACCACTTTTTTGCATCTTTTACATATCTTTTAATGAGAACTACTCAGTTGCCTTACTCGTCACGGTTCTGTGCCCGTTGAGCCTCATGCCCAAGCTTGTGATACTCCCTTCACTTTTAAGCGATTTCAATCGACCACCTGTAGACTGGGGACTTGCCATACCTCATAGTTGAATTTACCACGTCGGAAGCTGCCAGGTCTTCTGTCCCCAGCGAATACCTCTGCAGCGGAGCAACTGCCGTGAGCACCTCGATAAACCTCTCGACCTCCATCCTTCTAACGTTCCACCCAATTGTAGATGGTTGAGAGCACGGATGTGGCTAGACAACATCTCTCTCCAGCGGAATGTACTGATGATCACTGGTACTGGAGACCATCACTTATCAATCTTGTGAAGCTAAGCTGGACAACACCCGTGCTCGGTCAAGAAGAAGTTATTCGCACCACACTTAGATTAAGCCATGGCTTCAGATCAGGTATGAGGTGCAGGAATTCATCTTATCTTCGAGTTGCTCACACAGATTTGTTTCCAATCGCTGAATAAGTATCGTCTCTCCTCGTAAGCAGCAGCCGCTACGCAAAAAGAAAATGCTCTCTAGCTGACTTAGGGACTCTTGATTCAATTCTCAGATCTCCTTGTGTCTAGAACTGTGCCAGGTATTTTTGGAAATCAAGTTTAGCGAGGAGCTGGCTGAAAGTATCTTTCATACCTCATAGGCTGCATTGTGCCCATCAGAAGTTGCATCCTCTATGGAGTGGGGTTTCTATGTTGGCCATAAGCTGACTGAGCACAGATACACCCGTAGCAGCCTTATCAGCCGCTGCCCATCTTTACGTCTTTCAACAAGCTCAGATTTTGACTCGACCAACACTTCCCCATTTTTGATTGTCCTGGCTTTGGCAATTCTCTTCTTTGACAGGGTGACTATTATGGCTTTCTCAAGCGTGAGGCTGAATCTGCACAGTTGTCTAGGAACTCATTCTGCTTATTAGCGTAACTAGCCGAAGTTACGGCAGTTCAGCTTTGCGTCTAGCGGCAAGTGTCCTAATATCGTCTCATAGTCAATCAAGCGCAGCTCATTAAGCAACTCGAGCCTCAGTAGTTCATCACACGAGATGTTCCACACGTCAGGGCCGAGTAAGGATCGACGCCCGATGTAATGTCCATCCTCAGGCGATCTTCCTCCTTGTTGTAGAGTGGACTTATTCTCAACAGGATCCCCCAAAATCTGCATTCTGGAACTTGGAAAGCTTCTCTAAAGTTTTCTGGATATCCAACAAGTGGAGTTTGAACGCAATCCTAACATCTATTGGGTGGTACGGCTATATAGCTCCACCCGTTGCACTACGTGCACTACCTCCACCATTGCATCTATGGTGGAGCGCCCTATTGTGAAACTATACTGCCGTATATATATAGCTCCCACAAAGCGTCGATTGCATCAGTGAGCCTTTGCTTGATAAGTTTCTGGAGCACCTCCCAGCCATATCGACTCATCTAGCCATGGGGTCTTCCTTGCCTTCATAGATAGAATTCCCTCCCAACTTCGTGCGCATGCAGAGTGTACATGTAAGTGACCTCAGCATAAACGTGATGTGCAGGGAAATGAGCCCACACAATCTTGTCCATTTATACTGCTTCATGTAAGCTGGCCATCTATGAAGTCCTAAGCGCTCATATAACTGTGAAAAATGAGCCTCTAGCCAAGGCTCAACCGATTTTTATTCACATCGTAAGCCAGATTTTACATACAATAATATTGTCAATTTTTTCTGCTTCACGTAAGCTAGGCATCCATGAGGTACTGAGCTCTCACATAACTGTGAAAAAGGAGTCTCCAGGCAAGGCTCAACAGACCTTTATTCACATCGTAAGTCAGATACCAGCTATGATCCTTTATGATTTTGATTTGTCTGCGAAGGAATTTTCTGGCAGACTCTTATGCTGCTAACCGAGTTCATGCCACTAATTAATTTCGCACCCACTGAACTGCTCACCAGAGCTTGTGAGACTTGCTTCGATGTTTAGCGATTTCAGTTGAGCATAAGTAAACTGGAGGCTTGCCGTACCAAGGTCTGGGACGGAGTATAGAAGAATTGCAAGGAAACGCGATGAAACTCATAGTTGAGTTCATCACGACTCCAATTTGTAATGATTTAACAAATATCCGTGTAGGACACTAGTGCCGATGGTCTGGCACAAGTGTCAGCGAGCTATCAAAAACATCAAGCGCAGCTGACTAGCTTCGCTTAACGACCGCGTACGCGTACTTGACGACTAGCATTTACGGGATCATATGAGGCGGGTTCTTGTCGAGCTACGAAGCTACACTACAAAATATCCATCACGCGGACTCTACTCTACAAAACGTACCGATCAGTTTTTATCATCTTTAGAAATGTTCTATTGTGTGTCAATTAAGCTACTCTGCAGTGAAACAACATTTTTTTGTCTCGTTAAAGTTAGCGGGCACGAAGGCTTGAGACAAACGCAAACATTACACAAAAAGCAACCGTTACTTTCTCCGAAGAAGATGGTTGCATTACAAGGGCAACGTCAAACCTAAAGATGTTAAAGTGGCTGAAGTGAACCACTCATCTCTGCCTAAAGGATGGAAACTTGACGAATGTAGTTTACTTTACACTAGTAAAACAACAAACTAAGCAGTTTCGACGAGGTGACCGACCACCTTATCTCTTCAGAAGCAGCCACTCTTGATCACCACGGGGCTGCTCGACTGCTTATGTTTATTACAGGGCAGTCTCTGCGAGGCCGACCTAGACATGGAGAGACTGAAGGATTTCGCTCTTCATTACTGAAGAAACAATTGTTTCCGCAGTGGAGAGATGGTTGTTGTAATTTTAGGCTCCTCTCCTTGAATACAAGTCCCTGTCTTCTACGAAAGTATGCTAATAAAAACCGCTAACCAATCATAAAAACAAACTGGGTGTCGGTCAGGACTAATTGATGATGCGGATTTTATCACTGCCGGTCATCAGATTAGCTCCCATCAAAAACTATCGCAATTCCAAGCAGTATATTGGAAAACCCCAGGCATCATCAGTTTGCTCAAAATTAGAACTGTCCGACTTCAAACTGTATAATAATGTGCAAACCTTTCTTTTGGTAGCATTAAGGACGTTCTGCTCTATAACATCATCGGCATGTTCAGGCGGTAGAGCCACCACGAACGAAGAATTCCAGAAGATGCTATAGACCCTACTATAAAGAAGACAAGACAAACAACACCAAAATAAAGTTTATCGGTGACTCTATCTTTACTTTACGGGACCCTCCAAAGTATGCTACGTTAATATCAAATGGTGAGGGCAACAATAAAAATTGAATCGTTTCCTCTGCCGACAGCAAAATTAAAAATGTGCGAACTTGAAGGAGAGTGTTGTTTTGCCCTTCAGGACCCACGTTGGGCGCCATTGTAATGATTTAACTAATATCCGTGTAGGACACGGGTGCCGATGGTCTGGCACAAGTGTCAGCAAGCTATCAAAAACACCAAGCTCTGCTGACTAGCTTCGCTTAACGACCGCGTACGCGTGCTTGACGACTAGCATTTACGGGATCATATGAGGCGGGTTCTTGTCGAGCTACGAAGCTACACTACAAAATACCCATCACGCGTACTCTACTCTACAAAACGTACCGATCAGTTTTTATCATCTTTAGAAATGTTCTATTATGTGTCAATTAAGCTACTCTGCAGTGATTCAACATTTTTTTGTCTCGTTAAAGTTAGCGGGCACGAAGGCTTGAGACAAACGCAAACATTACACAAAAAGCAACCGTTACTTTCTCCGAAGAAGGTGGTTGCATTACAAGGGGAATGTCAAACCTAAAGATGTTAAAGTACCTTAAGTGAATCACTCATCTCTGCCTAATGGATGGAAACTTGACGGATGTAGTTTACTTTACGCTAGTAAAACAACAAACTAAGCAGTTTCTCTTCAGGAGCAGCCACTCCTGATCACCACGGTGCTGCTCGACTCTTTCTATCTTCTTCGCCCAGGTGAATCTCCCAGCAGTGGTGTGTCTGCGATTAGCGGATTAA
Organism: Odontomyia ornata; assembly: GCA_963969285.1. NCBI lineage: Eukaryota > Metazoa > Arthropoda > Insecta > Diptera > Stratiomyidae > Odontomyia > Odontomyia ornata. Next base: position 60,253,821 of record OZ017741.1, on the reverse strand, counting down.
CAAGCCTCTCAAAGTTTATTTTTCTAATATTTTATGTGAAAGTCGGGGCTTGATAGATTTGGCGTTTAAACGCACTATCACGGATCTCAAGCAAAATTTGCTTATGATCACTGACTGATTAGCCTTCTAGTACTCTAGGTGCTAGGTTTAAGAGAGTGTCGCATTCGGTATGATCCCTTCCGGTTACTCACTATATCTTTAAACACAAACTCCAAAAATTAAAATACAAACCTCAAATCCATGAACACAGGACCCATTTTTTTAATCCAACAAAATAGAAGCCATACTCACAAAATCAGTAATCACAAAATCTATTCTTTGATTTCCTAGCACAAATTGTTTCTATTCAAAGCAATATTTCTTAAATAATCTAGCGAAAATGTTACCATAATTTGGATTGAATTTACTTTAAAACACCACTTCGTTCTTCTATCCTGTTTTTCTTATTAAAAATAAATAACTACACTTTGTTTTTTCTTCGATATTATTTTTTTATGGATTTTGGGTGTATGGGTTTTGTCAGGTGTTTTTTTAATACATGTGGATAATATGATTTTGAATGTTGTGTTTTTAGATTTTTCCAAATTTTTCGATTATGAGTTGGAGGATTTTAATTTTATGGATTTCATAGTGTTCTCGATACCCTCTCATGCCGAACGGCAGAATGTCAGTATATTGCCCGTATTCAGCATGAGGACCAACAACAGACTACGAATGTTCACTCAGTGGTGATATGTACTGATTTAATCAGATCCCATCATAGCTGAGCAGACACACGGGCGCATGGTACTGACCAAACCAACTTCCAAAAAAATCAATACGGTCATGAAAATTAGATACTCTAACTATCTCTAAGCGAAGGCGCGAGAGGGGCTGGAGTGCTAAAAAGAAGAAGAAAATATTCGAATCAAATAAGTGATAAACTTGCACAACGTAGAGAGCGCGTTTATTATATTTTTTCCATTTGAGATAACTTACTAAGCTTTCAAGCACAAAATCGGTCCACTAATGTATTTACCCTAGCCACTTAATGTTGTTCCAGAAGTGTTCCGTTTAATCCACAGGATTGATGGGGTTTAACCGAGCTTAAAGGACAATCAAGCCTATTATAGGCAATAACTTTATTACTGTGCGTAAGCTATGCTGTTCATTGATGGTGAATGTGGCTAAAAGAAGGCGAAAGCTTTGTTGGACTTGGAACCATACAGTAGTATGGAGTTATCCATACTAGTGTATGGTTCCAAGCCTTGGGCTGGTCCTATAAAACACAAGACGTATAGAACAAAGGTAACGTTTTGCGACGACTGGAAGCATCAAGAATCACCTGAAGTATCGTACGGTCTATAAAGATACAGCGTTTGAGGTACAGGTGGAATTCCAATAAGTTTATTGGGCCCTTAACGAGAAGTCGCTTGAAAATGAGCTACAATCAAGCTGCAGCGCAAGCACACCAACAATAATACTATGATGGTATCGGATCGCAACGAGTTCTGGCTAGTAGACGGGTATACTTATTGGATTCTTGAATCATCGAAAAACTTCCACCATTCTCAAATATGAATGAAGTATGGACAACTTTTGCTGAATACCTCTACAGAATGATAAAATTTAGAACACCGTTATGTCAAGTGATCTATGAAAAATTGACGATACACTCCACACATTCTTCGTTTGTAAGCGCTTTTCTGCAAAAGGAAACACCCTTGCCTCTATGGTAGGTCAAATAACATTGTCTTTATCATGGAAGCTGAGTGTGGCAGCACATTTCGTTCAGTTACTCCTGAAACTGACACCGGGTGAATACTTTCTGTCTGACTGACTATTGCACTTGTAAAACAGTCCTTGGAAGCAGTTGATTGAGGTTTCCCGTTATAACACAACAGGGACTCCACTCTCAACAAATGTACATGCGATATCAGGATGAAGCTCAGTCCCTACTAAGCTATGGACGAAGTTTTCAATGGCTGAGAGCCTTACATAACACATCTGTGACTAAAGGCCTGAAACGTGTTAGGTGCGTTTTACTTCCATTCCCCCAAAAAAATTAGTCACCATGCATCTAATCTTTACTTCTTGCTCTGCACTGCACCATTCTGTTCTCAGGTTGGGCTGTTATTTCTGGACCCGGAAAGTGGTTCTATAGTTTTCACAGTCTCAATTGGTAGACTATCTGGTTTCAGCAATGCGCCTATGTGTTATATAAAGCCTTAGCAAGAATCTCTTGGAGTCTTGCTCTTTAAGGACTAATTAACACCCTCACATAGCTTCATTCAGGATTCGCCGTTGGCCTCTTTCTTATAGCGGGTTAGCATGAATTTGTTTGCACCCATTCCATTGTCAAGTGTCATGACTTGAAGTCCACCATTTGCACATGAAATCTTATCTACAAGTATAGTGCAAACAACAGTTAGTATTTCTGAACAGGTGCTGAAATTGCTAAAGAGAATCTTGACATAGTAAAGCATATGTTAGAACTACGTGGGGACTTCTTCAAACGATTAGCTGTGTGAGCCACGTGTATCCAAATGCTTGAAAATATGTCAACTACAGCAGCTGGTTATATAGAAAAGATGTAAAATCGCGAACAGTCGTTAATGAATAGATCACAAAGGAAGTATCAAGTTGAAAAGAAGACAAAACAAATGAAAGATTTAATGCAAGTCAAAAGTAGATCTCTGCTAGTAGAATAAACTCACCAGCGACTTGGCAGAATCATGATGGTCTTATTAGGAGTAGTCAGAGAACAGTCATGTCAATTAAGTCAGCACCATTAACGCTCCTGCCACTTTCATAGATATTTTTTTACTGAAATACAACTGCATATCACACTCCATTTTCAAGACCCTCTTCATGTTACTGAATAATGACTAGAGGATGTGCCCCGCTTATTTATTTATTTGGACGGTTCGTTTCTGACAATAATGAGTTCTAGGTGGTTTGTTGGTCTACCACTTCACCCAAGGAATGTAAGCATTTTGCTGTTGGACTAGCCTTAGAGCTTTGTCTACCTGCCACGACGCTGGCCGTCTTGAATTTGCCTTGGGGTCCTGACAAACGTCAGCTTGACTCTATTCTACGTATTTCAAGGTTTCAAACTTTTTTCGTATAATCTGCTCATTGCAATTAATTGAATTTAATTAAATTAATTCTTTTCACTTCGTAAAAAGAAGAGAAGTAAGCTTATCAAAACTACGGAGATTCCATTAGGCGAATCAGGAAAATTGATGGAGCAATTAAAGATTGCAATTCTTATTCTTCCTTAAGTAAACAATTTGTTCGACGTTTATCGACGGCCTTAATTTTTTTGTTTTTATTTGAATTTAAAATGGATGGTAATAGTATTTATTATTAATTGATCACCAACATCAAAATGCTAATTATACACGAAATGATGTAGTAATAGTAGCTACCAACAAAAAAAAAACATTTTAATCGAATAATTTCAAGCATATTTGGTATTTTTATTATTGCAAAAAATTTGTTTAACGAATGTGATGAAAATTTAGGATTTCAGCATGTACACGTTTATTTAAACCTTATAAAAGAGAACTGTCGAGATATGATGATATGGCAGAGAAAGAGAGACAAACAGTGAGACAAAAATATTAAATCTTAAAGAGTAACCAACCTAAAGTGTAACAAATTGTTAAAAACTAAAAACATAGAACTATAATGGTTTTTTCGATTCAAGTGCAGATGAAATTCTCTCAAAATATATTTTTAGAAACACTGAAAAAATGTATACTTTAATTTAATTTATTATATTTTTTAGCTGAAATATACTTAACAAGAACAATTTCACTAAAATCGTCATTTTCAATAATTGTCTTCTATCGCAATTTCACTCCTTCATTTATAATAACGCACTCAGAATTTATTTATAATTATTTATTCTTAAGTTTGTTTTTCATAGAAGTTTTAACGTTATCAACTTAAAAACCGTATTTTTTATACAAATTTCAAAACATTGAAACGAAAATACAAGCCCCAATATAACGATTATGAATTTTTAATGTTGAATATTTCACAAAAAGCAACTATCGACATAAAGTAAGGAAACGACTTTCTTTTTATTTTGCAGTAAACCCATATATCCCGTTTAACTCCAACAGTATGAAGAAAAAATTTATTTGCGTAACAACGCTTGGCCATTTTGATTATAAAAAAGAAACATTTTTCTGTTTACTGCGTCAAACAAACTAACTTAGCAAGCCATAGACAAGATATGCAATAGATAACAGTAATTAATTAATTAATAATAAAATAGAAAAGGAATATTTTATATATTTACAATAGACCGATTTATAAACAAATTATCAAGATTAAATGATCATTTACACTACAAAACCATTTGCCTGTTCCCCTAACACACACAATCAAACAAAGCATACAACTGACAAAATAATAGCCAAGGTGAACAAATATGTTAAACATACACTAAACATTCAACACATGAAACAAAAAACAATAGAACTAATAGTATATATTTACAAAAACATGTTTTAAAACAAACGAAAAAAAATAAATAAAAAGGATTCCGAGCGTGAAAACTCATACAAGCGAAATAAACGTTATAGTTGCGATAATATTGTGAAATTTTAACAAAAGAGAATACAGTATAAACTAAGTATTTTTGTTAATTGAAACATATGAGATAAATGCAATATTTTTTCAAACAAACTAAAGACATAAAATCTAAGTTAAAACTATTAAAACCTAAAAATAAACGAAAAATCCTGATGGTTCGATTGATTACGATTGAAACGCTTACTGAACATTGAATTGTTTCCGAAAAAAACACAATTACCAATAGAATTAACAGTAAGAAGACAATGACAGAATAATAATAAAAATAAAAATCATAACAAAACTACAATTGTACAAAATGGTGCTAATTATTTTTGAATTTTGTTACTTGTTACTACCATTCACTCAACCTACACATACTATAGTTTACAAACAATAAAATGGTTCAGCTTTATTTTCCATAGAGCCGAAATGTTTGCAATATATTTACGAAATGTTTTTCTGTTTTTTATTTAAGCAATAAGCCGAAGAACAACAATAAATACAATAGTGTACTTACAATAAAACCAGCCACACACAAATAAAATAGAAAATAATAATATAATAGTTTGTATTTTGTAGTATCATTTTGTTACAAACAAGCAAGAAAACTCCAACAATAAACAAAATACTGAAAGTAAGCGGCGTGGTTAAGAAAGAAAGATAATCTCGAACAGACTGTTGAAATACATAAATAATTCCATAATTTCTTTGATATGTTAAAATTACAAAAAAAAAATTAATTCACTCAAAAATTCATGAAAATATTGAATGAAGAATGAAAATAATTGAGAAAAAAAATGTGAATGGCACGGATCAAATAATGCAAATCTCGGAAAAGAAAGGCCATAATTGTAAGTTTTATAGAAGTCTGACTTTTAAATAATATTTCAGGAGAAATAAACTGTAAAATATATTATTATAATGAATGTAAATTAAGAATGATTTTGAATTATACATACAAGGACAAAGGAAGATACATAAATTGTAAGGTAGTGGTAAAATAATGCAAAATTTCTAAAATATATGAAAAAACAAAATAACGTGAATGCAGGAAAGGATAATAAAATGAATAATATATATGAATGGCTGAATTTTATTAGTTGTACATTTTAATTGCAATTGACCATTTCTCACTTACTCTTCAAAGTAGATAGTCAGGCTAGAGCGTCTAGCTACTAAAATGACAGTATGTTAGAATCTTAGAATCAAGAAGATTATTTGGAATAAACTGGAGTTTTCGAATACAATTCCACTTTCGTTCACCCGGGTATACAGTTGTGTCAGTGTCTGTTAAGCGAACTTTAGAAAAATGCTTGCCTGAAAAATTTTCAATTGCTCAAATTATTTCAAGAATAATATTTTTTATAAAAAATAGGAAACCGGCTTTTGAATCCCCAGAACAGATTAATAAATTTCGCGAAATTGTAGTCAAATCAGTTTACCTCCGTTTAAGCTATGATTAATTAAGAACGTGTTCGGCATTGATTTTTTCAATCAAATGGTAGTAAACGGTCTTGATGTTACGCATTAGGATTTACTGGTTCCACAATAATGAGGCATTAAATATTTTGAAAAACCAATATCTGTATTTACACCGATAGCTTTGCTACTGAACCCTCTTTACACCTCCGCATAGTGGTAGCTGGATACTTTTACTTCTTAAAAATGACTAACCTAAGCAGATGAAGGTGAATCTTTCACACCTGATAACAGAATTGACGTCATAACTATGTCCCTGGAGTAGAGCTGGACTACGGGTTAAATTTCAATTCAATTCAAATGTTCTTTATTTTGTTCATCATTACAAATTCTATAAAAACATAAAGCAAATACTGTGACCATAAAAGAAAATCAAACACCTAGTGACCAACTTAGAACTCTTAATTTACACAATAAACAAAATCAATTGAAAAATGTAATATGATATTGTAGTCCGCGTCGCTTAGTGGTTAGAGCACTAAGCCCGTAAGCTGAAGGTCTCTGGTTCAAGTTTCGTTGGCGTCAACGAGATTTAATTCAAGAGGTTCTTCGGACGGGCTATAAGCCTGTTCAGTTATGATATGTAGTGGTTTAAAATCAGAACGTATCGCAGCTGGGTGGACGTACACATGGCCAAAGCGTGATAATGATCATATCAACTTGTGGAGTGCCAATACATTAGATCATGACAATGAGATACTCTAACTATCTCTAAGCGAAGGCCCGAAAGGGGCTGTAGGACTATGAAGAAGAAGAATATGATATTTTCCCCCTATAAACAAAAAGGTGACAAGCTACAGTGCGAAAACTATAGCGGCATATCACTACTTTGTACGGCATACAAAATATTTTCAAAGATCATATCATACGGTACATCGACAATAGACAAATTGTTCACTGTCAAGCAAGTGCTTGAGAAATGCTGGGAGCTCAACATAACCTACACGAAATTTTTGTTGATTTTTAGCAAGCATACGACAGTATAGATCGTAATGTACTGCACCAAATAATGCTTTGCTTTGGCATCCCAGCCAAATTAGTCTGTCTTTCCAAAATGGCAATGACGCTGATATCCTCCCAAGCCTGCACAGTAATCAACTCACCAATCCCTTTGACACGAATATTGGACTAAAGCAGGGGGAGCGTTTCCTTGGTTTCCCCACTGGTTTCCATCCTTCAGTTCTTCCGGGTAGCCGTAGTTCACGCATACGATTCATGTGGCCAGCTGTAATGATTTTATGTTCAAATCGCTTGAACGAAATCGGAACCGACCTCTCATCGGCTCTAGACGTGAAGCCTTGGGACGTGACAACGGACTGTACTCTACAGGCCAACAAGTCCGGACACACTAAGTCTACTCCGAGGTGGCTGCTGGCTAGCTAGCTAGTTCGGAGAGGAGTTCGGACGCAGGTCTTGCGCGAGGAGACTAAGTCCGGAATACAAAAGTTCAGCCACCGGTTCACATGCTCGTTTTTACAAACACGTCGAAAATACTAACACACAGAAAAGAAACCTATCTCTACTTCATTCCGTATTTCTTCTATTCATCCAGCCAACACCAAATACTGTATCTAATTCCGCGTTCCCGAGCATCACCGACGAGGTACCAAAAAATATCCTACTCTAACTCGAAATCCGAAACAACCTACTCTAATAAAAAAACTCAAAACAAATTATGGTACCGCGTACCGAGCGTGACGCGAAGCCGACCATCCGCGGATTTCTTCAACCCTACCCTCGTAACGGCATACTTACCGTTCGCTATCAGTCTTGCTGGAAAAGAAGGGTCAGCTGGAAAGGAAAGACGTTGTTACATTGAGCAATTCATATTTTTTTAGTATCATTAAGTCTGTATACCTTGAAATGCATTTCAACTAACCTAATACTGTAATCAACACCGAAATATAGATTAACTAAAGAAAGGGAGAGAGATTATTTATTTTCTGTTTGTTTACTGATAACTTCACATAAAACAATTTCGTGATAAAAACTGATAACTGAATTTATCATGTTCTTTGCTCTAAAGTTTAAATATAATATTTTTAATGTGAAGCACTTTTATTATCCTAGTAGTTGATTTTTTTTCTGACTTTTTTAATTACTTTGTCTCGAACTTTCATGTAAGCTTGCATGCTTTCAGTGTTTAGTTCTTAATCTTAATCTTTCCAAAACTACCGAGAAATAAGTGCTAATGTGAGATTTTTTTCCGATCATTATTCAATAAGATAAAGTTAAATAGAATCATTACTCAATTTTGCTATAAACGTAACTAGTGGAAACCATTTGTAGGTAAATAGTTATAAATAGCTTTAAGGAAAAGATTTGATCCAGTTAATGCGAAAAATTTTTTTTTTTTCTTTTTTCCCCTTTTGTCTTTTAAATTTATTTTAAGTTTGGGAAAATATTTCGTTTCAAATATTTTTGGAATGTACAGTCCTTAAAACGGATCTTTTAATGCAAAAACTACGCTCAAAATAGAAGTCAGAAAATTTGAAAATCTATTCTTGCTACCTAGTAACTTATCACTCAAAAAATTTGATAAAATGCCTAAATCAATCTACAGTATTGTTATTTTTATGGAGTCCAATGCATGCGTACTGATCAAACGCATAAAAATTTTATTTGATTGATAGTAATTCTAAATTAATTCATTATAGAAGGTAATGATTTGTAAGTCTACGTGCGAACGCGAAACCGACCTCTCATCGGTTCTAGACGTTAAGTCTGAGTAGTGCCAACGGATGGTACCAACCGGTCAACCAATCCGTGCACCGTAACCCATTCACGCGATGGCTGCTTGTCGGCCAGCTAGATCGGAGAGGATTTCGGTCGCGGGTCTCCGAATGGGTTACGCTCATTTACAATATTCAGCCACCAATACATGCCCGTTTTCAAACGCGTTACAAAACAAAACCATACGGAGAGGAAACCTATTTTACGTTACTCCGTATTTCTACCTATAACCAGTCAAAAGACAAAGACCTAATTTTTACTTCGCGTTCCCGAATTTCCGACGCGGTACCAAAAAATACACTACGTTAACGTATTCCGAAAAAAGCTACGCTAAAGAAAAACCAAAATCAACTAAGGTACCGCGTACCGCGCGCAACGCGAAACCGACCTCAGCGGATTTTCTCGAACCCTACCCTCGCGACGGCATACCTACCCTGCACCTCATCTCCCGCTGAAAAGAAGAACCACTGGAAAGGAAAGTCGTGTTGTTATTTAGCAATTCATATTATTTTACTCTCATTTTCCAATAATTAATATTTCTTTTATTACAAGAACCTCGGTAGAGTAATTTTTTTAATTTTTGTTTTGAATAAAGATCATTCATCAAAATTTCATGATTTATTTGCCACCAATTAAATCGAATCCTACACGAATCAAAACCGAAAAAAACTGAATATGTACTAATATGTACAGCGCAAAAATTAAAGTTAAAATTATTTTAGATAAGTACAACAAAAAGGTATGGAAATATGTTATTCTTTGTGGTTGAACATTAATAATCAATTTCTAAGGCTTATACATAATAAAGAGTTTATAGTAAATTTCATATATTATCATTTGCTTGACGTTTTTTGTCCTGTAACGTATCAGAATGTGATCAATGTCTCCTTGAAGACTAAGTTGTCTTCACATCTTCTATTTTCTACTCTAAAGTTTCATTCGATTTGCCATATTATACAATTGAATTGTTATAAACTACTTAAATATTCGAAAATGCCAGCTTAACAGATATGGATATGCTAAATTAGTGCAATGAATAATCAACTATTGAATAACAGCAATGTCGAGTCGAATCAATGAAAACGCAGGCGATAAATTCAAATGTATAGAATTAAAAAAAACGTCGTTTTTCGTATACATCTCAATATATGTGACCCATGAAATGCCATACAAACTTATAAAGCATGTAGCGAAATCGACTATTTCAGTGAGATTTAATAACTGACTCGTAAGACTAAATGTGTTTGGGGAGTGCTATCATCATTGTTTGAACGTCAGCTAAAATACTTTAATTAAATTTTTTTTTCATTGCTAAGAGCTAATGAATAACTTAAAAATAAATCTAAATTTTAAAGAATCATACGCCATAATCACCGTTCAGCCTGTTATTTCTAAGGTACTGTTGAAAATTTTCATTAATGTTCTACGTAAGCCCAGAAAGAGGCAAGTATCAATTTAACCTAAAAAAAATTATTTTAACCAAAGAACTAATTAGAAAAAGGTTACGGTTACTAACAGTAAGTATAGTGTTGCAATTGCTTTCAAACACATCAATTTATGTTTGTTGTTCATTGAATAATTATTCTCAAAACTCTATCCTAAGACACAATATTAAAATTAATCGGAAACCCTTTAGATCTTGAGTCCTTTTATTCTATTTTGCCTAAACTTATATAAGGGTTCATAAAGGTACCTATTCATCTTCTATTTCAGATCACAAAAAAAACTATAATACTCCCATTGTTTTGTTTTCTATTTAAATTTGTTCTGAACGATTGGTCTGTTATGCTATATACAACGTCGTCAATTGTCTGAGCTCCGCCAAGTGTATACGGCCAAGCGAATACGCCCATTGTCATTAAAACATGTACTTGTCGACCAACGGCAAGCGTAAAGTCTTCATAATTAGCGACGACGACCATGTACATAAGAAGCTTCGAGGTGTGCTTATAGAAATATCGACAAGCTACGCCAAGTGTTATACTACATAAGCCATAATATTAGCAACGACCATGTACATGAGAAGCTTCGGGGTGTGTTTCTAGCGGAGTGACACTGGGCTAAACCCTGCCTTCAAACCATTTCCCAAATTCGCCGCAAAGCTTCACCATGCGAGCAAGTGAGAAGTGCGCGGAGGAAGAAGTTTACGTGGAACGAGAACGCACGTTTCAACTACTCAGCGAATTTAGGGCGAATTGAGGCCGCATGAATTGTTTAAAAGACAATTGATCGAGCGAGAAACGGCAAGTAGTAATAACAGCGGTTACAGAACTGTACGCGAAGTGAATTTCGCCGCGAAGTGATCAGCGAGGCCAGAAAGTGCATCTAGTTCTGGTGCAATTGCAGGAAATCATCACATCAGTTAGATGGTGAGGTGTAGGCTTGAGCCGCGAACCTCATTCGGCTTGGATGCGTTTTTACGCTGCGTAGCCACCATCGACTAACTCCCACTTTCTTCATTCCATCCTCCGTCCGTGTAGACACCGTAGGGATAGCTGATAAATTAATAACTAAGAGGTGTAAATGTAATCGAATTTAAAATAGCAACATGAATAAAACTTAAAACTTTCAACATGTAACTCTATTCCTTTTTGTTGTTCTAGTTTAAACGGACAGAGTAGCAGGTAAGTGGTAAATTAGGAGTTCTTTCCCCGGGAGCCTTGATGATGTATATTGGATACACATCAAATGTGCTCCCAGTTCATACCAGTATACATAGGGTATACTGGTTTTGTAACAAAATTGGCGCAGCCAGGTAATGCACAAAAAGGTAAACCAGTAATTTACAATTCTGATTTAAAGAAAAATCGGCAGGAAATACGGAAGTTAAAGGGAAATTTACTGTCTCTTAAAGTAAAGCCAATTAAAAGAAATATTGAATTCCGGCATCCCTCAAATGAAAAATAATTTTATAGATAATAATTTTATTCCCAAGAAAAAACGATTTAGGACCGGAAGAAATGTTCAATATATTCTTCAGCATTAGAATCTAACGTAACATTATTCCATTATTGTATACAATCAAATGAAATATTGAGTTGTGAATTTATGCTTGTATAGAATCAAACCAAACACGAACCTGCTTGACTCAAAGTTGTATCAAACAAAAACTTTTGTGAATAATTATACTGATAAACAATCAAAAAAAAAATATATATATATATATACATTATCAATAGCTCACTATATCAAAAGAAATACTAAGTATCAGACAAAACATCAATTTATAATTAACATATTATGTTAGTATCAAGTAAAAACGTAACCGTACAGATTAGCGACTCAGGCAAGCAAATCATGAATCCGTAACGATATAAAATCAAAAATGAAGTAGTTTTCAATTGTAACGTTGTATTATGCCATAAAATGTTAAGTAGCGTAAATTAGGAGTACAAGATACACGAAATTAAACGGTAGAATTAAGTATGTTAATCAAGAACCAGCAGCAAAACAACAATCAACAATAGGCAGTGAGAAGTACAGCGGACAATAGTAATGGCCTTAGCAGCGCAAAGTACAACTTACGCATTAAGTAATTCGCATCATTGGAACGGAACAACGATTTACTTCACTCTCCAAGTACGTAAATCAGTCAAATCCGCCGGAGGGAATGTTATGCTATATACAACGTCGTCAATTGTCTAAGCTCCGCCAAGTGTATACGGCCAAGCACATACGCCCATTGTCATTAAAACATGTACTTGTCGACCAACGGCAAGCGTAAAGTCTTCATAATTCATACCATTAGCGACGACGACCATGTACATAAGAAGCTTCGGGGTGTGCTTATAGAATTATCGACAAGCTACGCCCATTGTCATCAAAGCATGTACTTGTCGACCAACGGCAAGCGTAAAGACTTCATAATTCGATCTACATAAACCACAACATTAGCGACGACAACGACCATGTACATAAGAAGCTTCGGGGTGTGCTTATAGAAATATCGACAAGCTACGCCAAGTGTTATACTACATAAGCCATAATATTAGCAACGACCATGTACATGAGAAGCTTCGGGGTGTGTTTCTAGCGGAGTGACACTGGGCTAAACCCTGCCTTCAAACCATTTCCCAAATTCGCCGCAAAGCTTCACCACGCGAGCAAGTGAGAAGTGCGCGGAGGAAGAAGTTTACGTGGAACGAGAACGCACGTTTCAACTACTCAGCGAATTTAGGGCGAATTGAGGCCGCATGAATCGTTTAAAAGACAATTGATCGAGCGAAAAACGGCAAGTAGTAATAAGAGCGGTTACAGAACTGTACGCGAAGTGAATTTCGCCGTGAAGTGATCAGCGAGGCCAGAAAGTGCATCTAGTTCCGGTGCAATTGCAGGAAATCATCACATCAGTTAGATGGTGAGGTGTAGGCTTGAGCCGCGAACCTCATTCGGCTTAGATGCGTTTTTACGCTGCGTAGCCACCATCGACTAACTCCCACTTTCTTCATTCCATCCTCCGTCCGTGTAGACACCGTAGGGATAGATGATAAATTAATAACTAAGAGGTGTAAATGTAACCAATTTAAAATAGCAACATGAATAAAACTTAAAACTTTCAACATGTAACTCTATTCCTTTTTGTTGTTCTAGTTTAAACGGACAGAGTAGCAGGTAAGTGGTAAATTAGGAGTTCTTTCCCCGGGAGCCTTGATGATGTATATTGGATACACATCAAATGTGCTCCCAGTTCATACCAGTATACATAGGGTATACTGGTTTTGTAACAGGTCGACCAGGTTCAAAAGGGAATCTGTACCATACGTTTCTCTTAGTCGCTGTTTGGGATGCCTCAATATATATATATATATATATATATATATATATATATATATATATATATATATATATATATATATATATATATACTATAATCGCAATACTATAATTTTTTTCTTTTTTATTTTCCCGTGACTCCACTTCGTAGAACTTATACCTGCTCTACCTTCAGTTGCCTTAATCTAAATTATCTTGGAAATTCAATTTCATATATCCAGGGGAGCCGTCTAGACGTGTCACACAAAAGGGACAAACTGCTGGTCCTAGTTCTAACTGTTAATGATAACATACTATGGGGATTGGTCTTGTTTTACAAATTTGAATTCACTATTCTGTTTGATCGGAATGTTTGATGTACATAATTTATAGAAATTTTCCATTGATTACCTTTAAAGGCAAAAGGGTATTTTCGTTAATTTCTTCTCACTTATTTGATCAATCTGTACCTGGATTAACTCGAGGGTGGAAGATACGAAGCAAAACAAAAATCATCGACATTTAATTTGCTATGCCCCTCAAGCCAAATGTAATGATGGCATTGGATTCAATAGTGTGAAAGATTATTCAGGATATATTCAATGCAAAGCGATAAAACAAAAATTATCCAAATAGTTGCAGTCATATATTTTGAAAAATAGGCGAGCAAATTAATTCATCGTTGGGCGATTATTTTTGTCTAAACAGACTAGTTTGCACAGTTGCATTTGCAAGAATTACCCAGACCGACATATGCAGCGTCATATTTTTAAGCACACTGTTCGACAGTTCTACATTAATTAATTATGTTGTATTCAGTTAAAAGGCATTGTAAAAATTTCAATCGGTAGGGACACCTTTTTATTATAGAAGCAAAATAATTTGCGAATATCCCTTTTCATGAAGAATCTTGAAAATGCAACGTTAAAATTATATTTTCTCAGTTATAAATATTTGCATGGCTACTTTGTTACTACCCACAACCAAGTATTAATTTGACTCGAATTTTGAAGTCAAGTCTCACTTTGCTGTCATCCTATCGTCACTTTCTATCAAACGGTATTTACACCACCACATGCGATTTGAGATGCTCCATCTCTTTGAATACTTATCATCTACCCTAGCTTTGGGAACAGCTTACAGAACTAGATTTAATTTTATGCACGAAATTACTGGCGAGATTGTATGTAAACCGTATCTTGCTCCGGAACTTATTCCATTAAATTACTGACGTGGGCACTGCCGGTATGTCATCTTAAAACTTACTTGTTAGCCTCCAACCCCTTCTATATTTTCATCCATAACTATGTCACCTTCCTCGACCAGGGCATTATCCATCCCTTGGTTATCGTGAGGCTCCTTGTTCCGTTCAACGTCCTTTACACATGCCAGCCATATTTCCACACGAGAGATATGACACAAGTAATAATTCGATTGGAGATTTGCAGTTTAATCAATTTAGAAATAAATGCCCGATGACATTTAAGATTCCTCATGGCAGTGCAGTCATTTTACCTGGGCTCTTCAGCTCTCTGAGGTGCGTGAGTGGTTCCAAATCGCTCAACTCCTGACTATTGCTTCCAGCAAGAACTACTGACTCCAAATTGGGGATACATTCCGGCAGGCAATCGCCCATTCGTATTGTCCGGTTGTTGTTTAATGCGGCACTTTAATCTAGGAAAATACGGACATCCATCGCATTTGCGTATCTCTGCATGGATTGATTGATGATATCCGCGGTTAACCTAAACATCACAGAACAGAATTTTAACTCGAAGCCGAAAAACAAACTTTGCATTCGCCGACTTACCAATTCCAATTTCTGATACCTTTACTACTTTTGAATAGTCGATGGATATCAGTGGTGACCTATTTGTGGGAGAGTTCTTCTTCCTATCAATTCTAAGCCCTTTTTCGGCTTGTTGGCACCCTCCGGGACTTCTTCCTGAGTAACGGCCACTACTTCCACACTTTTCTCCCATGTGGCTGTCAAATTTTCTTGACATCCCACGACAAAATTGACGTGGGATGTGCGCTCGTCGCAACCAACTTGAAATGACAAGCCACCTGGCAGCAAAATGTGTTAGTAGTGGTCACCAGCGGCGTTGCATGATTCATTACAAGAGGTTCAGGGAAAACAGTTTTTTTCGTTGTTAGAATAACTCTATGAACAACAATTTGATTCAACTTACACCCGAATACTATGTATTGAGTGGAATTCAATTTATTAAAAATCTTTGACAAATATCTAAATCGGCCAGTAAATCATAGGAGTAGAAACTTAGATATTATCAAGAACACTACTATGAATTCGTTGAATGAATCCAGTAGGTCTAAACGAATCTCGATTTTGGACACAAAAAACCTAGCTACCACTATTAAATGGAATACGGCTTTACAAACCACTTCATACAGATGAAAAAAATGGCTTTTAAACTGGCGTAATAATCTCAGACTAGATAATTTCAAGGCAACTAATTGAATTCCTGGCCGAAACCGATCGAATTTACTTCAATCCATGTGAATTATCACTCACTGGAGGATTCTCTGAATTATAGTGACACTCCTAAACTAGTTACTTGTGCTATTCAATTTACAATTGATTTTCAAAACCTCAACCAAACAAAAATTTAACGTACAGGCCTCTGTAGAGGGTTGAAAACAAATTCATTCTTTCAACAAGTAATAGAACTTTAGTGGCGATTTTTAAGATTCGTCCTGCATCATCTGGATAATCCTTAACAATTAAGCTAACTTTGCTTACAATAACGTTGTTTACGTGAATTAATGAGCATGACACATTTTCCAAGAAAGGATAACAAGATTTTGCTATGACTCTTACTTGAGCTATCTTGTGGCGTGAGTGGTATCTCTAAGACTTTTTGAATTACTGCTATCCCATCATCACGTTCCTTTTCACTACTAGCTGGTAAATTATAGACTCTTTCTGGTGTAAATAATGTGAAACTATAACCTTGATCTTTCGCACCAGTTGGCGCTCCAACACGAACACTATAACCATCCAAATTATGACCTAAAAATATTTCTCCTTGCGGATATGCATCCAACGGCTCATCATGGTACATTAATTTCCGATTGCCGTGGACCTGTTTTTAAAAGCCATCCTTCTTTTGTGAAGTCACGTTTAAGCAAGCCTACTAGTTCAGCCTTACTCGCCGGTTCGGAAACACAGTTATTTAAAAATATAGGCAAATAAGGTTGCTAAACCGGGAAAAAATATGAGGCACACATAAGTCTTGGCTACAGGGAACCGGTCTACAGTAGACTCACCGAATCAAATTATCGCACAGCCAGAAACGAAACTCAAGCTGTTAAACTTTCGTCCCATGGGAAGGCGGCAGCGCAATCAAAACCAGGGCAGAGGCACTTCAATAAAGCTGAATTAAATATGGAAATCTCGAGAACAGCTTCTCTACCTTTCTAATCCTTATTTGCAAAACCATGAGCAAACTCCTTCGCTCAGCTGTAAAAATGAAAATTGCGTAACTGTAACACCACCTATTATTTTCAATGCACCTCCGACAGTGAAACTTCAACAGAACTCGAGAATGCGCGAACTGTTCTGCGTCGCAAAAAGAATTACGTGGCACTCCTAGACAAAACTGAAGTAGGATTGGAAGTCATACGGTGGCACATTGCATATGCATTAGTCGCCTACTAATGGTCATGTGTGTGATAGTGACGTCTGCTGCCATCTGGCTTCTCATCCAACGTCAAGTTTCACACATATGATCACCTTTCTCTCAGCTGACCAAAAGCGGTTCAGGAACAACAAAAGATTAGAGGGTGCGTTCCAGTCGATAACGACTGACTAATAATCGCCAGGGGCGTAAGGCCGATCCATTACACAGCCCATTGCAGCTTCTGCATTCTTACGATTGTTCTGACCTCCGGGTCACCGAAAATTTCATACAGCTCATGGTAGTATTG
Source organism: Odontomyia ornata (assembly GCA_963969285.1). Lineage (NCBI taxonomy): Eukaryota > Metazoa > Arthropoda > Insecta > Diptera > Stratiomyidae > Odontomyia > Odontomyia ornata. The sequence continues at coordinate 60,236,337 of OZ017741.1, read as the reverse complement.
AACTCACCATTGGTACCCGTCTAGCTTCGCTCCGATTATTCGCCTCTGGACCCGTCGCTCAAAGGCGTTCAATATATTTGCGGATGCTTGGGTTAGGGTTCATGTTTCATTCCCACAGCATAACACAGGTCTTATCACAGATTTGTATACTTGGAGTGATATTTTCCTGTGTGTGCAGCTGGTCTTCAAGATCGTCAAAACTTAATAAAGTATTTTATTTGTGAGCTGTATTTTTCGGCGTATTTCGTCTCTTTCATTACTGGTTCTCGTTATTTTGGTGACTAAGTACACAAATTAGCTCACATTTTTCATACTGTATTCGCTAGGTATGATATTTTGTGTATTTGAGCTATTTTTTCTCGATTGCGTCATGAGCTTTGTTTTATTCTCATTGAATTGTAGCCCTACTGGTTTTGCTTCGCTTTCGAATTTACGAAGGGTTCTTTGCCAGTTGTTAATGACCGTGACAAAATGTTGATGTCCTCCGCATAGGCTACCATTGACAGGTAGCTTTCTTATGACGTATTCCAGAGCCGAATTGATATACGTAGTGCAGCGCTACTTAAAAACACGTTTCCACAACATATTGATAAGCCCGCTGCTTTAGTCCGATATTTGTGTCAAAAACATCGGTGAGTTAGTTATTGATTCGGACTTGGGAGGTCGTCTACGTCATTACCATTTTGTAAGATGGACTCATTTGGCTGGGATGCCAAAGCAAAGCATTATTTGGTACAGTACGTTACGATCAATACTGTCGTATGCTTGTTTTAAGTCAACGAAAATTTAGTGTACGTCTATGTTGAACTCCCAGCATTTCTCATGGATCTGCTGGGCAGTGAATAATTGGTCTAGTGTCGATCTACCTGCTCTAAAACCACCTTGATATTCTCCAATAATACTGTTTGCGTATGATCCGATTTTATTTTCTAAGATTTTTGAAAACATATTGTACGGCGTACAAGGTAGTGATACGCTTCTATACTTTTCGCACTGTAGCTTGTCACCATTCTTGTGGATAGATAATATAACTGATTAGCTCTACTCTTTCGGCATATGTGCTTGTTGCCAAATATGTTGGATGACTTTGTGAATAGCTTGATGAATACTGCTGCCACCAAAATTGATGAGCTCTACTGGAATCTCATTGAAGCCCGGTGCTTAATTATTCTTTTGGGTTTTGATGATGGAACAAACTTCATCCAGAGTTGTTGGGGCCGATAGAAGCTCTCCGCAGACATCTATAAGCTCCGATGCTCTGCAACTGTGCGGAGGATGAAGGAGGTTCTTGAAATATGATGCCCATCCATCCTCGATCTTGATTTCATCAGCGAAGATATTGCCGATGTCATCACGACAGAGCGTGGTCTTGGGCTGATAACCACCTTTAAGGCTTTTCACTACTTTGTATGCTTGCCTTGTGTTGTTGCTCGCTAGACCTACATCTATACTTCTCGATTGGTCACCATAGTATTTCCTTTTCTTAGTTTTAATTATCTTATTCGCTACTCTTCTGAAATTATCATGGTGTTCTCTCCTTATCCTGGTTTTCCTACCTACGTATTCTTTGTACGCCTAATTCTTTTTGACGAGCAGTCGCTTAAGCAAAGTGCTCGAAATTCATCATAATCCTTATCAAATATTAATTGTAGATTTGAAAAATAATTATTTGTAATGATTTTTAACGTTTTAAGTTCGAACGCGGAACCAACCTCTCATCGGTTCTAGACGTTAAGTCTGAGTAGTGCCAACGGATGGTACCAACAGGTCAACCAATCCGTGCACCGTAACCCATTCACGCGGTGGCTGCTTGTCGGCCAGCTAGTTCGGAGAGGATTTCGGTCGCGGGTCTCCGAATGGGTTACGCTCAATTACAATATTTTCAGCCACCTGAACATGCCCGTTTTCAAAACGCGTTATCAAACAAAACCATACGAAGAAGAAACCTATTCTACGGTACTCCGTATTTCTTCATTCACCAGTCAAGAATACAAAATCTAATTTTTATTTCGCGTTCCCGAATTCCCGACGCGGTACCGAAAAGTATGCTACTCGAAATTAACCCGACGAAGACTACTCTAATAAAATGTCAAAACTACAAAGGTACCGCGTACCGCGCGCGACGCGAAACCGACCTCAGCGGATTTGGCGAAACTCTACCCTCGCGACGGCATACCTACCCTGCACTCACTTTCCCGCTGAAACAGAAAGAACCACTGAAAAGGAAAGTCCTTTATTAATTAGCAATTCATTTTATTACCCTTTCTTTTTTTTTACGAAAATTTTCTAATTAGAATACCCTGTTAATTGATACGATTAGATTAGATTCTATTTTTCTCTTTTAAGTAAATATATCTTGTACAGAGACTCTATTTTGTTTTATAATAAATCAGTAGCATCAATGAGATTTAGGATTTCTCGATTGTTCATTTCATGTATTTTACTTTCCATTTAATGGTTTATATTGAATTCGATTTTTAGTATTTTTAGGTTTAACGTTAATGTTAAAAGGAATTAAGCAAATAACAACGTCAGGTACATTTTAGCATAAAAATAATGTAATTAAAAAATTTTTTTTTAATGGCCCTTCTGTTCATATTTATTTCACTTTCTTTATCATAAATAACAATTACGGAAAATTACAATGAATAAATGATATATGAAACATTTTTGGAAAATTTCAGAACTTGAGCACACTTTCAAAATTCAACATAGATAAAAAAAATTAAATATTTAGATGCTACTGATCATTGTAAGATTTTCTTTTATTCACAATATATTAAAGGTTTTCTTGTATTTAACTTCATTGTATTGTCAGTATATTACGACTCGATAAAATATTCAAGACGCCAAGACTCTCAAAAATGATCAAGTTTTGCATTTGTTCCCTTTCTATTTTCTTAATATTTTATATTTTCCTGGTAAACTATGCCTACATAATACGTACTTCTGCACACGGGATCTACCAAGCATTTAGAATAAAATGTATTCTCATTTTCGGATACGCCAGGAACGATTCTTTTTCAGTAATACATTAATGAAGATTATTGTTTTTTTTTTCTTCATTCACACTCTTCTAGTTCGACTAAGAACTGATTGCTAATTACATTCTGATTTGCTCTTACATTGTATTTTAAAATGTTTACATATTCTCATAATAAGTAATATTTCCGCATTCAACAACTTATTAGTCTACCCTTTGACTACTAAATTATTATTTTAATAGGTATGTATGTATATATATTAAAATTTTTCCTTCAACATGTGAAGTATAATATATAATGACACAAAAGCAAAAATTTGGGGTCGTTCAAAAAAGGATGCGCATACTTTTTCGACAAACTTGGAATAACAAGATGTTTGTAGATACATTTTTTTCTTTGTTTTGTAGCCAGAAATCAACATATCTTTTATCATAAGAATTAAATTTATAAATTTTATTTAAAACGAATAACTTTTCCGCAAAAAAAAGGTAATTTGATGATTGTTAGCTATGCTTAAAATGGAAAATGAACGTTAAATCATAGCTTGCAATGCATAATAATAAATGATGCGTAAATACAAGAAAAAAACAATTACAAACTTATTATCTTATCGTCTATACTAACATCATGGAACCTAATATCCAATCGACTATGATATACTTATTAAAAATATTGATATAAATGACAAACTTCTATACAAAATAACACTAGAAATAGTATTAGAAAAAAAAAACTGTGACTTAATTCGAAAAGCCGCGACCAATTACAGTGTTTATATGAACATCAGTTGTCAGAGAAAGACAATTAAATGAACTACATGCATCCTTCTAAAGTCTTTTCATATATATCACGCTAAAAATTCATACAGCCCTAATACACTGACACGAAACTGCGTTTATTTATGCAATTAATCAACGTTAACGCTCTTACTAGTTCACTTTGCGTCCTAAAATTACTAGTTAACATGTTAAAACCTTCGTTTTATTTTATTTCCCGCGGTTCTTCCTTATTTCAAAGACTATGATCATCATTTTTGTATATTACGATTTTGCTTTTCAGTTACATTTGTCTAATTTTGCTTGACGAAAATCACCTATTCTGTGTGCGCAAACCTATGCATATCACAGTAAGCTTGCAATCCAGAATGGATGGAAGAGAACCAAACATCCATGCGAAAGTAAACTTGATTACTCTTGCCTACATGATCTGTGTAGTTGCTTGTTGAATTTTCGAATAAACTGAACTGACAAGAACCGAATACTGTGTGAATGCTTGAGCGATAGGTAAAGTATAAACAAAATGAGTCAGCAGACAGCTCGGTCCAGTTATTATACAACACAGTTGCGTGGAACGAAAAACTATAAAATTATGCCAACAGTCGGTATGTAGAAAGATATTAAACTTTCCGTATGTCGATTTTGATTTTCGATTCTCGAGCACACGTTAAAATTTTATTCTATCAAATCGAACTTTAAGCATACGAGTATAATACTGGAAATGGTATAGATTCGTTATGGTTTCGCTACGGAGCGTACCCACGGACATATATTGGTTGATTTGGGGAATGAGGGGAAAATCAAAACAATTGAACGATCACCTGATTCCAAGCCTCCTTGATGTATCGAATTAACTCATCCTGTTGTGTGATGGTTTCGCGCGGCTGTTGGGGCGGCCTCCGTGTCAGCCCAGGCGCTTGGCCGCGTCTTGAATACTGATAGGCATTGTTTCATTCCATGGCAACCTACGTATCATTGTGATCTTCAAAAGTGCGCATAACCACAACTCCTTGACCGAAAGAACCGCTCGTCAATTGGACGTTCGATAAAACAAACGATCGTCCATCATATCGCAGGTATCTGACTTCTGGATTTGTACATGCAACAAGTAGCACAAACTTCTGCCATCGTTTATGAACAGGCAAAAATGCGTAACATTATGAAAATAAAGTTGCTGAAATGGTACAAATATTCCATTTTTATATTTATAAATTACAAACGGTGTACCCAAATCTTTGGAAGCGGGAATATCATCAATCGTTCGTCCAGTCGCCAGAATAAGAAAGGGCTCTCTCACAAATCCGCGATTGCAAAACAGGAAAAAATCACACGTAGAAAATACACACAATAATCAAGTGCAGAAACTAAGACGTATAATGCGATTGTATGTCACATTCGCTCTATTATAAATAAATTATAGAGGAGAGTTGAAAACTGTTTTAGTTATAAAAAGTCGTCGACATCGATTGTACGCTATGATTGGCGTAGATTTTCCCGCCGTTTTTTTCCTCGTGGCGTCGGACTGTCAATCCGACAACCACCGACAAAACAGATGTGCGGAATGGAACGCCACATGGCGGCAATGTGCATTTTTATTTGTCGCCAGTGGCATAGTGTTTTGATGGCAACGGTGGAGGGGGGCATTCCCAGATGGATATGCCTCGAAATGTGTCGGGGTTTTGATTAATATTATGTTTCAAATATTTAAATCCACAGATCTAAATATTTGGAGAGAAAAAAAAATATTCTCTGCGCAACGATATCCGCACGAAAGATGAAGCCCGCTTGCATTTCGAGGTCATACCCATCTGGCCGGGTGCAAGGGTTCGGGATCGGAATCACTTCGATTCCCGGGCGTAGGCGTCACATACATATTTAAATTTATAATTAAAATTTGGACATGGGAAAACCTTTATAACGCAGTTTACCCACGAGTTGCATTGCCGCAATGCAATCTCCATTGTATGGATGAGTGGGCTCGTGAAACGCTGGTGTGGCGTGTCCCGTACGGTAGCTGTTCGCAATAAGTGAGCAGATTTGCTTGGGCGGATAGGGGAGTTGATGACGGATCGCCACACAGAGCACACGCCAGCAACGAGTGGATATTGGACGAGCATTTGGTTGTCGGTAGATTTCGAATAATCGCGCGTTAAGTGAATTGTGCCACTTAATGTTTCGTTGCGTTGTTTCTTTTTTATCCCGAAATCCGAAATGGAAAGGAGGTGCATCAGAAAATGTTAGGACAACCGAAAAAGTTTGAGTAGAAGAACAAGAAATCCGAAAACAACAGTAGCGACATTCCAAAGTTGAAGCTTCTTCGTTATCTGATGGACTCAATTCTAATAGAAATGGCTGGCGTAGCGATGTTCAGATACAAATACTAAAATTCGTTAAAATATTTCTTTATTTTTAAAGTGAAATCAGCCATTTGAGTGAACAGTTCTATTGATTTAGATGTTGTTTACGCTGCTTTAAGTAGGAAAATGATATTGGACTCAATTTCAACAGATGCATTACTTGATTACTTGCAAGTTTTTTCGGCAAAAGCAACAGATTTCGAAGTATTTGTACAACATTTTGTGTCCGTCACGTTCGTAAAGAATTAAGATCAATTTAATATGTACACGTTATGATTTTAATTGCACATATTTTGAAATTTTAATTTCTTTTTGCCTGAATGATTCAGCTTATAAAAGAACTGTTTTGTATCGCCATGGCCTCGTATTAATTATTAATAGTTAATTGCCTTTGAAAAGTGGAAATTGTAACTCAATCGTTAGGAAGATAACCACCATCCGTTAAACATCATTTTCACTCAATGATGAGATGTCCTTAGATTCAAATTGAACCGGAACATGTTAATTGAAAATAAATCACTATCGTCATCATCCGCTACAACTAAAGTGCTGAGTAATAATTTCACGAATAAAACTAACCACAACCAAGTTAAAGAAAGTGTAATTAATGAATTAATCTACGAAAATAGTGTAACGAATAAGGATGTTAGGAAAATTTATAACGCTAACTCAGAAAATTTACAGGCCGTACCCGCCCCCATCTGCGAGCGCTCGTTGTGAAGGATGGGTGAGTACCCATTTGTTCTTTTATATTAATACCTGTTTATATTTATTCATATATATTGTTTTACATTGACATTAAAATCAACTCATCTAAAGTGGTTCTAAAATTAAGTCATCTAAAGTGGTACTAGTGGAACATTTGGCTTTATGTAAAAAAAATTTTTTGGCTATGTCAACTTTAATTGTTGTACCTTGTACAGGGACCGATCCCATGATTCCAATTTTTCGAGCTGAGACACGAGCATTTACAATTCGTTGCGTTATTTGATCTGATTCGTACAAATAAGGGAATCATCGTTACCACCTCTTATTTGGGGCCATAAGTATTGGCGGTAAAGGCAAAGTCCTCCCAAGTCCCGCATGTTTTCGCCAGGCCCTGTTTACCATTTGCTTTAGCTATCTCAACCCTTAGTAGGTTACCTCGGCCTCGACTCCGGTCGATGCATATTTGTATCTGCAAATTCATGAGTGCGAAATTTTTTTGTAGGGAATCCTTGTGCTGGGGAAAAGAACCCGCCCCACGACACCGCATCCTCAGACAAGGCCAATCTCGGCGAACACCTCCATCCTCTCTCGCCGAGGCAGTCCTTCCCGGACATTTTGTTATCCACCCAAATCACTACAGCATCCTGCCATTCATCGTCAAACCAATCATTTACATAGTCTTTTTTCCCCTTGCGAGGTCATTGCCGGGCTTGATGTCCGATTATGTGTCCTGCCACAGTCTTAATGGCCGCTTTCACTTCCATCCATAGCTCGTTGCTTGTTTACAGTGATGCATGCAATAAGATGGGACCCAACTTGTTGTCAAGGGTCTCCATGAAATTTTTGGCCACAGACGCCGTTTGGAGCCTTTTGATGTAAAATTTTTGTAGCGGGCTGGTATTCACCGAATACGCCTTTGACATACAACATTGGTTGGTTAATTTGATCAAGTAATGATCTGAGTTACAATTGGCCCCTCGGTATGTACGGACGTCAAGTATGCTCAAGGCTCAACGATATTGGATCAGAACATGATCGATCTGGGTTTATGTGTTGCCATCCGGTGATACCCAAGTCATTTTATGAGGGCGTCGATGTGAGAAGCAAGTCGAACGAATGACTAGATTTCTGTTGCATACAAAGCCAACAAGGTGCTGGCCATTGTCATTTGTTTCATCGTGTAGGCTATATCCTACAGTCGTTCCCCGATGAGATAGCTCATTGCCAACCTTAGCGTTAAAATCACCCAGAATTACTTTTGGGTCATTTGTAGACAATGAGTGGACCAGTTTTTCTAGGTGATTGTAGAACGTTTCTTTCGTTTCCTCGTCCTTTTCTTCCGTTGAGGCGTCTACATTTATCAGTCAAATTTTGAAAAATTTCGCTCTTATACGGATCGCACGCAATCGTTCATTGACTGCCTTAAAATCAATAATCCGTGATTTGAACTCCCTATCCACAATAAGGCCACCCCGCTTTCTCACTTTCCAGCAGGCTTCCCATTTTTGAATATTGTGTGCGATCTAATGTCTTGAATATCATTTCTAGTCCAGTTCGTTTCCTGGATTGCCAGTATGTTTAATTTATATTGACTAGGTACTTAACAGTACCAGAGCCATTGAGTGATCTGACATTTCAGGGTCCAATGCCATAGTCTTTTTCCGTTTGCGAGGTCGATGCCGTAGATCCAACCAATTCAAAGGCCATTCTGCAGGTTTCGAAACATTTTAGGGTTTTCCAGGGAGGGGAGTTAGTCCGTCACCCAACCTCTATTCCAGCGGCATGGTTGTTACTTCGATTCCATTATCAGGCGCAGAAGACTCGCCTTCATACTCTTACGTCCCCACCAAGAAGGTGTAAATAGGCTTTAGCAAAGCTGTAGATGTATTTACAGTTGTTAGCATTTCTCGGCATTTAATGTCCCATTATTGGGGAACCAATAAGCCCAATTTGTGACCCCGAGAACATTTACTACCATTTAATCGTTGGGTTTAGGATGAAAAATCATGGAAGCTGTGGGTATGGACAATGAGGGGTTCTCTCCTCATTTTCCAAACGGGCTTAGGACCGCCAACGGCGGAGTTTTCAATTTGATTAGTATGTCTCCAATACGGATCATCTGGGTTGACCGGGGAGGTGTTTAGTGGAAGTCCCACACTCAGTGCGTAAATTATATTCGTCTTCCAATCACAAAAAATTGATCATCCTTACTCTAGGGGTTCTCTTTTTTTTCAAGGTCACCACTTCGGTTTTCTCCTTTGCTGGACTGAACCCGAGGGCAGTCATGCAATCTCTCACGTAGCACATTAGCGTACCTATCCACACCGTTGAACAAGTACGTCCAGCGACTAATGCTACAACATCGTTCACATAGCCGATTAAGCGTGACTCATCTGGCATCTTCAGTCTCAGTAGACCGTCGTAAGGCACGTTCCACAGGTCTGAACCAAGGATAGATCCCTAGGTACACCCGATGTAGCTTACATCACTCGTTTGTTCTAAGTTGTCTCATAAGGCAAGCTTCGGTCCTTTAGATCGCCCCTCAGAAACCGCATCAGATATTTTGGAGCTTGAAAGAGGTTTTCAACGTATTCAGAATATCCACCCGTCTAGTGGAAGTTGAAGGCTTGGTGTGGTTATATGCCTTTTCTTTTTGGATTGCCCTCAATACCTCTTTTATGGCATCTTTGATGGATCGTCCTGTTCTAAATCCATACTGCCAAGGAGATAGGTCCCCAGTAGCACGAACTGCATCAGTGAGTCTTCCCTTGATGAGTTTCTCCAGCGTTTTCCCAGCAGTGTCTAGAATGAATAATGGGTGTTATGCAGACGGCGATCCGGAACTCCCCTTCTCCTTGTTGATCAACACGAGCCTTGCTACCTTCCATCGTACCGGGAAAACCCCGTTCCATAGGCAAGTGTTAAACGTGCTGAGCAGCAAATCAGGACAGTTGTAATAGACAATTTGGAGCCTTCCTTTTCAAGACTAGGACTGCATGTTTCAGTTCCGGCTGTGTGAAGAGTGGGCACTCGATCATTGTTCCACCGTGGACAGCGTCAACATGGCCGGAAAATAGGATGGAGTGGGAAGCGCCCTCACTATCTCGTCAATCTTTTCCACTTCATATATGCAAGGTGTCCTTAGGGCATCAAGCTTCCGTATAATCTTGCCAGCAGCGAGCCTTGCTGTTGTTAATCAGTTCGCGGAGGCATTTCCTGGCCAACTTATATGCTGCTACTTAGCGGTATGCCTCGCTACGGTTCCGTACTCATTGAGCCTCACTCCGAAGCTTGTGACACTAAGTTCATTTTCCAGCCACAAGTACACGGGGGCTTGCCGTGACGGGGCCTAGAAGCGCTGCAAGCAGCCATGATAATGCGCATAGTTGAACTCACCACGTTGTGAGCAGCCACCTCTTCTGTCCCCTGTGAATCAGCAAGTGCCGTGAATACCTCGACGAACTTCTCGACTATCAGTCTTCCGATGTCCCACCCAATTTTAGGAGGTTGAAAGCACGGGCGTCGCTAGACAACATCACGGATCTCAAGCAGGATGTACTTATGATCACTGGCTGAGTAGTCCTCTGATACTCTCCAATTGTAAATCCTCTGTACTAAGAACTCTGAGGTGAATGTCACGCCCGATGTGGTTCGTTCACGGCCGATACGGAGGAAAATTTGCGTACTTCCGGTGCTTAGTACCACGAACGCCGCCTGACCGCCATTTCTAGGGTTCATTTTCTCCACGGATCTGTTAAAGGTTTGTCCCATTCGACTGTTCTAGTGTTGAAGTAATCTCCAACGCATTGAGCTTGGCTTATAAAGATGATACCAGCTCGTTTGGCGTTAGTGACACACTAAAGAAAGTGGTCCACACGAAACCATCCACGCCCTATCGGATCCTTTGCATGCTTGTACGGTGTAACCATAGCCAAAGCGTTCCAAGCATTGAAGAGACGCTGCTATTTGTCATATCTTGCAGACAACCCACCCTATTCTTACTTTGCTCTTATTCAGAAATCGACCATGCGTTGTACGGTCTGATTTTCTGGTGGCAGTCTTGCTTTGAAACTGCTCATGCTCCCTTTTAATGGTCTCTTGTACTTCAGCCAGGTTCATGGTGCAGTCTCCTGCGTCGCAAAATGCTTCTTTTTTGTTGGCCTCTGCTCCGAATTCGATCAGTATGTGGCGCGGCCGCCTTGATCGTAATACTTTAATAGCAGTGTGGGTGTCTTCAGGCCTTACTTTTCCCCGGATATCCCGCAACACTTCTGGGTAGGATCATCCATCTTGGGGTTTTAAGAGCAGTACCTGTTGCCGGTGGCTTAGTTGGGGCTTTTTCTCTCCTGTTTCATATCAAAACTTTTTCTTGTTGGTTGTTTGTGCGAACTTTATTTTCTGGTTCCTTTTGAAGAAGTTTTTTTGCAATTCCATTCTGTAAACCTTTGCTGATTTTTGGCAAAGTCGCATGCAGATTTCATTCTGTTTTGAACGCCTCCGGTTTTTCGGGTTAGCCTTTCTTCTTAATGTTACTGGACAGCAATTGTACAGGTACTTTGCGAGCTCTTTTCTCGAGAAAAATTATCGGCTTCCGTTTTCGAGTAATGTACTTTCGCCACATTTTCTACGGTAGCTGTGAAATCAGACAAAAGCGCTTTAATTGTCTGGTTACTCTTTTCTTTTTCTGTCGTGATCACTTTGGGGACTTCAGGATGGTATGTTGTTATCTCGGTCACTTCGATAGCAGTCGCGGCAGTCACTATCGAATCTTTGGTCCTCTTTAGATTTTCCTCCACCTCACGAACAATTTTTTTCGGACAACGCTGCAGGGGGGCAGTCAAGACCTGAAACGTAATTGGAAGGATTTTCACATTATGGCTGGTGAAGGTAGGTCAGAAAGTTCCACATATATCCTGTGTTCGATAACTCGGTGTTTATTACTATACTGAACATGTCAAAATCATACTCGATAAAGCACAAAAAGTAGTCATATCACTTCAACGATTCTTTCATTCCAGATATATTGATCGAGAGCTCAAAATTATCTGTTACAAGACACTGGTTAGACCAGTTTTGACGTATAGATGTCAGATCTGGTACAACCAGAGCGCTAGAACTATGGAAAGGTTAAAAATTTTCGAAAGGAAATGTCTTCGTGCATGCATTGGTTCGTACAGAGAGCCTGAGACGGATTGGAAGCACTATATATCGAATAGAAGAATTTATCAGACTGCTGAAGTGACGAGAGTCGATATCTTCATATTGAGACTGCTTCGGAATCATATCACAAGATCGGTAACTGTGAGTGAAAACCCCTAGATTTCACAGCCGTCCTACCCTACAAATAGATATACTGAGACTTGTCTCACTACTGGCCTCGTTCCTCCAGAAGCGTTCGTGTATTTAGACAAGAAATTGTTTTTTGTAGAATGTTTGCGATTGTCTCAAGCCTCCGTGTCCGCTAACTTTAATGAGAAAAAAGTTTTGAATTACTGTAGAGTAGCTTTTTTTGTTTTTTTTTTTTTGTGGTAGGGAGGTGAAGGCATTTACGCCCGTCGAATCTGGCAGTGTGGGACTCCCATGGAGGATACCCTTGGACTACCCACTAAACACCTCCCCTGTCAATCTGAGAACCTAGCCTGGAACCGTTTGACACATTACTTCGGGCCAGGTCTCGTTTTGTTACGCCGTGGGGCGCCTTCAAGCTGGGGAGTCCTTTTCCCAGCGGGAGGGGAGAGGGGAAGAGGAAATGCCGGAAGAGTGATCCCCCAGCCCCAGCACCTCCGGCTGCTGCGAGTCCCTTTTATCTTTTAGGACTGCCCGAGCATAATGTGCCACCTGGTTCCATTTGTCAACCGATTCGAGCATCACCGCAACTATATTATCCGGGGTGAGCTCTCCCGTCTCCCTGTAGAGTTCACTTCGCAGCCTGGCCCATTTGGTACACACAAAAAATGTGTGACAGGCATTGTCCTCCTCTCCTGGGCAAAACCGACAATCGGGAGACCGTGACTTACCGATCTTGTGCAGGTAAGACTGAAAACACCCGTGCCCGCTCAAAAGCTGGGTCAGATAGAAGTCAGTCTCACCATGCCTTCGATTTAGCCACGGTCTCACATCCGGGATGAGGCACGCTGTCCACCTTCCCTTCGTGCAATTCCTCCAAGAGCGAGCGTTGTCTCTCCTCGCGGACAACCATCTCCCTCGCATCCTCGTTTCGGCGCAGGTAAATAGCGCGGCGCTCTCTAGCAAGGAGGGCGACAGTTGTCACGCCTGCAATCACTCTCACCGCCGAGTCGGAGACTGTTGGATACGAAGATACAATTCTCAGTGCTCCTCTTCTCTGTACCTGTGCCAATCGTTTTCGGTATACCTCCTTGCTGAGAGCGTCGCCCCATACCTCTGCTCCGTACAGTAGCACTGACCCTACAGCACTCATCAAGAGGCGTCTTCTTGATGGGCTGGGTCCCCCTACGTTGGCCATAAGTCGACTCAGGGCCGATATTCCCGAAGCAGCCTTCTCAGCCGTTGCCCTGATTTGCTCAGAGAAACTCATCTTCGAGTCGATCAGTAGCCCCAGGTACTTCACCGCTGGCTTCGATTCGATCTGTATATCTCCAATACTGATCATCCTTACTCTAGGGATTCTCTTTTTTGTCAAGATGACCATTTCGGTTTTCTCCAGTGCTAAACTGAGCCCACCAACAGTCATCCAGTCCCTCACTCGGCGCATTAGCATACCTAGCCTAAGTTGCGCTTGTTCAACGGTGCGTCCGGCGACCAGAGCCGCAACATCATCCGCATAGCCGACCAAGCGCAACTCATCTGGCATCTCAAGTCTCAGTAGCCCGTCATAAGACACGTTCCACAGGTCCGGACCAAGGAGAGATCCCTGGGCAACACCCGATGTAGCTTAATTGACACATAAAAGAACATTTCTAAAGGTAATAAAATTGATCGGTACGCCTCGTAGAGTAGATTACGCGTGATAAGCATTTTGTAGTGTAGCTTTGTGACTCGATAAGAACCCGCTTCATATGATCCTGCAAATAGCAAGTCGACAAGCACGCGAACGCAGCCGTTAAACGAAGCTAGGCAGCTGAGCTTGGTTTTGTTTATAGCTCGCTGAAATTCGTGCCAGACAATCGGCACGCGTGTCCTACACGGATTTTTAGACGAGTTAAATCATTACAGACCACCGATAAGAAGAAAAAATATCCTCCGAATTTGGGTTTACGAGATCAACAATTCCAATGGAAATATTGACTTGCTAGATTTGTTGATGCTGTTCGAGCTAAGACGGAGTAATCTAGCTATTGGTGGCTGAATGACAATGTCCAATTCGTAGTTATTTTTTTTTGTTTTGTGTTTTTCGTTACTTCTCTTTTGGAGTTCAGCTGATTATTGTTACATTTGGTGTTGTTCTTGTTTGTTAATTTAAAAAATTAGGGAGAGGTTTAAATACTTAGGTTAATGTTAAAAATTAAGGAGAGGTTTAAATATTTAAGATAGGTACTCGTATATGTTATGTTTCTTATAATAGGTTTAGAGATAAGGTTTAACCATTGCCTCCTTAGACCCGGCCATCTTGCTAGGTTTGATCATAAAGTGAAAAGTAAAAGTGACAATCAACTGTTTTATCAATGATGTGATTACTTTTTTGCTTTTTTAATCCGCTGTCGTGACATTTCTCCAGTAAGTGTCAGTTTATAGTCAAATTGTGGAAGGAAAAGTTATTGGTGATACTTTGTTGCCTGAAAAATTGTTCAGCAGGATAGCAGGATAAGGGATATGAAAATAATCGTGGCTCAACAAGAACTCAAAGTGAATGTTTTCCTCGCAGGAATAATGCAACGAACGGCGTTTCATCATCAATGCTCCAGGTCCACGTCGAAGGAGCGCCCAGCTAGGAGTATCTAGATGTAATATACAAGAGGAATCAAGTAGCGAAACGAGCAGCACAACATCATCATCAAGTTCTTCAGATGATGATAGAGAAGAAAGCGCAGGTATTCCGGTTTTTGAGTTAGGCCGCTCTCGTCGGCAAAGATGTCTACCGGCACGCGATCGTTCAAACGATTCCAAAGACAGCTACGAACCTCATGATAAAAATGCGAAACCAAGAAAACTGGCACGAAACAGTTCTCCTCTAACATGTACAGCAAAACGAGGTAGAAACTCACCATCAGTGAAAATCAAGTATACCGACAGCAAAAAAAAACGAGGGAAATTTGTTAAAAATCGTCAGAAGATGAGAATAGTGCATCAGATGCTGTGGGTGACAAAGCAAGCAGGCAAAAAATAAGTGATCCATGAGAATTGAAGGGTAAGGAGAACACGACAGAATAATACCAAAGATAGCGATCATCATTCGGGTGAAAAATCGCCTGTGAACTCTTGAATTGTGACAAAGCAAGCAGGCAAAAAATAAGCGATATGTGAGAATCGAAGAATACGGAAAACAAGGCAGAATAATATCGAAGGGTGAAAAATCGCCTGTGAAATCTCGAAATGTACCAATCGTCGCTGGAAAAAGCTGGAGTGGCAGACAAAACAGTGCTGATGAACAAGATGAAGATGAGGAACAAAGGCATGTAATCGCGACATTGATGTAATTTGCCTTATTTTTTAAATTTTAACTCATTTTTTTCAGAAACCTAATCGAAAGCCGATACGACGAAAAAAGTCGTCAAAATCAGAACATACAGTTGAGGAAACGACCATTCCTGAAATCATAACAGACGAAACCCGCCCCAACTACCTCAAGTACGAACGAATCGCAATAGCAGAGTTTCACCTGAAGACGATTCAGAGGATGCACCACGGACAATAAGTTGACAAAATCGACCATTGACTGAACAAATAGCCAGACCTGTTCACAATATAGGTAAGTACTTGTACATTGTGTTATTCAATTCTAATTTGAATTGATTTCAGTCGAGAATCAAATAACCAATGGCGGTTATTCCGCGGTTCATAGATCAGCACAACCAATACGCAATCGTCAAACCCCTAGTAGTTCCACACTTGTTGGGTCAGTAATACGATAGCATGCAAATTCGACAGCTAGTAATGATGCTGTACCATCATCCTTATCTTCAGCAATTAGAAGTCAAACATCAACATTTAGATCTCATGTTCAGGTTGATCATAAATATGATGAACCCGGTTCATCAACGATGCGCCATACAAGACGAATGCTATTTAGACATAAAAGGAATGTAAATGAGCTAGATATGTGCGACGAAGGTAATCCTTTGAAAGTTCCCACCATCAGTCGTAGAAAATATCTCATTGCGATTGAGAATACGAAATAATGTGAATAGCACTTTGAGGAACGAAACAAATGGAGAGGCTATGCTCATATAAACCCCATAGGAAATGATATGACCGCGTCCCTGAGGCTGATTGTCATTTCATTTACAATAATTTCCAATTTCTTCTCTCGTCAATTCGACGTCCAAACATGGACGCAAAATTTTACTGGTGCGTGAGATACGGTTCGGAATTTAGTCGTTTTTTCGGTTCGAAGCAACATGTTGACTGTAGTGAAAGTAATATTACACCTGGTATATAGATATCAATATTTTAAGCAGTCACATTGTAAATCGGAGCGAGCAACTCAATAAATAATGCAATATGCGTTCTTGCTGAAAAATGATGGGTTATCGATATGAAAGTGTTTTCTATCCCAAGTAACCATAAAGTTTTATTCGTATTCAAAGCTTTTTTTCTGATTTTGTGAAGTGTTATTTATAATAAAATGATATTTACGAGTGTATAAGCGTTTGTTTACTTTCTTGTGACCACCCATTGGATTCCCCTTAACCAGCTATGGAATCAAGGTCGCAGGAGTAGGTGCAAAAAGACACGTTGTTAGGTAGGCGATCGCAGGGCTTGTTGCGACATCGTGAACATCTGGATGTCCACTCCGGTTTTATCTTGTTCCTCAAAGGAATATGTAGTAATCGAGGAGCTATGGCTCAAAATGCCAGCGCGGCAACCACAAGAACTGTTCCCACCGCAATTGAAGATGCGATGCTTATGTTCAATAAACAAACAACACAGCTCTGGACGATATTCGTGCAAAATTAAATCTGTGCAAATCCAAATTCGAAAGTTTGGATGCCGCCAGCAAACAAAACATAACAAATTCGCAGAACTCAATGCGAAACTATTTTAATGTCGAGCCACAGGCAGAATTATCTTCACAATCGCAACCAGCTTCTCCTCCAATAGTAAGTATGTTTAGTCGGAAGTATTCAGCGCCATTCAATGTAAATCAAAACAATGATAACCAAAGTACAAATAAATCGCCGCCAGCGATAACGACAACGAAAGTGTATAGAATTAATGAAACTCCAATATTCGAAAGACGTAATATGAAAACGTTTTCCATATTCAAACGCTCTGATCCGGATGAAAATCTTGCAGCAAATAGTCCAAAGCCAGCTGGTCAAAATCTGGACGCTAGTAGTAGACATACGAAGCAATCGAAAACTCACGAACTACCAGATTCGCCGGCTGAAAAAACGTTTACATTCAAACAAAAAATTTCACCTACATCAGAACTTAAAGCGAGTCAAGGGTTTCAATCGAACACAGTACAGATGGCGTCGGGTGCGGAAACTGAAAAGAAATTTCATGCTAATCGGAAGCCAGTAAAATCATCTAATATATTCAATCAGAACTTTTTCAATTTAAAACGAACAACAAATTTGCTCCCCAAAAAGACGTCTAAAGATGTGCCTACTCATTCTACACCAAACAATACTAATAGTTCGACAATCAATCGCTTCACTTCAAGCCATCCCAGTCCGGAGAAGTTTACAAATCTACCGAATTGGGGAGCAAACGATTCACCTGTGCCATACAAACGCCCCGAATACTTGCCGTCCTCCTCGACAAGCACGGCAAAAACAAGTAATCGCATAAAAGTGCTTACGCCGGAGAGTATTCATCGTCTGAATGCCAAACTTACCGAACAAAAGTCACTAGCTGCAACCTCATCCGGCCGGCAATCAGGATTTGTCGCTGCTGCTCCTCTATCACCACCTTCTCATGCATTGAACTCTACACATTATGTCCGAAGTGGCAGCAGCAGCAATCATAATTTTAGAAATGTAAGTAATAACAATAGTATTATGGGGAATCAGCAACATAACTCACCGATTATAACTCAATTGCTCAATAATTCGATGACCAATAAAAATTTTTCATCTAATGCTCAAATCAAGCGTAGTAGCAATAATGAAACATCTGTTCATCAAAATCTTGGTGGCAGACACACGGAGCGGGGAGTAGGCGGGATAAGTAGAAAATATAATCCAAATTGAGGAGAGGAGAACAAGTTGAGTGCGAGGGAGTCGAGTTTGAGAGGTCGAGGAGAGGCGCCGTAATAACGTTGTTGGATACGCACGATTAATTTTCCTTGAATGACTCTACTTAGCTTCATGGAAATTTAACTTTCCATTGTGGATTAACGGACTAGGGGGAGTGCGTTAGGAACGGGGATCTGATCCGCATGGCCACGAGTACGCGATTCTGTCGGTTCGGTCGCTAAAACGCGGTGCTGTGTTAAATTTTCTTTTTGCATTTGTGCGGCGTTCGTTGAAGCTCTGTCGTTCTTGTGCATGATATGTTTTCTGCTTTGAATGAGCGCGATCGCGAGCGAGTTAGGGGAGTTTTGCGATTGACCTTGGCGGCGATCACGTCAGACGCGAAAAGGAACGGAAAAAAAGGAAAAGGAACAGAGGATTCGGAGAGTGTAGTGTTTTCACAGTGCGTTGGAGGACGGGAATAAAAAGAATTATAACCGCCACAGCACCTTGAAAAGAAATAAACTTTTTCCCATTTGATCCCGGCGCGATATCGAATTGTGAAGTGTTTGTGATTTGAACGGAAGAAAAGCAAACGCCCGCGCAGGCAGCGGAATACGGGATGAGTAAAAGTTAACGGTCACCAAGAACAACGGGTTCAATACAGTGCGCTATTCCGGGGATGTTGGAAAAAAAAACGGTTGTGTGAATAGCGTCTGCACTATTGTGTTCGCGGCGAAACGCTTGCAAAATCCGACGAGATATGAAGCGTCGCTTGCTTTTGACGTGGAAGATGCAAGTCGGTGTTTTGTGGTGCTCGCCTGTTTTGTGTGCGGAAAGTGCGAGATTTTCAAGTGTACGCTCCGCTTGTGGCTGTTTTGTTGCCAATTAGTGTAGACAAATTATCTCCACGCGCTTTGTGCTTTAATTGCCATACACATTTTGTGGAGTCCACATGGATGTTGCAACCACTTTTCCTTTCTCATTGGCTACCACACACCCTATACTTGCTTCCGCAGCCTTGAGACACTTAATTTTGTGAATACTACACCAAAGTTTCGGGTTTTGGTTCTCATTCCGCAAGGACTTTGGTGCTGGGCAATTTATTGGGTTGGACTTCATCGCGTAACAACGGCCGGTGCCAGACGAGGAACGCCAGTTAGGATTTGGTGCGTGCGCTCAAGTCAAGGACATGACGAATATTACACTGGGGATGAAAACGATGATGTTTGGCGAATGCATTGTGTGTGAAAATAGGCGGAGGAAGCCTTGAAACCTGATCCCCCGTCTCCTGTACCTGCCTATAAAGCGAAATTACGGACATTTTTTCTTTTTTGTACACGAATTGAATCTAAACGATTGCTCGCGGAATGTTTATATCAAACCTAATGGCTTTACACTGCATAGATTCAGCATGATTTTTAAAGGTTGCAGCACCGTTTCACCGAATTGTTACCTGTAGTGATTGTATCGGGCGATTCTGATTTAAATTATTCCGGCAATACTTTTTTAAGATTGATGATTGTGATAATTCTTTTTTTTGTGTCCCATGTCCAGCAATTTAGAGGATACCTGCACCCATCGAGCGCTCGACGGACCATGCAGGTGAGTACCCTTTTAATTTAAATATACTATTAAAATATTTTTTTATTATAAAATTTACTTATATTATATATTATTTAGCTAATTTTACAATGTTATAAAAAAAAAAGTTTGAAAAGAAATAACATTTTTATTGTCTCCTACGTTTTCATTACAATTACTACATGCACATTATAGCAACCTTATTTAAGGCGCTATGTAATGAATGCAAACAATAAGGAAATATTCTTTGAGATTTATGTTCGGTGAAAGTAACGTAGATGAGACTTCAACGGATAACTGAAGAGTAAAAAAAATAGAATACTAAATATTTAGAGCTTTTGATACCAATAGTAGCAAAAAAAAAGGAAAAGTTGATTGTTTTTTTTCGTTATTTTTTTATATAATTTAGAGGTCTGGTTTATTATTAGTTTAATATATTTTTCGTTATGAAATAAAAATGGATTAATACCGTACCCAATGGTCTTTCCTTTCTCCCGACTCTGACCGGGTATAGGACTCGGTATGGTGGCAGGCTGCCCCCCAAAACCATGAGCCAGCCACTGGGTACTTATTAATCCCTTTTTCTGTTTCAGGTGACTTTTTGGGTTGAGTGGCCCAAGCAGAGTGCCTTTTTATGGCAGAGAGTTATGCAATCAAATTGTATAATTCTATGGCATAAATTGGTCACCGGGGTACTCCCCTTCTGATGGGAAAGTTCATGCAATTCAAGTTGTATGAGTTTTCCACTCAGAAGAGGAATATCTGGCCACTTCAACAAGATATCTATGGATTTATTCCGGTTGGGTGGGTGCGAAGGGGCTCCACCATCACCCGTTTGCCCCTCTTTCATTTGTGGGCCATGAACTTCGTCGGGTAATGACGAGGTCACCCCAAGTTCGCCTTTCTTTTCAGGTTCCACTTGTTCTCGTAACAAGTTCCATCTCCCTCTGTGAGGTTATCTACAAATTTTGCGACTTCGGTCGCCTTTTGATCTGTTGTCCAATTCGTGAATGTTAAAAATCGTCAGAAGATGAGAATAGTGCATCAGATGCTGTGGGTGACAAAGCAAGCAGGCAAAAAATAAGTGATCCATGAGAATTGAAGGGTAAGGAGAACACGACAGAATAATACCAAAGATAGCGATCATCATTCGGGTGAAAAATCGCCTGTGAACTCTTGAATTGTGACAAAGCAAGCAGGCAAAAAATAAGCGATATGTGAGAATCGAAGAATACGGAAAACAAGGCAGAATAATATCGAAGCGTGAAAAATCGCCTGTGAAATCTCGAAATGTACCAATCGACGCTGGAAAAAGCTGGAGTGGCAGACAAAACAGTGCTGATGAACAAGATGAAGATGAGGAACAAAGGCATGTAATCGCGACATTGATGTAATTTGCCTTATTTTTTAAATTTTAACTCATTTTTTTCAGAAACCTAATCGAAAGCCGATACGACGAAAAAAGTCGTCAAAATCAGAACATACAGTTGAGGAAACGACCATTCCTGAAATCATAACAAACAGACGAAACCCGCCCCAACTACCTCAAGTACGAACGAATCGCAATAGCAGAGTTTCACCTGAAGACGATTCAGAGGATGCACCACGGACAATAAGTTGACAAAATCGACCATTGACGGAACAAATAGCCAGACCTGTTCACAATATAGGTAAGTACTTGTACATTGTGTTATTCAATTCTAATTTGAATTGATTTCAGTCGAGAATCAAATAACCAATGGCGGTTATTCTGCGGTTCATAGATCAGCACAACCAATACGCAATCGTCAAACCCCTAGTAGTTCCACACTTGTTGGGTCAGTAATACGATAGCATGCAAAATCGACAGCTAGTAATGATGCTGTACCATCATCCTTATCTTCAGCAATTAGAAGTCAAACATCAACATTTAGATCTCATGTTCAGGTTGATCATAAATATGATGAACCCGGTTCATCAACGATGCGCCATACAAGACGAATGCTATTTAGACATAAAAGGAATGTAAATGAGCTAGATATGTGCGACGAAGGTAATCCTTTGAAAGTTCCCACCATCAGTCGTAGAAAATATCTCATTGCGATTGAGAATACGAAATAATGTGAATAGCACTTTGAGGAACGAAACAAATGGAGGACTATGCTCATATAAACCCCATAGGAAATGATATGACCGCGTCCCTGAGGCTGATTGTCATTTCATTTACAATAATTTCCAATTTCTTCTCTCGTCAATTCGACGTCCAAACATGGACGCAAAATTTTACTGGTGCGTGAGATACGGTTCGGAATTTAGTCGTTTTTTCGGTTCGAAGCAACATGTTGACTGTAGTGAAAGTAATATTACACCTGGTATATAGATATCAATATTTTAAGCAGTCACATTGTAAATCGGAGCGAGCAACTCAATAAATAATGCAATATGCGTTCTTGCTGAAAAATGATGGGTTATCGATATGAAAGTGTTTTCTATCCCAAGTAGCCATAAAGTTTTATTCGTATTCAAAGCTTTTTTTCTGATTTTGTGAAGTGTTATTTATAATAAAATGATATTTACGAGTGTATAAGCGTTTGTTTACTTTCTTGTGACCACCCATTGGATTCCCCTTAACCAGCTATGGAATCAAGGTCGCAGGATTAGGTGCAAAAAGACACGTTGTTAGGTAGGCGATCGCAGGGCTTGTTGCGACATCGTGAACATCTGGATGTCCACTCCGGTTTTATCTTATTCCTCAAAGGAATATGTAGTAATCGAGGAGCTATGGCTCAAAATGCCAGCGCGGCAACCACAAGAACTGTTCCCACCGCAATTGAAGATGCGATGCTTATGTTCAATAAACAAACAACACAGCTCTGGACGATATTCGTGCAAAATTAAATCTGTGCAAATCCAAATTCGAAAGTTTGGATGCCGCCAGCAAACAAAACATAACAAATTCGCAGAACTCAATGCGAAACTATTTTAATGTCGAGCCACAGGCGGAATTATCTTCACAATCGCAACCAGCTTCTCCTCCAATAGTAAGTATGTTTAGTCGGAAGTATTCAGCGCCATTCGATGTAAATCAAAACAATGATAACCAAAGTACAAATAAATCGCCGCCAGCGATAACGACAACGAAAGTGTATAGAATTAATGAAACTCCAATATTCGAAAGACGTAATATGAAAACGTTTTCCATATTCAAACGCTCTGATTCGGATGAAAATCTTGCAGCAAATAGTCCAAAGCCAGCTGGTCAAAATCTGGACGCTAGTAGTAGACATACGAAGCAATCGAAAACTCACGAACTACCAGATTCGCCGGCTGAAAAAACGTTTACATTCAAACAAAAAATTTCACCTACATCAGAACTTAAAGCGAGTCAAGGGTTTCAATCGAACACAGTACAGATGGCGTCGGGTGCGGAAACTGAAAAGAAATTTCATGCTAATCGGAAGCCAGTAAAATCATCTAATATATTCAATCAGAACTTTTTCAATTTAAAACGAACAACAAATTTGCTCCCCAAAAAGACGTCTAAAGATGTGCCTACTCATTCTACACCAAACAATACTAATAGTTCGACAATCAATCGCTTCACTTCAAGCCATCCCAGTCCGGAGAAGTTTACAAATCTACCGAATTGGGGAGCAAACGATTCACCTGTGCCATACAAACGCCCCGAATACTTGCCGTCCTCCTCGACAAGCACGGCAAAAACAAGTAATCGCATAAAAGTGCTTACGCCGGAGAGTATTCATCGTCTGAATGCCAAACTTACCGAACAAAAGTCACTAGCTGCAACCTCATCCGGCCGGCAATCAGGATTTGTCGCTGCTGCTCCTCTATCACCACCTTCTCATGCATTGAACTCTACACATTATGTCCGAAGTGGCAGCAGCAGCAATCATAATTTTAGAAATGTAAGTAATAACAATAGTATTATGGGGAATCAGCAACATAACTCACCGATTATAACTCAATTGCTCAATAATTCGATGACCAATAAAAATTTTTCATCTAATGCTCAAATCAAGCGTAGTAGCAATAATGAAACATCTGTTCATCAAAATCTTGGTGGCAGACACACGGAGCGGGGAGTAGGCGGGATAAGTAGAAAATATAATCCAAATTGAGGAGAGGAGAACAAGTTGAGTGCGAGGGAGTCGAGTTTGAGAGGTCGAGGAGAGGCGTCGTAATAACGTTGTTGGATACGCACGATTCATTTTCCTTGAATGACTCTACTTAGCTTCATGGAAATTTAACTTTCCATTGTGGATTAACGGACTAGGGGGAGTGCGTTAGGAACGGGGATTTGATCCGCATGGCCACGAGTACGCGATTCTGTCGGTTCGGTCGCTAAAACGCGGTGCTGTGTTAAATTTTCTTTTTGCATTTGTGCGGCGTTCGTTGAAGCTCTGTCGTTCTTGTGCATGATATGTTTTCTGCTTTGAATGAGCGCGATCGCGAGCGAGTTAGGGGAGTTTTGCGATTGACCTTGGCGGCGATCACGTCAGACGCGAAAAGGAACGGAAAAAAAAGGAAAAGGAACAGAGGATTCGGAGAGTGTAGTGTTTTCACAGTGCGTTGGAGGACGGGAATAAAAAGAATTATAACCGCCACAGCACCTTGAAAAGAAATAAACTTTTTCCCATTTGATCCCGGCGCGATATCGAATTGTGAAGTGTTTGTGATTTGAACGGAAGAAAAGCAAACGCCCGCGCAGGCAGCGGAATACGGGATGAGTAAAAGTTAACGGTCACCAAGAACAACGGGTTCAATACAGTGCGCTATTCCGGGGATGTTGGAAAAAAAAACGGTTGTGTGAATAGCGTCTGCACTATTGTGTTCGCGGCGAAACGCTTGCAAAATCCGACGAGATATGAAGCGTCGCTTGCTTTTGACGTGGAAGATGCAAGTCGGTGTTTTGTGGTGCTCGCCTGTTTTGTGTGCGGAAAGTGCGAGATTTTCAAGTGTACGCTCCGCTTGTGGCTGTTTTGTTGCCAATTAGTGTAGACAAATTATCTCCACGCGCTTTGTGCTTTAATTGCCATACACATTTTGTGGAGTCCACATGGATGTTGCAACCACTTTTCCTTTCTCATTGGCTACCACACACCCTATACTTGCTTCCGCAGCCTTGAGACACTTAATTTTGTGAATACTACACCAAAGTTTCGGGTTTTGGTTCTCATTCCGCAAGGACTTTGG
The DNA here is from genome assembly GCA_963969285.1 of Odontomyia ornata. NCBI lineage: Eukaryota > Metazoa > Arthropoda > Insecta > Diptera > Stratiomyidae > Odontomyia > Odontomyia ornata. The sequence continues at coordinate 60,211,417 of OZ017741.1, read as the reverse complement.
TGCTGGGCAATTTATTGGGTTGGACTTCATCGCGTAACAACGGCCGGTGCCAGACGAGGAACGCCAGTTAGGATTTGGTGCGTGCGCTCAAGTCAAGGACATGACGAATATTACACTGGGGATGAAAACGATGATGTTTGGCGAATGCATTGTGTGTGAAAATAGGCGGAGGAAGCCTTGAAACCTGATCCCCCGTCTCCTGTACCTGCCTATAAAGCGAAATTACGGACATTTTTTCTTTTTTGTACACGAATTGAATCTAAACGATTGCTCGCGGAATGTTTATATCAAACCTAATGGCTTTACACTGCATAGATTCAGCATGATTTTTAAAGGTTGCAGCACCGTTTCACCGAATTGTTACCTGTAGTGATTGTATCGGGCGATTCTGATTTAAATTATTCCGGCAATACTTTTTTAAGATTGATGATTGTGATAATTCTTTTTTTTGTGTCCCATGTCCAGCAATTTAGAGGATACCTGCACCCATCGAGCGCTCGACGGACCATGCAGGTGAGTACCCTTTTAATTTAAATATACTATTAAAATATTTTTTTATTATAAAATTTACTTATATTATATATTATTTAGCTAATTTTACAATGTTATAAAAAAAAAAGTTTGAAAAGAAATAACATTTTTATTGTCTCCTACGTTTTCATTACAATTACTACATGCACATTATAGCAACCTTATTTAAGGCGCTATGTAATGAATGCAAACAATAAGGAAATATTCTTTGAGATTTATGTTCGGTGAAAGTAACGTAGATGAGACTTCAACGGATAACTGAAGAGTAAAAAAAATAGAATACTAAATATTTAGAGCTTTTGATACCAATAGTAGCAAAAAAAAAGGAAAAGTTGATTGTTTTTTTTCGTTATTTTTTTATATAATTTAGAGGTCTGGTTTATTATTAGTTTAATATATTTTTCGTTATGAAATAAAAATGGATTAATACCGTACCCAATGGTCTTTCCTTTCTCCCGACTCTGACCGGGTATAGGACTCGGTATGGTGGCAGGCTGCCCCCCAAAACCATGAGCCAGCCACTGGGTACTTATTAATCCCTTTTTCTGTTTCAGGTGACTTTTTGGGTTGAGTGGCCCAAGCAGAGTGCCTTTTTATGGCAGAGAGTTATGCAATCAAATTGTATAATTCTATGGCATAAATTGGTCACCGGGGTACTCCCCTTCTGATGGGAAAGTTCATGCAATTCAAGTTGTATGAGTTTTCCACTCAGAAGAGGAATATCTGGCCACTTCAACAAGATATCTATGGATTTATTCCGGTTGGGTGGGTGCGAAGGGGCTCCACCATCACCCGTTTGCCCCTCTTTCATTTGTGGGCCATGAACTTCGTCGGGTAATGACGAGGTCACCCCAAGTTCGCCTTTCTTTTCAGGTTCCACTTGTTCTCGTAACAAGTTCCATCTCCCTCTGTGAGGTTATCTACAAATTTTGCGACTTCGGTCGCCTTTTGATCTGTTGTCCAATTCGTGAATGTTAAAAATCGTCAGAAGATGAGAATAGTGCATCAGATGCTGTGGGTGACAAAGCAAGCAGGCAAAAAATAAGTGATCCATGAGAATTGAAGGGTAAGGAGAACACGACAGAATAATACCAAAGATAGCGATCATCATTCGGGTGAAAAATCGCCTGTGAACTCTTGAATTGTGACAAAGCAAGCAGGCAAAAAATAAGCGATATGTGAGAATCGAAGAATACGGAAAACAAGGCAGAATAATATCGAAGGGTGAAAAATCGCCTGTGAAATCTCGAAATGTACCAATCGACGCTGGAAAAAGCTGGAGTGGCAGACAAAACAGTGCTGATGAACAAGATGAAGATGAGGAACAAAGGCATGTAATCGCGACATTGATGTAATTTGCCTTATTTTTTAAATTTTAACTCATTTTTTTCAGAAACCTAATCGAAAGCCGATACGACGAAAAAAGTCGTCAAAATCAGAACATACAGTTGAGGAAACGACCATTCCTGAAATCATAACAAACAGACGAAACCCGCCCCAACTACCTCAAGTACGAACGAATCGCAATAGCAGAGTTTCACCTGAAGACGATTCAGAGGATGCACCACGGACAATAAGTTGACAAAATCGACCATTGACGGAACAAATAGCCAGACCTGTTCACAATATAGGTAAGTACTTGTACATTGTGTTATTCAATTCTAATTTGAATTGATTTCAGTCGAGAATCAAATAACCAATGGCGGTTATTCTGCGGTTCATAGATCAGCACAACCAATACGCAATCGTCAAACCCCTAGTAGTTCCACACTTGTTGGGTCAGTAATACGATAGCATGCAAATTCGACAGCTAGTAATGATGCTGTACCATCATCCTTATCTTCAGCAATTAGAAGTCAAACATCAACATTTAGATCTCATGTTCAGGTTGATCATAAATATGATGAACCCGGTTCATCAACGATGCGCCATACAAGACGAATGCTATTTAGACATAAAAGGAATGTAAATGAGCTAGATATGTGCGACGAAGGTAATCCTTTGAAAGTTCCCACCATCAGTCGTAGAAAATATCTCATTGCGATTGAGAATACGAAATAATGTGAATAGCACTTTGAGGAACGAAACAAATGGAGGACTATGCTCATATAAACCCCATAGGAAATGATATGACCGCGTCCCTGAGGCTGATTGTCATTTCATTTACAATAATTTCCAATTTCTTCTCTCGTCAATTCGACGTCCAAACATGGACGCAAAATTTTACTGGTGCGTGAGATACGGTTCGGAATTTAGTCGTTTTTTCGGTTCGAAGCAACATGTTGACTGTAGTGAAAGTAATATTACACCTGGTATATAGATATCAATATTTTAAGCAGTCACATTGTAAATCGGAGCGAGCAACTCAATAAATAATGCAATATGCGTTCATGCTGAAAAATGATGGGTTATCGATATGAAAGTGTTTTCTATCCCAAGTAGCCATAAAGTTTTATTCGTATTCAAAGCTTTTTTTCTGATTTTGTGAAGTGTTATTTATAATAAAATGATATTTACGAGTGTATAAGCGTTTGTTTACTTTCTTGTGACCACCCATTGGATTCCCCTTAACCAGCTATGGAATCAAGGTCGCAGGAGTAGGTGCAAAAAGACACGTTGTTAGGTAGGCGATCGCAGGGCTTGTTGCGACATCGTGAACATCTGGATGTCCACTCCGGTTTTATCTTGTTCCTCAAAGGAATATGTAGTAATCGAGGAGCTATGGCTCAAAATGCCAGCGCGGCAACCACAAGAACTGTTCCCACCGCAATTGAAGATGCGATGCTTATGTTCAATAAACAAACAACACAGCTCTGGACGATATTCGTGCAAAATTAAATCTGTGCAAATCCAAATTCGAAAGTTTGGATGCCGCCAGCAAACAAAACATAACAAATTCGCAGAACTCAATGCGAAACTATTTTAATGTCGAGCCACAGGCGGAATTATCTTCACAATCGCAACCAGCTTCTCCTCCAATAGTAAGTATGTTTAGTCGGAAGTATTCAGCGCCATTCGATGTAAATCAAAACAATGATAACCAAAGTACAAATAAATCGCCGCCAGCGATAACGACAACGAAAGTGTATAGAATTAATGAAACGTAATATGAAAACGTTTTCCATATTCAAACGCTCTGATTCGGATGAAAATCTTGCAGCAAATAGTCCAAAGCCAGCTGGTCAAAATCTGGACGCTAGTAGTAGACATACGAAGCAATCGAAAACTCACGAACTACCAGATTCGCCGGCTGAAAAAACGTTTACATTCAAACAAAAAATTTCACCTACATCAGAACTTAAAGCGAGTCAAGGGTTTCAATCGAACACAGTACAGATGGCGTCGGGTGCGGAAACTGAAAAGAAATTTCATGCTAATCGGAAGCCAGTAAAATCATCTAATATATTCAATCAGAACTTTTTCAATTTAAAACGAACAACAAATTTGCTCCCCAAAAAGACGTCTAAAGATGTGCCTACTCATTCTACACCAAACAATACTAATAGTTCGACAATCAATCGCTTCACTTCAAGCCATCCCAGTCCGGAGAAGTTTACAAATCTACCGAATTGGGGAGCAAACGATTCACCTGTGCCATACAAACGCCCCGAATACTTGCCGTCCTCCTCGACAAGCACGGCAAAAACAAGTAATCGCATAAAAGTGCTTACGCCGGAGAGTATTCATCGTCTGAATGCCAAACTTACCGAACAAAAGTCACTAGCTGCAACCTCATCCGGCCGGCAATCAGGATTTGTCGCTGCTGCTCCTCTATCACCACCTTCTCATGCATTGAACTCTACACATTATGTCCGAAGTGGCAGCAGCAGCAATCATAATTTTAGAAATGTAAGTAATAACAATAGTATTATGGGGAATCAGCAACATAACTCACCGATTATAACTCAATTGCTCAATAATTCGATGACCAATAAAAATTTTTCATCTAATGCTCAAATCAAGCGTAGTAGCAATAATGAAACATCTGTTCATCAAAATCTTGGTGGCAGACACACGGAGCGGGGAGTAGGCGGGATAAGTAGAAAATATAATCCAAATTGAGGAGAGGAGAACAAGTTGAGTGCGAGGGAGTCGAGTTTGAGAGGTCGAGGAGAGGCGTCGTAATAACGTTGTTGGATACGCACGATTAATTTTCCCTGAATGACTCTACTTAGCTTCATGGAAATTTAACTTTCCATTGTGGATTAACGGACTAGGGGGAGTGCGTTAGGAACGGGGATCTGATCCGCATGGCCACGAGTACGCGATTCTGTCGGTTCGGTCGCTAAAACGCGGTGCTGTGTTAAATTTTCTTTTTGCATTTGTGCGGCGTTCGTTGAAGCTCTGTCGTTCTTGTGCATGATATGTTTTCTGCTTTGAATGAGCGCGATCGCGAGCGAGTTAGGGGAGTTTTGCGATTGACCTTGGCGGCGATCACGTCAGACGCGAAAAGGAACGGAAAAAAAGGAAAAGGAACAGAGGATTCGGAGAGTGTAGTGTTTTCACAGTGCGTTGGAGGACGGGAATAAAAAGGATTATAACCGCCACAGCACCTTGAAAAGAAATAAACTTTTTCCCATTTGATCCCGGCGCGATATCGAATTGTGAAGTGTTTGTGATTTGAACGGAAGAAAAGCAAACGCCCGCGCAGGCAGCGGAATACGGGATGAGTGAAAGTTAACGGTCACCAAGAACAACGGGTTCAATACAGTGCGCTATTCCGGGGATGTTGGAAAAAAAAACGGTTGTGTGAATAGCGTCTGCACTAATGTGTTCGCCGCGAAACGCTTGCAAAATCCGACGAGATATGAAGCGTCGCTTGCTTTTGACGTGGAAGATGCAAGTCGGTGTTTTGTGGTGCTCGCCTGTTTTGTGTGCGGAAAGTGCGAGATTTTCAAGTGTACGCTCCGCTTGTGGCTGTTTTGTTGCCAATTAGTGTAGACAAATTATCTCCACGCGCTTTGTGCTTTAATTGCCATACACATTTTGTGGAGTCCACATGGATGTTGCAACCACTTTTCCTTTCTCATTGGCTACCACACACCCTATACTTGCTTCCGCAGCCTTGAGACACTTAATTTTGTGAATACTACACCAAAGTTTCGGGTTTTGGTTCTCATTCCGCAAGGACTTTGGTGCTGGGCAATTTATTGGGTTGGACTTCATCGCGTAACAACGGCCGGTGCCAGACGAGGAACACCAGTTAGGATTTGGTGCGTGCGCTCAAGTCAAGAACATGACGAATATTACACTGGGGATGAAAACGATGATGTTTGGCGAATGCATTGTGTGTGAAAATAGGCGGAGGAAGCCTTGAAACCTGATCCCCCGTCTCCTGTACCTGCCTATAAAGCGAAATTACGGACATTTTTTCTTTTTTGTACACGAATTGAATCTAAACGATTGCTCGCGGAATGTTTATATCAAACCTAATGGCTTTACACTGCATAGATTCAGCATGATTTTTAAAGGTTGCAGCACCGTTTCACCGAGTTGTTACCTGTAGTGATTGTATCGGGCGATTCTGATTTAAATTATTCCGGCAATACTTTTTTAAGATTGATGATTGTGATAATTCTTTTTTTTGTGTCCCATGTCCAGCAATTTAGAGGATACCTGCACCCATCGAGCGCTCGACGGACCATGCAGGTGAGTACCCTTTTAATTTAAATATACTATTAAAATATTTTTTTATTATAAAATTTACTTATATTATATATTATTTAGCTAATTTTACAATGTTATAAAAAAAAAAGTTTGAAAAGAAATAACATTTTTATTGTCTCCTACGTTTTCATTACAATTACTACATGCACATTATAGCAACCTTATTTAAGGCGCTATGTAATGAATGCAAACAATAAGGAAATATTCTTTGAGATTTATGTTCGGTGAAAGTAACGTAGATGAGACTTCAACGGATAACTGAAGAGTAAAAAAAATAGAATACTAAATATTTAGAGCTTTTGATACCAATAGTAGCAAAAAAAAAGGAAAAGTTGATTGTTTTTTTTCGTTATTTTTTTATATAATTTAGAGGTCTGGTTTATTATTAGTTTAATATATTTTTCGTTATGAAATAAAAATGGATTAATACCGTACCCAATGGTCTTTCCTTTCTCCCGACTCTGACCGGGTATAGGACTCGGTATGGTGGCAGGCTGCCCCCCAAAACCATGAGCCAGCCACTGGGTACTTATTAATCCCTTTTTCTGTTTCAGGTGACTTTTTGGGTTGAGTGGCCCAAGCAGAGTGCCTTTTTATGGCAGAGAGTTATGCAATCAAATTGTATAATTCTATGGCATAAATTGGTCACCGGGGTACTCCCCTTCTGATGGGAAAGTTCATGCAATTCAAGTTGTATGAGTTTTCCACTCAGAAGAGGAATATCTGGCCACTTCAACAAGATATCTATGGATTTATTCCGGTTGGGTGGGTGCGAAGGGGCTCCACCATCACCCGTTTGCCCCTCTTTCATTTGTGGGCCATGAACTTTGTCGGGTAATGACGAGGTCACCCCAAGTTCGCCTTTCTTTTCAGGTTCCACTTGTTCTCGTAACAAGTTCCATCTCCCTCTGTGAGGTTATCTACAAATTTTGCGACTTCGGTCGCCTTTTGATCTGTTGTCCAATTCGTGAATGCGAAATTTTTTGTAGTGGGTCCTCGTGCTGGGGAAATGAACCCGCCCCACGACACCGCAACGCTAGCCTGCCAGCGCATTCACGCGTCTCCAGAGGAGGGCATTCTCGGCAGATACCGACACCTTCCTCTGCCGAGGCAGCAGAACATCGCTGCAGTCCTTTACGGACATTTTTTAAACTTCATATTCACTACAAGGTCCACGCTTCAAACAGTGCTCATTAGACTTGGGGTGACCTCGTCATTACCCGACGAAGTTCATGGCCCACAAATGAAAGAGGGGCAAACGGGTGATGGTGGAGCCCCTTCGCACCCACCCAACCGGAATAAATCCATATATATTCTGTTGCAGTGGCCAGGTATTCCTCTTCTGAGTGGAAAACTCATACAACTTGAATTGCATGAACTTTCCCATCAGAAGGGGAGTACCCCGGTGACCAATTTATGCCATAGAATTATACAATTTGAATGCATAGCTCTATGCCATAAAGAGGCACTCTGCTTGGGCCACTCAACCCGCAAGGTCACCTGAAACAAAGAAAAAAAAGGATTAAATTCCACCCGGTGGCTGGCTCATGGTTTTAGGGGGCAGCCTGCCACCGTACCGAGTCCTATACCCGGTCAGAGTGATCGGAAAGGAAAGACCAAAATTGTTATTTACTCAAACATTATTATTTTCAAAAATTCTTTAAACATAACTCGACGATAACAAATTCTTCAGTACCTTACGTTAATAATTTCAGTGTTTAGCATACTTCACAGATAAATAATTGCGTCATTCTCTTTGTAAGATTCATTTACTCTAAAAGAAAACAACCTCTAAATTTTGCGAATAAATTTTTCATGCAATAAATATATATATACCAAAAAGGGTAACAAAAAAGGCACTTACCCGCAGGGTCCTCCGAGCGCTCGATGAAGAATGCGGGGGTCCACTGAAACGTACTTTAATTTTTAAATTTAAAATTTATTTAGGTCGTTTTCAATACGGTCTATATAAAAAAAATTATTTTTTTCTCGATTACTAAATACTACGCAAAAATATCCTCCTTTCTCTCGGACACGCCAGGTTAGAATCAAATCCAATAAGATGCACGTGGCTCTATTTTTGCACCCACACGAAACATAAACACTCCGAAATTCGAGTGTAGGAAAGACGGAAAATCTTTTGACGCCGATCAAAATGCACAACCGCGTGTGAAATAGGAAACGTGCTGCACAATACACGAATAAGTGGAAAATTGCTACAAAATTGCGTTTAACTAGTTTAGGTTCACGGGGAAATTAATTAGCCGAAATGCTAGGAAAGTCACAAATTTTCAATCAATTAAAAATTAGGGCCGTGTAAATTATTGCACTGTGTCGCTGTTTGATGTTTAAACAATTCAAAATTGCAATTTCCCACGCGTAAAATCCACATCAAAACGCCCCTAACTCAACTCTCAATCCCTTATGGTTTATTCTGATCAAGTGAACGAATCAAATGTCAATCGAATAAATTGTTCAACTACTAATTACCGGCCGTTGTAGCGGAAGGATGTAGTTTTGACAGTTCCGTTTTATAGAACCTGGCGGTTAGCTTTTGACGATCGCACTGCGATTCGTATAAGTATTACTGAAATTGGGGATAAATTTCGTATACCAGCCATGGGATTCGGTTCCCAGCTGTGTCATCATTTTTTCAAAACTTCCCAAAGGTATTGCGAATTTCCCGCAAACATTGAACAGGCGAGGAAGGGAAACGTTTAATTTTGGGTTAAGATAGATATCAACCGCAGTGGCACACTGTTATATTAAACTGTCACAAGAAATCTCGATGTCAACGGTCAACACTTGTTTTATTTAGAAACATTCAAAATTGAACTCAAATCAGACCGCAATAAAATTTCATATCACTCGGATAAAATTCAAAAAAATATCTTGCACTTAGTATTTTATTCTCAAAACACTTTTTATTATTCAAATCACTAGTTTTGCACTCGGGCTATTATTCAAAGTAATTTCCACGTCACTTGCCAATATATCATTCCACGTAAAAAAATTTACAACAAACATTAAAGCACTTCTTTTTTATTTGATTTATTTTTTATATTATTTCCCGACGAAGCATGCCATATGGTCGCGTTATATAACGTTTTTCAGCACAGAAATTTACTTTTCAGAACATTGGTCACTGGGGAACAACCATCGGAAGATGCTTTCAACATTTTTACTACTGAACCATTTTTATCTCTCTGAAGATCAGATCAAACCACACACACGGTTTAAATTCAGGTTTGCACATTAGATTCACGTTAGTATTCCCGTTACTTATAGGTTGGTAGTGCACTCACGAAGCACGGAAAAAGAGAAATCTAATCGAGTTTTACTCGAGCCTCGACTCAATCATGATTTTTCCATTACTGAATTTCGGACGCGTCGATTCGAACCAAATTTAAGCGAAATAAAATTGAATCTGTTCGTTTCGCGTGGGCATTGTGTGACAAGCTCTCATTGATCAAGGAATTTTGACCCCGCATGCTATCAGTTGTACGTGTACGGCATGTTGCGATGATGAAACGACTCCTCTCGAAATTAAAGATATCTATACAAGGCAAATAGAACGATTGAAACGTGAACGTGATGCAGCCATGCTTGCCGCAAGAGTTCGTGCCACGGTGGAAGATGTAACTCGAGGCGAAATTACAGGCGCCGAATTGGTGGAAAGAAAGAAGTGTGCAAATCGCAATCGAGATGCGCTAGCCGAATGTTCACTGTGCCGTCGTACGCCATACTCTTCAACATTCTCCCAACGGAAAGATTGCAATGCGCATCAGGTAGAATGTTCCCGGGATCCGGAAAGCCAACAACGAATCATGCTTCTAGTTGACGATCAGGCATAATAGATATAAGTGGGAGAGAAACACCAAAATGAAAGTGAGTTCAAAACTGGAAATGCGTGATAGGTGTTAGGTAATCTTTTTTTTTGTTTTTAGATAAATCGTCTATTATTAATTATAATTATATAAAATGGAGAAAAAAAATTGAGAAATAGGTACTGTATCGGGAACTATTAAACTAATTAATTTTTACATTTTAGGTGAAAATATATAAAGCAAAAAACAAACAATTGTAAATGGATATTTATAAATAAATAGAAATCATCTAAAACAAAACGTTCTTAGGGCAAATTCTGAAGTGTTTTCAACATCAACACGATAAAAAAAGAAAATTGAATAGAAACAATTGTAAGTCAGCATGAACACTTAGAGCGATACGGGGGAAAAATTTGAGTCGGATAATTTACACACAAAAAAAAATCATAGATATTCGAGACCTAGCGATTATTTTCGTTATCAACTTTTACACTTTGAATACCTTTACAACAAATTGGTCTTATTTTATTGCCAGTGTGTACGTTGAAACGAGACAAAAATAAAGAAATTTCTATAAACATGAAAAAATAACCAACAAAAACTTGAAGATATTGTTTCTGTTGTGTGTCTTGTAACAGTTGTGTTGGCTGTGCCTGTTCTTGTGGTTGCTGCGCTGGCTTTTTGAGCCATAACTCCTCGATTACTAAAACCTATAATTCTGCTTTTATGAGCCCAGTATCTTAGAGCGTTCTTTTTGACCCTATCGGCGAGATACTGAAGTGACAGTTACTCAGAATTTTTTTTGAATGCGTCGTATTATATTGAATTTTTTTTTATCTCTGAGAGCTGATCATGATTTTTTGGACTAGATGTTCACGAAAAGGACTAGTTCACATTATATTGTGTGCCCCCTTATACCGATGTGTTAAACATTGTCTGGGTGGCACAAAGGACCAAGCGACGTAATGTGAATGCAGATCGCACGAGCGTTGTGTGACGAAGAAAGAGTGATGGAGAGAGTAGTAGGGAATAGAGGTATTAAAAAAAAACAAAGTGTAATTTAATTAAGGTTATCATTAATATAATTAAATGCTTTAAAATACGGAATTCGTTTTTCTTTTTTTATTTTCCAGCTGCACAAACCTTTGCTTACGAGTATATATTTAAGTTGTTGCAATTGATTAGTGTCTGCAAGGGTCTATCTTATATAATTTTTCCATTCATGAATGTATTACCAAGGCAAAATATAAATACATGCTAGGCTTCCAACTCAAAAAGTCAAATCAATAAGCTCATCATTTGAATAGTTAATGCCGGGAAAACATTATTGGAATCGGGAGTGCATGTATATATATGATTTTCAAATTCCAAATAAGTACACATTAAATCTAGCAAACGAACAATTTTTCTGTATGGATCAAAATCTACAACAAGGTAAAAGAAAACAAATATAGTACCTCATTTATTAAAAATTAAAGTTTATAGAGTAACTCATATCGTTATTTCAAAGCGGAATAGAAAAGATTGCTGCTAGCAATGTTTGAACCTGCTCGAAACAGTTTTCCTACACAGCAAAACGAGGTAGAAACTCACAATTGGATGAAAATTCAAATAGACCGACAGCAAAAAAACGAGGGAAATTGGCTAAAAAATTGCTAGAGTCGTCAGAAGATGAGAATGATGCATCAGATGTTCGCAGTGACAAAGTAAGCAGACAAAAAGGACTAAATGTATACCACCGAAATGTAAGGAGAACACAGCAAAATAATAACGAAGATAGGGTGAAAAATCACCTGTGAAATTTCGAAATGTACCAAATCGTCATTATGAGTCCGATCATAGTTATCACTAAACATCAGAGTCCCGGAGAGCAGATATAGAGTCTGATACCGAACAAGAAATAGCACGACCCACAACATGTAGTATGCAACATGCTGGAGGAAGTTGGAGGGGCAGACAAAACACTGCTGATGAACAAGATGAAGATGAGAACCCAAGAGGAACAAGGGTATGTAATCAATAAATTTTTTTGCAATAATGCAGGACCAAGTCGAAGGGTCACTCGGCCAGGAACATCTAGAGCTAATAGTCACGAGGAACCGAGCAGTGAAACGAGCAGTACAACACTCCTTTCTTGCTAGACAATCTCAATTTGTGAACCGTTCCCAAGGATAAAAAAAAATATTATAATACCACGCAGAGTCTAAATGCACTACGATACAGCATTGTCAATCCTCAGGAGAGATAATTACTTTGAATATTTTGTGGTTGCTTAAGTTAATTGTATTAATGAGGGACGAGTTCTTTGAAAGATGTTAGGATTATTCTCTAAATTTAATTTATTAGATAGATCACTGAAGAAGAGGCTGGATAAGCCCCGAAACAGCTGCATGATTTAAGGAAAATTAAATTCAACCCGAGAACGGGATCAATTTTTCTTACTTATTTTTTGAAAGATTGCAAACATCCGAAACTTGAAATTAACAATTATATAGTAAGTTTAAAAATGCATAATATACCTAAATTTCAATTATATTTATTATATTACAAGGCGTATGATAAAAGAATTATGACAACTTAAAGTATGGAATTTAATTATGGCACAGCAGTCTTGGCACTCTTATGCCGAATTGCATTGATGAGATGGTAATTTACTAGGAAGACAAACCTGAAATAGAAAAATCAATAAAACACAACACAATTATTGTTCAACCGTGATTTGTTGCCTTGCAACAAAGGCATACCATCAATATAAATTGACCGTTTTATTTAATTGAGAATAAAGAAGTCTCCATTAGTGCGCAGCTTAATAGTTCCTTGCTTCCTTGACACTTTATAGGCGGGTCCTTCCAACGACAAATCCAAATCCACTGTGGATTCTTTAGCGTTCCGTCCAGGGAAAAAAATCCTTGGAATGGATCAAGTATCGAACTAAATGCCCTCGCAGAACCGCTATCGTTTGGTTATAAAACTCGGCAAGCGCCAATTCAATTTCCAATGCTTCATCCTTGTGATCGAGCATTTCCTCTGCATCGGAAAAGCTGATTATGTGATCTTAATAGGAATTGGTTTGACTGTCTGATCAGGCAGCAGTAATTTAGGAGCGCCTTAGCTGTACAGGATGCCTAGAACACGGCCGGATTCTTATCAAGAAAGTTTTGGAATGTTTCGACAGAAGGATTCTCAGACTGCAAATAATTAAATTGACAATTAATTAACCAACTAAACATATATGTAAAGTACAACACTCACACTCTAAATGTTCCCAGCAACTCTTCTTCTTGTGTTGTGTATAGTGCACGACTTTCCACGTGTTTCACCATTTCTGGGTACAAATTTCAATTCAATTTGCAAGTTTACTTGCTGTTCGATAGATATTTCGACGGCTTATTGTTTGGAACTACATTAACTGTCAGTTTTACTTTTGTATGACGTCATGCCACAAAAATTGCAGAGCAAGACGGTCAGGTATAAGGAGGCAGAGGTTTAACGTTTAGTTTAAGAATATTGTGAAAGCATTATATTATTATAAGATAACGTTTTTGATAGAATTTTATTAGAAGCAGGTTAATATATTAGATGTAGGACAGTTCACTGTTTTGTTCGTATTATAATTAACGTTTGAATAGTGTTGGATAATGTTTTCTCCTTTTTCCAATTCAACCATAACATATGCAATAATTAAATTGAATTTGATAGTTTTTTTTCTTGTGAAATATGTTTCATTAATAACGTATAAATTTAGAGAGCCATTTGGGCCATTACGTTTTCGCATTTTGATTGTTTGGAATTTGCCTTATATTCTTTGAAAATTTATAACGATTAGTATGGAATAAAGTGCTTTTGGCTTTGACTTTGACTACATGTACAAGACCTCCATGCATGAAAAGGTCTCTGCTTCTCGTCCGTGCCCCAAAGTGCGCCCCATTCGCACTGCAGCGACACTGTACGATTCGGTTCTCGAAATAATTATGCGCTTTTCTTGGGCCTACCGTGAAACGTACGCCTTCACGCGGTCCGTCAAGTTACAACTACACTTTCGGGCGAGTTAAACGCAATTTATGCGCGAAAGAAAGAAATTTATACGGGTTGCGACATGGCCCTTACACACGCTTCACTCACCTAGTTCTCCCGTCATCGGTCACGAGTTCAGGAAGTGTTCTGTCATCCAACATGCGTACGTTCAATTATGATCGACAATTCCCGGCATTTCGAGGCGATCATAATCATGTCATTTACAATATGCATTGTTTTAAATTGTTTTTATTCGCCTATATTGTAATTTAAAGTGCTTATTTTTACAATTTGTTATGAAGCTTGTCTACTTTCATGCTTCAAATGATAAGCCCACCAGTACCACATTTATTCGTGACAACCAAACTCAAACATCTCAGGGGGCTCAGTGGTATTTAAGGGGGAACGGAGTGATTCTGTTGTCACATTTTAATTAATAATTCAAACAAAATAAAAACACCCGAATAAAATAAAAATATTACACATCTGTGAGAGCGATTAACTATCTTAAGTCACCGACCGAAAGGGAATCAGAAGCACGAGAGGTGAACCGCGATTAACTATCTTAAGTCACCGACCGAAAGGGAATCAGAAGCACGAGAGGTGAACCGGATCTTACCTGCTGAAAAATTCACTCACTGAGAAATCATATTATATAAAAAACCATCAACAGTAAAGTTTAATATAATCTCAATACTAATTCAATAATCAAACATTCATATACATTACCCACAAGTGAATAAAATATACGAATACTCGACGAAGGAAAATATCATTTAGTTCAAAGATTGAAATTTTCTTTTCATTTTAGTCCTGAAATATATGGTTGATTATATATATATAAATACATATATATATATATATATATATATATATATATATATATATATATATATATATAAATACATATATATATATATATATGTATATACATATATATATATATATATATATATATATATATATATATATATATATATATATATATGTATATATATATAAAATATATATATATATATATATATGGTATATATATTTAAGATGTTCCAGTAGTGTTTTTTTTGTGGTAGGATGGTGAATGCCATTCATGCACAGAGTGTGGGACTCCCATACTTACAAGAAGGCGACTGGACTACCCACTAAGCACCTCCCCTGTCAACACATTTTTTCGGGCCAGGTCTCGTTTTGTTATGCCGTGAAGTACCTTCAAGCTGGGGTATCCCTTTCCTACCGGGAGGAAAGAGGAAGTGCCAGACAAGCAATCCCCCAGCCCCAGCGCCCCCAGCTGCTGTGAGTCCCTTTTATATTTTAGGACTGCCCGAGCATAATGTGCCACATGGTTCCACTTGTCAACCGATTCGAGGATCACCGCAACAATATTATCCGGGGTGAGCTCTCCCGTCTCCCTGTAGAGGTTCCCTTCGCAGCCTGGCCCATTTTGTACACGCAAAAAATGTGTGGCAGGCATTGCTCTCCTATCCTGGGCGATACCGACAATCGGGGGACCGTGACTTACCAATCTTGTGCAGGTAAGACTGAAAACATCCATGCCCGCTCAAAAGCTGGGTCAGATAGAAGCCAGTCTCACAATGCCTTCGATTTAGCCACGGTCTCACATCCGGGATGAGGCGCGCAGTCCACCTTCCTTTCGTGCAATTGACCCAAGACTGCTGCCAATCGTTGAGCGAGCGCTGTCTCTGCTCGCGGACAACCATCTCCCTCACATCCTCGTTTCGGCGCAGGTAAATAGCGAGGCGCTTTCTAGCAAGGAGGTTGACAGGTATCACGCCTGCAATCACTCTCACCGCTGGATAAGAGACTGTTGGATACGAAGATACAATTCTCAGTGTTCCTCTTCTCTGTACCTGTGCCAATCGTTTTCAGTATACCTCCTTGCTGAGAGCGTCGCCCCATATCTCTGCTCCATACAGTAGCACTGACCCTACATCACTCATCAAGAGGCGTCTTCTTGACGGGCTGAGTCCCCCTACGTGGGCCATAAGTCGACTCAGAGCCGATATTCCCGAAGCAGCCTTCGCATCCCTTGCCTTGATTAGCTCAGAGAAACTCATCTTCGAGTCGATCAGTAGCCCCAGGTACTTCACTGCTGGCTTCGATTCGATTTGTATTTCTCCAATACTGATCATCCTTACTCTAGGGATTCTCTTTTTTGTCAAGATGACCACTTCGGTTTTCTCCAGTGCCAAACTGAGCCCGCCAACAGTCATCCAATCCCTCACTCGGCGCATTAGTATACCTAGCCTAAGTTGCGCTTGTTCAACGGTGCGTCCAGCGACCAGAGCCTCAACATCATCCGCTTAGCTGACCAAGCGCAACTCATCTGGCATCTCAAGTCTCAGTAGCCCGTCGGAAGACACGTTCCACAGGTCCGGACCAAGGATAGATCCCTGGGCAACACCCGATGTAATTTCCATCCTTCGTTGGCCCTGTGTCGTGTCGTAGAGCAGGTTTCGGTCCTTTAGGTAGTTCCTCAAAAGCCGCATTAGATATTCTGGAACTTGAAAAAAGTTTTCCAGCGTGTCCAGAATATCCACCCATCTAGCGGAGTTGAAGGCGTTCTTGACGTCGAGTGTCACCAACAGGACGATCCGTCGCTTGGTGCGACTATATGCCTCTGCCTTTTGGACCGCGTTCACCACCTCTGCAGTCGCATCAATGGTAGAACGTCCTGCTCTAAAGCCGTACTGCCGAGGAGATAGGTCCCCAGCAGCATGAATCGCGTCAGTGAGTCTTCCCTTGATGAGTTTCTCTAGCACTTTCCCAGCCCTGTCTAGCATTCATAAGGGGCGGTATGCAGACGGCAATTCGGGATTTCCCTTCCCCTTGCTGATCAGCACGAGCCTCGCCACCTGCCATCGTACGTTGTAGTAGTGTTGAGAATAAATTAAGTAGTGTTTTAATTGAAAGATGTATTGTTTTATATGAAACTACCCGTCTACTTCTGGCTAAGCACGGAGTGTATATAATACCATTACATGTATTTCAAAAAAATAGGTTTTCGAAAAAAATAAAAAGAAACTTATGTTGCTTGTGGCTCCTAGCTTGCAACTTCCGAATCTTCTTCTTTTTTCGTTCTTTTATTATTATATATTACTTTTGGACAAGTAAGATGCATGTTTTTCGCACTTTTTTAAAACCTTATTTTATGGATTTAATTTTTGGCGTATGGAACGGAGAAAATGGGGTTAAGTATTTTTTTGTTGTGGCAGGGAGGTGAATGCCATTTATGCACAGAGTGCGGGACTCCCATGCTCGAAAGGAGGCGACTGGACTACCCACTAAACACCTCCCCTGTCAAATTGAGAACCCAGCCTGGAACCGTTTGACACATTACTTCGGGCCAGTTCTCGTTTTGTTACGCTGTGAGGCGCCTTCAAGCTGGGGTATCCCTTTCCTAGCGGGAGAGAAGCGGAGAAGAGGAAGTGCCAGACAAGCGATCCCACAGCCCCAGCGCCCCAGCTGCTGTGAGTCCTTTTTATCTTTTAGGACTGCCCGAGCATAATGTGCCACATGGTTCCACTTGTCAACCGATTCGAGCATCACCGCAACTATATTATCCGGGGTGAGCTCTCCCGTCTCCCTGTAGAGGTTCCTTCGCAGCCTGACCCATATTTTGCACGCAAAAAATGTGTGGCAGGCATTGTCCTCCTCTCCTAGGCGATACCGACAATCGGGGGACCGTCACTTACCAATCTTGTGCAGGTAAGACTGAAAACACCCATGCCCGCTCAAAAGCTGGGTCAGATAGAAGTCAGTCTCACAATGCCTTCGATTTAGCCACAGTCTCACATCCAGGATGAGGCGCGCAGTCCACATTCCTTTCGTGCAGTTGACCCAAGACTGCTACCAATCGTTGAGCGAGCGCTGTCTCTCCTCGCGGAAAACCGTCTCCTCGCATCCTCGTTTCGGCGCAGGTAAATAGCGCGGCACTCTCTTGCAAGGAGGGCGTCAGGTATCACGCCTGGAATAACTCTCACTGCCGAGTTAGGGAGCGTCGGATACGAAGATGCAATCCTCAGTGCTCCTCAAAGTCAAAGTCAAAAGCGCTTTATTTAATACCAATCGTTATAAATTTTTCAAAGAACATAAAGCAAATTCCAAACAATAAAACTATAAAAATCTTAATGGCCCGAATGGCTCTCTAAATTTATACTTTATCAGTTAAACACATTTAATGAAAAAAATACACTAGCAAATTTAAATTAATTAAGATTATTACATATTTTTTGATTCAATTGGAAAAAAGAGAAAAAATTAACAAGCATTATTCAAAAATTACTTATATTACTTACACAACAATGAACTTATATCCTATACCTAATATGTTACACCCTAGTTCTAAATAAGTTCAATCAAAAGAAAAAACTTTACCTTATATTGAAACCTATACCTAATTTATAATACAAATAAACAACAACACTAGATGTAGCAATAATGAGATGAATCTAAAAAACTAAGTAACGAGAAAAAGCACAAAAACAGAAAATAAACACGAATAATTTAGACATTGTCATTCAGCCACCAATACCTAGATTGCTCCATCTCAGCTCGACCAGCCTCAACGAATCTAGCAAATGAGTATCTCCATTGGAATTGTTGGTCTCGTGAACTCACATTCGGAGGATATTTTATCTTCTTATCGGTGGCCCGTCGATATATGTGATATATGATTGGGACGCCGTCAGAATCAAAAACATATCGATTCATGTCCAAATACACGAATGCTTCTGGAGGAACGAAGCCAGTAGTGAGGCAAGTCCGATATACCCGTCTGTAGGGTGGAACGGCTGTGAAATCCAAGGGTTTTCACTCACAGTTACAGATCTTGCGATATGATTCCGAAGAAGTTTCAATATGAAGATATCGACTCTTGTCACTTGAGTGGTTTGATAAATTTTTCTATTCGATATATAGTGCTTCCAATCCGTCTCAGGCTTTCTGTACAAACCAGTACATGCATGAAGACATTTCCTTTCGAAAGCTCTTAATCTTTCCATTGTACTAGCACTCTGGTTGTACCAGATCTGGCATCCATATGTCAAAACTGGCCTAACCAGGGTCTTGTAGCAAATAACTTTGACTTTTTGATCAATGTATCTGGAATGAAAGAGTCGCCGAAGAGCCATTACTACTTTTAGTGCTTTACTGAGCATGATTTTCACATGTTCAGTATAGTACAGATACTGATCGAGATGAAAACCGAGGTATCGAACACAGGATTTATGTGGAACCTGTTCTGAACTACCCTCACCAGCCATAATGTGGAAATCCTACCAATTACGTTTCAGGTCTTGACTGGCCCCCTGCAGCGTTGTCCGAAACAAAATTGTTTCGCACTTCTGCGCATTGATTTTCATTCGCCAATTGTCGGTGTAGAGCTGCACATCATTAAACATTTTTTGATGGTTGTTCTGAACTATTGTAGCTTTTCGGTGTGCCGTATAGATGATCAGATCATCAGCAAACGCTACCAATGATCGCGTAGGCGAGACATTAAAATCAAAGCTGTTCAATAGCTTGCGAATGAATATTGAGAAAAGCAGGGGCGCAGTAACTGTTCCCTGCTGTAGACCATTCAAGACCTTGAATTCGCGCGTTGTTGTCAGATTTCCATCAGTTACAACAAATGGTTTCCCGTATAACATATTACCCATCATGGCGACAAGGTGTCTGGGGAACCTCTCCTGAAGAAGTTTGAAAACTAGTCCATCTAACCACACCGTATCGAAGGCTTTCTCCATATCAATGCGACATGCTCCAACACATTCTTTGTTGTTTAGTTTCCAACAGATGTCTGAGGTTACTTTCGTTATTGCATGTATGGTCGAATGCCTGGCGCCAAAATCAAATTGGCAATTCGGCATCAACTCATATTTCTCAATGTGGGCGTTTAATGCTCTGTTGAGTATCACTTCAAACACCTTGCTGATGTTAGGCAGCAAGCCGATTGGGCGATAGCTTTTAGGGCATGAAGATCCTTTTCCTTTCTTCAAGATGGGAAATACCTTAGCCTTTTTCCACTCATTTGGGAAATATGAATTGTTCATTATGTTGTTGAACAATATGCAATAATTCCTAATAGCAACCTCAGGCAAATGTCGGAGAACTATGTTTGGAATACCGTCACATGATTTTTTTTGTTGATTCTGCGAAATATGAAACACATATTGTAATGAATCATGCGACGCCGCTGGTGACCACTACCAACACACTTTGCTGCTAGGTGGCTTGTCGTTTTACGTTGGTTGTGACCAGTGCACATCCCACGTCTATTTGGTCGTGGGATGCCAACCGAGATTGACAGCCACATGGCAGTGAATTGAAGTGTGGAGGTAGTGGCCGCCACGCAGAAGGAATTTTAAGGAGTTTTGGCCGACAGCGAACGATTAAACAGAACGAACGGTGCACAAATACGAAGTGGTCGCATGTATGTATAATCACGAAGTTTCTTTAAATTTTCGGAGATTTGTGTAATATTTCGATTTTGTAGCGCTAACAGCTGGTCGTGTTCAGTACTCAGAACTTGCTTCACGGTCGAATCGTCCCGAAAACTGTTTCAATCCTCTCGAAACAGCGTTGGAAACTTGAGTGCAAAACAAAAAAGGAACGGACTGTGTGTGCTACGCATGGTGGCGTTTATTATGCGCTACGCCACCGGCACCGATGGGCAACGGGCTATTGTTCAGTTTGCAGCAGCAGCACCAGCAGCAACATCCACTCAATTACTTAATTACAGCAGCCGCTGCAGGAGATATTCCACAACTTTCCACCCAGATGGAAAACTCATCAGCGTAACCATTATAGAAAATACAATTCCAACCAATCAGAACAGTAGTGATGGCGAAAACACTGAAAACAAGGATGCTCGGGAAAAGCGCACAAATTGCATAAAAATCGTTAAAGATGAAATCCTTGAGAATCCTCTGCTGCCAATATCAATAGCCGAGCCCAGTATTACAATTATGGAAACGGAAGAAGTGAAGTAAGTAAGCGACACGATAGATTTCCCACTTTGTGGTCAGTTGGTGCTCCTTCCTCTACTCTAACCTCAAACTTACTTTCAGTCTATTAATATAAAGCCTAAGCTGTATTTTGCATTTATCTTTGTGAGAATGAGGTTGAAAGAAGTCATTCATTACAATGAAACTTATTTCCAATTTTCTCTCAAAATATTGCAACAAAAGCACATTTCGCACAAAGAAAGTTTCAAACTTCTCGTACATGGCACAAATTTCTAAAATTCTTGGACATGTCTAAGAGTCTGATCTCTTTACAAAAAAACAAACAATCATGCGAAGTATGAAGTATACATACGAGTATATATATTTACAAAGCGATACTTAATCGTATTTTTATTACGGAAATATTTTTAATAGACTAAAATTATTCGAAATGACATTATTTAATAATGAACCTAATTAAGAAAAATGTTTCTAAAACATTATGAATGGAATCGATATGAAAATCGAAAAATATCCAATAGTATTAAATATAAGAATAACACAAACAAACAAAAAACACACAAAAATGCAATAATTTTCTTTTTTAAGAGTAAACTCATTTTTGCGAATGTAATAGATACATGAAAACCGAAATTTACAATGGTGTTATGTGCCTTTAAGAGTAAATTTAGATTAAGCTTTTCGTTTAAGTTAAACTCCTTGTTGAAAGAAATTATTTTTTTGTACTTGGTTGCTTATTAATACGAAATCAATGTACTTTTTACAAAAACAATGAAATAGGAAACGCAAACGTTTAAAATTTTGCGTTAAACGTTGAACAAACGAGTAAAAATCAGGAGAAGAAAAATTAATTTAAATTTTTTTATCAATTTTTTAATATATTTATAAGTTAAGGAAGCGTTGATTCGCATTTATAAAGGTTGTAACTAATTGCACAAAGCAAGGAAAGTTTTCTTAATATTTTGTCATGAGTATAAGTGAATTATTTATTTCTTACATTCAATTACGTAAAACAAAATAACCCATGAAATATTCAGTAAATATTTTAAACTATAAATTAATTTACTAAATCTTTCCCCTGGTACCTTTCACTCCTTGTGATATCTTTTCCAGTCTGTCATAACGTATTCCGTTTATTAAACTATAAAATAAATCATTCAAACATTGAATCATAAATACTCAATTGAAATGAATATTTACACTTTGTTGTAAATTAATAAAATCTAATTAACTAAAAACTTCAAAGATTAACTTCAAGGAACCTTTCCGAAATTCACCTTCAAAATATAAATACTTGCAGAAGTATTCTTGCCTAGTTGTTTTTCTGTCTCCAGGGATAGTACACGACGCTTTTTAAAGAAAAGTAAAAAAAATATATCCGTGGTAGAATAGTTTGATACCATTTAGGTATTTTTTAATTGTTAAATGTACATGAAACTAAATGTACGTCAATATTTGAATTATTTTTTTTATTGGCCTTTCTTTCATTTACCTTCTGAGTACTACAAAGAAATAGATTCAAAATAAAAATTCTTAATTTTTTATTATTTCACAATTAAAACGTAATGGCCTGTGGTTAGCTAACTTTTCGCAGTACCCCACCTAGCCAGTCGTTAAATTAGTTAGCAACGTCGTTATACTCGTACCTTCCATTTAGTATAGTAAATCTTTCCCATTTGCTTCCCTCACTGTTGTAATCATTTGAATGAAAACATACTGATCACAACCCTTTTGTATTTTGGAAACAAATCGGCCGGACTAATTAATGTAGAAAGCAAAATAGGTCTGAAAAATCTATCCAACATAATTAATTTAATCTTCTCGAATATCTAAACGGCCAAACTGCTCTTTGATAATTTTGAAAAAAAAAAACAATGGGCAATTATATGAAAAATTACTAAATAATTAAAGTCCAATTGTCATTATGAACATTTCCATATGCTTTAACAATTGTTTCTTTTTTTTCTGATTAAACATTTTTAATTTTGAGCTTTCATCTTTTTACGCCCTACAAAAATCACTTCACTCACCATAAGAATCTTCCATAAAATTAAACTTAAATGTATTACATAAATAAAATAAATGCAAACAAATCAGTACAAGTTGTATTTAAAAATCATAAATTTAAAATAAACTACATTAATAATTTAGAATTCTTAATATCATATTTATATTTATGAATAAATATTTATATAACTACTAATTAAAACACGACTTTCCTTTCCAGTGGTTCTCTCTTTCAGCGGGAAATAGCGTGCAGGGTAAGTATGCCGTTGCGAGGGTAGGGTTCGAGAAAATCCGCTGAGGTCGGTGTCGCGTTGCGCGCGGTACGCGGTACCTTAGTTGATTTTGATTTTTCTTTGACGTAGCTTTTTTCGGAATTACGTTAACGTAGTGTATTTTTCGGTACCGCGTCGGAAATTCGGGAACGCGAAGTAAAAATTAGGTCTTTGTCTTTTGACTGGTTATAGGAAGAAATACGGAGTAACGTAAAATAGGTTTCCTCTCCGTATGGTTTTGTTTTGTAACGCGTTTGAAAACGGGCATGTATAGGTGGCTGAATATTGTAATTGAGCGTAACCCATTCGGAGACCCGCGACCGAAATCCTCTCCGATCTAGCTGGCCGACAAGCAGTCACCGCGTGAATGGGTTACGGTGCACGGATTGGTTGACCGGTTGGTACCATCCGTTGGCACTACTCAGACTTAACGTCTAGAACCGATGAGAGGTCGGTTTCGCGTTCGCACGTAGACTTAAAATCATTACAATATTTCGCAGAATCAACATAGCTGACAAGATAATCAATAAGATTCAAGGTCGGTATGAGGTCAGATGTTAATGTTTCATCGAAATGTAGAATTGATTGGCCGTTCAGGCTTGATTTGTAGTCGGAAACTTTTGCTTCAACGACCTTCGAAAATACTTCATTCTTTTTTTCTCTGGGTTTGGCAGATGAACCAATTCAAAATGTGTTCCAATCAGGGCAAGTTTCTGCAATCCATCACCTATAATCCTGTTTCCATTTCTATACGGAGTTGTACTATCAATTTCGATACCAGCCCTATCGAGAAGATTTATCTCATCACTCGCGACTTCAAGATTCGATACCTTCACTCGAGACATCTTGCGGAATAAGCTATTCACTTTCGCGAAAACGCCATCTGGGTCCTGTGGGCTAATACCCCTCAGTTTTTCCGCCCATTGGTTGCTGACCTCACTCCTGAAGTATGAACGGATCAAGTTCCGGACATTCTTCAGGTGTAATTTCAACAAAGCCAACGAGTCTTTTCAATCTTTTCAACCTTGCGATGGTTGGTATTTCATATCCTTCCATATTGTTTCGATGTTTAATCTTGGGAACAACTTTCTCAATCGTTTCCAACGTCAGCTTCTCTAACTTCGACAAATAGAGATCTATTTCATCGTCAGTTAGATTTCTGTTATTAGGAACCATTGAGCAAGCGTTGCCATCATCAGAAGGAGGACATTGCTTCTGGTACTCCCGATTAAACTTCTTTTGAAACTTTCCCCAGTCTGTTTTTTTTGAAGTTCAACCGATGGTTTTCATGTTGAACTGGAATGAGGAAGAAATCATCCCTTTGATGATTGATTTCCATTGCGATTGCGTTATGGTCGCTATCGTAAGGAAGCACCTGCAGTTTCCGTTGAGGACTATAAAAGCTGAATTCAAGTCTTGCGTCAGCAATGCAGAGGTCCAAATATGAATTTGTCCTAGGGTATGTTGGGAACTCCGACCCATATAGGTTGCACCTGTATTCAATTTGGTTCTCTGTTATCCATGATTTCAGGAATACACCTCTTGGATTATTGGTGGCATTTAGTCATGATGTATGCTTGGCGTTCAGGTCACCAGCAAAAATATAATAACTATACAGCCTGTTCAATTCAAGTATTTCAAACAAGGAATTGAGTTCCTCCTTGAACTTGAGAACATTTTGACCAGTTGCATAGGCAGAGATAACGAAGAGGTTATCCCCACCTGGCAGTGAAATTTTGATGACGGACACTTCAAGAAATTCAAAGTTTTTGAATTCGAATTCTTCAATAATTTGGAAACAATAGGGTCTTCTCACCAATATCCCGGTGCCACCTCCCCCACCACCTATTACCCTATCGTTTCTTACGAGTGCAAAATCTTTGAGTTCCATGGAATGCCATGAATTGAGGTGGGTTTCAGTGAGAAGTATGATGTCAGGCTTTTGTCTGGCAATGAATTCAAGGAGATAATCGCGTCGATGTATGGTAACGATAGAGTTGACGTTGATCGATATGAGGCGAAGCCTATCTATGGGAATATGACTGGATGACAAGTTATTATTAGGCATTTGAAAGACCTAAACACTGAAAAACAAAGTTAATTTTTGAATCTTGTTTGTCGATTCTCTCCTATAAAGAATTAAGTTGCTGGTAAATTTTGAGAAGCAGCTCATTATTGCCACTTACATTATTTACATTATTTCCAGCATTTTCTGCTGGTCCTCTAGCGGCGAGTGCAAATGATACTCCGGGCTTGACGAAGTCGGAAGGTATGATATTACGGTGTACTTGTGTTTGCTTTGGAGCAAATTTAACTTTTGCATCCTGATATCGGGAGCACCCTCGATATGATGCTGGGTGACCAAAAACACCGCAGTTAACGCAGTATAATTTTACTTTAGGCTCCGACTGAGCCAATTTGCATTCACCGGGAGCATGAACGTCTTTGCATTTAACGCAACGATAGTGCATGGCACAATTGGCAGCCGAATGTCCAAATCTTTGACACCGGTAACACTGGTTGACTTCTCTTTTCTGGAGGCGTTCCCACCTCACCACTCTGAAATTCAAGTACCTTATTTGTTGAAGGGCACTTGGACTGCTCTTATTTGCAATTTGTACCAGGTAAAGTGGTAAATTCTTCCTTTCTATGGTCGACCTTCTTGTTGCAAAGGCTTTAACCGAAACAAAATCAATATCTGGTGCAGCCTCCTTGAGCACCTTAAGAAGATCGACCGTATCCTCTCCGCTGTCCAAACCCTTCAACAAGAAGGTCTGATTCTTTTCACTTTTTGGGGTATAGGTGAAGTGTGGAACCTCCCCAGAAATCAGCGCATCTTTGGCTGACTTGAAATCAACCAGTGATTTCGTCCTTATAGTTAACTTTTCGGCATTAACACTTTTGATTTCGAAATTGGCTAGTTTATTTTCGGCTGCCAATAGCCGAACTATATCTTTCCCGGTCTGTCCGAACACGTTGATTGGCGAAACTTTTTCTGTCTTGTTGGAAGCTTTTTCATAGGAACCAGCAGAACTGCGGGCTGGGTTTTGTCCTTATTTTTGTTCTTTAAATATTGAATAAAATTAACGTCATTATCTTGACTAAAATTATCTCCGACGTTTTCTTCAGTTTCCATATCTTCGGTTAATCCCCCCCAGCGCTGCAAAATAGTTTTGGCTCTCGATGGTGCCACCAGCACTAAGAACTTCTTCTGGAATTGCTTGATTTGTACTTTTCTTCGGCTTTGTTACCTGTTGCCATTGATTTTGTGGCTGCGTCTTTTGAGGCTTCATCTCTTTCTTGAAGAGATCCTTGAGAGACGGTATCTCTTGCCCTAGTTTATCATTTTCTTTCTGCAATTTGACCATTTGTTGATTGTCCGCTATTATTTGCAGCTTGCACCCTCGATCTGCGGAATTTTCTTCGTTATGTTTTCTTTTGGTAATTGTCGCCAGTTTCGTATTCGTCGTTTCCCCAGGTTGCCCCAATGGTGGAAAGCCGTCGGGCTCCTCCATACCAGCGGCGAAGTTTTCTTTGGTAATTTGTTTTTCATTACCAATCGAAGAAAAATATTCGATAGAAATTTCCTGAGTCGATTGCTTCGACAATATAAGATTTTTTTTCCGATAAAAATTAACTTCGGACTAACGTTTTTAAAAAATTAATTTAATTTTTGAAAACTTTTGACAGGAGCAATTTAAAAGACATCTATACGCAAAGACTACTACGATCCATCCTCAGTGCTCCTCTTCTCTGTACCTGTGCCAAACGTTTTCGGTATGCCTCCTTGCTGAGTATTAGGGGGTATAATATTGCTAATTATTTAGTTACTTTCTCACTACTTGAAATGCCACTCGTGCTAGTTCGGTTTTCTAGCTTATTTGTGCTGGACCTGCAAAGTCTAGGTGAAACTACCTAGAGGTGAAAACAAGATTAAACAGCGGAGTAGCCGTAAACAACTGAATTAAGTTAAAATATGCCGGACCGATTTCCACGCGATGGCAAGCGGAAAACCAATAAAAAAACTCCGTGCTCGGTGTGTCGTTGCTGCTTTCACTCGCCAAACCTTGGTCGTAGCTGCGAGCAAGCAAAACACACAAAGGGTCACTACAGGGTCCCAAAACATTAACTGGGCACTCAAATAGGCCCTCATCCAGGTTGGATGCATATCCTAATTAGGAAATCAAATACAAGATTACCTGTTAGGCGTTAAAAATTACGCTTGCAACACAAATTACGCTTCGAAGATGTTTGAGGAACTTGCTTTTATGTAGTCACAGATCCAATTGAAGTGTTGAACACTTTTAGACAATTTGATTGGCAAGAAGCTAATCTGAAATTCTCACATTATCATTCCGAAAAGAAAATCCAAAAAATTCAACCGCGCGCAGATTTCCCATTTGACAGATGTTGGTTAAACTATGGAAGGTGGGTGTTATCCTCAAGAGGTTCTCCTCCTCGAAACTTATTTACATAAAAAAAATTCCAAGCTTACTTTTTATTCTATGAAGTTTTTCAACACAAAGCATACAATTCCAATTTTTCTAGCTAATCTTAAACTTGCAACTCCTAGAGCATTGTCATAGTTAAGATTGTCGCTCGCTCCAGGTGCATTTGTCATTTAAAATAAAATTAATTGCTTAGACACACGATCCACTGAAGCTAAGTTTGAAAACTTTCTTCCAGCGATTCTCAAAGAATTAAAACATTGAATACTCACTACACCCGACCGCCCGTACAAAAAAAAAATCACTTTAGATGAAACACTCAGAGTTTTCTTTTACATGTATTTCACGAAGGGTTTTACACGAGGTAGATCTGTGGTTTGGTACACTCACAGGGGATTTGCACAATAATAGAAAGGTTCACCTTTGCAAAGGGTTTTAGGCTTATTTTCAAAATTCACTTAATGAATGACGTCGACAAACAAAATCAAGCACCAACTTCCACCGAGTTCCAACTGTACACTTTTTTTCCTCCTATATATTTATTTTTTTTATTTTTCTTAGATGGCTTACCCTAAACAATTCAAATTTTTATATACATATATGGGAGTCTGTAAAACTGTGACAAGTGTTTTGTATGACAGTCTGTAAAATTGACAGAATTAATTTTGATATGTATCTTTGTATGAGTAAATTCAATGTATATGTGACGAACCACCGATCCAAAAAATAATTCTACTTTTGATTGATTCAAAAAACAAACGTGTTAAAAATTACATTGCATTAAACTTTCGCTTTTTCATATATTTATTTTTTAAATATACATTGTTTTAAATTGTTTTCATGCATCTAAATTGTTACCTAACTTACTTATTTTTACATATATATGTATATATTTATATAGATGTTCTTGTTTTAGTATACTTTAATGTAACTTGTATATTTCTGGAAAATAATATGATGTTTTAGTAGCATGCTGGTGATGGCGGGCAGCAGGAATTCCAGGAGTACATTCGGTGTGAGAAAATAGATTAAATACAAGTGTTTTAAAGTTGAGCACAAATTTTTTACTTTTTCTAATACTTTTGTACACAATCAAGGAATGGTCTCAAATCTCAAAAACACCATTCATTGTTTTACCATATTTTTGTTGCGTATGTTAAGATAGTTGGCCTTCGGAGCCATTGGGTTTTGTGACTTATATGTATATTTTTTAAATTTGCCTTACGTAAAATTAATCAAGCAAATAAATCAATCAAGACAACCCTTAATATTATCTGTCACAAGGTTTAATCGACAGGGCAGATTATCTCTTTCCATTCCTCTCGTTGATGGTAAGCTAATTTTAATTATTTCATATGTCACCAAGATCATTTATTTGATACTCTCCAAGTGTGAATCATAATGCAGTTTTTGATACCAAAACATTCGAGCTCATCACTTATGATTCATCAGGTTTAGTGATAAGGTTGCGATTTTAAACTGTTTTCTATGTCAGTACAAAAATCTAAAAACCAATCAATTCTTGGGAAGTGAGATGATAATAAATATTGTATAAGTTAACAAGTTAATTACACTTTTAACAAAAAAATTTATTATTCGCGATCGGGCAGAGGTTCTCCGTCGCGTTCAAATTTACAAGACACAGTACAACTTATGCTAATTCACATTAGCCCAGTCATATTAGGGCTTTCACCTCGGAATGAAAGATAATAAGCTGCAAATTGGTATGAACCTTTGTTTTGTCATTCTAAATGTTGTCTCAAAAGTCACAATCGTTATCGTGTTCGCGTCTCAAGATATTCAAGGTCAAAGGTCACAAAAATCGGTTTTTCGCGAATATCTGGCTTCCTATCGGTTAAATGAGATTTGCATTTATTATAAAAGTTGTAGGCTATAAAATTCCCTACAACTTTTGTTTAAACTTTTTTTTCATACGACCAACCGTTTTGAAGGTAGAGCGCGAAGAGTGCACATCGTACAGTCATATACGGCCTAATGCAAGGTCAAGCGTGAGTTATGGTTATCAGTACGTTATAAAGTCAATTATTTACTTGGAAATTATAATTATTAAACAATGCCTATTATTTATGTACTAACTATTAATTATTTATATTTAATTAAAGTAAGTAACTTGATTATTTATATATAATTATTCATATTTAACTATTTAAGTATAAAATATTATTAATTCTGGATTATATATTTTAGTTTTATTTTAAGTTAACACGACATTATATATCTTTTCTTTAAAACGCGTAAATTTCTCAATACTTATATACCTGGAAATACTTGTCCCTACCCTATGCCCTTTTCTATTCATTGCCGGGACAGATGTTCTATAGTATTCAAGGCCACTCTCTCCACTTTGTATGAGTCAAGATTATTCGTTAGTTTGAAATTGTACCGTTGCAATTCATCAAATTTACAAAACTAAATAAACCTGTACAACTGTCAACACTTCCACCAACAAGTGTAGCAGCTCATCAACACATAAAACGTGTCTACTACCAGATTCAAACGTGGTTAGGGAAGGACTTAGAACCTAAAGAATGGGGCTGGATGCTTGAAAATGAAATCCTGGAGCCCATACGAACGTTATTACCTCCAGCACCAGCCGAACTACTAAACGTAATATTTTGCAATTGCAAAAATGGTTGTGGTTCCCGCTGTGGATGCAGAAAATCAGGGCTACAATGTTCTTTAGCTTGCGGCCAGTGCAACGGACAAGCTTGCCTCAACGCTTCACTGTATCCAAGTAATCCCGATGAAGAAAATACATATGATCCCGATATTCTGGAAGGTTTGGAGATGAACATGACAGATAATGAGGATGATGACAATGAATCGAACATTTTTGAGCGACAAGAAGAAGAAGACGACGAACAAGAAGAAGATAATTAGCTTCCATTTCCAATTTCATTACAATTAAAATCAACAAAGATACTTTTGATATTTGAACTCACATTTTGATAAATGTATATTATGCCGTATTTAATAATAAATAAAAATATGTGTAAAATATATACTCTTACTATCATTTTAACTTAAAATAAAACTAAAATATATAATCCAGAATTAATAATATTTTATACTTAAATAGTTAAATATGAATAATTATATATAAATAATCAAGTTACTTACTTTAATTAAATATAAATAATTAATAGTTAGTACATAAATAATAGGCATTGTTTAATAATTATAATTTCCAAGTAAATAATTGACTTTATAACGTACTGATAACCATAACTCACGCTTGACCTTGCATTAGGCCGTATATGACTGTACGATGTGCACTCTTTGCGCTCTACCTTCAAAACGGTTGGTCGTATGAAAAAAAAAGTTTAAACAAAAGTTGTAGGGAATTTTATAGCCTACAACTTTTATAATAAATGCAAATCTCATTTAACCGATAGGAAGCCAGATATTCGCGAAAAACCGATTTTTGTGACCTTTGACCTTGGAATATCTTGAGACGCGAACACGATAACGATTGTGACTTTTGAGACAACGTTTAGAATGACAAAACAAAGGTTCATACCAATTTGCAGCTTATTATCTTTCATTCCGAGGTTGACCCCTTTTTTTACCTAATATGACTGGGCTACATGTCATATTTGTATGTATTTTCTGTTTCATTCGCAATTGTTGGCGTCTCCAGATTCGCGGTAAATTTGTTGCAGGTTCAGCAATTCTGCATTCTCACGTACTGGATGATCGTATTTTGCTGACATAGGGTCTGATACGGTTAGCGTGGGAACGCTAGTTAACTTGTTCGTTAACTTATATGCAATATTAGCCGTCATTTACTTTGTTTATTTGATATCCACAGGCCAATTCTCTTTTTTCTTGAAAAGCCTTGTTCCTTTAAGTGAGCAGACACGTTTCGACTCCTTTGAGCCTTCAGTTCTTGCGACGGCTTTTCAAGAAAAAATGCAACAGATGCATTAACTAGAAGTTTAAAATGTCAATTAGCGATAATACAAAAAATATCATGATTTATTTATTCATCAATAAGATAACAGTGAGATACATTTGAAGTTGAATTACATGATTTCGGATTATACGAAAAACAAAGGATTACTCCTAATGATTGCATCAACATTACGAGTTTCGTACTCCCTACTGAGATTATTCAAGTTGATCCTTGCACTGAAACGAAAAAAAAAACATAAGATTCTATATAATCCGTTGAAATCGACTAAATCTAAGGTTTTACCCCTCTATATAAACCCGTCCTCTTGCCGCTACATGATGGGCGTAATAAGCTGGAGCGGGGTAGGAAACTGCTCGATTACATCGCGTAAATAAATGACACAGTGAATATGTCATTGCCTGCAATTCATCAGCGGTAAAGTTTGCATCATCCCGAAGAATGCAATATTTGGAAGGTTTTGCTGTTCCTTGAATGGACTCATGGCTTACAAGGAAAAATTGTTTCTCGCCCGGGTGAGTTATTGTCGTATCTACAACAGTTCCTGGAAGCACGTTTTGATTTTTATCCCTCGGATGAACAATTCCTTTCGAGACAGGGAAAAATCGAGTATGATGTCGCTTTTGTACCACCAAGCAAGTCACACAAGGTTTGTATTTTTGAAACTGAAAGTCATTTTGATATCAATCTTATTTCAATACATACATAACTTAACTTGTTACCTTAGCACAAGCTCTATTTATGGCATTTAATTCTACTCGTTCTAATTCTTTGAATTGCCCATTGGATACTCCATCACGATAATAAATAATATGTGTAGGTAGCCTACCACGTTTCTGTTCAAAGTTACGCAATTGGTCGATCATTATATTTTCCATATCACTTATCATTTCAGCTCTCGGATCTTGCAGTCGCCAACTGAATTTATACTGAAAAGCATACGAATCGTACGAACCGGCGACGCCTACAACACTCGGGATAAGCGATTGATCAGGCGACGGATGCGTCACGTCTGCACCCAAAAACATTACGGCTTCTTTACTGTTGCTCACCATCGGCACAGCGTTAGACGGTTCTAACATATGATTTATGCCATTTAGTTTGGAATTTACTTTTAGGAAAATATTTGCTATCGTGGATGGGTCCATTCGCCTTTCGACCGTGTATGCTTTCACACATTGCGTTAGCAGGCCATAATTAATTTCAGCAATTTGTTTCACTTTAGAGTAACTGTCACCAGCACCAGATATTATCACAAACACAATTGAGCGCCCTTCTGACTTAAATTTTTCAAACATCTTTGGCAAATTCCGAACGTTGCTTTCATTATATTTAACATAATCACTGAAACCCATATTGTGTTTCGCTGCTTCTTCTTTTATCTAGGGAGAACAAAGAATGGATTATGGATTGATAATCGTGAAATTGCAGAAAATATACCATGTTAGCAAATTTTCCAATGGCTCCGTCGCTAATGCGATTAGCAGTTACAAGAATTGCCCACTTTGTAATTGCTGCACTTTTCAAATAGGTCAATCGGTCTTGCCGCCAACTTCCTCGTTGTGGTTCTATACTACCGTTTGCATACTTAATTTTCGGTGGGCGAATATTTCTTGCCATGAGATTCTTAAACTGTTCACCTATCGACACGTTAAAGCCCCGAAGTATTTCAGCTCTATTATAGTTGATTTCACTGAAAAGCTGCATTATCTTTTGCTTCCTCACAAACGTAGATGTTGCGGCATGCTTAATCAATTCACGAACTTGGTTTGTTCCCGCTTTCTTCTTCACATCCTGACCTTCCTGCACGTGGCACAGCTCTAGAGGCAAGCATATTTTTCTCACAGTTCCAACGGACACACAAGGAGCGTCCGGTCTTTTCAACGGGTAATTCTTGCTTTGGTAATATTCCGCTACAGTTAGAGTCTGCTTATTTTCGTTGACAAAAGTTTCTTGATTTGCAGCTCTGACCAGTCCATTTGCTTTATACAGCTTGCTCATACCATTCCACGAACGAGGTGGATCATAAATTATATTGAGATTTTTTAGAAAATATTCTGTATCGCGACCATATTTGTCATAAATTTGCAGTAAATTATCAGCACGTGGAAATCCCTTGTGAGCAATATCGATATTCAACATTGGAACTTCTCCCAAAACTAACGCTTGAAACAAGCCGAGCCACAAATCGAAGCCATCTCCAAGATCTGCAGGGTTATCGGGACGCCTGTAGAAAGCTCGTCCAATTTGCTTTGATATTTGGGCTGGCGCGGTACGCAAGACTACATCAATGCATTGCACAGCACGTATATGTCGGTCAGTGATTCCTGTTTGGCCGTAACTAGAAAGAAATGTTCAATAACAGTTCAAAGGCAACAGGAAATACATACTTTTTAAGCAAATGTAATTCAACTGTGCCTGCTTCATTAATCGTTATTTCTATTTTTTTTTCGGCGCCAGTTGCACTGTCAATGCAAATAACCTGAAAGCATTAAAACTAATTAATTTACGATTTAGTATACACTCTTTTCTCTCTTACAGGGTGACTGACGTTGAGCAATGAAGCAGGAACTCGTTCTGCAGAAAATGCTATATTCATTGTATCAAATGCAATTGGAAAGCCCACTGGTCCTCGTCCTTTATTTAAAACATTCCTACGAAATTGTTCAAAAGCCTCAGGTCGAAATCGAGTCGGTCTCTCAATGTTGAACTTCACGTCGTATTGATAAGCAATATCAGGCATTTTATTTAAATTTAGGTCCAAATAATTGGCTTCGATTTGATGTTTTGTGCCTGCACTCCCGCACCATTTAATTGGTAGTCCCGATTTCTTGGGATCAATGTTATAATCCATTACAATACTTCGAATCACCAGCGATTTTTTTTCTTCTTTCAGCCCTGTTTGCTGTGTCCCCTGTTTCTTTGTTGATCTTTCGGGTTGAGAATGTGGAGAAACAGACAATTTTTGCAAATCCTTTTCAATATCACCTTCTTGTACATGTCTCTGTGGGCCGCTTTTAGGAGCTGTTGCTTGAATCTCCTCACGTTGTTGTTGAGGTTGCGAACCACTAGCTCCCCATCCTAAAGGAGTCTGACCTCTTTGTTGTTGTTGTTGTTGTTGTTGAATTCCACTCATACCCCATCCTGGAGGGGGCTGAGCTCTATGCTGTTGTGGTTGTTGAGTTCCACTAGGGCCCCATACTGGAGGCTGACTTATTTGTTGATGTGGTTGTTGAGTTCCACTAGGGCTCCATCCTGGAGGGGGCTGAGCTCTATGCTGTTGTGGTTGTTGAGTTCCACTAGGACCCCAACCTGGAGGATGCTGATCTTTTTGTTGCTGCTGGTGTACTGGGGACGGAGTCTGACCTTGTTTTAGCTGCTGTTGTTGTTGTTGAGTTCCACTAGGACCCCAACCTGGAGGATGCTGACCTTTTTGTTGCTGCTGATGTACTGGGGATGGAGTCTGACCTTGTTTTTGCTGCTGGTGAGATGCTCTCGCTCCTATCGCTTTCCCTTGACCTTGATGCTGCTGGCCCCACTGTCGTTCTTGTTGCTGCTGTTGATGACCACTGTTACCCCAGGCAGCTGGTACCTGCTTTCCTGTTTTTGCTTGCTGTTTGTTACCATCAGGTCCCCAAGCACTTCGAGGTTGAGATGAATCTGAACTTGGTGTAGAAGTTTCACTACGTGGCGGGTGGACTTGTTTTGCTTTTTTATCAGTTTTAACTGCTTGTGTAGTTGTAATACCGGGATCACCAGATGGTCCTGTGAATAAAAAAACTTAAATATTTGGCTAAGAGCCAGCTAAGCCAATCACGAGTAATTTGTTAAAATACTCAAAACCACTTTTGAAAATAAATTTACATTTCATCTATTTTTAACAATAAACTCAAGAAAATAAAAAAGCTGCAACATACCGATAATTAATTCAGTTTTCTCTTTAAAAATAACAGTTGGCTCTTCTAACGAAACCATAATTTCTTCGAGTTCAACTCGTTATTTACCATATAAGAGCAATTTTAAGCTAAATAAAATGGTTAACACATTTATCGTTAATTTAGGCTCAAAATTCAAGCAGTGTGTAAGCCAGTACCTCCCACCCCAATTCCGATATTGTATTGAGCGTGAGACGCGCGGTATGAGGGCGCGCATTATCCTGAAGGAGAATGCTCCTCCGTTTCGAGCGTTATTTTGCGATATTGAAGATGTTAGTGAATGAAAGACTCTACACTACCAATACTGATGCCGAGTTCAGCCGAAATGTCTCGAACATTCATCCTACGGTCCTCCAAAATGAGTTGTTCTACGCGGCAAATATTGTCTGGTGTGATGCTGGTCCGCGGTCGACGATCATGAGGCTTATTTTCGACGGTTTCACGACCAACCTTGAATGCTTTGGCCCATTTAAACACAGCAGCCCTACTCAGGCACTCACTACCGAACTGATTTTGGACTCGCAGAAAAATATCCGCATGTTTTTAACGCCTTCCCACACTAAAAAACGAATGATAATACGTTGTGCAACGACGGTCGGCACTTGACGTTCACTTATGGTCGTAGCACGCGCGTGAAACATCCACTCCCGACGAAAACTATGCCACACTGTTCGTAAGGGATCCAGCTATCACATACTCAAGCCACGACCTTCAAAACATACATGCGCGCCATCTACAGCGTTTGTCTCCATTATATTTGAACCACCCTCGTATCTTTATTTCTCTAGACTTCCGTGCTTAATACATTTTTCCTAGCTTTCTTCGATAGCCCTAACAGCTTAAGAATTAAGAATCATTCAGCACCTCCAGCCTCCACTCCTTTGCCAAAATCAGGAGATCAATTTTTTGCCACGATTAATTCGTCGTCTATGTACGAGTATATTGCCAATATTAAATGCTGGTTCTTCCTTTGACTTATCAACAGGCATGGTGGCATCCGAGAATTGATACATTCATATTGAGGCTTGCTCGAAACTACCCAGCAAATCATCGCTCACCAGTTTGCACACACTAGCATATTTTAATACGGTTTGGTAACTTTCTACCCTACGCCCCAAAGCTTTCAAATATATCCTATGCAATTAAAAATTCATTCGCCCCACTCTAAAAGCACGATAAATGATATTGCGTGCTTTAGCACTACAGCCCCTTTCGGGCTTGCCCTTAGTGATAGTTATAGTATCTCATTATCTTCATCGAATGTATCGGCACTCGGGAAGGTGATATGGTCAGTACCACGCTTTGGTCGTATGCCCACCACCCAGCTGCGTTACGTTTTAATTTTAAACACGTAATTAGCAGAAACGCCAATTGCACAGAAGTGCATTAGTCGGACTTTACCGGTAAATCATCTGTGGGATCAGCCAGCGAAGCCCAGCTAAGCACCTCCATGCAATTAGCAGACAGGCCAATTGCACAAAAGCGCCTCAGCCAGACGCACCGACCAATCGCCTCACAATCCAAAAACGCCACCGGCAGTAACGACTAAGGAGACTTACTGCCGTTGTCGGATTAATTTTATCCATCACAGCCAAAACAATATATACAGAATTTTTGATTATCATATAAATTCTTATGCTGCATATTTCATAAGCATGCCCTACGTATGTTATGAAAGTTGCTTACATTAGCAAAACTATGTGAGATCCAGAAATTATTTGAATACGTCGGTGAATTTGTTTGGGTGTAACTTGGGAACTTTTCTGTTGCAAATGAATTTATGCTTACTGAAAATGTGATGACCAAATAGATTGAAATACAATGTTTGAATTTAAAACTGATTATGATGATTGTAATATGTTGGTTATTTTGATTGACAGGAAACTTAGATTAATTTTATAGCAATTGATTGAAAATTGAAAATATGATTGAAAGTTGAACATACTCCTCGCCTTGAACGCTTGAGCTCAAATCGTTGTGTGTACGATGATGACGTCTTCGGGTTGTACTATTGATGCGCGCGGCCTTGGAACAGGTGGATGTATTTTCTTGGACTGTGATCTTCGCCAGATTGCCCAGCAGGATGATCAGCGCTAGGACCATGTACGACACACCGATGATATGTTGATTTGCGACATTGCTATCCCCTCGATTCGGTCGTAGGTTGGTTTGCATTGAATCTCACTTCCTTGAAATGAGCTCGGCCGCCACCTTGTTGGTGAATCATATCCGACCGGAATGATGATTATTCCGGTCCCATTAATGGAAGGATTGGAGACGGCCGTCACATATTGTGGTCATGACGTTCTCTTTTTGGATTGTGTAGAGCCATTTATTGGAGTGGCTAAGCCGTTGCCATCGAGGACTATCGTGGGCTTCCTCCGTTTCACATGTCGAAAGGTCCGATTTGTGGAGCAATATTCGAAGTTCACAGTTGTTCCTCTTCATGTTGTTGACATTGGACTGATCGAGGTGACACAGGTTTCCAACGGAGCGATAGTTCGGACATTTACTGAGGAGTTCTGATGGGGCTATTGGGTAGTACTGCTCCTCCTGAATGTAAACCAGCATTACGAGTGAACTGGGAATAAATGGTACTCGTAGCTTTATTTGGAAAACGATGACGTCACCGGTGATTCTGGCGTCCACGGTCATTAGCTGGTAGAGTTCTGGAAGGCTTTCTCCTTGAGACGGGAGCATGAGATGCAACGGAATTTGGTTCTTTATCAGCTGTGTTTGACTATGTAGTTGTTCAGGTGACAAGAGCAGAGGTATCTTCCTGTGTTGTCTGTCCACAAGTATGTTGATTATGAGGTCTTGCATATGTTGGAACTCAGAGATGGTTAAGATCAACCTAACTGACAGCGCGTTGAACCCCGCTATAGTTTTGAGCACGTCTAGATCCCGGTTCATGGAGTTGAAGGCGTTGATCGTGTTATTTAGTCCTTGATACATTTTGGCTAGTTGACGATGAGTGATCCCTGAGACTTCGGTGATTATATTTTGAGTGGTGTCGATTATGCTGGTCTGGTTTCGAATAAGGGCCAGGATATGCTGATCGTCTGATTTCAAGTCGGTGAGAATTTGGGCCATTCGTTCTGCATATTTCGAGTCTAGTACTCCAAACAGATAGTTAGCGACATTTCCGATCAGGTCTAAGGGCGAACGTCTTGATCTTCGATTGTGATGCTGGATCTCGTTTTTCGTTGCGATCTGGGACAGAGTGAGATAAAATCCTCGATTGTCCCCCTGCAGTGTGCCTGTTGGATAACCAGTGAGCATAACGTCTGCAAATTGATCACCCTTCTGGTAATCAATTCGTTTTGCCTAAAAAACGATGTCAAGTTGCAGTAGGCAATCAGGGTCTACTCGTCCTTTATCAGGGAAGCTGAGCCTAACTTCTCGAAGTATAAGCCCGGTTCGTTTTCATTGGGATTAGCTGTACTTCTGCCGCCAAATCATTGGGATCACCGGATATGGGTGTTAATGGCCTTGCATTTAGTATGGCTTCGATCTCTACTGCTAAGGTCGTCAATTCGTCATGCGTGAGTGTTTCAACGCCGATCGCCTTCTTTAGGAGCTCCTTCGCCGACATGACGGCGGCTTCCCATAAGCCTCCGAAGTAGGGTGATCTCGACGGTATGAATTTGAATTGGATGCTTAGTTTGGCAGTGAAGTCATTAATGAGTTCTTTAGCGTTGTGCGAATAGATTGCATCTTCAAGCTCTAGCTGGTTATTAGCAGCAACGAAATAAGTTGCATTGTCTCAGTAGATGGTTTGACAATCTCCACTCCGCCCAGTGAAACGTTTTAACGCGTTTATGAATGCTTCAGTGGTCAGGTTTTTGACTACTTCGATGTGCTTTTGTTGCGAAGCTGCAGAATATGGCCCAGTACGTTTTTAGAGGACCTCTTCTTCTGATTTCTTGCCGAATGTAGAATGGCCCACATAAATCCACACCAGATTTAATGAACGGTCGTGCTGGTTGCACACTGTCACTAGGTAAGCTTCCCCTGATGTGCTCAAACATTTTAAGCCTGTGTTTTGCGCATATGACACACCTTTGAACAGTTGGGCGAGCCACAGCCTTTCCTTTGATCGGTCAATACTTTTGTCGAATGATTGCTAGCAGTGCGTCAGTTCCAATATGGTTGTTGTCGAAATGAGTTCGTCTCGTAAGTAATTTCGTTATGAAGTGATGGCTCGGCAACAGAGCTTGGTGTTTTGTCTCAAATGGTAAGTTGGCGTTTTCCAATCTTCCACCAACACTTAGGATGACTACCATTCGTTAGTTTTTGGATGCTGGATATTCGGTTGGCTACGAATTTGTGTAGTGACACAATAAGAGAACCAAGCCATGCTAGGACTATAGTTCAGTCTGTGCAGAAGTAGATTGGATCCTGCCACTCAAGATCCTTTTGGATACGTACTGCCAGTTCCGAGCCCAATTTCTCAGCACACAGCTCCAATCGTGGGGTGGTCAGCATTTTTACAGGAGTTTTTTTTTTGACTTGGCGCATAGCAGTCTTACAATTATTGTGCCACCCTGTAGTTGCGATCTTACATATCCAGTAGCTCCATTAGCCTTGTCTAAAGCACCAATGAAAACGTGTATTTTTTTGGCCGTTGGAGTCTTAACATATGTGCCCATATGTACCTCTGGATTTTGATGTTCGTCAGCTGGAGGCTACTCCGAAACCGTACCCATTCCTATTCAATGGTCTCCGGAACGTCGTCGTCCTTCAGTTTCAGGTATGGTGGTGACCTTGCTCATGTGGCACAATATCAGGTACTCCTTCATAAATGACCGATATTCACCCTTCAATTCTGAATTACATTTCAGCTTCCTTTCCATTGCGAAGAAGCGCGTGATTTGCCAAGAACGGTTGGTGGCTACCTGAAGGGAAGTCTCACAATGAATCGGCCATCGTTAGTTCGCTTCACTGTTCGTTTACACATTTCTTCGCAGTCCTTTTCCACTGCTGAGTATGAAGGGATGGATGTGTCGAGTGCTTCGACCTACCAGAATTGTTGTAGCTGTTCCTTTAAGTCGACCTCTTCCCTTGTGTATAGGTGACAACTGGCAGAATTAATACACATGGTTTTCCCTGACACTATCCACCCGAAGATTGTATTTTGTAGTGCTGGCCGATCCTGTCCCAATTCAATGTGACAATGTGACCAACCTTTATCAGGTTAAAATAGTGATGGGTCCAGGAACGTTGAATGTGAGGTCGGCGAGCCTTTTGTAACTAGAGAGGTCCCAACACGAGATATCAATCATCCTTGCGGGCTGATCAGTGGTGATGTCTGGCAGTATAAACGCTTCAACTTGGAACTCACATTGGATGACTGGCGATTTGATTTGAATATGTGCCCTCTTCTGCGATACCTTGTTGTGATTTTCGATCCCCGAGATGATCGTAGGTTCATTGGTTGTTCTGAGGTTGAGCCTTTCTGCTATCCGTGCCGAAATCCCATTGGTTTCCGAGCCAGAATCGAGGAGTACTCGACATTCAATTAATTAACCGTCTGCAGCCTTAATATTATTGACGACCGTGCCCAGGAGAATGTAGGATTGCTGTTTCGCTTGATTGAGTTGGGCCCTTTGTCCTTGTTGTCTCGGCCTTACCTTTCATGTCTCGGTGCAGCAACGTGTTGTGTTTCTTGTTGCATTTCGTACAGGACCCTTTGTCACACGTCTTTGCGAAATGTCCAGACCTTAAACAATTGAAGCAAAGCTTATGATTCTGTACGACGTCTGTCATCTTATTTGTTGAGTAATCCTTGAACATCTTGCATGAAAATATGAGATGCGGTAGTGTGCATATCACGCATCACGCATTAGCTGGTGCCTTTGTAATTTTTTCGTCTAATAGCGGGGGTTTGGTGTTCAAGGTTTCTAGGGCCTGGAATCTTGTTTCAAGGAAGGTCAATAAATTCTTCCGAGTATCCAGGGGCTGCATACAATTGAAGTTTACGAAGAAATAGGTGGTGATCCACTATATCAAATGCTTTTTTCAAATCTACAAAAATTGCGATAACATGATCACCTCTGTCAAGTCCTACATTAATGAAACAAGTGACAGAAAGTAGCGCATCTAAAGTATCCTTATTCCTTTGAAATCCAAACTTTTGTTGGTTTAAAATAGTTTTCAAGTAAGAATGATGTTAGACGAATGTTTTTACTAAATCCCATCAAAAGCAAACGGGGCGATAGTTAATCGGATCAAGATTATCACTACCCTTAAATATTGGAACTATTTTTGCAAGTTTTTCCTCTTCCAGAAATAACCCATTCCTAATATATACGTTTATAAAATTTGCCATAAGCTCGGCTTTGTCCTCCTTGATCATAACAATCTCATTCATCGTGATGCTATCGATGCCTGGTGCTAGTTTTTTTCAAGTCTTGCATTCCACTATTTTTTCAAGTCTTGGATTCCATTTTATTTGTTTGATGAATGTGAAAAGATGGATTTTATTGTGATATTTGTGTTTTTTAAATCGCTTTTTGACTGGCACCGATTTCTTTGGTGATTTTTCCACCAATTTTTGAAAAATTATTTAATGAATTAAACGCGTCATGTGGGTCCATCAAGATTCAGTTGAAAGTTTGGTGATATAGTCCGGGATGAAGAGTTATCCTTTACCTCATTTATTATTTTCCATATTTCATTGGAGTTGTAAGCCGCTGCTTCCATTCTTCATGAGAAATATGAGAATTTAGTCTCTTTCACAAGTCGTTTCGATTCTTTTTTTCGCTTAGGTATACTCGTATACATACATAAGAGCTTGGTTTCCATTGTTCTTCCTATAGTCCATGTAAGCCTTACTTTTTTAATACTTGCCTCAATTACTTTTTTCATTATCCAAGTACGATGCCACAATCTGATTTTGCTTGGAAATTGTAACGATACTTTTGAGTTCCATATGGTTATCTCGTTTCAATTGCTTCAGTATAGTTCCTTATCTAGATATCTAAACGTTTTGTATGCCGGCTCCTGTTTGTTCAAGGTTTGCCTTGAATAACGATTTTAAAACACGATGATCCAGCTCCTGCCAGTTCTGAATGTGAATGTCATGCTTTTAGCCACTTTTTAATCATTGGTTATTATATGATCCAGACAGGTATTCGAAACTGGGCGAGTAATTATGTTGTTGTATAAATTTGTCAGAAGTCACTCTCTTGGCGATAAAATTGATTGTTTTTAGGGTTTTGTAAAATAATTTTACAAAACCCTACTAAAATCGCGACCTGTCTGTCCGTCCGTCCGAGTGTCACAGCAGTTTTTCTCGCAAAGTACTTAAGCTAGAAGCACCAAATTTTAAATGTAGGTGTAAAGTGATTCTCTCTTGAAAGTTCAATTACAAAATAAAATTTATGACGTATTTAAGGAGGTCTCCCCATATAGGGGAGTGCCCCCCCCCCCCCCCCCCAAAGGGTGATGCTCTCTTGAAAGTTCAATTACAAAAAAATTTTATGAGGTATTTAAGGGGGTCTCCCCATAAGGGGAGTGACCCCCAAAAAAAAATTTCATCAAAGGTAGTCAATATGGGTATCATATGAAAGGTCTTAGTGAGAACTTTTCAAAACAGGTCTTAAACTGACATTTTTTGCTTCAGGGGGCGCATACGTAGAGGAAATACATGAAAAATTTGTGTACAAATTGCCCAAAAATCAACTACTGCGATGTTACTAACTCACTTAACCAGGTACTGGTTAAAATAAAATACAACTCAATTTACTGCACTAATGCCTCAAAAAGCCTTCTAGGCCCTGGATGTGCAATATACAACCTAACTCCCATAACATCTTAAAGTACCAACTAGACCATCACACCAATCTGAGCAACGCAGAGATATCAGCTATAAAGATAGCCATTATGGAGATCCCGTCCAACAACACAAACAACATAGTTATCTTTCATCATCCATGGCGCAACAGCCCAGCGGGGCATTGGCCTTCAGGATTAATCTCCAATCATCACGGTTCCGCGACTTTGTCTGCCAATTGTTTACTCCTAACAAGGATCTGCTGTCAGCTTCTATCATGTCTTCCCATCGAGCCTTCGGTCTTCCCGCTGGATGTCTATCTTGTGCTCTAGCCGTCAATGTTCTTTTGGGTAGTCGGTTTTCTTCCATTCTTTCTATATAGACCGCCCATTGCAATTTACGTAACTTTACGCTAGAGGAAATAGGTGAATCGTCAAATAGGTCATACAACTCATCGTTGTTACGTAGTCGCCACTCTGTTCCTTGATTCACTGGGCCGTA
This sequence comes from Odontomyia ornata, assembly GCA_963969285.1. Classification (NCBI taxonomy): domain Eukaryota; kingdom Metazoa; phylum Arthropoda; class Insecta; order Diptera; family Stratiomyidae; genus Odontomyia; species Odontomyia ornata. The sequence continues at coordinate 60,167,521 of OZ017741.1, read as the reverse complement.
GATTTTCTGAAGAACTTTGTGTTCAAATACGTCCACTGCCTTTTCGGATTCACTCATCAGGGTCCTCGTTTCACTTCCATATAACAGCGCAGTTTGACTAGTATTTGGTAAATGCGAAGCTGATTTTGCCTGTGTACCACTCTGGACCTAAGAATAGGAAGTACGGACTAATAGGCCTTATTTGCGGCGTTATCTTTACAGTCTCCAAAAATTGTATCTCTGAAATTCTGCATAACCACAATAACAAATACATAACGTTCTCTATCAGAAGTTTCATTCACAAACCCAACAAATGAAATGTTACTATATTCTGGATACCAAACAGTATCAATTGAGAGCCCCTGACAATAGCAGATAAAAATACCAAAAATGCAATTCTAAACGGGAATAACACTGATTTTTATATAGAATGGGATGACACCCTTGAATTAATGAAGTCTTTGGAAAATTAATGAACTCTGATTTACAACGAAAAGTTTGTCAACCTAACCTTTTTCCCCTGGGGAGCAGGGGACCTTCACTATCTTAACAAACATTAGTTTGGCAATATGGACAGATCTAAACAGAAATACAATCAAACAAATTAACGGAATACTAACAGGGCTTACAACTGCTAGACAGACGTGCATAAATCATCACTACGGACATGTGCAAATGGTGTCAATACACGTACTATCTGGAACACCAGATTCTAAACACTAAGTTTGACAGTCACAGAAAAAAATTTCCCAGCCTATCTGATGGGAGCATTCTTAGAAAAATGTTGTTTGAATAGGAATGGTGCTTTTAGGCACCACCTCCAGCAAATGGCAAATTTCTTGAAGATACTAAATCAACATTTTAACACCACAATGCTACTCATCTCATCTCATCTCCCAAATAGAACAAACCCCTAGCTACAAAATCTACTAATAATTTCAAAAAATACTAATCACTTACTACAGATCCTCAGAAAAGTCTGCGCACACTTGCTAGTGGTACCAAACATATCAATATAAAAACATTTGCCACTTGTTTATAACTAAAAATTTTTTTTATTACTTTCATGAAACTATAGTAGATAAATGCATAACTGATTACCCGTTCGCTGTTTAGAATAACCAAACTAAACAAGTTTCTTACAAGAAGTCATCAAAATGGATCGAAAAGTCTGCGTACACCTGAACAAACTTATTTGTTTTATTTGAAATGCACTATATAAGCTTATCAGATTACGAACCTTAATATCTAGTAGCATAGCCATACCTATAAATGACTTCCTTCAGCCTATTTTGCATGGATTGACAAGCTTTGATGTTTTTGCGGCCGTTCTTTTGTTCCACTCGTTCAAACTAACATTTTTTAATTACTCTGCTTGTTATTTCATGCTGATGAATTTTTCTTTCAAATAAATCCAACAAATGATCAATCGGGTTTAAATCTGGTGATTGAGGAGATGCGTTGTAGGCCAACCAAAGTCTATTTATTTCAGCAATATGTTTGGGGTCATTATCGTGCTGAAAGTGAAATTCGTTCCCCGGTCGCCACTTCTCTGTACTTTGCTGAATTTTTTTTTTTTAAATATTAAGGTACCCGTGTTTATCCATTGTTGATTCTGTGAAAACTAGTTGCCCTACTACACTGCCTACCATACAGCCGCAAACCATCATACCGCCGCCTACGTGCTTTAAAGTGGGAATCAAATTTTCGTTATGAAATTCTGTCGAGCGTTTTCTCCATACTAATTTGCATCCCAAATACACAAATCTTACTTACGTCCGAAAAAAATAACGCTTTCCCAAAATTCTTTTGGCATATTTACATAAGTTTTGGCGAATTCCATTCCCTTTCAGCGATTTCGTACCGATATGAATGGCTTTTTACGTACGGCTCGACCATGGTAACCGCTTTTCCAGAGAATTATGCGCACTGTGTCATCGCGTTGTTTTATTGTACATATTTCTTTTTTATGTCCTGCGCAATTAGGAAAATCCGTAAATGAGGGATTTTTTTTTACGGCCTGATCGATGCCGTGAGATAATCAAACCGGTTTCTTAGTAATTAGCAACAATCATTTGTACAGAGGAATGTGTTCTTCCAATTAAGTTTCCGCGTCAAAAGAAAGTAAACACCAACTTTTCATCTTTAAATTGTTACATTACAAAGCTATTATTGACTTCCGATAAAAAGTAATATTAATGAGTTTACTACTAAACCATTTAGAGATTGATTACTATTAAACATGAAATCAAAACAAGTGGCAACATTGCACAAATCTCACCAAAGTGGAAATGCATCAGATTTTACGCATAAAAGAAAGTAAACAATGGTAACACTTACTTCGCTTCTTTTATATTTCGGGGAAGAACCTTAACTTTTGGTGACAAATTTGTGCTGTTCGCGTGCTTTACTTTACCAAAAGTCGTTTAAAGTGCATTTGTTCTAATTAATATTAAAAATAAAGACTTAAAAGAAAATAGTTTCACTATGGGAAAGCAAACATCGCCTGATACTCGGAAAATTATAATAGACTTAAAAGAAAAAGGTAAATCCTTGCGTGAAATTGGCGCAATCGTGGGCAGAGATTATTGATAAGTATGCCAAACATCATCTTGTTGAAGATTTACCGAGATCTGGACGCCCAAAGCGGCTAAGTAGTACTGAAGTTAGAGCTGTTGTAAGAGAAGTAAGGGCATATCCAGCCTCAAGTGTGAGAAGACATAACGCAAGCATCAGGCAAATCAGTAAGTGCGAGTACAGTCAGGAGAGCGCTTCATTAAAATGGTCTACATGGAAGAATACCACGGAAAACGCCATACATATCCAAGGCGATTCAAATCAAGCATATGGACTTCGCTAAAAAAATACAAATACGAGGCTCCATCTTTTTGGGGAAAACGTATTATATACAGATGAGTGCAAATTCGAAATTTTCGGCGCGAAAAGGCCCCCAAAAATATGGCGTGCTAAGAATGAAGCCTTCAAAGAAAAGTGTGTTACCAGCACTTTTAAGCACGGTGGCGGTTCAGTTATGGCATGGGGGTGTATGGCGGCAACTGGTGTTGCTAATCTTGTTTTTATTGACTCCACAATGGACAAGGTGGATTATTAAGCCATTTTGAGGGACAATGTTGCCCCTAGCGTCGAAAAATTAGGCTTGTCTGGAAATTGGATCTTTCAACAGGACAACGATCCAAAGCATACGTCCAAAATTGTGAAAGAGTGACTACTGTACCGGACTCTTAAGACACTTGATCATCCGCCGCAGTCCCCAGATCTTAACCCGATCGAGCATACACATACTTAAAAAAGTCTGCGTACATCTCATTAGTACAAACTGAATTATGTTGGAATCGTATGAATCAATAATGTGATCTTGATTTAATCATTTCGATAAAAGAGCCTAAACTGCAAGAAATGTATTGAAGCAGGTTTGTTTAAAAAATTCCCAAAATTATCGAACATATAGTAATTTCAATACTTCGAAGTCTGTGAGCAGCCCCAAAAAAGTCTGCGTACACATCACCAAATTTGGGGATTCCCCGAAATGTGCAATGTTGATGCCTTCATTTTTTTATTGTTCTGCGTGACAGTACTTCATTGGAAAATTGTCTGTGTGTTTTGCGTGAATAAAAGACTATTCTTTAAAATGGAAGTAAACAAGTTGGGTAAACAGACCTACGCTCATGTCAGAAGGGTTTTGTATTCAATTTACAAAATGCAGTCACCATATCGAATCAAATCAAGAAACATGTCAAAGACGATTTTATTGGAGAAAATATGAAATGCGAAGATCATACTATTATTAACAATGTTGAACGAGTCTCGACTTCTGAGGTTTTTGGTATTGTTATACTCATAAATATCTCCTTTGTTAATTATTTCAGACGCCCATCCGCGACGGCGGAAACACATTTATCATGTATTTCCCCCCTGTGCCCCCACTGAAGCAAAAACTGACAGTGTAACAACTGTTTCGAAAAGCTCCCATGAAAACTTTTATTTCATACTCATATCGGCTACGTTTGATGAATTTTGTTTTCAGGGGCCACTCTCCTGTACTGTTATCATGGATTAATGGCCAATTTTTTCGAATCCTAGAATGTTTACAAAACCCTTTTGCTAGGAGCTCTTTCCTGCCTCCTTGACTTGTTTCACTTATGAGCATTAATTGTAGGTACTCATCTTCAGCCATTCATGAAATTGAATCAAGTGTTCAAAGCATGCACCTTAATCGTTGAAGTTGGGAAAAAATAACTCAAAATTATTCAATCTTCGCATCTAAAACAGCCACTATTTTGTTTTACGATTGCTGATACCACAAGCTGAACCGATTCTCAAAGATATACATGACACCTATCATTCCTGAAGTTTTCATGCAAATCCTAGCGAAACTGTAGTGTCTGAGTCGGTAAAAAGTTCCATAGCCATATGTTCCCATAGTAATCAATGCAGCGCATATTGTTCCATAGTAATACAGGAAAATTCAAACCGCTATAACTTCGGTAAATAATATTCAATCTTTATGAAACTTTCAGGATAGATTAATCTTATAAATAGACATCCACGTACTGAATTCCATTGAATTTAAGGGTACCGTTAAGATTTTATTCAAGAAAATATAAAATCAATAAATCATACTATTACTAACAAAGTTGAGTGAATTGCGACTTCTAATGTATTTGTTGTTGTTGTCCTTACCAAGGCCTACATCCCTGATTTTTTTCAGATTTTTCGGATCACAGGTGTCCAATCGCGAGGGGGGGGGGACACAAATTTTTCGTGTATTTCCCCTCCCTGTGCGCCCCTCGAAACAAATTTTGCCAAATTAAGACCTGTTTTCAAAAGCTCTCATCAAGACCTTTCATTTGATACCCATATCGGCTACCTTCAATGAAATTTTTTTTTCGGGGGGTCACTCTCCTATATGGGGAGGCCCCCCTTAAATACCATTTAAATTTTTTTTGTATTTGAACTTTGAAGAGATCATCACTTTACACCTACAAACAAAATTTGATGTTTCTAGCTTAAGTAGTTTCCGAGAAAAACTGCTGTGACACACGGACGGACGGATGGACGGACGGACAGACTGGTCGCGAAACTAGTAGGGTTTTGTAAAATTATTTTACAAAACCCTAAAAATAAGGAAATTAGTGTTAGTGAGCGTAAAGTCATAGTAAAATTGCGTGAAAACGGGAAAAGTTTTCGTGAAACCGCAAAATTAGTTGGGAGAACCCATTCCTCGGTCCAAAGGGTCTTTGCTAATTACAAAGAAAGCGGTTTGATTATTTCACGGCATCGGTCAGGACGTCCTCCCAAACTTACAGCACGTGAACGTAGGAGTATTATTAATGCTGTGAAACAAAATCCCCGATTAACCGCGTTCCAAATTGCGCAGGATATAAGAAAGAAATACAATAAAACAATAAACGATGAAACAGTGCGCATAATTCTCAGAAAAGGCGGTTACCATGGTCGAGTCGCACGTAAAAAGCCGTTCATATCGGAACGGAATTTCCGAAAGCGAGTGGAATTCGCCAAAAATTATGTAAATATGCGAAAAGAATTTTGGGAAAGCGTTATTTTTTCGGACGAAAGTAAGTTTTGTATATTTGGGATAAAAGGACGCAAATTAGTATGGAGAAAACGCTCGACAGAATTCAATAAAGAAAATTTGATTCCCACTGTAAAGCATGGTGGTAGCGGTGTGTTGGTTTGGGGGTGTATGGCAGCCAGTGGAGTGGGGCAACTCGTTTTCATAGAATCTACAATGGATAAATACGGGTACCTTAATATTTTAAAAAATAATATTAAGCAAAGTGCCGAGAAATTGCGGCTGGGGAACGCATTTTTCTTTCAGCACGATAATGACCCCAAACATACAGCTGAAATAAATAGGCTTTGGTTGGCCTACAACGTCCCAAAACTCTTAGGTACACCTCCTCAATCACCAGATTTAAACCCAATTGAGCATTTGTGGGATTTACTTGAAAGAAAAATTCGAGAGCATGACATAACTAGCAAAGAGACATTAAAAAATGTTATATTGAACGAGTGGAACAAAATAACGGCCGAAGAAAGATCAAAACTTGTTCAAATCCATGCAAAATAGGCTAAAGGAAGTCATTTATAGGAAAGGCTATGCTACTAGATATTAAGGTTCAAAATCTGAAAGCTAATATAGTGGTTTTTAAATAAAATGAATAAATTTTTTCAGATGTACGCAGAATTTTTTGGATGGATTTTCATGACTTTTTGGAAGAAACTTTTTTATTTTGGATATTCTAAACAGCGAACGAGTGATCAGCTACATATTTATGTACCATATAGTTTAATGAATATAATAAAAAAAAGATTTTAAGTTATAAACAAATGGCAAAGGTTTTTATATTGATATATTTGCTACGACCAGCAAGTGTACGCAGACTTTTTTGAGTATGTGTGTATTTGCTACGACCAGCAAGTGTACGCAGACTTTTTTGAGTATGTGTATGTGGGAACATCTTGACAGAAAAGTGAGACAAAAGGTCATTTCAAGCAAAGCCGACTTAAAGAAAGTTATAAAGGAAGAATGGAGCCAAATCTCTCCCGACGTTACAAAAAATTTGTCGCGACGATGCCTAGAAGACTAAATGATGTGCTTAAGTCCAAAGGAAAACAAACGAAATATTGAAAAATTAAAAAAAAATCGACTTTTTCTATTGAAGTTCTGTTATGTTTTGTTTGCTGTTTACTTTTTTTTGACGCGTGAAATTTGGTCTTTTTTTGATTAAAGTGAAATTATCTTGGTTTTATATTACTTTTGTTTAATGTTTATGTTGTGTTCAGTTTTTGTTAAATAATTCTTTGATTCCTTATACTTATTTTTGATTTTGTGTTAATTATTTTGTTTTAATAAAATCCTTAATACAAGTATCTAAGGTGTTTACTTTCTTTTGACGCTCACTGTATGTGAATCTATTATCACTAAGCTCACTAACATTGATTTCTTTATTTTTAACTTCCATATTAAAGAATAGTATTTGATTCACACTAAGCTCACAAACAATTTTCCAATGAATTATCGTCACGCATACCAATGCAAAAATGTTGTCATAACCACGGCATATTTCGGGGAATCCCAAGATTTTGTGATGTGCACGCAGACTTTTCTGGGGCCGCTCACAGACTTCTAAGTATTAAAATTACCATATCTTCGTTAATTTTGGAAATTTATTGATCAAATCTGCTTCAATACGTTTCGTGCAGTTTTGACTTTTTATCAAAATAATTAAATCTAGATCACATTGTTGATCCATACGATTCTAGCATCATTCAGTATTTTACTAATGAGCTGTACGCAGACTTTTTTTTTGAGTTTGTGTATACTTCGCAACAAGTCGCATTATAATAAAACACAACTACATAATTACATTCAATTACCAGTCACCACTGGTCCCAGAAGAGGACGAGTTCGCTAAACGCTGGTTAAGTACCTACTAGGCCATACCATCAAAATTGCACAGTACATGTCTGTGGAACCTGTAGAGAAACAAAGAATCCTGTAGCGAGCATCATTTTGTGTGCCACTTTTTTTTACGTTCATTTATCCCTCTTTGCAGATCCATACTGTTCGCGTGCCAAGATCGTCCTTTACTTTATTCAGGTTAAGAATGCCCACGGTGAATCATTTCTCCATCTCGACCATTTCAGCTTGGCAATATCGAATTGCATCAAGTACTTTCCCCTCCCCCCCAATGTCAAATCCTAGGGGAACCCCATTTCACCCTACTGAATTACACTAGACATTAAAAGTTTCACCGGCGGTCAGTGAAACATACATTTCGGTGCTTCTCCGAGATACCAATTTTTGAATAACTGGTCGAAAATCTAGATTTGATACATGATATCAAACATGCGAATTTCATCAGTGGTGATTGTCTTAGTTGGTTTGAGAATTCGAAGGAAAAGAAGAAAATTAGACATTTTCTTGGCAGCCATTTTATAAACTTGGTCTTGTATGTGCAACAATACCAGCCAAAATATCAAATCACTTACCTGGCTTAGGATCAACAACAGCTTTTTTTTGTTGGTCACCCGAGGGCTTCGCTTTTCCACCTTTATCCCCCGCAGGCTGTTGGGCACCTTTTTCTCCGCCCTTTTTCCCTGAAATTTAAAGTTATTTTCACTTAATAGAAAGGCATACCGCTACCTACATACCTTTTCTGCCCATTTTTATATTTTAACAAGCACAACAAATTCTTGCGAGGATTTCAACAACTACAATTGTCTTGAAAATAAAATTTATAATCACTATAATTCGTGCTAGATAGTTAGGAAAAGTCGGACCGAATTCTATACTTCGACGCTTTGACTAATCTTGCGATGACATATGTACGTCCATATATTTATGTTGGAACCAAAACTGACGATAGATACAAGCCATATGGCAGCTGCGCTTACCACCGCACACATGACCATTAGTAGACCGACTTTGCTGGCTAACTTACATGGCGTTATATGAAGAATTGTGGAGGTGCCAACAAAAATTCGAGGTTTTGTACAGTTTAGAGACGGATTTCTACAGTGAAATCCAGATGATCCGCGGAGAACACAATAGCGTTCCTAGTGAAGTGAAAATTATTTCAGTTCTTATACCCGTTTGGTTTTTATCGCCTTCCAAAGTGAATTTATAGGAGTTTGTTTACATCTCAACCTTGAGCTATCAGTCGAAGGTGCAAAACGTGTGCTTCATTTGCTCGTCTTGGAAAGTTTAGGAGCACAATGGGCTATACAAGGTGAATTTATAGCATGCACGGAATGCGTTCGGCACGTTTTTTATTCGGAAAATAGTATATAAGACGAAAGATAAGCATTTGCTAATGCCGCAGTTGGGTGACAGCTACCGGAAGCTTGTCCATAGTAGGCCGACTAATCCATATGCAAATTGCTACCATATGGCTTGTATCTATCGTCAGTTTTGGTTGGTACGGAACCTCAGAGCAAGAATCTTTGAGGAACGGATCAAATGGCTATCTTTATATAAACGCAATGAAGAAGTACTACAGGAATAGCCCAGTCATATTAGGGCTTTCACCTCGGAATGAAAGATAATAAGCTGCAAATTGGTATGAACCTTTGTTTTGTCATTTTAAATGTTGTCTCAAAAGTCACAATCGTTATCGTGTTCGCGTCTCAAGATATTCAAGGTCAAAGGTCACAAAAATCGGTTTTTCGCGAATATCTGGCTTCCTATCGGTTAAATGAGATTTGCATTTATTATAAAAGTTGTAGGCTATAAAATTCCCCACAACTTTTGTTTAAACTTTTTTTTCATACGACCAACCGTTTTGAAGGTAGAGCGCGAAGAGTGCACATCGTACAGTCATATACGGCCTAATGCAAGGTCAAGCGTGAGTTATGGTTATCAGTACGTTATAAAGTCAATTATTTACTTGGAAATTATAATTATTAAACAATGCCTATTATTTATGTACTAACTATTAATTATTTATATTTAATTAAAGTAAGTAACTTGATTATTTATATATAATTATTCATATTTAACTATTTAAGTATAAAATATTATTAATTCTGGATTATATATTTTAGTTTTATTTTAAGTTAAAATGATAGTAAGAGTATATATTTTACACATATTTTTATTTATTATTAAATACGGCATAATATACATTTATCAAAATGTGAGTTCAAATATCAAAAGTATCTTTGTTGATTTTAATTGTAATGAAATTGGAAATGGAAGCTAATTATCTTCTTCTTGTTCGTCGTCTTCTTCTTCTTGTCGCTCAAAAATGTTCGATTCATTGTCATCATCCTCATTATCTGTCATGTTCATCTCCAAACCTTCCAGAATATCGGGATCATATGTATTTTCTTCATCGGGATTACTTGGATACAGTGAAGCGTTGAGGCAAGCTTGTCCGTTGCACTGGCCGCAAGCTAAAGAACATTGTAGCCCTGATTTTCTGCATCCACAGCGGGAACCACAACCATTTTTGCAATTGCAAAATATTACGTTTAGTAGTTCGGCTGGTGCTGGAGGTAATAACGTTCGTATGGGCTCCAGGATTTCATTTTCAAGCATCCAGCCCCATTCTTTAGGTTCTAAGTCCTTCCCTAACCACGTTTGAATCTGGTAGTAGACACGTTTTATGTGTTGATGAGCTGCTACACTTGTTGGTGGAAGTGTTGACAGTTGTACAGGTTTATTTAGTTTTGTAAATTTGATGAATTGCAACGGTACAATTTCAAACTAACGAATAATCTTGACTCATACAAAGTGGAGAGAGTGGCCTTGAATACTATAGAACATCTGTCCCGGCAATGAATAGAAAAGGGCATAGGGTAGGGACAAGTATTTCCAGGTATATAAGTATTGAGAAATTTACGCGTTTTAAAGAAAAGATATATAATGTCGTGTTAACTTAAAATAAAACTAAAATATATAATCCAGAATTAATAATATTTTATACTTAAATAGTTAAATATGAATAATTATATATAAATAATCAAGTTACTTACTTTAATTAAATATAAATAATTAATAGTTAGTACATAAATAATAGGCATTGTTTAATAATTATAATTTCCAAGTAAATAATTGACTTTATAACGTACTGATAACCATAACTCACGCTTGACCTTGCATTAGGCCGTATATGACTGTACGATGTGCACTCTTCGCGCTCTACCTTCAAAACGGTTGGTCGTATGAAAAAAAAGTTTAAACAAAAGTTGTAGGGAATTTTATAGCCTACAACTTTTATAATAAATGCAAATCTCATTTAACCGATAGGAAGCCAGATATTCGCGAAAAACCGATTTTTGTGACCTTTGACCTTGAATATCTTGAGACGCGAACACGATAACGATTGTGACTTTTGAGACAACATTTAGAATGACAAAACAAAGGTTCATACCAATTTGCAGCTTATTATCTTTCATTCCGAGGTGAAAGCCCTAATATGACTGGGCTAGAACACTAATATTCCCCTTCTTGTGAGGTGAAATACGAACCATTGGTTAGGACTTTGAGGAACAAGATAAAACCGGAGTGGACATTCATATGTACACATTGTCGCAACCACCCTTGCGACCGCCTGCCTAACTACGTGTCTTTTTGCACCTACCCCTGCGACCGTGATTCTAAAGCTAGTTAAGGGGAAACCAATGGGTTGTCACAAGAAAGTAAACAAACGCTTATGCACACGTAAATATGATTTTATTGCAAATAACTCTTCACAGAACAAGAAAATAGCATTGAATACAAATAAAACATTATGGCTACTTAGGATAGAAAACACTTTCGTATCGATAACCAATTGTTTTCTAGCAATAAGGCACATAACACTTTTAATTGAGTTCCTCGCTCCGATTTACAATGTCACTCCTTAAAATGTTGTTATCCCCCAACCAGGTGTAATATTCCTTTCACTACAGTCAATATGTACCTTCGGACACGTTCTCGAACCGAAAAAACGACTAAATTCCGAATCGTATCGCACGCGCCAGGTTGATTTCGCGTCCATGTTTAGTCGTCGAATTGACAATAGTACTCTCGAGAGGAGAAATGTGGAAATCCCTATGGAGTTTATATGAGCTTTGCGGAACGGAACAAATGGAGAGGCTATGCTCATATAAGCTCCATAATAAATGATACGACCACCTTCTGAGCATGATTGTCATTTCATTTCCAATAATTTCCACGATTTCTCCTCCCGAGAGCCCGATTGTCAATTTGACGACTAAACATGGACGCGAAATTTACCTGGCGCGTGAGATACGATTCGGAATTAAGTCGTTTTTTCGGTTCGAGAACGTGTCCGAAGGTACATATTAACTGTAGTGAAAGTAATATACACATGGTTTAGGGATAACAACATTTTAAGGAGTCACATTGTAAATCGGAGCGAGGAACTCAATTAAAAGTATTATGTGCGTTATTGCTAGAAAACAATGGGTTATCGATACGAAAGTGTTTTCTATCCTAAGTAGCCATAATGCTTTATTTGTATTCAATGCTATTTTCTTGTTCTGTGATGTGTTATTTGCAATAAAATCATATTTACGAGTGCATAAGCGTTTGTTTACTTTCTTGTGACAACCCATTGGTTTCCCCTTAACTAGCTTTAGAATCACGGTCGCAGGGGTAGGTGCAAAAAGACACGTAGTTAGGTAGGCGGTCGCAGGGGTAGTTGCGACAACGTGTACATATGGATGTCCACTCCGGTTTTATCTTGTTCCTCAAAGTTATATGAGCCTTTGAGGAACAATCGTATCTCACGCGCCAGGTAAATTTCGCGTCCATGTTTAGTCGTCAAATTGACAATCGGGCTCTCGGGAGGAGAAATCGTGGAAATTATTGGAAATGAAATGACAATCATGCTCAGAAGGTGGTCGTATCATTTTCTATGGAGCTTATACGAGCATAGCCTCTCCATTTGTTCCGTTCCTCAAAAATATGAGCATAGCCCCTCCATTTGTCCCGTTCCTCAAAGGGTTAGGGTTCGGCCACATTGCGATTTTTCTGCCGTAACCAGCGATTTTCAGACGCAAATACGAATACACTGCGACAAGATTTGCAAAGGAACTTCAAGCATGCGCAGAACTAATATGCTCATTTGAAGGTATGTCTTTGCCAGGAACACATGCGCTAACATATTTGTGCGCTATGCAAGACACTTTCCGTGCACGTCTGCGTCAAATGTCCAAATGATGTGCGCCTGCGCGAGTATCACAAAAACTACCTGCTAAACTGGTTTTAGGAAAAATCGCAAATTCCTGCGACTGCCGACCTGGACAAAATTGTTGAAAATCGCAGCGTGCGGGCTTCCATTTCACCATGTGTAACTTGCGACAGAAGTGCGGCTAAATAGTCCTTCGAGGAACGGAACAAATGGAGAGGCTATGCTCATATAAGCTCCATAGAAAATGATACGACCACCTTCTGAGCATGATTGTCATTTCATTTCCAATAATTTCCACAATTTCTCCTCTCGAGAGCCAGATTGTCAATTTGACGACTAAACATGGACGCGAAATTTACCTGGCGCGTGAGATACGATTCGGAATTAAGTCGTTTTTTCGGTTCGAGAACGTGTCCGGAGGTACATATTGACTGTAGTGAAAGTAATATTACACCTGGTTTAGGGATAACAACATTTTGAGGAGTGACATTGTAAATCGGAGCGAGGAACTCAATTAAAAGTGTAATGTGCGTTATTGCTAGAAAACGATGGGTTATCGATACGACAGTGTTTTCTATCCTAAGTAGCCATAATGCTTTATTTGTATTCAATGCTGTTTTCTTGTTCTGTGAAGTGTTATTTGCAATAAAACCATATTTACGAGTGCATAAGCGTTTGTTTACTTTCTTGTGACAACCCATTGGGTTCCCCTTAACTAGCTTTAGAATCACGGTCGCAGGGGTAGGTGCAAAAAGACACGTAGTTAGGCAGGCGGTCGCAGGGGTAGTTGCGACAACGTGTACACATGGATGTCCACTCCGGTTTTATCTTGTTCCTCAAAGAAATAGTCGTAGTCTGATCAAAACTGACGATAGATACAAGCCATATGGCAGCAGCGCTTACTACCACACACATGACCATTAGTAGGCCGACTTTGCTGGCTAACTTACATGGCGTTATATGAAGAATTGTGGAGGTGCCGACAAAAATTCGAGGTTTTGTACGGTTTAGAGACGGATTTCTACAGTGAAATCCAGATGATCCGTGGAGAACACAATAGCGCTCCTAGCGAAGTGAAAATTATTTCAGTTCTTATACCCGTTTGGTTTTTATCGCCTTCCAAAGTGAATTTATAGGAGTTTGTTTACATCTCAACGCTGAGCTATCAGTCGAAGGTGCAAAACGTGTGCTTCATTTGCTCGTCTTGGAAAGTTTAAGAGCACAATGGGCTATACAAGGTTAATTTATAGAATGCACGGAAGGCGTTCGGCACGTTTTTTATTCGGAAAATAGTATATATAACGAAATATAAGCATTTGCTAATGCCGCAGTTGGGTGACAGCTACCGGAAGCTTGTCCATAGTAGGCCGACTAATACATATGCAAATTGCTACCATATGGCTTGTATCTATCGTCAGTTTTGAGTCTGATGCATCCCTCAGGATTACCGCTGTGCTTTGAGGAACGGAACAAATGGAGAGGCTATGCTCATATAAGCTCTATAGAAAATGATACGACCACCTTCTGAGCATGATTGTCATTTCATTTCGAATAATTTCCACAATTTCTCCTCTCGAGAGTCCGATTGTCAATTTGATGACTAAACATGGACGCGATATTTACCTGGTGCGTGAGACACGATTCGGAATTTAGTCGTTTTTTCGGTTCGAGAACGTGTCCGGAGGTACATATTGACTGTAGTGAAAGTAATATTACACATGGTATAGGGATAACAACATTTTAAGGAGTGACATTGTAAAACGGAGCGAGGAACTCAATTAAAAGTGTAATGTGCGTTATTGCTAGAAAACAATGGGTTATCGATACGAAAGTGTTTTCTATCCTAAGTAGCCATCATGCTTTATTTGTATTCAATGCTATTTTCTTGTTCTGTGATCATCCGATCAGAAATGTGGCTGATTGTATAGGCTGGAAATTGATTGGTGCAGAGAAGCGAGAGGCTGCATTGGTACCGATATTGATGCGCTTGACCATGGGTTTGTATTTACTGGTTGTTCATTATCAGTAGGCTGTCTGATGGTAACCTTTATGTTGTTCCTTTTGCAAAGTCTGAAGAATATAAAGATTATTAATATGAAGATGATGAGAAAACTTATGCCGTAGTTAGTCCAACGTTCGTAAAAGGTTTTGACTTGAAGTAGGTCGATGCGTTTGGTATTGTTGATGTGCAACTCATGCATTGCTTCGAGAGAGAAGATTTCTCTATATCGTGCGTCGTACGGAGTAGGCTGGTAGATGGCCGGAAGTGCTTGCCAGAAGGAAATTTCCCTTGAAGTGTAGGTTTTTCCGTTTATTCCTAGTGTAGCGTTCTCGAACTTAATTAAGAAGGTGCCAAACAATTGTCGTGTATCGTTGTCTATTGTTATCGATCCATTGAAATCGTTCAGCAGGATCATGTCGGTAGTAACTTCTTCTATGGCGGGAACTTGTAGACCGCTTACGATACTACAGGTTGAGTTGACGCTTTTCAGGATGTTGGGAAGGCATGACGAGAGTTTTATGTCTAACAAGTCGGTTTGTCTACAAATCGCTAATTCGCCTTATGCGTTACAATTATTGATGATACTGTATATTTCATTATGATTTCTTATAATGCTATCGTGTGAAATTTCAATAACTATTGTTCCTTTTAACAGGTTTTATGAGTAGTCTTTCATAAGTGTTTTCAGTAGTTAATGGTATCTGTACAATATACAAAAGTGACTTTTCGTCTGTTACAATTTTTATTTTAGCTAGTTTTAATGCATCTTCGATTGAAAGGTATGGGAAATTTTCCTTATCAAGAATTGCTATTGCTGTTTTGATTTCTTCCTGTGATAACATAATGGAGTTTACGATTCCAGTTTTTGCAAAATTTAAAGCATAATTTATACTGAATAGTTCCTCTTTTACCAATCTTAATTTATATTGTAGACTTATGGCTATATCATGGTTGTGGTGCTCGTTTGTTTTGACAAATTTTTGAATTTGGTTTGAAATTTGGGTTAGGTTGTTAATTCTATCTGTTAACGATTTGTTAATTACTACCTGGTTGTTGTTATTTCTCAGCACGTTGTTTATTTTGTCCTGGATTATGTTGAAGTCATCGTGGTCGGGATTCCCCGCAACCCATTTCCATGCGGTTCCGATAAAGTCTAATGACCTTTTCACAACCTTTAGTTGTAGATGCCCTAATAGCTGTTGGGTTTGGGATAGCTCATGAATGAGATAGGGGTGCAGAGGATTGCTACTAATCACTTCTCGCCTGATTGCGTTTGATATGTTCGATATTAATTGCGCGTACTGTCCAATGTCTACGTCATGTATGATGTTGAAACTCCCCGTTTTTATTTTCGCTTGGCCAGATTTGATGGTTATAATTTGGGAATTTGTGTAGTCGAGAACCTTGACCTTGCAGATAGCCATGTGGATAGAGAGCCTAAAAGGAAGAAGTTAGTTGCGTATATTACTTTTGTGTATGTTTTTTCCGGATTCTGTAATGATTGTGGTGGTTTTGTTTTCCCTAACAGTTTCTTGTATGTATCTTGGAGTTAATTTCGACCCTAATCTTTTATTTCTTTTAACAAAAACTATTTCTCCGGGGCTATAATCTTTTAGGGGTTCCCTATTTTTATTATGATGCGCAAGGTCTCTGTTTTGCTTCGATTTGAGCTTTTCTACGTTTTGTTGTCGTATTTGTTCGAGCTCTTCCGGGGTTGTTCTTGGTAGACGACCGAGGTATAGTTCTACAGGCTTCTTGCCTGTAGTGGAATGGATAGTGAAGTTATATTCATTTACTGCCCTTTGAAGTAGCTCTTCAAAAGGCCGGCCTGGATCGTCTCGCTTTAGGCATCGCATAATTTCTATCAGGGTGGAGTGAGGACGTTCTATTTGTCCGTTTACCTCGCTCTTATAAGGCGGCGTTTTGAAGACTTTTATCTGCAAATCGTCCTCCATCATGGAAGACAAAGACAATGATCGAAGCACGCCTTCGTTATCCACTACAACGTTTTCCGGTACGCAAAAGAAGAACAGAATGTCCCTGAGAGGCTGTTTTACGTCCTCAGCAGATCTTGATGGAAGAATCTTAGCTTGGAGAAATTTTGAGAATTTATCTATGGCCGTGAGAATTAGTTTCTTTTCAGTCAGAAGTATATCTATATGACCTGTATGTCCGGGATAATTTGGGATGGGGGTTGCGTGTAGGAGTGGTTTGTTTGGGTGCCTATCGTATTTATTTTCTTTACACGTTATGCACCGAGAAACGAGTCTTTTGATTTTGGCGGACATTTTCGGAAAATAAAAATTTTCTAATAACTGAAGTCTATTTTCCTGAGCATTTCTATGAGCTCTGCGATGAGTGTTCAAGATTCTTTCTTCCTGTTCCACTTCGTTTTGCAGGTCTTCAACAATTTTGCGTGTAAAGCGGACTCTGTAATTTCGGAAGTGCTCGGGGTAGATTTCTTGTATGAGTCCAAAGGTTCTCTCGTCTGTCATAAGTCCGTTTACCGTATGTGGGTTCATGTATCGTCTAAGTATGTTTATAATGTCTTGTTCAGCGTATTCTTCTTGAATTAGAATGTGCCTGGTATAATTATCGAAAGGATGGGTGATTTGATAGCTTGTTTCGTTACCTTTGTTCAAAATTATTTGATTCCGAAAGACGTTGATGGGAGTTTCGACCATAGATATCCGATTTTGGGAGGAACTATCATCACTATGCTCTGTGGGTGTTAACGAATTAACTTCCCCTGGATTGGGAGGTCTTGAGAGGGAGTCAGCAACAACATTTGCTTTACCTGGTTTGTATAAGAGCTCATAATTATACTCCTCCAAGTAAGACTTCCAGCGTTTCATTTTACAGTTGGTGTTTTTGTTGCTTAGGGCATATGTAAGAGGCTGGTGGTCGGTAAAAATTTTTATTTTCCGTGACCCATAAAGGAAATTCCTGAATTTCTGCAATGCTCATATGATGGCGAGCATTTCCCTTTCGTTAGCAGCATAGTTTTCTTCGGTTTGGTTCAATGTTCGTGACAAGAAGGATATTGGTTTGCCTTCTTGAGAGAGAACCGCACCAATGGCGTAGTTGGAGGCATCCGTAGTTAGTTCGAACTCCTTTTCGAAGTTGGGATGCGAAAGTATGACGTCCTTGGATATGAGAGCTCTCTTGAGTTTCAAAAATGCATCCATGGCTGGTTTATCTAAGGTGATTGACTTATTTTTGGACATGTGCTTGGACACCCGTCCATCCTCCCCTCTCAAAAGGGATGTCAGAGGTTTTGCAAGCTTTGCATAGTCGCGAATGAAGCGACGGTAATACCCTGACATTCCAAGAAATGATCGGAGGTCCTTTAAGGTTCTTGGCGGAGGAAAGGATGCGATTGCCTCAACTTTTTCAGGGTTTGTTCTAATGCCGTCAGCGCTGACCACAAAACCCAAAAACTCCACTCTGCTCCTCAAAAATTTACACTTTTCGGGTTGTACTTTCATGTTAGCCTTCTCGAGTGTTTTGAGGACTTTTTCCAAATTTTCAAAGTGTTCCCTCTCGTCGGCTCCGAAGATGATAATATCATCTATGTAGACGTAGCAGCGCAAGCCGATGTGTTCCCGAAGGATATCATCTAGTGTGCGCTGAAAAATAGAGGGTGCATTCTTGAGTCCGAATGGAAGTCGCAGGAACTCAAATTTGCCGTTATTAATCGAGAATGCTGTTTTCTCGATATCTTTTTCTTTAAGGAGAATCTGATGGAATCCGCTCTTCAAGTCAATCACAGAAAAGAATTTGTTCTTCCCAAGGTTAGAGAGTACCTCATTTATCTCTGGGATAGGATATCTGTCAGGAATGGTGACTGAGTTTAGTTTTCGGTAGTCTATAACCATTTGATACCTTTTTTCCCCAGAGGAATCCGTCTTTTTTGGGACGATCCAAACAGGCGAATTATACGGCGATCTTGACGGTCGGATAATCCCATTTTCTAGCAAATGTTTAACCTCTGTTTCGACTTGAGATTTAAGAGCCACTGGGTAAAAGTAGGCCTTGCTGTATATAGGATCGTTCGTAGTTGTACGGATTTCACCACGTACCGTTGTTGTATACGTTAGTCGTTCGTCCGGCTCAGAAAACACGTCAGTACACTTTCCCAGGACCGTCTTTAGTTGGTTCTTCTGAGATATAGAAAGATTGTCGGTATTTATATTTAGCTTGTTAATTGATTGTGAAGCGTGCTGCCTCAGCGGGAGGCTTAGTCCCGGACTTATGGTCATGAAACTTCCTTTAGTGTGGATGACTGCATCCATAGCTTTAAGGGAGTCATTCCCGATTATTCCGGTGAAAGTCTTGAGGCTGGGTAAGAGGTAGAACATCAGTTTTCCAGTACCCGACTGAAAGAGATCGATAAATGCATGGTGCGTAATTTTGACCGCACCACCTACTGAGTTTACACTAAACGGTTCATTATTTTTTAAGGGATTCCGAATGTAACGAGGCTGTATATAATTTTTGTTAGAGCCTGTGTCTATTAAGAATTTGAGAGTTTCGCCGCTCCTCGCAGTCCTTTCGATGTATGGAAG
Source organism: Odontomyia ornata (assembly GCA_963969285.1). NCBI lineage: Eukaryota > Metazoa > Arthropoda > Insecta > Diptera > Stratiomyidae > Odontomyia > Odontomyia ornata. The sequence continues at coordinate 60,148,283 of OZ017741.1, read as the reverse complement.
CGAAGAGCTGTTTAATCTAAAAAATGTATGTCGTCTTGGGTTTCGTCAGTGTCAGGTATTTCTTCGCTGTTATCCTGTAGGTCTGTTGGGAATGGTTCGGTTTCCTCCTCGGCCAAGAAGTCAACTAGTTCTTGTCTTTCCAGTTCGTCCTGAATGTAATCCATTGTTGTGTCTAATGTCTCTGGCTGTATATTATTGTTCTCTGTAAGGTATATTCGTTGTTGTTTGTGTCCATGTGACCGAATGGGAGGTTGAGGTCTTTTAGGGGCGTATGGGGGTCTTGGTCCCAGTTTATTCTGGTAGTTAACTGCATGTGTCCTAATGGAGGGATCTATGTCCATTGGCTCTATCCCGCGTGGTTTAGGTGGTAACGGTAATTGATTTGGGTACTGCTGCTGTGGTCTCGGCTGATAAAATCTAGGTGGCTGTGGCGCGGTTGGGTTGTGTACAAGTTCGGGATAGAAGTTTCGTATATTTGGCCGTGTTTGATTTGGAAATTGAATGGGTTTTTTTGGGAGGCAATGGCCGAGTTGCTGTCATAGAGGGTTTCCTCGAGATATTGTTAGTATTATTGGCGTGCTGTGCACGGTAATTCATGTTTGCTAATTTAAGGCATAAATAGAGGGCTTGTGGCAAATCAACTGGCTCTCGGATACTTAGGAGCCTAGGGAGGTCCCCTGATAAGCCCCTATTGAATGTGTCGAGAGCTTTTTCCCTATAGCACTGAGTCATGATATTTAATGACTCCTGCCCCATATCGCATGATGATAATTTATTTAGGATGAGTGACAAGTGGTGGTATACGGCTTGATAGAATTCATGGATGCTGTCACCACCTTGGACAAGGGTGGTCATCTGGTACTCAAGCGTACCGAGATCCCTCTTATCTGCATAGTGCATTGCTAGACACTTAGAAATCTTTACCCAATTGAGGGGTGTGTTATAAGATTCTAAGGCGATGTCGGCCTGACCGACCACCTTATTTCTAATAACAGACAAAATTCCGTAATACTTTGAGATTCCCTTAAGGGGCTCATACATAGAGAGTATCCTCTCTACACTCTTTTTCCATGAGCTGAATTCCCCTGGGTTTCCTGAGAAGTCTCTCAGGCTCTTCACCACATCAGGGACTCTATCCATACCCGATAAATCCCTGTCATTTTCAGCACTGATTCCTATATCCGCTTCATTGTTTATATCGGAAGCGGGATTCATCAGGCTCTGGAAGATTTGTGTTCCTTGAGCCTGAAGTGTTTGCGTCACTATTTGGCTTACAATAGCGGTGAGTTCATTTAAATTGACACTAGAACCTCCGGAATTAGTAGGCGGAATATTCCGGTGCTCTTCCCCATTGTTATTTTCTGGGGGAATAGGAAGACGAGCAGGGCGAATAAGATTACTGGGATTTGAACCAACCATATTTAGATTTAACTTCGTGGGCCAAGAGGAAATTCACTAGGGATCTGGACGTACGTGATCCTATTTCCGCTCGCAGAATACGTAGTTTTTAAAACAGGACAAGGTAGAACAACAACCAAGAGCGGACAGGTCAAAGATAACGACAATAGTCAATACTGAGAGGGATCCGCACTAATGTAGAGAACACCACAACAACGATTTACAATTAATATTCACAATTTCACAAGTTCACAATTTGCACTGCTGGAAAACTTCCCCTTTTCATATGATAAAAATTTTTTAAATGCTCAATATATAATACGGAGTATTTTCATATAATTTTTGCAATTTTCACTCAGAAATGTTTATTCTAAAAGCAATAATTTGATAAAATTCTAAAAGCAATAATTTGATAAAATTGGATAAAATTTGATTCCTCAAGGTTGCTTAATAATTATAATAAACTTAATTATATGGACAAACTTGTAATTTCAAATTTCTTCTTCAAAGAGTATTCTACAATCGATGTAGACAAACTTTTAATTTAATTCAGTGGTTAAATTAGTATAACTCACATAAGGATGAATATGTTCATCATTTTTATCCTTTCCCAAATCCTGAATTTGATTCGCTTGTTATTTCCTTCCAGATTGTGGGTTCTTCACTTGGGCTGCTGATCAGTATCCTTAGGTATTTTCCTTTTTGCGTGTGCTGGTTCTTCGCTACTAAGGTACCAGTCTGGATATGCGGCGTCTTCGGGATTTGGTTATAGTCCCGGTGGAATGTTACTTCACTTTGCTCCGAATGTTACTTCACTTTTAGTTGGAATGTTACTTCACTTTAATCGGAATGCTACTTCACTAATTATAATTAACTTCTAACCGGATAGTTCAATTCCGAATGTTACTTCACGAATTATTTAACTTGTTCAATCCGGGAAAATTTAGTGGACCACATGCCAGTCTCAGCGATGTGTAAGGATCTTAAAGACTTATATGGAAGGAATATTTAATTTCTTGCAAACTGATCTATCCACTGTACGCACGCACGATCGCAGCCCCACGTTGGGCGCCAGTTAACACTTTTACTTAAAGTTTTAACAAAAAAATTTATTCAAGTTTACAAACGGGTAGAGGCTCCCCGTACGAATGAAAATATTACAATGCATTCTATTACATAGATTCGTTTAATTTATAATGGTTTAATTGCTGTAGTTGCAGTTTCCCTGAATGTGTGAATACCATTCCTCGACCTTGGTTCCCACGAATTTGCTGACTGGGAATTTGCTGCATTAGCGTCTGGCAGGTAGAATCGTGGGATCGCTCGTTAACTTACATATGGATGTCCACTCCGGTTTTATCTTGTTCCTCGAAGTTATATGAGCCTTTGAGGAACAATCGTATCTCACGCGCCAGGTAAATTTCGCGTCCATGTTTAGTCGTCAAATTGACAATCGGGCTCTCGGGAGGAGAAATCGTGGAAATTATTGGAAATGAAATGACAATCATGCTCAGAAGGTGGTCGTATCATTTTCTATAGAGCTTATATGAGCATAGCCTCTCCATTTGTTCCGTTCCTCAAAGATATGAGCATAGCCACTCCATTTGTCCCGTTCCTCAAAGGGTTAGGGTTCGGCCACATTGCGATTTTTCTGCCGTAACCAGCGATTTTCAGACGCAAATACGAACACACTGCGACAAGATTTGCAAAGGAACTCCCTCCCTGCCATGCTGCCTAGAGCTGTTTTTACAGTCCCACACACGTCACTTAATTTTTCGACACAAAAACACTCGCGATCCGTAACAAATTTTTCAGTTTGATTAATTATCACATTTGCAACGCTTTTCCACTAGATTCAACAAGATGTATCTTTAAAAAATTGTTTTGTGTGCAATTTCAAATTCAACTTGATAAGACGTTTCCCATCGATGTTGAATTTTCACAAATCATATGTTTTTAATCATATGGTTGATATTTTGCTGACAATGCGGGGGTTAAGGTATAAGAGGAGTGGGATTTTTGTGAGAGCAACTAGAGAGCCACTTGAATGTATGGGTTCTCTAGCGGCGTGAAAGGCAGGGGGATTTCAATTCGCATGCGAGAGGAAGGCATGTATGTAGTAAAAGTACTTCTTTCACGTAAGAATGAAAATAAGCTCATTTCGCGTCCATTACTTTATATGTCTTTGATAATTCCTCACAACTGGATAAAATTTTACTCACCCTTTCAAATGGCAAACAACAATGTATCGCTGTCACTTAAAGTAACAAAAAGTAACAATGTATTTGACATACTGTAATGTGACGCCTACGCCCGGGAATCGGAGTGATTCTGATCCCGAACCCTGGCACCCGGCCAGATATGTATGACTTCGAAGTGCAAGCAGACTTCATCTTTCGTGCAGCTATCATTGCGCCGAAAATATTTTTATTCAAATATTTATATTTGTGGAGAAATATTTTCTGTCAATGTGATCCGCTGTAATAAAACACTGATACATTTCGAAGCATATCTATCTGGCAATGCCTTCCACAGTTGCCATCCAAATGTCAGACGAGGATCGAAATAACCGGATGGTATCAACTCGTGGCGTACGGTATAAGTTACGGAAGGAGAGCGAGTGTTGTGCTATGAACCGGATCCAACAAAGGCAAAAGTATTGGACGATTCTAAGGTTCTTAGGTTCGTGGAAACAAAAGACAAGCGAGGCAAGAAACTAATTCAATATAAAATTCATTTTCAAGGTAGGAATTCATCTTGGGATCGACGAGTTGATTCGGATTTCGTTCTTAAGGATACTGAGGAAAATCGTCAACTACAAAGGGATTTGGCAGAGAAAGCGCAACTTCAGTTAGCTGCCTATCTGTATAGAAGAGAAAAGCGCAAACGAATGCGATGTTCTAATAATGTACGAAATCGTGTATCATCAGATGTTGCAAGTGACGGATACAGCAGAGTGAAAGAGGCAGGCGACTTAATTCCAGGTTAGAGTGGATATAGGAAAAATAGTGAAAAGTGACCACCGGAATAAAATTAAATAATTGAAAAAAATTTATCTATGAAAAAAATATGGATAAAAACAAATAGTATAAATTCCTAAATGTCAAATGTAATCAAAAGATGGAAGCAACTAGCAAACAGTGCAGCATCGATCTATTTAGATTGTAACATTCACGGCCTCCTCTTCCCCGGTGACTATGCAATATCAGATAAACTATAAGATGAAAATAACACGCAACTGAATATCAACTCCTTACAGAATCCTAAAATTAACTTCGAAAATTTCAACAAGTAATTTTTCCGCATTGGCATTTTTCATGAAATGCTTTACTCAACTTTCTATTCTTTCTATTCAGCTTCAGATTGAAATTAAGTCAAAATTCAGTAATTTAACTTTTGGGTAATTTTCATTTAAAAAAGTCTTGACTGAAGATAATAGCGAAATATATATATTTATACAAAAAAATAATATAAAAGCGCTCTGTTTTGTGTTTAATTTTAGTTTTAAAATTAGTTTTTTTACATATTTGTTTCGGCGTGTGACGATTCCATAATTGATTTTTTGTGTGGAGAATTATTTGAAGTTTTATTTCTGGTTTAAAGAAACGATAATTGTAAAGGCTACAGATACTCGTAGATATTGCTCAATAGATTTCAAAGTATTCCACTTCAATATTGTACGTACCCTTTGAAATAAGGTGTTTTTAAATGTGCCGATTTAAAATATTGTTTTAATACGATGAGACTTATCCAGAGATCATTTTAATTAAAAATTAAAATGAAAACAATGGGGTGAAGAAATATACATGAAAATAAATATCAAAACTTGATGCTATATATATTTTTTAAATAATTTATTTTTAATAAATTTTTCATTGGCGAAATTTTGCTAGAATAATGTTTATACTAAGCATCAAACATTGGCTTTTAATTTTGTATCCTTTTTGTTGCAAACTATTAACACCTAATCAATTTTTACTTTCAATTCGTTGCTAAGAGTTAACGGAAGGATGAAAGTAAGAAACATTGCTAGAATTTAAAATAACAACTGATTGTTTAATTGTAATATTTAGAGAATGATAAAAAAAAACGTTAGGTAATTCCTTACCTTAATCAATTTGTAATCTTACCTTTGCTAAACTATTATTTTTTCTTTTATTCTAAGAGCTTATCGAAAAAAAACCGTGAGTTTTGCTTGTGTTAACTTATATATTCTTTAAACAAATTGTGTGAAACAAAAAAAAAATAACATTTAGCACTTAAATAGCATAAACTAACAAACTATATATAAATATATTTCTATATAAAAAAAATTTAAATGTACTAAAGAGGTATAGTTCCATCCAAAGCTATTAATTAATATTTAACTTTTACAGATATATCTAAGGAAATATTGTGCACACTCGTGCATCGAATTTAACAATGTAACGTATGAATGAAGAAAATGCGATTATCCTTAATATGTACAATATGTATGTATATGAGTGAATTTAATTTTAAAAATAAACTTATATTTTTTACCCAAAGAGGAACTCCACTTCATGCAATTAATATTTTTCGAAATTTATGAAGTCAAGGAATTGCATTAAAATTTTGTAATTAAAAATAGATATAGTACTTAACTTTTTCAATAAACACATACATTTGTATGATAATTTTAAAATCGGAAAGGTGGAACTAGATCATGAAATTTATGCGAAAATGTGGCAACTTTCTCTATAATACCCTACGCCATTTATTGCAATAAATGAAGCATTCTTTAATAATATGCATAACTTGCTGAGCATTACAAGTTCTAATATGAAGTAATCGCTGTTAAAACATTAAAATTGCATCCCTTTAACTCACTTCCCTAGTTTTGACATATAAGTTCCATAATAACGTTTTCGTATAGAGTGAAAATTGCGTTCAACCATATGTTTGCATAAAAGCCAATTATGTTAAAAATGTTCAGAGGAATAGAAATGGTCTTTATTGAATAGCGGATCGTTATTTTTTTCTTTTAAATTTATCGATTGGTAACATTGTTTAATTGCTAAATTGATTAATGAATGAACCTAAAGTCAAGTACATTTAATGTTAATTTTGCAATCAATGCTTTCTTCATGTTGAAAGATCAGGCTTTAAATGAAAATTGTATAAATAAGGAAAAAAGGATTAACGTAAGAGAATATTGTCAGTTCGTTTTGAATTTACGTTTCGGATTCTGAAAAAGATTATTGTAAATGAAATATCGGAAAAGTAAAGATGAATTACTAAAGAAGCCATAAGCCTTTCCGTTCCGCATGCTCTTTCTTTTGCAGCGGAAGTGATGACCGAGGGTAAGTATGTCTTGAAGAGGGTTAGGTTTTCATAATCTGCGGATGATTGATGTCTAGTCGGTTACGGTCCGCGGTACCCTTGTTTGCGCTCGTTTTTTTATTAGAGTAGGTTATTTTGGACTTGAGGTAGTTTAGTCGGTGATTCGGTAACGCGCCTATGGTGATTTTGTAGTGTTTTGATTTGAGATCTGTGGAGAGATCACATCCAGAACTAACGTAACGTAGGTTTCCTGTTCTGGATGAGTAGTTGTTGACGCGTTTGTAAATCGGGCATGTGAGCCGGTGGCTGAGTTACGTAACTTGGACTTAGTCTGCTCGCGTAAGACCCGCGACCAAAACTCCTCTCCGAACTAGCTAGCCTACAAGCAGCCACCACGGAGTAGACTAAGTGTGACCGGACTTGTTGACCTGAAGGGTACAGTCCGTTGTCATTTCCAAGACTGCACGTCTCGAACCGATGAGAGGTCGGTTCTGATTGCGATCGAACGAGACGGAGTAGGAAACCGTTACAATAGTGTAATGAATTTCAAAATGTCCGTGTAGGACACGGGTGCCGATGGTCTGGCACAAGTGTCAGCGAGCTAAAACAACACCGAGCTCAGCTAACTAGCTTCGCTTAACGACCGCGTACGCGTGCTTGACGACTAGCAATTGCGAGATCATATGAGGCGGGTTCTTGTCGAGCCACGAAGCTACACTACAAAATACTTATCACGCGTACTCTACTCTACAAGACGCACCGATCAATTTTTATTGTCTTTAGAAAAGTTCTATTAGGTGTCAATTAATCTACTCTACAGAAATTCAATATTATTTTGCCTCGTTAAAGTTAGCGGACACGGAGGCTTGAGACAAACGCAAACATTACACAAAAAGCAACCGTTACTTTCACCGAAGAAGATCGTTGCATTACAAGGGGAATGTCAAACCTAAAGATGTTAAAGTGGCTGAAGTGAACCACTCATCTCTGCCTAAAGGATGGAAACTTGACGGATGCAGTTTACTTTACACTAGTAAAACAACAAACTAAGCAGTTTCGATGGGGTGACCACCTTATCTCTTCAGGAGCAGCCACTCCTGATCATCACGGGGCTGCTCGACTGCTTATGTTTATTATAGGGCAGTCTCTTCGATGCCGACCCAGGCATGGAGAGACTGAAGGATTTCGCTCTACACTAGTGAAGAAACAATTGTTTCCGCAGTGGAGAGATGGTTGTTATAATTTTAGGCTCCTCTCCTTGAATACAAGTCCCTGTCTTCTACGAAAGTATGCTATTAAAAACCGCTAACCAATCATAAAAACAAATCGGGTGTCGGTCAGGACTAATTGATGATGCGGATTTTATCACTGCCGGTCATCAGATTAGCTCCCAGCAAAAACTGACGCAATACTAAGCAATGTATTTGAAAACCCCTAGCACCATCAGTTTGTTCAAAATTAGAACTGTCCGACTTCAAACTGTATAAAAATGTTCAAACCTTTCTTTTGGTAACATTAAGGGACGCACTACTCTATAACATCATCGGCATGTTTAGGCGACTGAGCCACCACGAATGAAGAACTCCAGAAGATGCTATAGACCTTATTATACCGAAGACAAGACAAACAACACCAAAAGAGAGTTTATCGGTGACTCTATCTTTACTTTATGGAACCCTCCAAAGTATGCTACGTTAATATCAAATGGTGAGGGCGACAATAAAAATTGAATTGGTTCATCTACCGATAGCAAAATTAAAAATCTGAGAACTCGAAGGAGAGTGGTGTTGTTTCCCCTTCGGGCCCCATGTTGGGCGCCATTGTAATGATTTAAAAGTTTACGTCCGAACGCGGAACCAACCTCTCATCGGTTCTAGACGTTAAGTCTGAGTAGTGCCAACGGATGGTACCAACCGGTCAACCAATTCGTGCACCGTAACCCATTCACGCGGTGGCTGCTTGTCGGCCAGCTAGATCGGAGAGGATTTCGGTCGCGGGTCTCCGAATGGGTTACGCTCATTTACATATTTCAGCCACCTATACACGCCCGTTTTCAAACGCGTTACAAAACAAAACCATACGGAGAGGAAACCTATTCTACGTTACTCCGTATTTCTTCCTATGACCAGTCAAAAGAACAAAATCTAATTTTTATTTCCCGTTCCCGAATTCCCGACGCGGTACCAAAAAGTATACTACGTTAACTCAACCCGACGAAAGCTACGTTAAAGAAAAATCAAACACAACTAAGGTACCGCGTACCGCGCACGACGCGAAACCGACCTCAACGAATTTTTTTTCAAACCCTACCCTCGTGTCGGCATACTTACCCTGCACCTCATTTCCCGCTGAAAAGCAGAACTACTGGAAAGGAAAGTCGTTGTTAGTGTTTAGCAATTCATTTTCGTCTTTATTTTTTTTTTCTTTAAAGAGAAATCCAGAGAAAATAGTTTTAAAATTATAATTCTTTCCAACTGAATTATCAAAGTTTAACAATTATCTACTGGTATCATGTAAAAATTCTCTCAAATCACATTCATTAATATTTAGGTATATATACATGCATGAGTGGCCGTCTACCCTTCTATAATTCATGAGAATAGGAATCGATTGTTCAATAAAAACATACATTAAATCGAGAAAAACAAAAACAATCCATTATTGGTTGTTTTAAAGTGTGAAACGTATACGTTTTCTGTGGTTATGCATAACAGTTAAATGGTAGTTAATGGTTGCTAGTATTGTTAGCATGATCCTGAATGTATGTAAGAATTGGCTTGGTGAAATAGAGCCCAGCTCAAATAAATCGTTCATAGATGCTACAACTTAAAATTGAATATACCTTTTAATTCAAATTACAGAAAAATACATTCTATTTAAGAGACCAAATAAAAATGTGAAATCTATTTTTTTTTAAACAAAATTGTAATTTTTGAATTTTTCTTGTCATGAAATGGTCTGATTTATTTTCATTACTTAATTCATCTTTTTATACCAATTGGAGTTTAAACGTTATTTTAGCCGCACTATTCCCCAAACCGAATCCTTTGCTATCTATTTATATTTGCTTCATGATCTGATGACCTTATTCTGAGTTTTTTAACATCATATTATTCACTTAAGATTAATTATCTTCTTTTTTACTTCATCAATGTAATATAATTACTTTTAATTAATATTAACGTGATAGATAAATATACACCTAAGTAAGAAATTATTCGTAATATTGATAAATATATACACGGAGAATTAAAAAAAATACTATATTAAAATTAAATAATAGTTGAATCATTATTTATATATAAAACATTAACATTGTCTCTTCGAATATTAATATGTAATTTAATATTATTATATTATGCAACATCACATTATGTTTTTTTTGTTTAATGTTCTTTGTGTTGTTTTCGGTGTTTTTTTTAAAAGAAAGTGAGACAAAATTTACGTAGGAATAGTGGGAATTGCGCACTTCCAACATTTATATGAAAGACTACATTCTCATCGTGAATATATTTTTTTTTTGTTGTTATTATTCCCTCACCTTTTATATAAAATGTTATTAGTTATGGACACTTCATTATAACATGATGGAATGAATGCAGGGAAATTCAAGTATGACCTGAATTGTTTAAAACTTATTTTTCAGTAAAGTTATTAGTGAAAGCAGCTTTATAAATAGTTCTTTTGTAATATCCTCTTCAAACGATCGATGATGAATTGGAATACGTTAGCCAAATGCAATTAGAATCGTTTCCTATTTCGTTGGGATGAATCTAGAATTCTAGATATTTGATATTGCTTCTTAATTAAAATGAGCGAATGTTAGCAAAATTGAAATTTCAATTAAGGTCTCTTTTGGAAATCAAGTTGTACTCATGTATTTCATATCATCAATGATCATATCTCTATTCAATAAGTCTAATGTTGCGAACAAAAGGCTCAAATTTCATACTGCTGCCATAAATAAAACTGACTTATTTGGGTCCTTTAGTTTGTGTTACTGAATCTAAGGTTCTTTCTGGTTTAGTCTTTCAACTAATTCTTTTAAAACGAATAAGTCGGAAACATTAAAATTTTGAAAAAAAATTTGAATCTGTCTTAACTATTGTAGCTTACTCTTAACCGACTCGTCAATTTTGGTCAAATTTCATACTGCTGCCACAAATAAAACTGACTTATTTGGGTCCTTTAGTTTGTGTTACTGAATCTAAGGTTCTTTCTGGTTTAGTCTTTCAACTAATTCTTTTAAAACGAATAAGTCGGAAACATTAAAATTTTGAAAAAAAATTTGAATCTGTCTTAACTATTGTAGCTTACTCTTAACCGACTCGTCAATTTTGATTAGCACGTTTTAGATGTATAGTTTATGTGTATGCATGTTTGTGTGATGTTTATTTTCTATGTTTGGTACTCACTATATGGCCGTGGATGACCGCCGTAACTTGGCTCCTGTAATAGTGGAGTACGACCATTGCTCAATTCTTTGGCAGCTGTGGATAAAGTGTAATCCCAACTTGTATCTGAATGATTTTTTGTATCCGTTAAGTTTTTCGGGCTTTGCATACTCAATTTCCAAAGTGCAACATCCTGAATATATGTCACTCCATGTAAATTGTCACGTGATCTTGTGCTGATTCAAGACTGTCGAATTCAACCATCGTTTGTACTCCATTCTTTTTGAAGATTACAATTCTCTGTACTTGGCCGTGTGGGTGGCAAACCTTGTGTAGAACGTCCACTGCAATTGGATAAAATGGATTTATAATGGTGAACAGCAAAATATGATTTAGTCTGGTTGCTACCGGTCGCTTTGTAAATTTGCCGCGTTGCTGGTTCTTCGTGTAAGTGAAACCGAATCGTGGAGATCTGAGAATCGAATTTTGGCTGTGCCGTCAGTTGTTTATTTTAGATTCGAGCGTAGAAGACGTCGTGCCTAGCGCTTCTGTTAATCGCGAATAGTACAACTTAAACCGGAACTAGCGCCACGAACAAGTCCCCACATCGGCTGAGTGAGAGCGTACTTTCTTAACCTTATCTAGTCCTCGAATCAAATCAGTACGCAGCCTGTCGTTATCTTGGTGCACTAGTACACTGTTGTCTTTTGTTGACGAGCGCTACCTAGCTGTGACTTGACACGGTGGAGTAACTGGAATATCTCAACGGTGCTTCATGTAGATCGTGACATACCGTACGAATGGAAAGTAAATGGGCACGCTATAGGTACTGTAGTATTTAGTCTTGCTAATGTTGCGTGACGATTCCCTAAGGAAGCTTTAGTTATGTTGAAAACTTATTCCTTCCTCGAGAAAAACTTTATACTCACTTTGTTCACGAGATATGTCTTCACCATTGGTCACTTTTCACCGGCACTCACTACTCCACACAGCTGCCATGTGGCTGTCAAAATTCTGTTGGCATCCCACAATAAAATAGACGTGGGATGTGCACTGGTCGCAACCAACGCAAAATGACAAGCCACCTAGCAGCAAAGTGTGTCGGTAGTGGTCACCAGCGGCGTCGCATGATTCAATACAGGGCAGTGTCCACGATGCCTACGAGGCATGGGGAGACTGAAGGAAACGCTGCTTGGCCCTATGACGTTTTTTTTTTTTTTCTTCTCTCTCAGCGTCGTAGGTCTTTGGCATGGTAGACTCCCAGCTCCCTTCGGACATGTCCGCAATGAGGTACCGCGTTGGACTTAAAACTTGTAAGACTCGACACTTCACGAACTTCTTGTCTAGCTTGGCAGTGTAGTGCCGACCTGCTTCACTTTGTCTAAAATTCCGTCGGTAGATTTCGTCGCCTGCCTTGAAGCCAGAAGGATGGGATCGCAGATTGTACCGCTCCTCCCCCACCCGTCTACTGTCTTCAATCCTCTCCCGGATTTGTTCTCGTAGAATTTGGAGTTTCTCGTGCGGCTCCAGCACCACTATTGGGTCTTCCAACCCTTTCAACTGCCGCAATAGCCGGTACGAGTTTCCGTGGCAAATCATATGCTGGCCGAACACGGCAAAGTATGGGGAGATGCCTGTGGTGGAGTGATAAGACGAACGCAGGGCACAGGTGATGGCGGAAATCCTGCGATCCCAATCCTTCTGATCCGGTTGGACGTAGGCCCGAATGGCGGCTATGAGGGTGCGGTTCAATCGCTCGGACGCATTGGCTTGCGGAGAATAAACGGCAGTCCGCTCTATGGGTCGAAAGAGAAAAATTCAAAAATTACAATTTTGTTTAAAAAAAAATAGATTTCACATTTTTATTTGGTCTCTTAAATAGAATGTATTTTTCTGTAATTTGAATTAAAAGGTATATTCAATTTTAAGTTGTAGCATCTATGAACGATTTATTTGAGCTGGGCTCTATTTCACCAAGCCAATTCTTACATACATTCAGGATCATGCTAACAATACTAGCAACCATTAACTACCATTTAACTGTTATGCATAACCACAGAAAACGTATACGTTTCACACTTTAAAACAACCAATAATGGATTGTTTTTGTTTTTCTCGATTTAATGTATGTTTTTATTGAACAATCGATTCCTATTCTCATGAATTATAGAAGGGTAGACGGCCACTCATGCATGTATATATACCTAAATATTAATGAATGTGATTTGAGAGAATTTTTACATGATACCAGTAGATAATTGTTAAACTTTGATAATTCAGTTGGAAAGAATTATAATTTTAAAACTATTTTCTCCGGATTTCTCTTTAAAGAAAAACAAAATAAAGACGAAAATGAATTGCTAAACACTAACAACGACTTTCCTTTCCAGTAGTTCTGCTTTTCAGCGGGAAATGAGGTGCAGAGTAAGTATGCCGTCACGAGGGTAGGGTTTGAAAAAAAATTCGTTGAGGTCGGTTTCGCGTCATGCGCGGTACCTTAGTTGTGTTTGATTTTTCTTTAACGTAGCTTTCGTCGGGTTGAGTTAACGTAGTATACTTTTCGGTACCGCGTCGGGAATTCGGGAACGCGAAATAAAAATTAGATTTTGTTCTTTTGACTGGTCATAGGAAGAAATACGGAGTAACGTAGAATAGGTTTCCTCTCCGTATGGTTTTGTTTTGTGACGCGTTTGAAAACGGGCGTGTATAGGTGGCTGAAATATGTAAATGAGCGTAACCCATTCGGAGACCCGCGACCGAAATCCTCTCCGATCTAGCTGGCCGACAAGCAGCCACCGCGTGAATGGGTTCCGGTGCACGGATTGGTTGACCGGTTGGTACCATCCGTTGGCACTACTCAGACTTAACGTCTAGAACCGATGAGAGGTCGGTTCCGCGTTCGGACGTAAACTTTTAAATCATTACAATACTGATATAAAAAGTTTGTTCGATATTAACTTTTCATGTTTTGTATGTCAAATGTACTCAATGTCTTATAAAACATTCGGGATCAACTTTTTTGACATTTGCTTTATATCTGTTTATGTTCATTGTAGCTCAGCCTTAGTGCGCTCAGTGAAGTATTAACGAGTTGTTTTTAGAAGGCGCAAATCTAATGGATTTTCAAATTTGGCGGGAGTTTCATTATTGAGACATAATCAAAACTGACGATAGATACAAGCCATATGCCAGCAGCGCTTACTACGAAACACATGACCATTAGTAGGCCGACTTTGCTGGCTAACTTACATGGCGTTATATGAAGAATTGTGGAGGTGCCAACAAAAATTCGAGGTTTTGTACAGTTTAGAGACGGATTTCTACAGTGAAATCCAGATGATCCGTGGAGAACACAATAGCGCTCCTAGTGAAGTGAAAATTATTTCAGTTCTTATACCTGTTTAGCTTTTATCGCCTTCCAAAGTGAATTTATGGGAGTTTGTTTACATCTCAACGCTGAGCTATCAGTCGGAGGTGCAAAACGTGTGCTTCATATGATCGTCTTGGAAAGTTTAGGAGCACAATTGGCTATACAAGGTGAATTTATAGCATGCACGGAATGCGTTCGGCACGTTTTTTATTCGGAAAATAGTATATATGACGAAATATAAGCATTTGCCAATGCCGCAGTTGGGTGACAGCTACCGGAAGCTTGTCCATAGTAGGCCGACTAATACATATGCAAATTGCTACCATATGGCTTGTATCTATCGTCAGTTTTGGACATAATACAATAACTAACAAGTATGGTCACTCTTGGATGTCAATAATTACAACAACAAAAATTGATGGGGCAATGTAAAATGGAGATAAGAAAGGACTGAAAATAAATGGCTTTTGCCCTTTAGCGAAAGAGAGTTAGGTAGAGCTGCGGCCTATATGTGAAATTGTGTTAGTAAGTTTGCCCGCGCTTGCGTTTGTATGGGTTTGTACGTGAAGCGGGCAATTATAGTTGTGTGCGTTGGAATTTAGCCATTTTCGTGTTACCAGATTAGCAAATTTTGTTGCTTAACGAAAGATATTATTGCCAGATTGATAACACAGCTGAGGTTTTTGGCGGGAATATGATTTTGAAATCTGTTCATTTAAGAGCAATGGAAAATAAAGAGTGCATTGTGATTAAAATGAATACAGAAAATTGTTCCGGCTTCCGACCATACCACGTAACACCTTGCGACTACTTTCAATGGGGCCACGTGAAAGAGAAGGTATACACCAACAGCCTAGCGGTGATTCATGACCTCAAAGATGGAATTCGTGAGGCTATCGAGGACATAGGGCAGCCACTTTGTGATTTGGTTATGGAAAATTTCATGAAAAGGATATGGTCCTGTAAGCGTGGTCGGCATTTGCCTGATATTATTTTCCACTATTAACGGCATACCTAGCCCTTCATAATGAAATAAACATCCGATCATTTATATTAAAAAATTGCATTTTTCTTTAAATATCAAAATAACACCTCTTATTGGAAAACCCTGTATTTTCGGTGCCCTCGATTCGTAGCCGTTAACTCAAATAGGTGGTTTGGCTGTCTTTTTTGTAATGAGGCTTATTTATTAAGTTTTAACTTCATAGAGACTTGGTAGTGCATTGATTAGCATGAAAAGGAGGATCGTACTTGAAGAAATAAACACATTGAATTTTTTGATTTTATTTTGATACAAAGGGAAATAGTTTCTTATATTTCTAGAAAAAGGTTCCCCTAACTGTTAACGCATTCTTTCAACAAGCTATAATTATCGATAATATTACTTTTATAAGTGGCACATTAAAGTGAGGTGCTTCAGAAGCTTTCATTCTTTGACGGCTGACTCAATTTCATAATATTTCATATACATATTTACCTATGTATTGTAACATTTGTGTATCATTTTAATACTGTCTTTAAGAACCTTATCTAGTTTTTATTTAACAATTAGCTATAAACAATATATAACGCTATTATTTGCCCCTTTAAGAGTGTCACAAGAGAACTGAGTAAATTTGCTTTCACTAACAACGAGTTTAAATAAGAAAACTTGTGTCTTTAATATACAAAGATAAACATTTAAGAAGATATCACATGGAATTTTCGCTTAAGTTTTAACATTACAAGGTACTTAAGTGTTCTCTTAGATTCCTGACTGAATGTATGTTAATTTTCTCATTTACATAATTTACTTCTTTTCTGGTAGAGGAGGAGCACTTTCACCTTTCTTTGGCTTCTCCTTCTTGAGAGTTTTAATTTGACCGGAGAAGTAATCTTCGATTTCTTGTAGAGTGTGTCCCTTGGTCTCTGGCAGGCAGAAGTAGAACAATATCATTCCTAAAAGTTAAAGACAATTTTTAATGAATTCCGCTTTTTGTTTTCATTATTCATGATGACTTACCATGGCGATATATTGCGTGAGTTAAGAAAGGATATGTTTTGACAACGACGAATATAAAGATATGTGCACTGCACGTAGTGAAGCCACCAACAATGCCCCGAAATTTTGTGGGCAAATTTCTCCAATCATCACCCATGGAACGACCAAGAAGCCGAGTGTGCACGCGATTGTGAAAATGAAGATACAAGCTACAGGGAACCTGGTTGCAGTTGGGAGTTCTGGTGGATCAGCAGTATCCCACTTATGTTTCATGCACAAGTAGATACCTAACCCTAACATTGAAAGTCCACAGCCGATTCCTGTAAGGTTATTCGAAAATATTAAATAATGTCCTCGTGTTGATTTAATTGGCACTTACCCGAAATGAATGTTAGCGGCCTTCGTCCCATTCTTCGCAGAGGAATGCAAGCAACTATGGTAAATGCTAGACGAATAGCTCGAAGCATTATGGTATACGTGTATGTTTTCATTGTGGTTCCAGAATCGCGGAAAATTTCAACCGCGTAGATTGTGATAACGTTCACACCACTGAATTGGTACATCATGAAATGAAGAACTAAAATCCCAAAAGGACTAGCGTAACTGGACTGAAGAAACTGGCAATCTTGTCCTTAGCCGTCACTTTGCTGTAACATTTAAATTGAATTAATTTATCATCTTCATATTATTTGATATTTTCGCTTACTTATTAGCATTTGCCTTCCGATTGAATTCACGTTCCACGTAGATCCTCGAAGTTTTTCCAAACTTTTTCTAGCTTCAACAACTTTACCACGCACTACCAAATAGTTGGGAGTTTCGGGTGTGAAGAACAGTAACAGAAATGTAGCAGCT
The DNA here is from genome assembly GCA_963969285.1 of Odontomyia ornata. Classification (NCBI taxonomy): domain Eukaryota; kingdom Metazoa; phylum Arthropoda; class Insecta; order Diptera; family Stratiomyidae; genus Odontomyia; species Odontomyia ornata. The sequence goes on along the minus strand of OZ017741.1, from coordinate 60,130,984 downwards.
GGGACCATGGTCGAAGTTATGGCTAGAATTTTCCACATTATGAAGGATCCTAGGGTATACTGTACAAGTACACCGAAACTGATAAACACCGCTGCCAGCGCACTTAACATGCCTCGCAGATGTGGTTGCGTTACTTCTGATGTATAATCGCCAACCATGCTCGATCCAAGTCCAGTTAGGAATCGGCCGGCATAAATTAATTCAACTCTGTCCGCTGAAGCGATTAAAATCCATCCTAATACTGCAGGAACTTGAGTTCATGAAAGCGTCAGCTTTTGACGTTTGTCTTTTGACAACATTCGTTTAATTGAGGTGCCAACGCTAGAAAGAAATATCTTGTAGTGAGATATTTTTCAGTTATACATTTTATCAACAGGCTGTAATAATCGCTGATCTTCATATGGTCGTCTTGATCTTCAAATATAGTTTTGTTGATAAAATGTTCTTGTACCGCAATAACAAGACTTAATAAAATCTGCTTCCTTAATGTGTTGTCATTTTGATGAAATTGTAATTTCAAACGTAATAGACTTTCTGCTTTTTCACAATTCATTATTACGCTGCGAGAAGGAATCTTCAAGAAGTGCTTAGATTTATAACAAATAAGTGATTTCATTGTGTGGGTTCCTTCTAAAGTGGCCAGGCATTCGGTAATTTAAAAACAACAAACCCAGATATTTAATACAAAACGTGATGCACATAATCAGACAACTTTGTAGGGTACATGATATAGTTATGTTCTTCCAAGAACTGCAGGTCCAAAACATCAGTATCTTCTACAACGTTGTCTTGATCTATCATGAGTGCCCTTTTTGTAGTTGCATTCATTTGCGATGAAGCTGTTTCACAAGAAGGCTCTTTTTGAAGGTTCAATATGGTGAATTGTCTAAAGGCATACAATTCCCTATTCCTCCTTCTCTTATTTGGCATCGGACTAATAACTTTTTACAAGCAGCGACAAACTGTCTTACTAATGGGTTGTTGTTATGGCCAAGATGCATCCGTATTGAAGCAAAGAATAATTCTAGATGGTCTTGATTCAATTTGTAAATTTATATGAATCGTAGCTGCTTTGATATTATATATTTATTCTGCGAAAATGCTAGGTTTTTCAGTGTAGCAATAAGACCAATAAAACCGGTTTTTCTTACACTATTTACAAGTAGTTCGCCTGAACAAGTTCTCAGCTTTGACAAGTAGGCGATGTAATGTTGTGCATACGGTAGAACTTCGTTTGCATTCCTTTCGCAAAGCAGTCGTTTGAACGGGTCAAGAGCAGATAATTTTCGACTATTCAATATATCGAAAGAATTGTTTATAACACGTATAAGTTTATTAAGAGGATTACTTCCTTCGAACTCTGCTAAATTGACAACATCTGCACAAAAATCAAGAGCATCAGCAATGGATTTATTAAATATTTGAGTTGCCTCTTTAACATTCATTTTTTTCTCAGCAAAATAAATATGGGCCTGTCGTAGCTTATTACCCAAATGTAATTACTCTTTTTTTTGTCGGATCACGTCTTTCGAGGTATATCCATTGAATATATTCTCCATGCGCGTTCAAAAAAGCTTTATCATATGGCATGGATTAGGATGCACTATATATCATTCGTTTTAAAGTTCATACGATACTTGAGAAGGATCTGCGATATTTCACAAATCACAGCCAAGAGATTTCATTGCGCGAATTTTATTATAAGCTCCGTCGAATGTTATGCCAATTATATCAGCGCCACAGGTGGTCAATACCTCTAGTGCTAAACGAATAATGTTCGCTTTTTGGTCTCCACTGAGAGATGTGATGAGGAAAAATCCTATTGGTACCTTCTATGACCTGTACAAAGCAACAGCTATTATAACTGAATCTGTGCTGCCAAAAACCCACTTCTGCTACCATTTCCCATATCTACATAGCCATACAATCTCTCTCCTTCCAAATCTACATACTCGTACTTTCGAGTATGAACTTCATCAAATTCAATATTTATGACTAATTTTTCGCTCTTCTTATTTGCTTCATCACAGGCAGTTTTAATGGCGTAAAGTGCTTCATTTGTAAAGCCAGGATAGCAATTCAAAATCGAATACCAGTGGAAAATAGTTCTGAGATACAGAAGACAGTTATCAAATATTTTTCGTATATACTCGTACCCTTTTTTTTTGTCAATTTTTCCGCCAGATTTTTCCTTGATCTTTCGAACGGCACTAACCGTAATCCATGTCCTGTTTGGTCACGTACAAAACGCGAAACTGAAACTTCACTTCAAATAAATTTATTGAAATAACGCTCCACGCTTGGCAGTAGGCTATTCAAAAAAGAAACCTGGACCGGGGATACCACTCCTCCTCAATCCATCACGCAGTTATCGTGGAGTAGTTGCGCTGCACTTCAGAGTTGAATGGAAGTGTTTTATATCAACGTTAGGGGCTGTTCAGTCGCAGAGATCTGTTATTGTTTCAGAACATAGGTCCTCACTTTCAAAACATTAAACACACTAAACTGCAAGATTGTTAATTTTTTTTAATGATCTCAAAATATATCAGTGCGCATTACGATCGAAATTGAATTCAGAGCCTGTCCCATAATTTATGAAAGTGCAATAAAGTCTCGAAATGGATTTTCGACCGTAATCGTTCGGTCTTCTTCAGTGATTAATTTATTTTCACTTACATTCCTGCTTATATACTAGCTGTGTTTAAGGAAACTTACTTTTTTTTTTTTTTTTTTTTTTTTTTTTTTTTTTTTTGTGGTAGGGAGGTGAAGGCATTTATGCCCGCCGAGTCTGGCAGTGTGGGACTCCCATGGAGGATATCTTTGGACTACCCACTAAACACCTCCCCTGTCAATCTGAGAACCTAGCCTGGAACCGTTTGACACATTACTTCGGGCCAGGTCTCGTTTTGTTACGCCGTGGGGCGCCTTCAAGCTGGGGAGTCCCTTTCCTAGCGGGAGGGGAGGGGGGAAGAGGAATTGCCAGAAGAGCGATCCCCCAGCCCCAGCGCCTCCGGCTGCTGTGAGTCCCTTTTATATTTTAGGACTGCCCGAGCATAATGTGCCACCTGGTTCCATTTGTCAACCGATTCGAGCATCACCGCAACTATATTATCCGGGGTGAGCTCTCCCGTCTCCCTGTAGAGTTCCCTTCGCAGCCTGGCCCATTTCGTACACGCAAAAAATGTGTGACAGGCATTGTCCTCCTCTCCTGGGCAAAACCGACAATCGGGAGACCGTGACTTGCCGATCTTGTGCAGGTAAGACTGAAAACACCCGTGCCCGCTCAAAAGCTGGGTCAGATAGAAGTCAGTCTCACCATGCTTTCGATTTAGCCACGGTCTCACATCCGGGATGAGGCGCGCAGTCCACCTTCCCTTCGTGCAATTCACCCAAGACTGCTGCCAATCGTTGAGCGAGCGTTGTCTCTCCTCGCGGACAACCATCTCCCTCGCATCCTCGTTTCGGCGCAGGTAAATAGCGCGGCGCTCTCTAGCAAGGAGGGCGACAGGTATCACGCCTGCAATCACTCTCACCGCCGAGTCGGAGACTGTTGGATACGAAGATGCAATTCTCAGTGCTCCTCTTCTCTGTACCTGTGCCAATCGTTTTCGGTATACCTCCTTGCTGAGAGCGTCGCCCCATACCTCTGCTCCGAATAGTAGCACTGACCCTACAGCACTCATCAAGAGGCGTCTTCTTGATGGGCTGGGTCCCCCTACGTTGGCCATAAGTCGACTCAGGGCCGATATTCCCGAAGCAGCCTTCTCAGCCGTTGCCCTGATTTGCTCAGAGAAACTCATCTTCGAGTCGATCAGTAGCCCCAGGTACTTCACCGCTGGCTTCGATTCGATCTGTATATCTCCAATACTGATCATCCTTACTCTAGGGATTCTCTTTTTTGTCAAGATGACCACTTCGGTTTTCTCCAGTGCTAGACTGAGCCCGCGAGTAGTCATCCAGTCCCTCACTCGGCGCATTAGCATACCTAGCCTAAGTTGCGCTTGTTCAACGGTGCGTCCGGCGACCAGAGCCGCAACATCATCCGCATAGCCAACCAAGCGCGACTCATCTGGCATCTCAAGTCTCAGTAGCCCGTCGTAAGACACGTTCCACAGGTCCGGACCAAGGATAGATCCCTGGGCAACACCCGATGTAACCGCCATCCTTCGTTGGCCCTGTGTCGTGTCGTAGAGCAGGCTTCGGTCCTTTAGGTAGTCCCTCAAAAGCCGCATTAGATATTCTGGAACTTGAAAAGAGTTTTCCAGCGTATCCAGAATATCCACCCATCTAGCGGAGTTGAAGGCATTCCTGACGTCGAGTGTCACCAACAGGACGATCCGTCGCTTGGTGCGACTATATGCCTCTGCCTTTTGGACCGCGTTCACCACCTCTGCAATCGCATCAATGGTAGAACGTCCTGCTCTAAAGCCGTACTGCCGAGGAGATAGGTCCCCAGCAGCACGAATCGCGTCAGTGAGTCTTCCCTTGATGAGTTTCTCTAGCACTTTCCCAGCCGTGTCTAGCATGCATAACGGGCGGTATGCAGACGGCGATTCGGGATTTCCCTTCCCCTTGCTGACCAGCACGAGCCTCGCCACCTTCCATCGTACCGGGAAAACCCCGTCCCGTAGGCAAGCGTTGAATGTGCTGAGCAGCAAGTCAGGACAATGGTGATAGACGAGCTGCAAAACCTCAGCTGGAACACCATCTGGACCTGGAGCCTTCCTTGCCTTCAGGGAGAGGACTGCCTCCTCCAGTTCCAGCTGTGTGAAGAGTGGGCACTCGACTGCTGTTTCACCATGGACAGCGTCAACACGGACGGGATGGGCGGGGAAGAGTCCCCGCACTATCGCGTCCATCTTTTCCGCGTCATGTATACAAGGCTTCCGTAGGGCACCAAGTTTCCCCATGACCAGCTTGTAGCCAAGGCCCCACGGATCCCTATTTACATCGTCCACGAGGTCTTGCCAGCATCGGGCCTTGCTCTTGTTAATAAGCCTGCGAAGATATTTCCTGCCGGACCTGTATGCTGCTAGCCTAGTGTCTGCCTCCTCCCGTGTTCGCGCCCGCTGGGCCTCTCGCCGAAGTTTGTGACACTCGCTTCTTTGTTCGGCGATCTCGTTTGACCACCAGTATACTGGAGGCTTACCATGTCGGGGTCTCCGGCGGGGCATGGAAGACTCGCAAGCAGCTATGATGGTACTCATAGTTGAGTTCACCAAGTCCTTGGCTGTAGGCCCTCCACACCCTGGCGGAGCTCCCAGCAACGGTGCGCCTGCCGTAAGCGCGTCAGTGAACTTCTCGACGTCCATCCTCCCAGTCCTCCATCCGAGGATTGAAGTTTGGGCATATGCACGCAGAGTGGCACCGTCGTGAATCTCAACAGCTATATACTGGTGATCACTAGCCGAGTAGTCCTCTAGTACTCGCCAGTTGTGTACTCTAGGTACCAGGGACTCCGAAGCGAGTGTCACATCGGGTATGGTTCCTACGCAACCCCAGCGGCGGAAAGTAGGGGTGTTACCAGTATTTAGGACAAAAAGCGCTGTTCTGGCCGCCATGTCCAATATTTGCTTTCCCCTTGGGTCGGATTGTGGCATACCCCATTCGATGGCTCTAGCGTTGAAGTCTCCCCCGACCAGCATGTGGCCCTCTGTGTTCGAGACAGCGTCCTCCAGGGCATCGAGTTTGGTTCGAAAGGATCGCATTGCCTCGTTAGGTGTCAGATAAACACTGAAATATGTTATCCCTGAACACCGCACCCACACAAAACCATCCCCGCGTCCATGGCCCTGCACCTGAAGGCGGGCGCTGTCTCGAACCCAGATGGCCGAGGTACCAGTTTTGTCAGGGTACCACGCTTGCGAGTACTTGTTATGATGTTGCTCGCTCAGCAACAGGAGGTCAGCTTTCTTATCCCTCGCAAACTGCTCAAGTAGGTCCTGGGCGTTTGTGCTTCGGTGCAAATTGACCTGCAGGATACGGATCATTTGAGTATCGATTTGGCTTTAGTTAGGGCCTCCTTGAAAACCCGGCATCTCCCTGTCCCCGGCTCATGTTTGAGGTCGCCGGGTGCTAGCTTAGCGTCCTTGCAAAGAATGCATTTTGCCTCGTTCGTGCACTCCTTCCTTTTGTGCCCCGTTTCACCACATTTGTAGCACAGAGATCTCCTGTCGGGTCCCCTACAGCCATACGCGGTGTGTCCGTATTCGAGGCATCTGAAGCAGCGGATAGGGATCGCTCTTCTCCGTATCCTGCAGATCACCCAACCTATCTTAATTTTGCCCTTCGCCAGGATTTGCTGGGCGTCTTTATCAGCTAGTTCGACAATAGCCATGCGTTGCCCCCTTGTGTTTTCACGCGTCAATCTTGCCTTGACTTCGCTTAAGCTGTGGAACTCCCTCCTGATGGCATCCTCTACTTCAGCTTTGTCCGTGACGCAGTCGAGGTCCCTGATTTCCAGGGTGGCCATTGGTTCGAGCGAGGCAACCGTTGCCGCATCTCCAAGAACCTTTTGAACCGCGTCACGGAATGCATCTTTGTTTGTGGCCTCTGGCCCGAATTCCACCAGCAAGCCGCCGGTCCGGGTTGGTCGAACTGCTTTGATGGCAGTTTTGGTGTCGTCTGGCTTGACCGCTCCTTTAATTTCACGGAGGACATCTGCGTAGGTTCGGCCCTTAGTGGGTTTAATAAGCAGTGCCTCTCGCAAGGGTTTGTGCCGCGGTTTGCTTTTTGTTTTCTGCGGTATAGCGGGGGGCTCCTTGTTCTCTTCGTGGTTGAGCTCTTTGTCTTTTTTTTCTAGGAGTAGCTTTTTGGCCGCTTTTTTCGCTGCCTTGTTTCGCACCACATGGAACTCCTCGCCTGGAGTGTCAACTTCGTTTATGGTCTCATCCTTCCTCCTTTTCTCACAGTCGCCTTCAATTGGGCTACCGGCCATTCTTTTGCTGCTGCTAGGACCCACTGATGCCTCGAGGGAGAGTGTGTCTTTTTGGTGCTTCTCGGCTGCAAGCCACCTCCGCCTGTAGTGCGTTATGCGGCCAAAAAGCTCCTCCAGTTCAAGAATGCCATTCTTGACACTCTTGCCTATGTTTTTCTGCACTTCGCAGGCAGCCCTCAGTTGTTTGACGATATTCCCCGCTTTCCGAGTAAGCCGCTCCTCTTCGGCGCGGTCAAGGGCGATTGAGTTATTTGGCGCCACCTCTTGGGAGAGGCCCCCGTTTACTAGCCCTTTTGCTTCTATCGCTTGGATCGCGTTTGAAGTGGCGTCGGCCAACGGCAAAACTTCTCCCTCCCCCAGTCTTACACTAGCCTCCGTTGGTGTCGCAACTTGATCCGGATTGTGTACGTCTTGCACTGGGCGCTCCGGGGTGCGCATAGTCCTTCTACTGCGCCCAAAGGCTGCAATGATGCCAGGTTGCACAACGCACTCTGCCTTCTTTCGTTCGTTAGTCCGTCTGTGGTCTGTCTCCGATGATTTAACCTGTGGTGTTGACTTTAACAGTGTTTCTGGGGTTTGCTGCCTCCCCCCGCAATCGGTGACTTGTTTTATCGGTGTTCTTGCCAACAGCGGTTTTTGCCTGAAAGGGTTCTCCGTGCTAGCGTCCTGTTTGCTTGTGGTTTCATTTGTTTGCTCCATTTTATTGGGTCCCCCCTCGGAGCCGCTATCTCCGTTCGTGTGTGTAGTCGCCTTTTTGGTCCCATGGTTATCTTTGCAGAGCAGGGAGGCCATGCGAGGGTTGGCACAAGCCCTTATGGGGACAAGTGCTCAGAGCCAGACCAGCGCTAATCGGGAGTCCGTCTCAACCGAACCTACACCACCAACCCAATGGTGCGAACTTCGAACGTACTCCGAGGCCTGCCAAGGTTTTACCGGGACGGAGACGGTATGATAGTTGAATTGGAGCCGTTCACACACGAGTTTCACCTCGGCGCTACTGTGCAAAGCAACTAGGTCCAAACCATCACATCCGCCAGCCCAAAGCGTCAATTCCAGTTCGTTGTCCAAAGCGTAATCCAGATACAATAAGAGGGAACCTCACGGCACCCCCCATATCCTCGGGTCCGTGGGGGCGGCACTCCCCAAAGAATGCTAGCCTCCAAGAATGTTCTTGTCGACCGGCTTTCTCCCTGCGGGAATTTCCTCGGGTACGTGGGGGCGGAACTCCCCAAAGAATGCTAGCCTCCAAGAAGGAAACTTACTTTAGATCATTAAAAGGTAATTAAAGAAATTTGCTTAAGCTAATAAAAGGTAGGAAAGGTAATTCACAAAAGGTTATAAAAATATTGTTTTCACAAAATCCAGAAAAGGTATTATTATTTAATTAATTTGAGTAGCCATGATCTGCAGTTCCCGTCATTCTGATTCATCAACTTTTTCCTTTCCCGGGTAATTGCCAGAATTTCCATTACATCCAATTCACGTATGTCTCTAGCTTCCTTGATGACTACTGCGCCCTCCATTGTTATCTCGTGTCCCTTCGTGATAATATGTTCCGCTACCGCCAACTTGAAATTCGAAGTTCTTTCTTTCTTCCTTGCTGCTGTTGCTTCGCCTAGCTGCTCCTTGAATCGCGTGCCGATGAGTTTCCTCGTTTGACCTATGTACACTTCTTCACAAGTGGGACATGTAATAAACATAAGCAGTCGAGCAGCCCCGTGGTGATCAGGAGTGGCTGCTCCTGAAGAGAAAAGGTGGTCACCCCGTCGAAACTGCTTAGTTTGTTGTTTTACTAGTGTAAAGTAAACTGCATCCGTCAAGTTTCCATCCTTTAGGCAGAGATGAGTGGTTCACTTCAGCCACTTTAACATCTTTAGGTTTGACATTCCCCTTGTAATGCAACGACCTTCTTCTGTGAAAGTAACGGTTGCTTTTTGTGTAATGTTTGCGTTTGTCTCAAGCCTCCGTGTCCGCTAACTTTAACGAGGCAAAACAATATTGAATTTCTGTAGAGTAGATTAATTGACACCTGATAGAACTTTTCTAAAGACAATAAAAATTGATCGGTGCGTCTTGTAGAGTAGAGTACGCGTGATAAGTATTTTGTAGTGTAGCTTCGTGGCTCGACAAGAACCCGCCTCATATGATCCCGCAAATGCTAGTCATCAAGCACGCGTACGCGGTCGTTAAGCGAAGCTAGTTAGCTGAGCTCGGTGTTGTTTTAGCTCGCTGACACTTGTGCCAGACCATCGGCACCCGTGTCCTACACGGACATTTCGTAAATCATTACAATGGCGCCCAACGTGGGGCCCGAAGGGGAAACAACACCACTCTCCTTCGAGTTCTCACATTTTTAATTTTGCTGTCAGCAGATGAACCGATTCAATTTTTATTGTAGCCCTCACCATTTGATATTAACGTAGCATACTTTGGAGGGTTCCATAAAGTAAAGATAGAGTCACCGATAAACTCTCTTTTGGTGTTGTTTGTCTTGTCTTCGGTATAATAAGGTCTATAGCATCTTCTGGAGTTCTTCGTTCGTGGTGGCTCAGTCTCCTGAACATGCCGATGATGTTATAGAGTAGTGCGTCCCTTAATGTTACCAAAAGAAAGGTTTGCACATTTTTATACAGTTTGAAGTCGGACAGTTCTAATTTTAAACAAACTTATGGTGTCAGGGGTTTTCAAATACATTGCTTGGAATTGCGTCAGTTTTTGCTGGGAGCTAATCTGATGACCGGCAGTGATAAAATCCGCATCATCAATTAGTCCTGACCGACACCCGATTTGTTTTTATGATTGGTTAGCGGTTTTTATTAGCATACTTTCGTAGAAGACAGGGACTTGTATTCAAGAAGAGGGGCCTAAAATTATAACAACCATCTCTCCACTGCGGAAACAATTGTTTCTTCACTAGTGTAGAGCGAAATCCTTCAGTCTCTCCATGCCTGGGTCGGCATCGAAAAGACTGCCCTGTAATAAACATAAGCAGTCGAGCAGCCCCGTGGTGATCAGGAGTGGCTGCTCCTGAAGAGAAAAGGTGGTCACCCCGTCGAAACTGCTTAGTTTGTTGTTTTACTAGTGTAAAGTAAACTGCATCCGTCAAGTTTCCATCCTTTAGGCAGAGATGAGTGGTTCACTTCAGCCACTTTAACATCTTTAGGTTTGACATTCCCCTTGTAATGCAACGATCTTCTTCGGTGAAAGTAACGGTTGCTTTTTGTGTAATGTTTGCGTTTGTCTCAAGCCTCCGTGTCCGCTAACTTTAACGAGGCAAAATAATATTGAATTTCTGTAGAGTAGATTAATTGACACCTAATAGAACTTTTCTAAAGACAATAAAAATTGATCGGTGCGTCTTGTAGAGTAGAGTACGCGTGATAAGTATTTTGTAGTGTAGCTTCGTGGCTCGACAAGAACCCGCGTCATATGATCTCGCAATTGCTAGTCGTCAAGCACGCGTACGCGGTCGTTAAGCGAAGCTAGTTAGCTGAGCTCGGTGTTGTTTTAGCTCGCTGACACTTGTGCCAGACCATCGGCACCCGTGTCCTACACGGACATTTCGTAAATCACTACAGACATTTGATGCGATAGATACCCGATTTTTCGTGTGGGTCGCGGTTGTCCTTCGTTGATCCGAGAACGTTTTTGAGCTAGTTCTCGCTGCTTGATTCGATTAACCGTAGAGAATTAGCTGATTGATTTGCCTCTTGATCCAATAGCTGATGCCATCGTGGTAAGTTAATGCCTTCCAGAACGTTCTTTCGGTATTCACATTTGATAATGTTGATCGCCCCCTGTCTTTTGTGCCATTCTCCTAATTGTCGAACTCTTGGAGCCGTTTAGTCTAGCTATCTTAACAATGTACCTTATCTCCTTTTCCTTAGCCTCTTTGCTTAGCGGCAAATCGAGCATCCTGTGGATCATGGCTCTGTAAAGAGAAACCTTGATTTGCTGCGAATGATTTCATGTATTTGGAATCGTTCTCTGTGTGTGAGTTGCTTTCCGGTATACATCGAAAGTTATATTTGTTTTGGTTCTCCTTACTACTGTATCCAGGGACGATAGTTTACCGTCTTTCTCTTCCTCTATCGTGAATACTTTATTCTTGTGGGCTCGATTCAGGTCAGCAAGGACCTTCTCCACGTCACTCCTTTTCACATACGCAAACACATCGTCCACATATCGGACCCAATATTTTGGTAACTGGTTTTTCTCCTGCAGTCCCTCTTCTAATTTCGTCATAAATATCTCGCCGAAGAATGGTGAAAGTTGATTTTGGCCATTAGTCTTATAAAATTTCCCCCTAAAGGTAAAATAATTTTCGGTCATGCAAAGTTTCGCAAGTTGGATATACTGCCTAGTTTTTATTTTCCAAGATAATGAGTTTTCTTGGTGAGAAAGCCATTCTTCTATGTATCTCAGTGTCTCCATCGCCAAAATACTCGGCAATAGAGCTTTTACGTCGAAAGACACCATAATTTCGTCTTGTGCTGGAGGGCCTAACTTTAGAATTTTCTCAGAGAATTCTTTGCTATTTTTTACCGATCTGCTATTCATTTGAGTCATCCTAGGCAAAGTAGGGTTGCTCACTCTAACCTTCGTCAATTCGCCAATTAATGACTCACAACTTTTAATTGTCCTTTCGAATTTTTTCATGGATTCCTCTAATGGGCTCCAGCGTAGCTCGAAGAAATTACCGCTGCTTAGCCTTTGTATAACCGCCTCATCATACTTGCTTTTATCCATCACACACAAAGAGGGGAACAAAATGCGTGAGATTATTTCGGCCATGAATGCACCGACCCAAAAACTGGCAAGGTGGTTGGTGAATGAATTTAAGGTGAAAACATCTTTAAAGTAATTACATTCATATTTCCTTTTTTTCGTTTTTGTGATAAAAATGTTTACAAATTACAAAACTTGGTAAGCAAGTAATGTAAACCATCCATTTTCCTTGCCAGTAATTAAATGCGAAATTGCAGAAGCCAGCATGAGCCTTTAAACTAATGCCCCTCACACAGGCCCGAAAACAACACCTGCTTACTCAGGCCTGAAAGGCTGAAAGGAAAGCAATAAACGTACATGGGAACTGTCAAAAACTGTTCAATTTGTATAAAACAGTAAAATATGTCTAAATTCCATATTGTGACGTCATGCACCCGCTTTCTGGCCTGTGTGAGGGGGCATTGCCGAAACTGAATGTATGATGCCACAATGCGCACCAAGATTATAGACTTATTGACCTGTTCTTTTAGACCAATTGAACAGCTTTTGACAGCTCCCACAGTGATGTCATGCACGTCAATTACTTTCTTTTCCGACCTGAGTAAACAGGCGTTCTATAGACTCAAGGATTGAACGATTTTAGAATTCAAATATAAAAAAATTGGTATGGTACAAATATAAAAAAAGCGCCACGCTCTAATTTAAGTATCCATTCAAAATCTACACCAGTGAAACACTAGTTTTGTTGAGGAAGAGACACCAAATTTTTATAGGAATTGCCGTTAACAGTTTCCGACTAGCAGTGCCTCTAGTTTCACGGTTTAATGACCACACCCTCCAATTTCATAAATCGAGCCATGATAATAGGCATTTTTTGACAGCGTTGGACCAAAGCTCCACGTTTTTCCCACTGAAATACTGCTTAAGTTAACATCGCTGCGAAGAATAATTAAAATACAGAGTGAATGTGAGGCAACCTGTTAAAGGTCAACAAATAGGGGGAAGTATTGCAGAATAGTCGATTGCTTCCTTTAATAATCAAATTTACTGTTTCTATTTAAAAACAACCACTTATTGAGCAATGACTCTGATTACTCAAACGAAAACACTTTGCAGTCTGGCGGCCGATAAATAAGCTCTAATTATAGCGCTGATTATAAATTACTTACAATCCTATGTCACATTGCAAAATATCTAGAACAACACTTCCCTTGCATAATTCTCATAATACCCAGCGTTTGTCACACTTACTCAATTTGCTATTTTGCTTTATGGACTTTATGCTTAAATGCAAATTGGACTTCTTAAATTTCTAGAGCGCTCACACCCGAACATGTTTTCTATCGACCGGCCGGTATCCAATTCTCGCCGACTTCTAGTCCCGGTTCAGTCGTAGATATCTGTCATCCAATTTTATCAGCTGGTTGGGAAAATTTGGACTTGGGTAGGGATGGCAGATCTCTGCGGAGTATCGACCCACGGGATTGTAGGTTATTACAATAGCATCTCCATTTGTTTCGTTCCTTAAAGGGACTGGGCTCATAAAATCGATGACGTATTAAATATGATAACATGGCGGGAATATATCAGCTGTGCACTTTTGTTTTTACCAATAAGTGCCATATCTTCGACTCAACAACGCTACGAACTTGGTACGGGAATTTTAAAAATAGTTTTAAAAGTAGAAACCATATGATTTGAATCGTTACATTTCAGTAAACGTCGCTCAAAGAATTGATGTATTGAAAACAATTCGCTGTATTGAAAACATACGCCAAAGTTGATGCCAGAAGTTAAAAACTTGAAAATTGCAGTGCTGTGAAATTTAGGTTTGTGAAATTAATTGCTATCTCTACCGAAACAATTAGAACTTTGCTTCCCGACGTTTCGATACATAAAACACGACAACTTCCACTGCGAAACCATTTTTAATTGGCAAGATACAAATCGAAAAGTTAACGATCGGAAAAATTGTCACTACATTCAGCCGATCAAAAGAAAACAAAAACGTTCACCTTGCACATTTAGAACATCCAAATGAAACACACATTCAACTCCTCCCACTGACAGCTAGCTTAAGAAAGTAAACAAATTCCTATTCTTTTAACTTTGGACATCAATAAACCATGAACGGATGCATGAACTGAAACGAAATTTACTTTAGAAGCCATGCTATGGTGTTCTCCGTGGACCATCTGGATTTTACAATTGAAATCCGTCTCGAAACCGTACAAAACCTCGAGTTTTTATCGGCACTTCCAGATTCCTCCATATATCTTCACATAAACTATTGAGCAAAGTCAGATTTCTCCATATAGCTTCACATAAACTATTGAGCAAAGTTTGCCTACATGTGGTCATGTATGTAGTAGTTGGGCTTTCTGATACATAGCTTGTTAAGTTGTAGTAAGGCTTTGTTTGCAGCTTGTTTTTTAGTACATGACAATGACGTCACTATGAAAAAATTTAAGGGTGTCGGGCAAAACTGACGTAAGATAGGAAGCCATATGGCAGCAGCGCTTACTACCACACACATGACCATTAGTAGGCCGACTTTGCTCGCTAGCGTACATGGCGATATGTGAAGAATTGTGGAGCCACCAACGAAAATTCGAGGTTTTGTACGGTTTCGTGACGGATCTCTACAATGAAATCTAGGTCCACGGAGAACACAATAGTGGAAAACATGTGCTTCATATGCTCGTCTTGAAAAGTGTAGGGGTACAGTGGACAGTGCAAGGTGAATTTCAAGCATGCACACAATGCGCTTCATACGTTTTCATTCGAAAAATAGTATATATTATGCAATATAAGCATTTGCTTATGCCGCAGTTGGCTATCAGCTAACGGAAGCTTGTCCAATAGTAGGCCGACTAATCCATATGCAAATTGCTACCACATGGCTTCCTACCTTACGTCAGCTTTGGTATCGGGCCATATGTATGCAAATGTGTCTGCCCATAGATGTCAGCGAGAATGGATACGAAATCAAAACTGACGTAAGATAGTGTGGGGATTGTTAATAAGCTATGCGCGATCCCCATGAGAAAGAAATAATATTACTTTTTACTAGAACACAAACATGACTTTATTGGCAAACACAAATGTACATAGAATTATAAGTATAGAATGGGATGTAGTGAAGGACTACATGTTGGCGCGCGCGATGTTGACTCGTCGGAGGTTGCGAACGAAGTGAGCGTCTCGTTGACATGAGTTGTGAAATACATGGCATCGACTAACTGCTTGATGCGCTCCTTGCGGTGAGCATGTGGACGCCACAGTACTCCCTCCCAAGTGACATTTTGATGAGAATGTCACGATCCAAAAATGGCGTTGAAAAATGCCGTAAATGAGGCTGGAGCAATGGCGGGTTGCGTAGCACGTGTTCAGAATATGCGATTTCAATGTCGTGAATGTTGCTGTGCGGCTGCAGTGCGAGGTTGGGCATACGACACTGTGCGGGGTCGGGCATGCGACACCGTGCGGGGTCGGGCATGCGACACTGTGCGGGGTCGGGCATGCGACACTGTGCGGGGTCGGGCATGCGACACTGTGCGGCGTATTGGCGGCGCAATCGAACATGCGATCGAGGCGGTGTGACGTACACATGCGAACGCGGCGTCTGTTCGGGCATGCGTATGGCGGTCTGGTGCGTGATCGGGCATGTCGGGATTGCATGCGGCGTCTTGCGCTGACTCGTGAAGCTACGACCTGCGGCGATAGTAAAAAGATGGCGAGCACATGACTCGTGTAACAAAAATGTGAACAAAAACGGGGTCACCACTATGGGAATTGTTAATAAGCTATGCGCGATCCCCATGAGAAAGAAAGAATATTACTTTTTACTAGAACACAAACATGGCTTTATTGGCAAACACAAATGTACATAGAATTATAAGTATAGAATGGGATGTAGTGAAGGACTACATGTTGGCGCGCGCGATGTTGACTCGTCGGAGGTTGCGAACGAAGTGAGCGTCTCGTTGACATGAGTTTTGGAATACATGGCATCCACTAACTGCTTGATGCGCTCCTTGCGGTGAGCATGTGGACGCCACAATAGGAAGCCATATGGTAGCTAATTGCATATGGATTGGTCGGCCTACTATTGGACAAGCTTAGCAAATGCTTATATTGCGTAATATATACTATTTTGCGAATGAAAACGTACGAAACGCATTCCGTGCATGCTATAACTTCACCTTGCACTGGCCACTGTGCTCCTAAACTTTTCAAAACGAGCAAATGAAGCACATGTTTTGCACCTTCCACTGATAGCTCAGCGTTGAGAAGTAAACAAACTCCTATACATTCACTTTCGAAGGCGATAAAAATTAAACGGGTATAAGAACTGAAATAATTTGCACTTCACTAGGAGCGCTGTTGTGTTCTCCGTGGAGCATCTGGATTTCACTGTAGAAATCTGTTTCTAAACCGTACAAACCTCGAATTTTCGTTGGCACCTCCACAATTCTTCATATAACGCCATTTAAGTTAGCCAGCAATGTCGGCCTACTAATAGTCATGTGTACGGTAGGAAGCGCTGCTGCCATATGGCTTCCTATCTAACGTCAGTTTTGTATGAAATGCATCGCGAGCAAAACTTACGATAGATACAAGCCATATGGTAGCAATTTGCATACGTATTAGTCGGCCTACTATGGACAAGCTTCCGGTAGCTGTCACCCAACTGCGGCATTAGCAAATGCTTATATTTCGTCATTTATACTATTTTCCGAATAAAAAACGTGCCGAACGCATTCCGTGCATGCTATAAATTCACCTTGTATAGCCCATTGTGCTTCTAAACTTTCCAAGACGAGCAAATGAAGCACACGTTTTGCACCTTCGACTGATAGCTCAGCGTTGAGATGTAAACAAACTCCTATAAACTCACTTTGGAAGGCGATAAAAACTAAACGGGCATAAGAACTGAAATGATTTTCACTTCACTAGGAGCGCTATTGTGTTCTCCGCGGATCATCTGGATTTGACTGTAGAAATCCGTCTCTAAACCGTACAAAACCTCGAATTTCTGTTGGAACCTCCACAATTCTTCATATAACGCCATGTAAGTTATCCAGCAAAGTCGGCCTACTAATGGTCATGTGTGTGGTAGTAAGCGCTGCTGCCATATGGCTTGTATCTATCGTCAGTTTTGATCACGAGAATTGAAGCGCTTTATGATGTAGCGTGAAGTTGGCGCATTATTGGCTGTTGATTCGAATTTCAAATAATTTTGACGTGACGTCTCCGTGCGGGTATTCTAACTTGCACGATATAAAAGATTGAACGTGACTTACGCTACGAAGGATACGTCTCTGACATGCTTCTTATAACAGTTTTTACAATCCACTCGCGATCCATAACAAACTTTTCTTCTTCTTCTTCTTAGCACTACAGCCCCTTTCGGGCCTTCGGTTCCTGCAAACAGCGCCTCCAACTATCTCGGTCCGTTGACCACGTCTTCCAATCCCGAAATTCGAGCAGCGATGAACTGTCTTCGTCCACCGAGTCAGACCAGCGTTTCCTCGGTTTCCGCACTGGCCGCCGGCCTTCAGTTCTCCCAACGAATACCTTCTGGGGTATCCGTTGTTCCTCCATACGATTCATGTGCCCAGCCCATTACAGCTTCCGCAGTCTTACAATCTTTGAGACCTCCGGTTCGTCAAAAATTTCATACAGCTCATGGTTGTATCTAATTCGCCATTGGTCCCCGTCTAGCTTCGCTCCGATTATTCGCCTCAGGACCCGTCGCTCAAACTTTTCAGTTTGATTAATTATCACTTTTGCAACTCTTTTGCACTAGATTCAACACGGTTTATCTTAAATAATTGTCTTGCGTACAATTTCAAATTCAACTTGATTAGACGTTTCCCATCAGTGCTGAATTTTTACAAATCATATGTTTTCAATCATATGGTTGATATTTCGTTGACAATTCGGGGGTTAAAGTACAAGCGGAGTGGGATTTTCATGAGAGCAACTAGAGAGCCAGTTGAGTGTGTGGATGCTCTAGCGGCGTGAAAGGCGGAGGATTTCAATTCGTATGGGAGAGGAAGGCATGTATGTATTAAAAGTCCTTCACTCACGTATGGATGAAAATAAGCTCATTTCACATCCGTTACTTTATATGGCTTTGTGTATGACAAACTCTAAATATAAAAAGAGTAATTTCTGGGTTCTCTTAAATTATATGGAAAATATGAAAGCTTTTACAATCCTCTCGCTGACATGTTCTTCATTTTCCGTGAAGGAGCAAAAATTATGAAACCACATTTTAAAGATTCAGCTTTTCAAATAATCAAGTATATAGTACCAGTACCGAACGATTATAGTCGATTTAGGTTTGTGTCTTGGAAAAGTTTTTCACCACACCCGATCCACTTGCGCTATCAATTCAGACATGTTGAACGATTCCATTCATACAGCTGATTTTGAAGTTATTTTCTTTAGATATAAACAAAAATAATAACAATTTGACATACGATTCCCAACGAAGCTAGCCCGAAAGTACCCGGCTGTAGGTTGTAGGCATCGGCTTTCGGGTGTAGTCAGAGAGATACGAACACATCAACATTTTTGGGTGCCCGTCGGAATGAAAAACTCTCGCCGACATAGCAAATTAAGTAGGCGGTGCAAACAAAAAGGAAATCGAGTAAGCCTTCTTCTTTTTTTCTTATGCTCAGCTACATAACATCCAGATGTGTTCAATTTGTGAATGCTTTTAATTTAACTCAGCTGTCAAAAATATAATTTGCCGACATTTTAGTTGACAATTTTCTATTATCGATGATGTGATCTGCCTAGACTGAAACACTTGTAGCTTTTTCATTAATCATTTTGACAAAATACGTTGGCTGCTGCTGAAGATTTCAGTGAGAAGATATTACCAAAGAAATATTTTACCTACAATTACTGGAGCAAGGTATAACATTTCTATTATCAATGCACTTGATATGTTGTTCGTATATTGAAATCGATGAATATTGAAGACTATTTCGTATTTTAGTAAAAACAGCAGTAAATACTTCATGAACATAAGAACGTAGTCAAATAATAATTTGGACGCCGGCGACTGAAAGAAAAAGCAATCAAAGGTTCAAAGGCGTGCCAACAAATCAGCGCTGAGGACAGCGGAAATGGGAGAAATAGGAACGGCTTGTCAGCACTTTGCGGCTTACCTTAAGGAGTTTGGTTTCGAGTCATTTAGTATTGTGCACGCAGTCTTCTCAGCTTGTGTGACGAAAGAGGCAAGAAAGCGTAAGGTAAGAGAGTGATTTATCTCTTTAGCTTGGTACTACTCATTGATTCTTAATTTTAATCATTAATGATACACGAATATTTTTTAACTTTGAAGTGAATTCTCGGTACACAAATTTTTTTCGATTTAATAACCATAAGAAAGAAATAATTTGTATTTTTAGGGTTTCATAAAAAATCGGCACCTGTTTGTCTATCCGTTCGTTTGCCATTCAAGCAAGTCTTCTCAGGAAATGTAGAAGCCAAGAAATTCTTAATCTTCAATAGATTCACGAAACTTTGGCAAAAGTTCGAAAATGATCTCCTGAAAGTTTCACAGTGAAAATTTTTTAAAAGGGTTTAGGGTGAACTACCCATATAAGAGAATAGTCTAGTGGTATCAAGTGAACGGTATTAGTAAGATATTTTTATATTATCTGCAGTTTCGACAACGATGTGCGCAAGCTAAGGTAAAGATCACAAAAAATGTGTATCCCCAACTTGTAATTGGACACAGGAGTAGATATATGCGTATTAGGGTATCAAATACTTTAGATTTCGAAATTCACCCAACTCTGTTAACAAGGCAATTTGTCAATTTTACATTTTGATCAATGAAATCTTAACGGTTAAAGACGCCGTTAAGGTTTTATTCAGCAAAACGTAAAATGGACAAATTGCGCTGTTAATAGAGTTGGCTGAATTTAACCAGTTTTGATGAAATCCAATCTATAATAGTAAATTTGAATAATAAAAAATCGGTTGGTCCAGATGGCATTCCGAACTTAGTAATCAGAAAATGTAGCAACTCAATTTCTAGACTTCTTGTCATAGCAAATGATTGCATTAATAGTGGTTACTTTCCATCTGCTTGGAAAGCAGCTACATTATTTCCTTTGCCAAACTCAAGATCAAATGGTGATATTAAGAAACTAGAGACCAATCTCACTTCTTCCGAACCTAGATAAAATTCTTGAAAAAATTATTCTGCGACCTTTTAAAATATTTTCTAAACCCATCATTCATATTGAACAATTTGGTTCCCAGGAAAGAATTTCTACTGAACATGCAAACTTATCCGTTCATGATAAAATTTGCTCTGGTTTGCGAAACAAAGAAGTTACAGTGGCGTGTACAATTGATCTTGAAAATGCTTTCGATTCTTTTAAATGGTAACTGCCCTTTTCCTTTAGTTCGTATTTTCATGTTTTCTTAATAACCGTAGTTTATCGATTAAAAAAGGTAATTCCTGCTCTTCTTTAATTAGTGTATATTCTAGTGTTCTATTCTTGGTCCGTCTCTATTCAATTTCTTTACGCGGACGATATTATCCTTCTTGCAAGCGACACAAGTCCCTTAAAAGCTTTAAATAAAATGTATTTTCATCTTCAAGTTCTTAAAAATTATATGTTTGATTGGGCTCTGAAAATTAACCCTGAAAAATGTGAGTCCAGCTGAAAGTAAATAACTCTCTTTATCCATTGATGGGCACAATATTCCTCTCACAACGTCAATAAAATATTTAAGCATTCACTTACATCAAAGGCTAAAATTTAATTACCATGCTCGGTCAATTCTGAGAAAAGCAGTTGATGCATTTTTAGCATTGTCACTTCTTCTTTCAAGAAAATCTGTAAGTTGCAGTTCTAAACTTTTAATGTATAAAACTCTTATTCGTCCAATTATTACCTATTGTTTTCCTGCACTCAGGAGATCGTGACTTGCAAATCTTGTGTGGGTAAGATTGAAAATATGTATGCCGACTAGAAGTCAATCTCACCATGCTTTCGATTGAGCCACGACCTCAGAACAGGTATGACGCGCGCCCATCCCCCCGCGTGATATCTACGCGATATCACGGCGCTCTCTAGCAGGAAGAGCAACGGGTATCACCCCCTGCGATGGCCAACTCGGAGACTTTCCGATATGCGGATGCAAACCTCGTCGCGGCACCTGTTCCTGATGTGTCCTGTATAGTTCCTTACTAGAAGCGTCGGCCCATATTGCTGATACGTACAGTAGAATGATTTATTCATATTTATGTAATTTGAATTCGCGAGGATGAAAAATTTAAATAATATAATATTTTAAATTTAATAATATTTTAAATTTAGAGTGCCCTTGGAATTATTAAGTTTTATAATAATTAACATATGTGTTTAAAATACACTTCATGTTCGCAAAATGTTGAGGATCGTTTAATCGACTAAGTCTATGTAGCCGCTAATGCCTTATTAGCCGTCGCCCGGAGGTGTACAGAGAAACTCATCGGGTCAATCAAAATGCCAAGATAATTTACAGCTAGTTTCAACTCAAGCAACAGTTCCCCGATAATTATCGTTCTTACTCAAGGATTTCTTTTCTTTGTCAGGATGTCTACTTTGGTTTTTTCTAGCGCAAGGCTCCTATTCCTCACTCGACGGATAAGCATAAATTGTTCAATTGTGCGTCCCGCGGCGTTGCAGCATCATGAAGCGCGACTCATCTGCCAGCTCAATTTTCAGTTGCCCGTTGTACGAGCTGTTCCACAGATTTGAGCCAAAGATGGAGTCTTGAGCAACAACCAATGTAATTTCCATCATTTGCCAACCTTCCATCGTGTTATGGAGTAGTCTCCAGTCCGTCAGGGAGTCCCACAGAATCCGCATCAGTTATTCCATAATTTGGAAACTTCCAGTTTTTTCCAGAATATCCGCCTATTTAGCGTAATTGAAGGCATTTATGACATCAAACCTCACCAGCAACATAACCCGTTTGATAGACTGGCTGTGAGCCCCGTTCCTTGAACCGCGCTCACCATTTCCAAGATCGCGTCAATGGTGAGGCCGTCTACTCTAAAATCATACTGCCGTGGAGACAGGTCGCTAGCAGAACGGATCGTGTCAGTAAATCTTCCCTTGATGAATTTCTCGAGCACTTTCCCGATCTTGACTAGCATTCATAGGGTATGTAGACGGCGACTCAGCATTCTGTAGTAATCGAGCAGTCGCCTAAGCAAACTGCTCGAAAAACATTCCCAGGAACACCATTTTTTCGACTCAAAAACCTTCAATATTATTTGATTTTTATTTGTAATTTAAAAATAAAAAAAATATTTAATATGAAAATATCTTATACATTGTCGAATTATGTCCTACTAAAATAATAAAACTAAATTTGATTTAATAGAAAAAAAATGCTAAATAATATATTAAATTTAATCTTCATTCTTAATTTTCATATATCTATAACATAAAAAAGCAAATTAAATAAAAAAATTAAAATAAAAAATTTGATTACGGCAACCCCCTTTGGAACGCAATTTAGAAAATGAATTAAAGTCTTATCTCGTCCGAAAGAAACCACCGTTGCGGCATGCAGAGGGCTCGCCAAGGAAACCTCCGCTGCTAGCGTGTGGGAGTCTCGTCGAGATAGCAAATTGGGTGCATCAGCTGGAGAGAATCGTCTACTTCGTCGTGATTGTTTGCAGTTTGTACTGAAAATTTCATTTTTGCTTAGAGTTTTATTAATCAATTCACTTTGCTCGTGACGATTCAGTTCATGCCATATTGGCAAATATGTCGATTTGGTCGTTCGGATATCTTTATGAATTTTTTTTTATCAATTGTGCTGCCTTGTCACATTGAGCTGCTCAGTCCCAAGTTTGGGACATTCATGAAATCTATCTCCATGTTCATTTGTGTCAAATATCCGTAAATTTCTACTTTTGGTGAAGAGATCTGGCGAGTGGCAGAAGGATTTGCTTGACCCGCCACGTGACTGGCCCCTCCACTCATGAGCTAGACATCGGTTGAGCTCACCCCTTCTTGTTGCGTTGCAGGGTAGAGTGGCCTTCCGCTTGAGTTTCCTATTTATGATAAAGTATTATGTGATTCCATCACATAAGACTTTAACATAAATTTGAAACATTAATATTTTTCATTTAAAGGAAAAATTCATGCAAATTATGTTTGTATGAGTTTTCCATTCAAATAGAAAATATATGGCTACGTCCACAATGGATCTTGATCCGGATGGGTGGGTGCCAGGGTTGCATCGCTTCCACCTGGATGCCCCACTCTTATTTTGGGGCCGTAAGTATACCTAGTAAAGACGAGATCCTCTCGCTTTCGCCAAGCCCAGTCAGTCGAATGCTTTGGCAAAACACATCCTTTCAGTAGGTTACCTCGGCCTCGAAACTTGTCGATCAGCATCCTACGACAGATAATTCGTGCGAAGTTTTTTTAGTGGGCGCTTGTGCTGGGGAAAAGAATCCATCCACGACACCGCAATGCTAGCCTGCGATCGCATTCACGCGTCCTCAGGCATGGCCAATTTCGGCGAGTATCAACATCTTCGCTCGTCGAGGCAGTAGACCATCGCTGCAGTCCTTTAGGGACACATGAACATCCATCAATTCACCACATTTCGCTTCGGACAAGCGTGTTTTTATAAGCTTCTGTTAATAATTTTTTTAAATTAGAATAATATTTTAATACGTCATTTTGAAACTAAATTTTGAACCAAAAATATAAAAGTTATTGCTTCCCTTTTTTATTCGTTGTACTTTTTATTTGACCATAAGCCGACATTTCGAAGCACACACTTGCTTCTTCATCAGTGGTACAATAACTAATTTTTTCCTTAATGCTACTTATATACCTACTACTACCCTAATTCCATTCTTAATTGGTTTTTACGGCTAATTACTCTCATAAGGGGTGAGCAATTATGAGAGTAATTAGCCGTAAAAACCAATTAAGGATGTAATTAGGGTAGTAGTAGGTATATAAGCAGCTTTAAGGAAAATGTAAGATTAGTTATTGTACTACTGATGAAGAAGCAAGTGCGTACTTTGAAACGTCGGCGTATGGTCAAATAAATAGTAGATAGCGTTTACGAAGGTGAATAGCTTATTCCATAAGAAGTCTCGAGTGCAGGTATCGAATCTTGAAGTCGCAAGTGATGAGACAAATCTTCTCGATAGGGCTGGTATCGAAATTGATAGTACGACTCCGGATAGAAATGGAAATAGGATTATATGTGTATCAAGAGTCATTGAAGCAAAAGTTATCGACTTTAAATCAAGCCTGAACGGCGAATCAATTCTTCATTTCAATGAACCATTAACATCCAAACTCATACCCAGCTTGAATCTTATTGATTATTTTGTCAGCTATGAAGACTTGTATTTCTTATTTGGCAGGATAAACAACAAGAAATCATGTGGTATTGACGGTATTCGAAATATAGTTCTCCGACGTTTACCAGAGGTTGCTATTAGGAATTATTGCATATTGTTCACAACATGTTGTTGAAGAAAGGAAAAGAATCTTCGTACCCTAAAAACTATCGCCCTTGCTGCCTAACATCAGCAAGGTGTTTGAAGTGCTGCCAAATAAAGCATTAAATGCCCACATTGAGAAATATGAGTTGTCCGTGCCATCGATAAGTAGATAAAATATCCTTCGAATTTGAATATAAATGTCCGTAAAGGACAGCAGCGATAGTCTGCTGCCTCGGCGAGCGAGGATGTTGGTGCTCATCGGAATTGGCCTTGTCTGAGGAGGTGTCGTGGGGCGGGTTCTTTTCCCCAGCACAAGGGCCTACTACAAAAATTCGCATTCACGAATTAAGTGATCGTAGGACTCGGTTCGACGGCGTCGAGGTAACCTACTGAAGGGATGGATTGCCAAAGCAAAACGACAGACAGACAGGATCTCGTCTTTACTATTCATACTTACGACCCCCAAATAAGAGTGGAGCATCCAGGTGGAAGCGGTGCCCCCTCGCAATAACCCCCATCCGGATCAAGATCCATCGTAGACGTGGCCTTATATTTTCCATTTAAATGAAAAATTCATACAAACATAATTCGCATGAATTTTTTCTTTAAATGAAAAATATGAACGTTTCAAATTTATGTTAAAGTCTTATATGATGGAATCACATAACACTTTAGCATTGGAAAACCTAAGCGGATGGCCACTCTACCCTGCAAGAGCACCTGTAACGACAAACAAAAAAAGGCGAGCTCACCCTATGATTAGCTATGAGTGGAGGGACCAGCCAACGTGGCGGGGCCCATGCCTGGTCAGGGTTCCATATAATTGAAAGACCGAAAGTGAAATTCAATTATCTAGTCATTATTTCCATCAAAATTTATAATAAATGCGCTTCTCTTTCAGTTGCGGGAAGAAAAGAAATTGATGACAGATTTGTCTCTATAAACACAATGCAAGAACTTGTAAATATTTAATGTTTATTAAAAAAGAATAATTTTGTTTATTTGATATCCGCAGGCCAATCCTCTTTTTTCTTTAAAAGCCGTCGGGCCTTGCTTAGTTGTGTGAGCAGACGCGTTTCGACTACTTTGAGTCATCTTCAGTGACACTGAAGATGACTCAAAGTAGTCGAAACGCGTCTGCTCACACAACTAAGCAAGGCCCGACGGCTTTTAAAGAAAAAAAAAGAATAATTTGTTTATTATAATAAAATAATTTGAATTTAAATGATTATCAAAAAAATAATTTTATAATAAAAATATAGAAAAGTAAAAAGAAAAATAATTAAACTCACCCAGTCCTCCTCCGACGAGCGCTCGTTTAGGGCGGGTAAAGGCCTGTAATTTAAACTTCTTAACAATTTGCTACTTTAACTTGCTGTTATGTTACACAGAGTGACCATAAGGCAGAACGCATTGAAATTCCCGTCAGGCTGATCTCATAGACACGATATGCTAATTCAAATATTTTCATAAAAATTGTATTTCCTTCGCAAAGATCTTTCGAGCAGTTTGCCTAGGCGGGCTACTCGATTACTACAATCACCAATTCCAATGAAGATACTCATTTGCTAAATTCGTTGAGGCTGGTCAAGCTGGAACGGAGGAAGCAAGGTATTGGTGGCTGAAGACAATGTTTAATTATTCGTGGTTATTTTTTTTCGTTTGTGTTTTTCGTTACTTAGTTTTGAGTTTCATTATTGCTACATTTAGTGTTTGTGTTTTTTATGGTAAAAATTAGGGATATGGGTCAATATTTAGGATAGGTACATGTTATGTTTATTATATTACGCTTAGAGATAAGGCTTAACGTTTAGGTTAGGAACATTGTGATAGTATTTTATTAATACAGGGTGGCGCAAAATTAATCACCCTATCGGAAGACGTTATAACTTTTGCAAATGGCGTCGTACGTGAATCATATTTGATATTTGTGAACTAGACAGCTGGAGTATACAAACAGACAAGCAATGGAGCGCTATACTTCGCAAGAGCGTGGAATAATTGTGTCGATTTTTTGACCAATAATCGGTCGGTGGTGTTGGCGCAGTGTGAATTTCGACGTCGATTTCCGAATCTTGTCGCGCCAATGGGGCAAACAATCCGGCGCTTAGCTGTTCGACTTAAACTTACAGGATGTGGCCATCACCGGACTGGTCATTCGACCGAGAATATCGCGGCTGTTGCTGCCGATGTCGCTGGGAACGGTGAAACATCAACATCCTTTTAAGTATTATTACTAACAATTCCCTTCACTACCAATTTCTACTAACCACCCCCTGAGGGACAGTAGTACCTATCAGTCATGAGTCACTGTATCTTACTTACAAATACTGTCCCGTAATTGAACACGATCGCTAAACGCTGGTCAAGAGTGCCGACTAGCCAAACAATTATATTCACAGCTTCTCTCTAGCTGTCGATGGCCGCGGTGTTTTCCAACTGAGGTTCCTGTATTTATACAGGGTTGAGGGGGAAAAAATCAACAAGACGACGGGCCAAGCAATTGGGCATCACCAGACGAACCCTACCGCGAATTCTAGTGAAAGACACACATGTTCCTGTACAAAGTACAAACAGTGCATCAGTTAACGGCTACTGACCGTCAGTTGCGTGTGAATTACTATCAAGCCATCCTCAATCTCAACAACAAGGAGGACGATTTTGCATCGAAAATCGTCATGAGCAACGAAGCGCATTTTCACTTAAGCGGTTGCGTCAATAAGCAAAATCTTCATTTCTGAGGCACTGAAAATCCGCATGTGATGCACAAGCAGCCATTACATACACTCAAAGCCGCTGTGTGGTGTGGCGTTCACGAGGAAGGAGTGATCGGGTCATATTTTTTTTTTTTTTTTTTTGAGGACGCCATCGGCAATACGTTCACTGTTACTGGCGAATATTACAGGGCCATGATAAACGACTTCTTACTGCCAGAATTGCACGAGTGTGGCTTGGTGAGCATGTGGTTTCAACAGGACGGTGCAACCGCACACAGCATTAACCAAAATGGATATTGTGAAAGAAGCGTTTCTTGATCGCGTAATCTCCCGTTTTGGTGATTTGACATGCCCAGCAAGATCGCACGATTTAACCATCCTAGTCTTCTTTCTTTGGGGCTACTTGAAGTCGCGGATTTATGCCAACAAGCCTCAGTCAATCACAAACCTCAAGGACAATATCCGACAGGAATGCGAACAGTTATCACCGGAAATGTTGCGGAAAGTCATGGAAAATGTGATAAAACAGGCACAAATGTGTATCAACACTGGTGGCAGCCACTTGATGGATATCATCTTTTCCACTTAACAGAAAAAACTATAAAGGTCCAAATAAAGATTTCCATCACTCGAAATCATTTTTTTATTTAGTAAAAAAATTATTCAAAAACAAAATTGGATGGTTAATTTTTCACTATTTTGTTAGTATCATAATTAATTTTTGAATAGTGTTGGTTGGTTTTTTCTCCTTTTTCCAATTGAATCATAAAATATGCAGTAATTTTATTTAAATTGAATTTAATTGCTTTTTGATTAAATGTTTTTACTTAATAATGTTTAATTTAGAGAGCCATTTGGGCCATTAAGTTTTTAGTATTTTTATTGTTCGGGATTTGCTTTATACTCTTCGAAAATTTACAAAGATTAGTATTGATTAAAGCACTTTTGAATTTAGACGGCGACTTGTGGCTTCCCATAGCCTAGCTGATTAGCATGAGGTTCGCTACCTTCCAGCGCTTGGGAAAGAAACATTTGAGCAGGCAATGTTGAACATACCGAGCAGCAAGTCAGCGGAAAGTAGATACACACGCTGGGACACCACTTGGACCTAATGGCTACCTTGCCTTCATCGATAAAACTGCCTCTACTACTTCCATCCTCGTGAAAGATGAGCAATCCACTTCTTTTCTTTATTTGTGGGCTGTATTAATACGGGTGGCCATAAAATCTCGTCCATCTTTTCGGCTTCATTTACACTGGGCGTACGTAGGGCACCGAATAACCGTAGCCCAGGCCCAAGGAATCGCTGTTCAAGTCGTCCTCGAAATCTTTCCAGCATCGGGTCTTACTCTTATTGATAAGTCTACGAAGATATTTCTTGGCCGCCCTATGTTTTGCTAGATTGGTGCTTGCCGCCTCTTTTGTCTGTGCCAGCTGCGATTTTCAACGAAGTTTGTTACACCCTCCTCGCTGTTCAACGATTTCCGTTGGCCATCCTCCAGTATACCGGAGCCATACCATGTCAGGTTCGATGACGGGGATCTTCAACAGACGCAAAGATGTTCATAGTTGAGTTCACCAATTTTTAGCTGCCCGTCTTGCCTTCCCGACGGAGCTCCCAGCAGCGGCGTGCCTACCGTGAGTACGTCAACTAACTTATCCACATCCTTCTTCCCAGTATTCCACCTAAAAGCGGGGGTCTGGGCATGTGTACGCCGAGAGGTACCGTCGTGGATCTTAAGCATAATATAGTGGCGGTCACTACGTGAGTAATCCTCTAGCATTCGCCAATTGTATACTCTTGATGTTAAGGAATCCGAAATGAGTGTTATATCGGGTATAGTTCGCGTAAAGTAGGCGTGTTGCCAATATTTAGCACGAAAGATGCTGCTACCGCCATTCCCGAAGGCGCTTTCCTCTCGGATCACGTTCAAGTATATCCCAAAAGTAGCTCCGACGAGAACGTGGCCACCTGTCCTCAAGCATTAAGAAACATTATGCTTGGCCCGAAAAGATGGCAGTGATTTGTTCAGCGTTTGATAAACAATAATAAGCTGTCTAGCAAGGAAGGCGATGGGCATCACGCCAACTATCGCTAACACTGCCGACCTGGACTTCGATATATACGTGTTATTCGTAACGCTCCTTGTCTCTGCACCAGTGCCGCTAGAGCTCCTTTCCGAGAGCGCCGCTCCATAGTTCCAATTCGTAAAGCAGTACAGACTGCACACCACTCAGCACTCTTCTTGATGAGGAGGGTCCACCTACTCGAATATTGGCCATTAAAAGTGCGAGTGCCATTGCCCTCCCTGCCGCTTTATCAGCTGTTATCCCGATTTGCTCGAGAAAGCACAGTTTCGAGTCTACTAATACGCCCAAGTATTTCACTACTAGTTTTGATTCTACCAGCAGTTCTCCCATATTGACAGTCTTGACTGTGGAAATTATTTTCTTTGTCAGGATGACGACTTCGGTTTTTTCAAGTGCAGACCTTGTCCCTCATTAGCATACCAAGCCAATGTTGCGCATGTTCAACTGTGGGTCCAGCGACTAGCGCCGTAACATCATCCTCATAGCCAATCAAGCGTGACTCATCTGGCAGCTCCAGCTTCAGGAGCCCATCATACGAGATGTTCCACAAGTCAGGGCCAAGGATAGAACCTGAGCGAGACCCGATGTAATTCCCATCCTCCGCCGACTTTCCTTCGTGTCAAAGAGCAGGCTAGATAGTCCCACAGAATCCGCATTGGATTTTCGGTACTTGGAAAGGATTTTCCAGTGCTGCCAGAATATCCGCCCATCTAACGGTGACCAGCAAGACAATCCGTCGGGTAGAAATACTATGTGCCTGAACGGCGCTCACCATTTCCCCGATAGTATCGATGGTGGAGCGACCTATTTCAAAGCATACTGCCGTAGAAATAGGTCCCCAACAGCATGAATCGCGTTAGCAAGTCTTCCTCTGATGAGTTTTTCAAGCACTTTTCCGGCCATGTCTAGCATACACAACAGGCGGTACGCCGACGGTTCACGTTGCTAATCAGCAAGAGCCTCGCTACTTTCCGGCACTCCGGGAATATTAATTTACGTAGCCAAGTATTGAACGTACTGAGCAGCAAGTTAGGGCAACAGTGATAGACCATCAGCAGTACCTCAGCTAGAATCCCATTTGGCCCTGGGGCCTTTTTTGCATTCATGGATAAAACTGCTTCCTCCAATTCGGTCTTCGCACCGAGTGGCCAATCCGCTAGTTTCATTATGCATCGCTTGAATAAAGATAGGGTGTGTAGAGAAAAGAGTGTAATAATTTAAGTTTCACGCTTTCGTACGATCGAGATTTCTCGAAGGAAATCCAAACCGACTTCTCATCGGTCAAAGATGTGAAGTCTCGGTACGTGCCAACAAGCTGTACCCAACAGGTAACTAGTCCGGGCACATTTAGTCTGCTCTGAGGAGGCTGCTTGCAGGCTAGATAATTCGGAGAGGGGTTTCGGTGGCAGATCTTTCGCTAGTAGACTGTCCGGATACCGT
Source organism: Odontomyia ornata (assembly GCA_963969285.1). Taxonomy (NCBI): domain Eukaryota; kingdom Metazoa; phylum Arthropoda; class Insecta; order Diptera; family Stratiomyidae; genus Odontomyia; species Odontomyia ornata. Next base: position 60,100,560 of record OZ017741.1, on the reverse strand, counting down.
TTTTCAGCCACCGAGTCAAATGCCCGTTTTAAACGCGTTCAACAATTTCCCGAAGGAACTTTTCGCCAATACTTTATTTTTGCCTTCCCGAAGTTCCCGATCAATCCATAACGGATTCACGCATTCCCGATCTAAATACCGACGCGGTGTCAGAAATAAACTACTTTAATTCTAACCGATATATTCTACGCTATTCAAAACAGTCAAATAGAAATTATGGCACCGCGTACCGAACTGAGCCCGCCGATCATTCACGGATTTATACGAAAACCCCCCTCTTTACCACATACTTACCTTCCGTTTTCCCCTCCTCTTGAAAAAAACTAACTACTGGTTAGGAAATAAATAGTCTGTGTGGTCTGGTGGTTAGAGCATGAACGCATAAGCCGAAAGTCCCAGGTTCAAATCTCGTTGGGAGCAACGTGATTTAGTTCAGGGGATTTTTCGGACAGACTACGAGTGTTCACTCAGTGGTGATATGTACTGATTTAATCAGATCATATCATAGCTGAGCAAGCACACGGGAGCATGGTACTGACCAAACCAACTTCCGAAAAAATCAATACCGTCATGAAAAATCAGATACTCTATCTCTAAGCGAAGGCCCGAGAGGGACTGTAGTGCTACAAAGAAGAAGAAGAAGACTGGTTACGAAATAGTATAAGTTTAGAAATTCATATTCATTTTTTTTTTTTAATTCTAGACAAACGCTTCATTCTTCTTTAATAATAATTACTACAAACTACTGACGTATGACTGATTCTCAAAATTAATGTGAAACTCGATTCACCGACCAAGACAATTACAAACCTTCCCCACCTTTTAAATTGGAGATACTTGATAACAAAAAATTCAACATATTAGCTTTCTAACGATGTAGCCTTGCATCAGTTTTTAATAAACCGGGAATTATGTCATTCATGTTCCAAATTTTGATACTTCAATGTGTTATCTTTTGAAATTTAGCGATTATGAGTCATGTGAATTTACTTGGTGAAAGTATGGTTAAAATTTTGATTTGAGTAAATTATCAATATTTTGACATGAAGGAAATGATTTAACTGCAATATGAAATCTCTTCTTGTGAAATAGATGGCTCACAATTTTTTTTTTTTGCAACAGTAAGAGTTCGGTTTCAGGAAAAATTTCTTACAATTATTTTGACACAGATAATTGTTTGTATCATTTCTAATCGCCTACTCTTTATAAAAATTAATCTTAAATAGACGACAAATACACTCGTTTTGCAAAAGAAGTATGATGTGAATACAATTTAAACTTTCAAGTCTTAATTTTCCGAAAACGGAAATGTTGTTTCCAAATGAACGCACATTATAGAAAATCTTCTTTTCGGGCATGTTTACATTTGCTTGCATACTATAAATCAATTTCCTTTAAAGGGTAAGAATTTTTATCACATTCCCTATTTTTGCTCACATTTCTAATCAGGGGAAAATTACGGAGAAACTTTTATCTGAAAACTAGCTTCCATGCGATGCGAAATAAATTAATGACAGCTATATGTATCTTCTGGTAATGGAGACAGTAAGACATGCATTTTTTCGGGCTGATGAATATATTGGCACCCTTATATTTATGAGATGATATCCGCATTTTTGTTCCAGTAGGTTCCTACTTACAGAAGTCGATTCATTCACTTTGAATTTATTGTCTATATCGTCCGATTCCACGATGGGCCACTGAGGTATCGTTGATGAATGCGATGCACGGGAATTCGCCCATTGACAAATTGCGGGGCCAAGCTACCACTAATATCACTGACGTCAAACTGGTAAATATTTTTACGACTCTAGGGATAATGAAATCAATGTGAGAGTGGCGGCGCAGTGACCTTACGGAAGACCCTTACCTCGCCCTCTGGCAACGTTAATCGGACGTTCCTCAAAACTGCATTGACGTAACCCAAGGTAGAGTGCATTTATGTAACACACACGAATTAGTCGCGTAAAGCATTTAGTGGAAGCACTAATAGTACGCGTGGCTTAGTGGTAAGATCACTAAGCCCGTAAGCCGAAGATCTCTGGTTCAAGTTTCGTTGGCGTCAACGAGATTTCAGTAATGATACGTACTGGTTTAAAATCAGAACGTATCGCAACTGGGTGGACGGACACACGGCCAAAGCGTGATAATGATCATATCACCTTGTGGAGTGCCGATACATTAGATCATGACAATGAGATACTCTAACTATCTCTAAGCGAAGCCCGAAAGGGGCAGTAGGAATACGAAGAAGAAGAAGTGGAAGCACTGTGAAATTGAATGCAGTCAGCGAACGGTCGACATGTTTCTTAATCAAATGTCAACAATTCCACAATATTGGGGGTGAAAGACGACGCGATAGCGCAACGCACCTCTTTACACGAGAAAGTCTACACGAAATCTACGGCGGAAAATCTTTACTTGTGGCGTTCACGTCTTTGTGTCATCACAACATTACCCATATAAAGAGCTTTGTCGCAATGTTTATTGGTCAACGGCTGTCGTCACGATCAAAGTTTCACGAGGTAAATTGGGAATGGACGAAACAACAGTCGAGACGAGTTTACGACAAACTCCCCGGAAGGTGTTATTTTCCTTGACGACGGATCCCGGACAGAGATCTGTCACTCAATCATTTGTCATCTCCGATTGGGGCTTCCATAGTGCCGAATACCAGATCCCTCTCCGAGACCTAGCCGGCCAGTTATTACAAGAGTCATCACTTCCATCTTTCGCGCCCCGTATGTGCAGGGCAAACGCTAGGTTTCGAGCATCCGCATGACCAGCTTGTAGCCCAGGCCCCATGGATCTCTGTTCACGTTGTCCACCAAATTTTGCCAGCAGCTGGCCTTGCTATTGTTGATAAGATTTCGAAGACGCTTTCTGGCCGACTTGTAGGCAGCGAGCTTTTTGCATGCCTCTTCCGAACTCCGTTTCCGCTGGGCCTCTCAACAGAGCTTGTGACATTCAGATTGCTGTACAGTAGAGGCTTGCCGTGTCGGGGTCCTTGACGGGGCATGGAGGACTTCCAGGCAGACGTGAAAATATTCATAGGTGAGTTCACTGCGTCTGTAGCTGCTAGTCCTCCATTCCCCTGCGAAGCTTCCGGCATCGATGCCTGTGCCATGAGCACACCGACAAACTTCTCAACGTCCATCTTCCAAGTATTCCATATGACTAGGAGACTGAGTATATCTACGCCGAGAAGGACCGTCGTTAATCTCAAGCGCTATATGCTGGTGATCACTGGCCGAGTAACCTTCTAGAACTCTCCAGTTGTGTACCTTTGGGATTAGGAACTCCGATGCGAGTGTAATATCTAGGATGGTTCGAACGCAGCCCCAGCCGGCTCCGGTGATAAACACAATAAGCCCAGTTTTGGCTGCCATGTTGTAGTAATCGAGTCGGTAAGGCTCAAAAAGCCAGCGTGCGAGAGTTCTGCACAAAGCGATTGAGTTATTGTTTGTTAAGGACAATTTTTCGTTCGTTACAGCTATAATGACGTCAAACTCAGTCTTAAATTGACATTGAAGAAATCGAGTCGGACGAATTGCCGCTAAAACTATCAGCATTAACCCATGCCACACGGGTGGGTCAGATACAGTCCGAACGTTGCCTAGGACCAGGTGGAGATGCTACACCTGGAAACACGAAAAATACACCTAATAACAAAATGAATGGAAATGGAAAGAATATGGAAAATGGACAAAAATCACCCTCAACAAAGTCAAATGAAAGTGATCCTCTATCATCTATGAAAATCAACGGAATGATTGATTACGAAATCTATGGCAAATACGGGCTTCTAAAGTTTGCCGAGAAGCAGCGTCGTAACATGGTGCGTAAAGAGCTCGAAGAAAAACGTAAACAACTCCTGATCGCGCAAAACCAAAAGAACCTTCAAGATAACAAAAATGCCACTGTGGAAGAATCCCCAAACGACATTAAATCAAAAATCGAACAATTAATCATCGAAGAAGCAGAAAATGTAGCGTCAGCTCTCACAGCTGAAAACGAGCGTAGAATGCATGAACAGAATGAGGAACACAGAAAGATAATTGAACAGATTAAAAATCAACATGCCCTTCGACAACATCACGCTCTATGCAAGTCAATAATTGACTGCCAAATGAAATTCGGTGCATGTAATGAAGAGTTCAGTAAGAAGATTCGTGCATCGAAACCTTCAGAACGTCTTGAGAAGCTAAAACAGTCGATTATTGCTTTATTGGTGAAATATAATACTTTTAGTGAAAAATTAAAAAAAAAGTCCGCGGGAGCAGACATAGTCGTTGCTGATTTACAACCAGCTGAGCAACTCTGTATTGACCTGGAGGCTTTGCGAAAACAATTTGAAACTGATGCGCTTGCAGATGGTGCGGAAACTGTTGTTGATTCGCCCGCAGCCGTATCGACTGCTAATCCACCACAAGCAAGCGTGACTTCAAGCCAAGTCCAAACGCAACAATCTATTCCACCACAGAACCAACATACTGTTCAACCACAAAGTCAACAACAACAAGCGCCTCCGGGTGCAAGTGTAAATGCTTCTAATGCGAACAGAAGTGGGAGCAACAATTTCATTTCGCCACAAAATCTAGCCTGTTATAATGATATTCTGGCATTTTATCAGAAAAGTTGACGGGGTAAAACCGTTGCAAACAGATGATTGAATGAAAAAGTATCGATCGAATTGCCAAAAGGCGATTAATATTCGAGTGAATGCTATTTCCGCGGTGAATGCAGAGCACTTGCATGATAAATACGATAAGCTGTATGGATGAATCGCAGGGGGAAGATCGATAGCGGTGGTGGGAGTGGGAGAGGACCGGTTGGTTGTTGCGGGTGCTGTTGCCGGGAGATTGGGGAGTCGGCTCTGAATCGCGACAGCGATCACACGGTGGTGTGTGCTCTACAAGACGGATCGTGCGGACGTCAGATACAGTGTTAGTGACTGGGTCCGGTTGTGATTTGCATCGGTATCTCTTGCTCGTACTGAAATCTAATCGAAATTTCGCGAAGAGTGTGCTGGCGACTCAAAGCGGACGACGACAATCGAGTTCACTTCCGTGCGAAAGGGTCTGAATGTGTGTATCACTACAAATCACATGTCCGAGAATGGTTCGCACCCAAATAGAAATTCCTTCGAATATCTTGATCGTTGGCTAATTCCCGAGTGCAATTCACATATCTCAATCATATGTTACATGTTTATATTAGTTTTCGAACGTTTTCACGCATGCCGCAGGAATGATTTATTGAGTTGTAAGGGAGAAGAAAAACGAGTCCAAGAAAAGTGTGCGGGCATTTGGTTAGATCGTTGGCCAGTGTCTTTTTGTCCTCTCTCGCGCGATTAAGCAATAGGCGGGAATTAGAATGCAAAACGTATGAGAAAGTGAGTCAACATCGTAAATTGTGCCCGTCCGTCTTTTGGTGGACTGTTATTTCGCTGTCCACATGGTGGAAGCAACGGTTGCGGTGTTTAGCAGTTATTCATAATTCGGTCATCGAGATTGTGTGGTGGTTGCGCAATTTCATGAACTCGACGGCACTCACTTGAGTGACCAAGACATTACTTTGCGCGGTACGAGGATGCGAAATACATCCCAACAATTCAAAATAAGATAACAGCCATTACTATGCTGATGCTGTTACAACGGCAATAAGTGCAGCAACAACATCTACGAAGGGTGAATCTGTAGAAATCGACATAGTCGGAGGAGCACCCAAGTATCGGAAGCCTTGGCCTCAATAGAATGATATGATAGCACAACGTTGACGTCAATAGTTGCAACTTTGTCGGACAATGTGTAAATGCTAAAATGAATCGACACGCCAAGTAATGTTCAGAATTTGTTGACGAGAGAAAAAGTAAAATCTGAATTTGTGAACTCTTATGGAGATATTCGATTAGGTAGCTTCAATAAACCTATGAGTGCTTGGATTCAACAGTGAGTCAACATAGATTGGAAGCTGGATTTTGAAAGTGTTGAGTTGTACTAGAGACAACTGCTTCTCTGTCTGTCGATGAATGAAAAAAAAAACTAGTGGGAGACCGGGGTGGATCGAATTGGAGCGTATGGTTAGGGATTTCATGGAGTTATTGATGTTTAGAACAAGGTTCAATGAATTTCCACAAGGGTTCGCGGATTTTATTGTGTATTTAGTTTGCATTGCTCTAAAGAATGACTCCAGCCGAAAGTATTCCAAGGAAAGACCAATGTAAGCCAAAAAGATTGTTTTAAGATGATTGGAAAGGAGCATACCCATGTAGGGCCGTCAAGCAATCTTTAAGGATTTAATTAAATTTGTGCGATTGAGAAGAGGATGTTTTTCGGTCAAACGGTGAACCTTAGCCCTTTTTCATTGAACGCAATCCATTGATTTACCTCAACATCCTGGATCCTTGATCTGGAAAAACGTATAGTTGTCATCGGATGTAATGTAGTGGGCTGTCAGTGAGTGGATAATCTATCAAAATACGGTCTCCTGTACACACACAATACTCTTTTATGCACTTTCGCGTCATCCATTGCTTGCATTGCTCCTCTCCGCCAACTTTATCCACTAATACGTCCCTCGCTGTGATGAACTGATACGTGGAACTATAGACCGGAGAGAGTTTGCACGCATTCTGTATCAAAAACGGACATGCGATAAATCAGACAGTAGCTCGTTTTGAACATTTTTGTAGAATATTGGATGTATTTTTTTTATTTGAATTTCGACAATTTCCATAATCAGGAGCTGATATATGTATTTTGAAACGTTCTCCTTGATACAATTTTGTGAAAGTGACAAATCATGATATCATGGGTTCAAGTCTTGATTACATTATGTTAACTTTAATGGACCGTTTTAATACTGTAAGGAAAAATTTGTACAGTCACAGGCCCTTACCCGCCCCGAACACGAGCGCTCGTAGGAGGAGGTTTAGGGTAAGTACCCTTTATTTTGCTCTACATTTCCTTTGCATGTCATATTATATAAATATATTTTTTTACATATTGTTAGTATTAAATCTACAGAAAAAGGCATATGAAAAATTGAATAATTTTAAAAATACCAACTAAACTAAATAAACAACAAAAAAGAGCATTCCGTAATTATTACTATGCTACTATTATGGTTATTTTTCTTATACAAAAAAGGAGTAAAATCATGAAAAATATAAAGCAAAGGCAAACGTTTTTTTTTTAAACCAATAAAAAGTATGATCTAGTAAGCTTTTGAATTCATCTGATTTGCAGCGCATAGTTATCATTTGTTTAAATTAAACGGAGAATCTTATAATGTTAACGTGTACGAGTATCTATTTTAATATATTATTTACGTGAATACAATGAAGTGCTAATTTTCACACCAAATCGGTCTTTCCGACTCTAACCGGGTATAGGACCCGGTACGGTGGCAGGCTTCCCTCATAAAACATGAGCCAGCCGCCGGGTACAATTTAATCCTTTTTTTGTTTCAGGTGATGTCGCGGGTTGAGTGGCCCAAGCAAAGTGCCTCTTTATGGCATAAGTTTATGCAATCGAATTGCATAATTCTATGGCATAAATTGGTCACCGGGGTACTCCCCTTCTGATGGGAAAGTTTATACAAGTCAAGTTGTATGAGTTTTACACTCAGAAGAGGAATACCTGGCCACTGCAACAAAATCTGGATTTAAATCCGGTTGGGTGGGTGCGAAGGGGCTCCATCACCACCCGGTTGCCCTTCTCTCATTTGTGGGCCCTGAGCTTCGTCGGGTAACGACGAAGTTGCCCTAAGTCCGCCCTTTTTACATGTTCAACTTGTTCTCGGAACAAGTCCTTTTTCTCTCGGTGTAGTTACCTACACTTTTTGCGACTTCGGTCGCCCCGTGTTAAATTGACCGCAAGAAATTCGTGAGTGCGAAATTTTTTGTAGTGGGTCCTCGTGCTGGGGAAATGAACCCGCCCCACGACACCGCAATGCTAGCCTGCCAGCGCATTCACGCGTCCCCAGACGAGGGCATTCTCGGCAGATACCTCCATCTTCTTCTGCCGAGGCAGCAGAACATCGCTGCAGTCCTTTACGGACATTTGAAACTCTTCAATTCACTACAATGTCCAGGATTCGTTTTCCTCTAGCATCTTATGCTTTGGTCTTGGATAGAGCTTCATTAATGGTCCGGCACTTTCCGCTCCCTAGGATGCCTTCATTAATTAATTATAACACAAGGAGCTCCTATCAGGCCATTTGCATGCTTGCGAAGTCTGGCCATAACCAAGGCACTTAAAGCAGCGAAGGATACCTTGTTTTTACCTTGCCCTTGTTTATGAAATGTTGCGCACCTTTGTCAGTCAGGTCGACTATGGCCCTGCGCTCTTATCTTATTTAAACTCTGCTATGCTGGAGAACTTTTATTTGAATTAGTCCACCTCGCTCGAGCGAGGTAACAGTTGGCTTTTCTCCAAGGAGATATTTGACCACGTTGCAGAAAGCTTCCTTGTTAGTAGTAGTAGTAGTAGTTTAGTAGTAGTCTCTCCGTATCGGACAATTCCTAGTTTTTGTCTTCCAGTTTAGACTGATCACCTTGTTCTTTGGGGAGGACAGTCTTTAGCTGCGTGGCTTGGCTTAGTGAGCATCTTTTGGAAGCCTTCGCCTAACATAGTTTCCTTACGATGCATCATCCTTTTCTCGCGGTCTCCTTCGATCGGGCTGCAGGCTAGTCTTTTACTAGAACTCAGCATTGGAGTTTGGTATTTAGTTCCTTTTCCGCTTTTAGCCAGCTCCGTCTAAAGTATCCGATACCGTCTAGGAGCACTTCTAGCTTCAGCACTCCGTTTCTAACGACACGCTAGTCCTTGCTTTCCTGATGAGCTTTTCGTGCGCTCGATCAAGGCCGTTTGGAGTTTTCTTTCCCAGCGAGAAGATTTCCAGTCTTTAAATCTTTCGCTTACTAAACTTTGGTGGTAATGGGGATATCGGCTGTCTCTGCAGCCAGCCTGGTTTCTGCTGTGGAATATTTTTCCAGCCCATACTGATCCTGTAACATATCGCTGATCGCCATCACCCACATGATTTCTGCAATAATGTTTTTCTCCGCCCCAGGCCGATAATTTGTCTGCTCTTCTCGGGCAAGACGCTCAGGTGTGCGCGAAGTTTTTTTACTACGACCGAATGTACCCAGTTGGTCTGGCTGACATTAACTCTCCAGGTTCCTCGGTCGTTTATCGACCGTCTTCGAAGTCTTGGTCATCGGCGTTGTCATCGTTCGTGTAGATTGTAGCTTCGAGCTATTCGTATGAACGCCACTTCCCTAGCTGTGCTGATTTTAAAGTCTTCGTTCATGCGGCTTGAAGTAATCACTACACGAGCTGACACGAGGTCCCTGGTGACTAAAGGAGTTTTGGCATTCTCCGAGCTTTCCACGCCAGCAGTCGAAACCACTTGGGTGGATATCCCCATCCGTGTTACAATATTCTACCAGCCCTAGGGAAAGACGTATCGAGCAACGTGAAAAATCCATCGCAACCTCCTTACATTGAAGGCAAAGTGAACATCGATTACGATATGATAACAAACTACCTATAATGGCTACAGAAATAAGAGCTACGAGTATGTTATTGCAGATCATGAATTTTTTAAGCAGATTGCATCTCAGAAGCTATTCCACTAAAATTTTTACTATATATTAGGAAGAGCTATGAATCAAAATGACGGGTCAATTTATGATTCTAGTCGTTCGCGTGATGCCTTAGAGTGTTTATCGCTTGAGCAAATTTCCTTTATATAAAGCTCATCGATAGTCCTACTATCGGAAAATATGCCCACCTAGCTATGATGCGTACTCATTCTAAATCAGCACATCATTGTTGAATCGAAAAAAATATGTGTTTTATGTTTTTTCGTTGGACTTGTAGCCAGGATACTGAAAATATTACAAAGATATTCCCGAGATAAATATATAAGAGCAAAGCGAAATTTATTGAAATTTAATTTTTTAAGGCACTCTCCTGTCTGTGCTACACATGCGGCGGCTCGGGACCACAACTTTACTCTTGCTTGCATTGCATTTATTTCGGTTGTAAAGGACAGCATATTCTTGATCATCTAAAATCAAGCAAACATGTCATTGCATTAGAACTCTGCTATGGCATGATCTATTGCAATTCATGTAAAGATTTTATCTATGATCAACATTGTCAGACGATAGCTGAGAAACATCTGAGAAAAGAAGCAAGAAACCTAAACAAGAGCATTTCATGGCGACCGTGGACACCATCGCAAGTGGAAGTGAATTTACTGCGTCAACATCCCAAACGTCGACATGTAACGTCGTGTTCATCAATCGGTTTACGAGGACTTTTAAATTTGGGTTCAACGTGTTTTATGAATTGCATTGTTCAAGCCTTAATACATACACCTCTTCTGCGCGACTATTTCCTATCGGAGCGGCACGAATGCAGCACAGAATCATCGATGAAATGTCTGGTTTGCGAGGTTTCCCGCTTATTTCAGGTAAGTGCTGAAGTAATTCTCTCATACCATCAAACTAGATTTTTTTCATTTTCAAAATCAGGAATTCTACTCAGGAGCCCGTGGACCCCTCTCATTGCACCGATTGTTACATTTAATTTGGAATCATGCGAGATACTTGGCAGGTTATGAACAACAAGACGCTCATGAATTTTTCATGGCCACCCTGAATGTACTGCATCGACATTGTGTGAACTCGCAAAATAATGAATCTGAAAAAAGTTCATCGGCGCCAAAAAGTGAGACTTGCCCAACTCAATGTAATTGTATTATCGATCAAATATTCACGGGAAGACTTCAAAGTGATGTTGTATGCCAAAAGTGTCAAGGAGTATCGACAACAATTGATCCTTTTTGGGATATTTCATTGGACCTAGGTGAGCCGCAACAAGGTGGGGGGCCCCCCAAAAGCCTAATTGATTGTCTTGAGCGATTTACGCGGGCAGAACATTTGGGATCCAACGCTAAAATCAAATGCTCGAATTGTGAAAGCTATCAGGAATCGACGAAGCAGCTGTCGATGCGTACTCTGCCAATCGTTGCTAGTTTCCATCTGAAGAGGTTTGAGCACACTAATTCCGTAAGTAGATCATAACAGGAGTGCCGTTTACAAGCAAAGAACGCTACTTGATTTTTGGTTGAAAAGAAATCCTCTTTGCAGATGATTCACAAAAAAATCTCAACCTTTATATCGTTTCCATCTGAACTCGACATGACCCCGTTTATGTCACAAAAGAAAGATAATCATGGAGATTATCGATATTCCCTATATGCAGTCATCAATCATATTGGCACACTGGATAAGGGGCACTACACTGCCTATGTAAGACACCAAAAGGATATCTGGGTGAAATGTGATGATCATATAATAACAACTGCCACTTTGAAACAAGTTCTCGATAGTGAAGGGTTTGTAGTTATTTGTTACTAATTGAAGGAAGATTTAAAAAGTATTTTTCAGGTATCTTTTGTTCTACCATAAGAAAGTCCTCGAATACAAATAGGCATTGCTCTTAAAAAAACGTGCGACTAATTCCAAGGGCATACGTGCGCAAGTACTTATTGGTTTTCCCTGCCTATAATCGTAATCGTGTAAGGGAGCAGACTGTGCATAGTGACAATTATTATGAGTAATAGTGCTTGCAAACGAAAGCTTGTGATTTGAGTCCTCATAGTTAAAATGTAATGATATGATGGAATATTTTTGATATAATGGTTCGTTCAAGTCGTTGTGGCATAATGCGGCTTGATATTCAAGGAAGTTAATATGATGGGAAAGCTAGATGACAGTGATTTTGACGTAGTATCGGTTTACGCTTTATTTTTGGTTTTATTCTATATAATTTAAATTACATTATTATGATAAAATTCCATTTAGATGATTCACTTAATTGATTGTAAATAATTATTACTTTAGTGATATTTTAATTATTTTTACAAAAAAAAAATAGTTTTATTAAATAAACAATAATAATCTTATGTTCATGACAAATGAGCTCTTTTTTGTCATTTGCGTCAATATTTGAATTGGGTATTTTGATGACTTGGAATTGAATTAATTGGTAACAGTCGTATAATAATTTCAAGCATTTTTTCAATTGAACATTTTTCCCTTGTGGTGAACCTGGATTTAACTGGCACCTAAACTTATTTATTAGAGAAATTATAGCAAATTGGAATATTTGAGTGCTGCAAACTAGAATACACGAGAACAAAAGAAACGAGCATTGAAAGCGCCAAAGCGAAATTTACTGAATAGGCGACCTGTATGCCCGCCCGTCTGCTTGTCCCAACAATTTTCCTCAGTAAATACAGTAGTTATAGACCCAAACTTAGTAGAAGGGTCAGAACTAGTGACCACTTGAAAGATGTGGTATATTAATAGAGCTGACACTCAAGATTTTATTTCACCAAAGGAGGTAATTAGAACACCACAAATAACTGAAAAATTCGCTCGACTTTGTTAACGATAGTGTGATTTGTAAGTTTTACATTTTCTTTGGTTAAATCGTGCAAATATCCTCTAAGTAGCCCAATATAAATTTCGTTCAATTTTTGTATGTTTCAAAAAAGTCCTTTTAATTTTCTTATATTCCAAAAACAACACGTTATTTTCATGAGATTTTATAGAAAACTTTAGGTAAGTGAATAACAAATATTTTCAGGCCCGATATATTTAATTATCCTGTCCTGTGAAAAATGGCGGCTTTGAATTTTCTTTTGGACCGATTATTTAATACATTATTATATTATATTATTATTAGGTAATATTTAAGAGTAGTCCAAGTGCTCTTCAACAAATAAGATACTTGAACGTCCGAGTGGTGAGGTGGAAACGCCTCCAGAAAAAAGAAATAAATCAGTGTTATCGGTGTCAAAGATTTGAACATTCGGCTTATTCACTCACGTTGACGAGCGCTTACTCTCGCATCTTGATATCGGGAGCATCTTCGATATGAGGCCCGGTGACCAAAAACACCGCAGTTAAGACAGTAAAATTTCTCTTTTGGCTCCGTCTAAGCCAATTTGCACTCACCGGGAGCATGAACGTCCTTGCATTTGACGCATCGGTAATGCATGGGGCAGTTGGCAGCCGAATGTCCAAATCTTTGACACCAATAACACTGGTTGACTTCTGTTTTCTGGAGGCGTTCCCACCTCACTACTCGGAAGTTCAAGTATCTTACTTGTTGAAGAGCACTTGGACTACTCTTATTTGAAATCTGCACCAAATAAAGTGGTAATTTTTTTTTCTACCGTCGACCTCGTCGCAAATGCCTAGTGCTGCTTCCTAGAGCACCTGAAGAAGATCGACGGTATCTTCTCCGTAGTCCAAAGCCTTCAACAAAAAGCTCTGGTTCTATTCACTTTTCTGGGCATAGGTGAAGTGTGGAACCTCCCCAGAATTCAGTGCATTTTTAGCTGATTTGAAATCAACCAGTGATTTCGTTCTGATTGTTAATTTTTCGGCATTGATTCTTTTAATCTCGAAATAAGTTAATTTATTTTCGGCTGCCAATAGCCGAACAATATCCTTTCCCCTTTGACCGAACACATTAATTGGCGGAACTTTCTCTGTATTTTTGGCTACTTTTTGAGAAGGACCAGCAGAACTGCGAGCTGATTTCTCTCCTTTTATTTTTCAAGCAAAGGATAATCATTGTTATCTTGACAAACATTACCTTCAATACTTTCGTCAACGTGAGTGAATAATTGTATTTTACAATTCCAAATTTCCTTTCTTTTGTTTCAAAGGGATTAAATTTATTTTTATTTTATATTCAAATGCTTTTTTTTAGAGTTAAATATCAACGTAAATTTTTCAAATATTTCATGATTATTTTTTTCACACAACGAATTTTCTTGCAAAAGTTAGAATAAAATGCCACATATTCAAATTCGATTCTTTATAATCACTTCTATACTTTTATATATTCGCTCACCTTTAAAAGTCTTTCTCTTCATCCAATTGTTTTCCTCATGCGAAGCGGCTGTCATCGATTTTCGCACTCTGCATAGCTCCGAAGGGACGAAATAGTTGGCATAATATGCTTTCTTCCGCTGCGGATGCCAAGTTGTCGATGAAGATGCTGTAGGCGCGTCCTGGCTGTGCAACGCCTGCTGCAGCCGCTGCGCTTCGTATCCCATTGGGGATCTGTAGTTGGTGGGAGTTCCACGCATTAGACGAGTTGAATTAAAAATCTGTTATAGAACTTACTTGTCAAGTTAAAAGGGCTTCGCTTGTCGTGGGAAACTGTGGGAGAGAGTACTATGGAAAAATTAAGAGTTTTCGAAAGGAAATGTCCGCGCATGTACTGGTTTGTACAGAAAGCCTGAGACGGATTGGAAACATTTATCGAATAGAAGAATTTATCAAACTGCTAAAGTGACAAAAGTCTTCGGAATAATATCGCAAGATCTGTAAGTGTGAGCGAAAATCCCTGGGTTTCACAATCGTTCCACCCTACATACGGGTATATTGAGGCCTGTCTCGCTACTGCTACTGGCTTCGTTCCTCCAGAAGCATTCGTGTATTTGGACATGAATCGATATGTTTTTTATTCTGACGGTGTCGCAATCATATATCACATTATAGACTGGTCAGCGATAAGAAAATAAAATATCCTCCGAATTTGAATTCACGAGACAAACAATACCAATGGATATACTCATTTAATAGATTCATTGAGGCTGGTCAAGCTGGGATAGAGCAGTCTACGAGTAGGTATTAGAGGATGAATGACAATGTCGAAGTGATTCATGGTTATTTTTTGTGTTTTTCGTTACTTAGTTTTGATTTTCACTCAATATTGCTACATTTCGTGTTATTTGTTTATGTTAAAAATCAGGTCTCAATATTTGGGATCCGTATATGTGATGTTTAGAGATAAGGTTTAACGTTCAGATTAGAAATATTGTAATAGCATTATATTAGGATAAGAAAGCGTTTTTAATGAATTTTATTAGAATTAGGTAATAACATATTAGATGTAGGATTTAAGTTCACTATTGTGTTAAAAGTATCATTAATTTTTAAATAATGTTGGTTGTTTTTTTCTCCTTTTTCCAATTGAATCATAAAATATATAATTTTAATTAAATTGAATCTGATATTGTTTTTTTGATGAATAATGTATAAATTTAGTGAGCCATTTGGGCCATTCAGTATTTTTATTTTTTTGCATTTGCTTTATATTCTTTAAAATTTATAACGATTAATATTGAATAAAGCGCTTTTGACTTTGACTTTATGTACAAATAGAGATACGAAAGAATATAGTAGCTCATAGGCATTATTTTAATATAAGATTTAGAGTGAGGGATATCTTCATTCGCAAAAACACACATTCTTAAAGTTTAAATCGCACGAAATTTAAGTTGCTGTGTGCATATTGACTAAATTAAATGAAATTATTGGAAAACAAACGAATACATTTAATAACCATTCTTTATTCTTTACATCTTTTCTATTTTCGCTTTAATTATTCTCACATTTTCTGATGGTCGATCATTTTTATCACATTCTACCATCCCAATACGTTTCACAACTTGCATTCCAGAATAAACTCTGCCAAATATTGTATGCTTTCCATCTAACCATTGTGTAGGTGCAAGTGTAATGAAAAATTGTGAGCCATTTGTATCCGGTCCTGAATTGGCCATTGATAAAATTCCAGCTCCTGTATGTTTCAGGTCCGGATGAATTTCATCAGGGAATGTTGCACCGTAGATCGATTGACCACCACGACCCGTTCCAGTTGGATCACCCCCTTGAATCATGAAATCACGTATAATACGGTGAAATATTGTGCTGTTGTAGTAGCCGCGTCGTATAAGCTCAGCAAAGTTACGACAAGTATTTGGGGCATGTTTCCAATATAGCTCGCATGTTATTTCACCCATTCTGAAAATTGCTTCATAAGTTAAACTGTATATTTTGACGAAAAGTGGCGTAATCAAAAAAGAGCTTGTGGATAACTTGAGTTATTATCGAACCTACGATGATGAGAATTTGAACTAAATATGGGTACATTTTTTAGTGTTTGAATTTGAATGTGTATATATTTATTCCTTCGTGGGGACATTTTGGTCTTCGATTTGGCGCGTCCTCAAGCCGTGGATAGGGAAGCGTCCTCATTGCGAATCTGGCGCGAAAGTAGAAAATAAAATACCAGTTGGGCCAAAGCGCTGGTGACGCCCCTTTAGTATTCATTGTCCAGGAACCGTGCCTCGTATAGGATTATTTCAAAGAAAAATGGACTACGAATTTGGAGCTGGTGCTCTACGAGAACATTTTCTAGAAGTGTCCCTTTACGAAATAGCATACTCGTACTCCAAAAGATAAAATGGCTCGGCAGCGACAGCAACGATCGTGGATCGCACACGATTTTCCTAGCAAAAAAGGTGGCAGTGAGAAAGATAAAATTAAACGACGCATATTTATTATCCAATAAAGCCTACATTGCATTTCTCCCTCTCATGAGATCTAAAAAAGTGGAATAGCTGTTTCAGTAAATGTCAAGATACGGCTAACAAAAGAAAAACTCGAGCGAAAAAGGAGCAATACACCACCCTCCGCCAATAAGCAAACATACTGTACCGACGCAAGAAACGAAAGTACTGAGAGTCAAGCAAGCACAGTGTCGACAGAAATGTCCTGTACAAAATAATGTTTGAATTTCGTGTCCCAGCTTAACTAGTCCGCATGATCAAGGTTATCATGACTGAACACTGAAGCTCATAGAAAAGACGAAGATCTGACGAAAAGCTTCCTAACTAATTCCGGCCTGAAACAGGGATATGGGCTCGCATCAATGTTGCTTAACATCGCTCTGGAATACGTGATTAAAACACCAGCTAACTACGCCAGTACGCTACTCTACAAGTTCACATAATTAGTAGCTTATGCCGACGACGGTAGCATTTTGTCCAGATTAATTCCAGATGCGAAGAAAGCTTTCATACGACTAGAGTTAGAAGCAGAAAAATCGGCCCCTCGGTCAATGAAATTTAACCCTTATTCGGCATACTGGGATCATATGCACCCCATGACTATATTCAATGAGATTTGAGTACTGAATCAGAGAGGACTGCCTTCACACTTTGCTAGGCGATAGTGTGAGGCTACTATTATAGTCACAAGGCAGTAGCGATGTGCTGCGACCTTGAATTGTTTGTGCTAATCACTTAAAGTTAGTTGGGATCACCTGCACCCCAATGTGCCGAGTACATTTGCGTATCAAGTGAAAATTAAAAGTGTATTGTTTTTTGACGTTATGGTGAGGTGAGTATATAAGTTTATATAAGGTATTTTTAACGGGATTAACCACGTGAATCATATAATAAAAGAAATTTTAGTGAAAATATATTTTTAAAAAATTCAATTCTTTTAGTGATAAAAAAATATGTTAGTAAGGATATATTTTTAAAAATAAATTGGTTTTAAAGGCCACAGTATGCGATGGTGATTTATTATGAGGTTTGTTTTTCAATAGGCTTTTTTTGACAGATCACACGTGACTCCTGTCAAACTCTAATGTAATTTTTTTGTTTTGGTGGGAACCTGATTTTGGACCACTAAATTGCCCGCCAAGATCGTGTGATATCACACCTTTAGATTATTTTCTTTGGGTTTACACGGTCTCTGGTCTTCAGGGATAAGCCAGCTTCAATCGACGCTTTGGAAGCCAACGGTACTCGTATCATTCGCAAGATAGCGGTCGCTATGACGCGTCGTCCGAAATTGGACTCTCGGGATGGACGATTTACGGTGTAGTCGCGGTCAACATTTCAACGAGATAATCTTTAAAAAGTAAAGGACATAGATTGTTCTTTCGACTCACAATAAAATTTTTACTGTAAACTTCAACTTTATTTTATATATATATATATATATATATATATATATATATATATATATATATATATATATATATATATATATATATATATGTATATATATATATATATACACATATATATATATATATATATATATATATATATATATATATATATATATATATACACATTATATATATATATATATATATATATATATATATATATATATATATATATATATATATATATATATATATAAAGTTACGTAAACTACAATGGCAAGATATGTAGAAAAGATGGAAGAGCACCGACTCTTCGGGCGATCGTTGAAAGGTAGAGCACAAGGGAAAAATCAGTTGAGAAACTAACGAAACGATGGGAAGACTCCCTAAATGCTGATAGCAGATTCCTGCTACGGAGTTGACTTGGCGAACAAGGCCGAAGAACTTTGACGATTGGAAGCGACTACTAATGGAGGCGCAGGCCAAGCATGGAGCTATGCCATAAATGATGATTTTAGATTAGTCATCAATACACAAAAGACTGTTTAAAGAAAATGAGAAATCAGACGGTGAAGATGTATGGAGAGCTGATCTTGAGGCAACAATTGGCAGGATTGACTCTCAAGCATGAATTTCTTGTAGCTGATTTATATCCAAGCTGTATAATCGGAATTGACTTCGTGAAGTAGCATTGTCTTGGATGTGGGAAATTCCCATGATATATGGGAGCGATCAGTTCACCACTCTTAATATCAGGAACGCCAATTGGCGACCTTACCAAAGCTAACACTGACGTTGCCGGCAATCAGCATCTGAAAAGAAATTAGCTTCCTGGATGCCGCAGTCACTGACGGGATGCCTGAGTTCTCATGCGGTAGAATACGGCTCAAAGGACACCGGTTGGACGACATCGGGACGATTCAAACTATATGACGATTACGCCAAAGAGAAATCTGAGACTACTTCAGGATGTGGAAACAGCGATAGAAGCGTGTTCTTAAATCAAATGGGGACTACTTTGAAGTATAGCCGGATGATGAAAAATACCAGCGTGGAGATGTGAACGAAGGTTGGATACTTCTCAGACAGACCTTATATTTTGTTACATTACAACAATTGGTATTGCCGGAGGATGCGGTTAGGGCACCAACGGGCGTTTGCTCTGGTTAGGACGCGTTCGGTCCTCCCAGCTAGTCTTTAATCTAGTGAACGTGAAAAGTGGTATTTGGAGCCAATGACTCTATTTTCATAACGAAAACCATCTCAGAAGTTGCATCACCATAAAAATATTGGTTGAACCAAAAAATTAAAAATCAGTTAACCGCCAGCTAACATATGTCGCACAACAACGTTGACACCAAATCAAATATTAGGTTGCTATAAAGATTTAGCCATTCATTTTTTGGTACGGAGTTGAAGGCTATTCATTCTCTGAGTATGGTGGGACTCCCACGCGCAAGGCTTCTGAACTAAAACTAAAAACTTCCCCTGGCAACCAGAGAACTTAGCCTTGAACTATCTAACACATTATATCGGGCTAGGCTGTAGTGAATCGGGATGTTCAAAAATGTCCGTGAAGGACTGCAGCGATGGCCTGCTGCCTCGGCAGAAGAAGGTGTCGGTATCTGCCGAGAATGCCCTCGTCTGGAGACGCGTGAATGCGCTGGCAGGCTAGCATTGCGGTGTCGTGGGGCGGGTTCATTTCCCCAACACGAGGACCCACTACAAAAAAAAAATTCGCACTCACGAATTTGACTGCTGGAGATCCAGGGGCAACCGAAGTCGCAAAAATTGTAGATAACTACTCAGAGGGAGATAGAGCTTGTTACGAGAACAAGTGGAACCTGAAAAGAAAGGCGGACTTGGGGTAACCTCGTCATTACCCGACGAAGTTCATGGCCCACAAATGAAAGAGGGGCAAACGGGTGATGGTGGAGCCCCTTCGCACCCACCCAACCGGAATAAATCCATGTATATTGTGTTGCAGTGGCCAGGTATTCCTCTTCTGAGTGGAAAACTCATACAACTTGAATTGCATGAACTTTCCCATCAGAAGGGGAGTACCCCGGTGACCAATTTATGCCATAGAATTATACAATTTGATTGCATAACTCTATGCCATAAAGAGGCACTCTGCTTGGGCCACTCAACCCGCGACGTCACCTGAAACAAAAGGAGTTTATTTAGTGCCCGATGGCTGGCTCATTTGTGGCGTGGAGAGCATACCATCGTACCGGGTCCTATAACCGGTCAGGGAAGACAAAATAGAAAGACCGAGGTTATTGTTTTAATTCCACATTTTTCCTTTTATTCCACTATTAATGTGTTTCTCATACAATTACAAATCAGTTAATTGTGTGCGAATTGGAATATATTGTAAGAATGTAATTACTAGGACAAATTCCGACACACTACTCTATTTCCACAATTTTTGAATTTTTCTTTTTCCCTTTTCTCCTTTTTTTCTTTTTCTTTTATTATTATTAAAAACATATATTTTAGATTTGTATATAATTCGAAATAAAACATGCAAAAAATTTGATAAAAAAGGGTACTTACCCAGTCCTCCTCCTACGAGCGCTCGTGTTCGGGGCGGGTAAGGGCCTGCGAGTGTTATGGCAATTATTAAATTTTTATGTTATTTAGCTTCAGCGTGGATATTCAGATTCGATAATTATGTACATGAAGAAAAAAAAATGAAGGAGTGTAAGATACTAAACGTTATATGAATCGGGACTACTTTTACTTATTATAAACTTTGCATTAATTCCTTGGTTGGAACATTTTGGTCGACGCTTACTAGCCAGTTGCTGCAGATTACAGAAACGTATCAAAAAAAAAAAGTTCAATTTCGCATAGCAGGATGCCATCAAGAGCGCGAACCATTCAAAATACTAGCCCCGCGGGCTCAGAACCAGCGACAAAAATTTTCCACAGCATCGACTCCCGGGGCACCAAAGTACACGTCTGAACCACCGGTCGCGCATATAAACATCGAACAACCATTCTTACAAGTATTGCGTGGCGTTTCTGAATTTGTATTGGGTTATGCACGATATTTTAACAACAACGAGGTCGATTTACTAAACCCACATTAATTCCTATCTATCCGGAGATCCTCCCACGCGTTGTCATCAGCGAACAATATGTACAGGTATTTCGTAGGTATTCACTTGATAAGCAAATAATGCTCATTGAAAGTTTATTCTAAAATATCACTCCCAAAACTTCATTTGCACCAGATATGCACCATACAAACACAGAATGTATTCCATGCAAATGTTCTGTATACTTCCGTGAAACGTTCCACGTTGTTTGTACTCCTTCAATTCATATCTATGTGCACGATTCTTCTTATAAGTATTGCGCGGCGTTTCGGAATTTGTACTGGATCATGCACGGTATTCTAACGCCAACGATTCCACGCGAACCGGGTTCTCTAATTGTTGAACCGAAGTGGCAACATAGCATTTCGACGAAAGCGCTAACGGTTAATTGCGGATTCATTACACGTTAAGTGTATTGAGTAACTCATTGTTATTAGATTCCGGGCAAATCAAAGACATCCTATAGCCAATTGTTTCTCAGTTTCCTAACTCCTTTGGGGACCTGGTTATTTCTGGGAGCTAAAGAATAACTTCCCGACAGAGGGTTTAAGGGAGGGAGGAATCTTTGCACACCCAAGTGAAAACACTTCCACCATACAGCTTAGCGGAACACGAGTTTTATTCCCTTTTTCACTAATCTACACGACTTACTAAGCGTTCACTATTTACACGAACTTTAGAGCATTCTTTATACACTCCTCGTTAGCTTAAACTTTCGGTCAATCACGGTACCGACTACCTTTCGACCAACACTTCCGTTTTCTGTCCACGGTAGCCTCGAGCCGTCTTCCGCTCCCGACCTTCTCACCGTCGCGATCCCCAGTCGACTCCCCTAAAAACTCCTCGCGACAGCACCAGCAACACAAGCAAATCCCACTCCCGCTATCGCTGGCATTCGCCTCTTCACCCTCCTTTCTCGCTTGTTTTCATCTCGCTTGCGACTCGTTACAACGAAATGAAGAGGATGTTCAAGAATGCTAAAATTGCTTACTATGCGTGGGTGCGGGAAGCCAAAGTTGTATGCATCGGTTGCACAGTAGTATCTCATGCAGTTTTTGCGAGAATGTTTGTATGGCTATTACACAGTCTCGTACAAGTGTTGCATGAGTCGAAGGTGTTGTATGAGTCGGATGCGTTGCATGAGTCGGATGCGTCGGCTGCGCAGTATGTGTAGTATGGGTTAGGTGTGTTGGGTGCGTTTCGAAGCTTTACCATTTGAATGGGATTTTGTGTTGCTTGATTGCTGTATTTATGTGAGGGTAAATGTTCGTACGTGTTGAATGAATGCTGAATGCAGTTTGTTTTGCTATGAGACAAAATGTTGTTTCTAATGCATTTATTACTTCTCTTTCTTCTTTTCTCCATTAATTGCAGTAATAATCTGTTTCTCTCTTTTTTTTTATTGTTTTTATTCAAATAATGATAATTATCTTTGAAGAAACCATATCATTTCCGGAATATAAAATCATGTTTTTTTTTGTGTTCTCCTTTTTGACTAGGTTTTTGATTTCGTACCATATTGAGGATATGCTGGGATTTAGGGTTGGTGTAAACAAAAAAATGTTAAATATAAATGTGCCATTTTGGTTTTTGTAGCCTGCAACGCCGGGAATTTTCAGCGACGTGTCGCATACGTCTTCGACGTAGGAAAATTTTTCACCGGTATGTTCGTAATAATCATTACGGATATCCTCTATTGTCGCTCCATCCTTAGCTCACGAAGTGATAATACTGCGAATAATTGCATCAAACGGAATTTGATCGTCTGATAAATTATTTGCAGAGTTCTTTGACGAAGGCTACAATCGGCAACAATAGTCATTTTTCTCTAATTCCAAACAATTAAAACACAGGAACACGGAACAGTGAACTACACAGAATGAAAGACGATTTCATTATGTTAGGTAGAGGTACAGATTATTCTATTTTTATTAAAAACTCTCGCAATTCATTGTACTATACTGTTCATAGGATTGTATAGTAATGAGCGTATTGTTTAGAGGATTGAATTTCATGAACCTGGTTCTTGATTTCCCTTCCAAATTGTACAACAGCCGATTAGTTCGCCAGCCCCATATTTTCACGTCTTTTCTAATAGGATAAGCTACCAACATCATGTATCGGATGGAAGCATATCGAAGGAATGTTGCCAAATTCGGTTTGGTTTCCAAGAACTCTTGCACGCTGGTTTTTTTGAACCTTACCTGCTCGATTACTACAAGGCCTTGTTTTGCTATGCATTGAGGTACCTTCGAGTGGGAAGGAAAAGAGGAAGAGGAATTGCTAGAAAACAGATCCTACCAACTTCGGTGCATCTGGGCGATCAAGCAAGCGCTTTTTAACTGTCAGGATTACCCAACTGTAATTTGCCACATAATCCATTTGTCAACCAATTCGTGAGGGCTCTCTTATTTCATTATATATATATATATATATATATATATATATATATATATATATATATGTATATATATATATATATATATATATATATATATATATATATATATATATATATATATATATATACATATATATATATATATATATATATATATATATATATATATATATATATATATATATATATATATATATAAATAAATAAAATATATAATTACAGTTACGTAAACTGCAATGCCAAATATGTAGTAAAGATTAAAGAGCACTGACTTTTCAGGCGATCATTGAAAGGTAGAGCACACGGGAAAAATTCAGTTGAGAAACTAAGGAAACAATGGGAAGACTCCCTAGATGCTGATAGCAGATTTCTGCTATGGAGCTGAATTGGCGAACAAGGCCGAAGAACCGTGACGATTGGAGGCGTCTAGTAATGGAGGCGAGGCCTGGCATGGAGCTATGCCATAAATGATGATTGTACATTAGTCATGTATATACAAAAGACTGTTTAAAGAAAATAAGAAATCAGACGGTGAAGATGAGCTGGTTTTGAGGCAACAATTGACAGGATTGACTTTCAAACATAAATTTATTGTAGCTAATTTATATTCAAGCTGTATAATTGGAATTGGCTGCCCACCTTTTGCACACTAAAAACGTATGGCAGTCATCGTCTTCCTCTCGTGCGTTAAATGGATACATCGGCAGACCATGGCTTACCAATCTTGCACAGTTAAGACCGAAAACATCCATGCCCGCCTAAGAGCTAAGTCAGGTAGATCAGTCTCACCATGCCTTCGATTGAGCCACGAGCTCACATCAGGGATGAGGTTACGACTCACCTTCCCCTCGAGTCGCTACTGAGGGTTGTTGCCAATCGTTGAGTGAGCGTTTCCTCTCCTTAAAAGCAACTGGCCCCTATCGGCATCGCTTCGATGCATATTGGGAGATAATGGAAAACTTTTCTCAATTTGGGTATTGATCGCTTATGTATTCGTTGCAATGTGACGAAAAACTGCTAGCGATTTACGAGTACAATGTTAAATGTCTGACACTGAAGCGATTCTATAGAATGTTTAAGAGATAATCTAGAGCTGACGCCAAACTTACAGTGGACGGTCTTACAGGAAGAGATGCCCTATACAGTAACAATAATCGCTTAGTTATGGATTCAGGAGACTGGACCGAGAAAATTGGTATGAGTAAGGTCCATTTAGGAGCTTAACACGTACAGAGTGATCGGGGCATAATCATCCAGTTCTAAACATGTACGTAACGAAATTGTTTAAACGTGTAGGTGCCCTGTCCACTAAATTTTGTAACATCTAACCTAGTGGACGTCCCAGCATATCTATATACTCCTTATCTGTCATTTTGGTGAAAAATTTAACGGTGAAGACTTTGTATGAACGCGATCAATGTACCGAAACAATTGGAGTATGCACAAAGCAGTCACGGCTGTAGCTGCAATGCTAAAAAGAGAAGAGCAGGATCACTGATGTATAGATTATCAATTCCTCAACGCCTTCATGATTACAGAATTATTCGTGGCCGAACAACGATGGTCTATAGCGGGACTTGCCCAGAAACTTCATGGCATTCATAATGCACCGGAAACTCTTCCAGTTCATGGTGATGCCGTTTAGTCTGATAGAAAATAATAACGCGGCTGACCAGGAAGATGAAACTAGATAAAGTTTTCCCCTGGATGACGAAGAACGTTTGTTTTAATATTTGAGATCATCGGCGATCTGCTTAAATTAGGTCTTAAAAAAACTGCCGCCATAGATCATTTCCCGAAACCAATGAGTACCGATATTAGGAAATTTCTGTTTCAGCCGCAAATTTTTCAAGAAAAATGCGTCAAAGGCCGCCTATTCTCAGAGCCGCTAAAAACAAAAGAGGAAGTTTCTATCACGTTGATTACGCCTCTGCAGAAAAATCATAGGACTCTTTAGTCATTGTCAACAGTATTGTGTAATCGCCGCTCCGACCATCTGTGGCAATCGAGCAGTAGCCTAAGACACTTGCTCGAAAATCATCACGATACTGATCCAATTTTAATTGTAAACTAAAAAAAAATAATTATTTAAATTTGCAATTAAAATTTAGACACGGCAACCCCTTTATAACGCAGCTTATCCACGAATTGCATTGCCGCAATGAAATCTCCATTGGATGGATGAGGGGTTCGTCACGAACCGCCGTTGCGACATGTACCGTACAGTGGCTGTTCACAACAAGTGAGCAGATCTGCTTGGGCGGCTTGGGGAGTCTATGACGGATCGCCACAGCAAGCACGCCGCGACTATCGCGCCGGCAAACGAAAAATTTAACTTCTACGGTACAATATCATGTCCGAGGTGGATGGATTGGCGGTCAAGCGACGGCAGTGAAGTGTCGCGAAGAAAGTTGAATTGAGTTTCTCGCTAGATGAGAAAAAAAGGAATAGCAAAACGTATTTGTGCGGGTCGGCCTTGTGCGAACGCGAAATTTAGTAGAGTTGCAGAGGGATCGTAATGCATTTCAAACAACCAATAAATTGTTGAAATTCGAATGCGAAATACCTTACGCTAGAACTGATCGACTAAAGAACAATGCAACGAATGATGCTCTGCCTATATACAACAATTTTCCAGAAACAGTGAAAAATGTAAACTCATTACTGGTTTTTAAGAAAAGACTTAAGGAGTCTTTAAAATGCCCTAAGATTTTAAACCCTCACGTCCCCAGTGTACTGGTGGTCTACTGAAATCGCTGAAAAGCGGAGGGAGTGTCACAAACTTCGGCGTGAGGCTCAACGGGCGCGGAACCGTGACGAGGCATGCAACCAGGTGGCAGCATATAAGTCGGCCAGGAAATGCCTTCGCAAACTGATCAATAGTAGCAATGCTCGCTGCTGGCAAGACCTAGTGGACAATGTGAACAAGGATCCGTGGGGCCTTGGCTACAAGCTGGTCATGGGGAAACTTGGTGCCCTACGGAAGCCTTGTATACATGACGCGGAAAAGATGGACGCGATAGTGCGGGGAAGACTCACTGATGCGATTCGTGCTGCTGGGGACCTATCTCCTCGGCAGTACGGCTTTAGAGCAGGACGTTCTACCATTGATGCGATTGCAGAGGTGGTGAACGTGGTCCAAAAGGCAGAGGCATATAGTCGCACCAAGCGACGGATCGTCCTGTTGGTGACACTCGACGTCAGGAATGCCTTCAACTCCGCTAGATGGGTGGTGCTAATGCGCCGAGTGAGGGACTGGATGACTGCTCGCGGGCTCAGTTTAGCACTGGAGAAAACCGAAGTGGTCATCTTGACAAAAAAGAGAATCCCTAGAGTAAGGATGATCAGTATTGGAGATATACAAATCGAATCGAAGCCAGCGGTGAAGTACCTGGGGCTACTGATCGACCCGAAGATGAGTTTCTCTGAGCAAATCAGGGCAACGGCTGAGAAGGCTGCTTCGGGAATATCGGTCCTGAGTCGACTTATGGCCAACGTAGGGGGACCCAGCCCATCAAGAAGACGCCTCTTGATGAGTGCTGTAGGGTCAGTGCTACTGTACGGAGCAGAGGTATGGGGCGACGCTCTCAGCAAGGAGGTATACCGAAAACGATTGGCACAGGTACAGAGAAGAGGAGCACTGAGAATTGCATCTTCGTATCCAACAGTCTCCGACTCGGCGGTGAGAGTGATTGCAGGCGTGATACCTGTCGCCCTCCTTGCTAGAGAGCGCCGCGCTATTTACCTAAGCCGAAACGAGGATGCGAGGGAGATGGTTGTCCGCGAGGAGAGACAACGCTCGCTCAACGATTGGCAGCAGTCTTGGGTGAATTGCACGAAGGGAAGGTGGACTGCGCGCCTCATCCCGGATGTGAGACCGTGACTAAATCGAAGGCATGGTGAGACTGACTTCTATCTGACCCAGCTTTTGAGCGGGCACGGGTGTTTTCAGTCTTACCTGCACAGAATCGGTAAGTCACGGTCTCCCGATTGTCGGTTTTGCCCAGGAGAGGAGGACAATGCCTGTCACACATTTTTTGCGTGTACAAAATGGGTCAGGCTGCGAAGGGAACTCTACAGGGAGACGGGAGAGCTCACCCCGGATAATATAGTTGCGTTGATGCTCGAATCGGTTGACGCCCGCCGAGTCTGGCAGTGTGGGACTCCCATGGAGGATACCCTTGGACTACCCACTAAACACCTCCCCTGTCAATCTCAGAGCCTAGCCTGGAACCGTTTGACACATTACTTCGGGCCAGGTCTCGTTTTGTTACGCCGTGGGGCGCCTTCAAGCTGGGGAGTCCCTTTCCTAGCGGGAGGGGAGAGGGGAAAAGGAAATGCCAGAAGAGCGATCCCCCAGCCCCAGCACCTCCGGCTGCTGCGAGTCCCTTTTATCTTTTAGGACTGCCCGAGCATAATGTGCCACCTGGTTCCATTTGTCAACCGATTCGAGCATCAACGCAACTATATTATCCGGGGAGAGCTCTCCCGTCTCCCTGTAGAGTTCCCTT
Source organism: Odontomyia ornata (assembly GCA_963969285.1). Lineage (NCBI taxonomy): Eukaryota > Metazoa > Arthropoda > Insecta > Diptera > Stratiomyidae > Odontomyia > Odontomyia ornata. The sequence goes on along the minus strand of OZ017741.1, from coordinate 60,072,689 downwards.
CGCAGCCTGGCCCATTTGGTACATGCAAAAAATGTGTGACAGACATTGTCCTCCTCTCCTGGGCAAAACCGACAATCGGGAGACCGTGACTTACCGATCTTGTGCAGGTAAGACTGAAAACACCCATGCCCGCTCAAAAGCTGGGTGAGATAGAAGTCAGTCTCACCATGCCTTCGATTTAGCCTGGACACGACCAGAGCCGCAACATCATCCGCATAGCCGACCAAGCGCGACTCATCTGGCATCTCAAGTCTCAGTAGCCCGTCGTAAGACACGTTCCACAGGTCCGGACCAAGGACAGATCCCTGGGCAACACCCGATGTAATTTCCATCCTTCGTTGGCCCTGTGTCGTGTCGTAGAGCAGGCTTTGGTCCTTTAGGTAGTTCCTCAAAAGCCGCATTAGATATTCTGGAACTTGAAAAGAGTTTTCCAGCGTGTCCAGAATATCCACCCATCTAGCGGAGTTGAAGGCATTCCTGACGTCGAGTGTCACCAACGTCGCTTGGTGCGACGATATGCCTCTGCCTTTTGGATCGCGTTCACCACCTCTGCAATCGCATCAATGGTAGAACGTCCTGCTCTAAAGCCGTACTGCCGAGGAGATAAGTCCCCAGCAGCACGAATCGCGTCAGTGAGTCTTCCCTTGATGAGTTTCTCTAGCACTTTCCCAGCCGTGTCTAGCATGCATAACGGGCGGTATGCAGACGGCGATTCGGGATTTCCCTTCCCCTTGCTGATCAGCACGAGCCTCGCCACCTTCCATCGTACCGGGAAAACCCCGTCCCGTAGGCAAGCGTTGAATGTGCTGAGCAGCAAGTCAGGACAATGGTGATAGACGAGCCGCAACACCTCAGCTGGAACACCATCTGGACCTGGAGCCTTCCTCGCTTTCAAGGAGAGGACTGCCTCCTCCAGTTCCAGCAGTGTGAAAAGTGGGCACTCTACTGCTGTTTCACCATGGACAGCGTCAACACGGACGGGATGGGCGGGGAAGAGTCCCCGCACTATCGCGTCCATCTTTTCCGCGTCATGTATACAAGGCTTCCGTAGGGCACCAAGTTTCCCCATGACCAGCTTGTAGCCAAGGCCCCACGGATCCCTATTTACATCGTCCACGAGGTCTTGCCAGCATCGGGCCTTGCTCTTGTTAATAAGCCTGCGAAGATATTTCCTGCCGGACCTGTATGCTGCTAGTCTAGTGTCTGCCTCCTCCCGCGTTCGCGCCCGCTGGGCCTCTCGCCGAAGTTTGTGACACTCGCTTCTTTGTTCGGCGATCTCGTTTGACCACCAGTATACTGGAGGCTTACCGGGTCGGGGTCTCCGACGGGGCATGGAAGACTCGCAAGCAGCTATGATGGTACTCATAGTTGAGTTCACCAAGTCCTTGGCTGTAGGCCCTCCACTCACTGGCGGAGCTCCCAGCAAAGGTGCGCCTGCCGTAAGCGCGTCAGCGAACCTCTCAACGTCCATCCTCCCAGTCCTCCATCCGAGGATTGAAGTTTGGGCATATGCACGCAGAGTGGCACTGTCGTGAATCTCAACCGCTATATACTGGTGATCACTAGCCGAGTAGTCCTCTAGTACTCGCCAGTTGTGTACTCTAGGTACCAGAGACTCCGAAGCGAGTGTCACATCGGGTATGGTTCCTACGCAACCCCAGCGACGGAAATTAGGGGTTTCACCAGTATTTAGGACAAAAAGCGCTGTTCTGGCCGCCATGTCCAAGATTTGCTTTCCCCTTGGGTCGGATTGTGGCATACCCCATTCAATGGCTCTAGCGTTGAAGTCTCCCCCGACCAGCATGTGGCCCTCTGTGTTCGAGACAGCGTCCTCCAGGGCATCGTGTTTGGTTCGAAAAGATCGCATTGCCTCGTTAGGCGTCAGATAAACACTGAAATATGTTATCCCTGAACACCGCACCCACACAAAACCATCCCCGCGTCCATGGCCCTGCACCTGAAGGCGGGCGCTGTCTCGAACCCAGATGGCCGAGGTACCAGATTCGTCAGGGTACCACGCTTGCGAGTCCTTGTTATGATGTTGCTCGCTCAGCAACAGGAGGTCAGCTTTCTTATGCCTCGCAAACTGCTCAAGTAGGTCCTGGGCGTTTGTGCTTCGGTGCAAATTGACCTGCAGGATACGGATCATTTGAGTATCGATTTGGCTTAAGTTAGGGCCTCCTTGAAAACCCAGCATCTCCCTGTCCCCGGCTCATGTTTGAGGTCGCCGGGTGCTAGCTTAGCATCCTTGCAAAGAATGCATTTTGCCTCGTTCGTGCACTCCTTCCTTTTGTGCCCCGTTTCACCACATTTGTAGCACAGAGATCTCCTGTCGGGTCCCCTACAGCCATACGCGGTGTGTCCGTATTCGAAGCATCTGAAGCAGCGGATAGGGATCGCTCTTCTCCGTATCCTGCACATCACCCAACCTATCTTAATTTTGCCCTTCGCCAGGATTTGCTGGGCGTCTTTATCAGCTAGTTCGACAATAGCCATGCGTTGCCCCCTTGTGTTTTCACGTGTCAATCTTGCCTTGACTTCACTTAAGCTGGGGAACTCCCTCCTAATGGCATCCTCCATTTTCAGCTTTGTCCGTAACGCAGTCGAGGTCCCTGATTTCCAGGGTGGCCATTGGTTCAACGAGGCAACCGTTGCCGCATCTCCAAGAACCTTTTGAACCGCGTCACGGAATGCATCTTTGTTTGTGGCCTCTGGCCCGAATTCCACCAGCAGGCCACCGGTCCGGGTTGGTCGAACTGCTTTGATGGCAGTTTTGGTGTCGTCTGGCTTGACCGCTCCTTTAATTTCACGGAGGACATCTGCGTAGGTTCGGCCCTTAGTGGGTTTAATAAGCAGTGCCTCTCGCAAGGGTTTGCGCCGCGGTTTGCTTTTTGTATTCTGCGGTATATCGGGGGTTCTTTGTTCTTTTCGTGGTTGAGCTCTTTGTCTGTTTTTTCTAGGAGTAGCTTTTTGGCCGCTTTTTTCGCTGCCTTGTTTCGCACCACATGAAACTCCTCGCCTGGAGTGTCAACTTCGTTTATGGTCTCGTCCTTCCTCCTTTTCTCACGGTCGCCTTCAATTGGGCTACCGGCCATTCTTTTGCTGCTGCTAGGACCCACTGATGCCTCGAGGGAGAGCGTGTCTTTTTGGTGCTTTTCGGTTGCAAGCCACCTCCGCCTGTAGGGCATTATGCGGCCAAAAAGCTCCTCCAGTTCAAGAATGCCATTCTTGACACTCTTGCCTATGTTTTTCTGCACTTCGCAGGCAGCCCTCAGTTGTTTGACGATAGTCCCCGCTTTCCGAGTAAGCCGCTCCTTTTCGGCGCGGTCAAGGGCGATTGTGTTATTTGGCGCCACCTCTTGGGAGAGGCCCCCCGTTTCCTAGCCCTTTTGCTTCTATCGCTTGGGTCGCGTTTGAAGTGGCGTCGGCCAACGGCAAAACTTCTCCCTCCCCCAGTCTTACACTGGCCTCTGTTGGTGTCGCAGCTTGATCCGGATTGTGTACGTCTTGCACTGGGCGCTCCGGGGTGCGCATAGTCCTTCTACTGCGCCCAAAGGCCGCAATGATGCCAGGTTGCACAACGCACTCTGCCTTCTTTCGTTCGTTAGTCCGTCTGTGGTCTGTCTCCGATGATTTAACCTGTGATGTTGACTTTGACAGTGTTTCTGGGGTTTGCTGCCTCCCCCCGCAATCGGTGACTTGTTTTATCGGTGTTCTTGCTAACAGCGGTTTTTGCCTGAAAGGGTTCTCCGTGCTAGCGTCCTGTTTGCTTGTAGTTATATCTGTTACAGAAGCCAAGTTCACCACTTCTATAACATTGCAGTCGCTGGATGACGACGGCCGGGAGCCTGCTCGCTCACTACCCTCTGCCGCCGGTACTGGGGATCCGACCCCCTGCACCGTAATTTGGTTCCCCTTGTGGACCTGCATGATTTGGTTTTCTGTCTGAGTTTCCGTTCCCATAGCATTTTACCTACTGCCAGGATATATGGATAATTGATGACGCCATATATTTCGTCATCTCACAGTGAAGATCATTGACACTCAGGTATTTGTCCTGAGACTCTCCCTTCACTGCCGACCATTGTCCGCGGCTGCTTATTGGTTATTCGCAGCGAACCTTTCGAGAAAGGTCTTCCCCTATCCGCAACCCTGGGGACGCGTTTGGTTCCCCGGTCTGAGGGCAGTATCGATAAATCGATAACCAATGATGAAAGTCTTTGGCGTTATAAGGAAGCATTATTAGAAGAGTCTCAATCGGGATTGGTTATTGTTGAACCAAATGATCCACAAAAAGTCATAGTGAAAAAGTTAGTATTATGCGTAGATGGGCGTGATGATATGGAACTTGATCGTACTAGTGATTTATCGTCACTTAACAGGTTTTCACAATCAAAGAAGGCGTAAAATACAAGGTCCGAATTGATTCCAGTTGATAAAATGACACATGGTTGGCTCATATCCAACGAAAAAAAAATTCAAAGCTACACGACACCAGTTGAAGAGGCGCCATCTGGTATGATGGCACGTGCTACTTATTCTGTGTCATCACGATTCACGGACGACGACAAGCATGAACTTTTGAAATGGGCTTGGGCAGTCGAGATTAAGAAAGACTGGCAATAAATGAGAATTTAATTTAATTCACGTCACAAATTTTCTATTTTTCTTTTTCATCGAGATAAAGTTATTCGTCGAATTGAGTGAGTTGTCTGTAAAGTATGTTTTAAAAGAAAAATATAGTTTCAAGATATGGCATATGGTTTGGTTAAGAAACAATGATTTTTATCAGATTTTGAGTTCTGTCGAGCAAGACTTTCCGGTTTTTTTTTCTGAGTGCATAATATATTAAGGTTTTCCGGGGTTCCAATCCACCGTATCTTTGCAATCAAAACAAATAGTACTTCATGCTATCTATGTGCTTAATTAATTTAATAGTACTCGCATGTATCTTACCGGTTGTAAAATTAAAGTATAATTCCAATTTGTTTAGATATAACGCTAACTCAGAAAATTCACAGGCCGTACCCGCCCTCATCTGCGAGCGCTCGTCGAGGATGATGGGTAAGTACCCTTTTGGTTATTAATAGGAAAAATATATGATACAAGAAAACTCAACCTTTTGGATTTTCAAATTTTGTATTGGACATTTATTTTTTTTTTGTCTTGTTTTTGGATTTATTGTTTTTTTTTGTACTACATTGCCTAAAGTTTTATCGGCCATTGCCATTTGCTGTTCGACAAGAACTTTTTTCAGCGAGTAGTTTAGTAATGTATTTTATATGATACGAGAATTTGTGGAAAAGGAAAAGGAAAAAAATAGAATGAAATACGAGAATTTTTGGAAAAGGAATGAAAAAATGTTTTGTAATTAAATCGAAAACTCGGTCTTTCCATTTGGGTTTTGTGAACCTAACCGGGTATGGGGCCCGCCACGTTGGCTGGCCCCTCCACTATCATGAGCTAGCCATCGGGTGAGCTCACCCCTTTTTTGAGTCGTTTCAGTTGCTCTAGCAGGCTAGAGTAGCTTTTCGCTCGCGTGCCTATTTATGGTATAGTATTATGTGATTCTATTACATAAGACTATAACATAAATTTGCCACGTTGATGTTTTTCATTCAAATGGAAAACATCTGGCAATGTCTACGTTGGATCTTGATCCGGATGGAGAGGTGCGAGGGGGCACTGCTTCCACCTGGATGCCCCACTCTTATTTGGGGGCCATAAGTATCGTCGGTAACGACGAAGTCCTCCCAAGTCCCGTCTGTTTAGTCCCTGTTTGCCGTTTGCTTTAGCAATTTCAACCCTTAGTAGGTTACCTCGGCCTCGACTCCGGTCGATACGTTTTTGTATCTGCAAATTCGTGAATGCGAATTTTTTGTAGTGGGTCCTTGTGCTGGGGAAAAGAACTCGCCCGGCGGAGAAAACAATCAACAGAATTCAAAATAATCACTTCTGCTTTGCAAGAATTCGGAACTTTGTGAAGTTGGATACCTGTTGAGAGAAAACCAGAAGGACAGCAGCGTATCTTCGAGGTGAACCCATACCTTTTCGTGTTCTACGCCTGGATCATACGGGCCTATTCCCATATAGTACAAAGGAAAATACGCACATTATCGTCGCATCAGAGCCATTCAACAAGTATATCGCATTTAAGGTAGTATGTGCCACAAAGTTCAAATCATTCCTAAGAACGAGGAGCTCACTGTTTTTACTGGACTTTAGAAACGGGTTGTCACCGATCATGGAAAAGCATTTATATCAAGCAAATTACAAAATACCGAAGCAATCACGTGAAAAATGTTAAAACTGCAGTTCCCATCCCACGAGCCAGTGGCCAATTCAAGCAACAGCGAGCTAAATAAAATATACTCGCATTTCTTTAAACACCTACGACCAACCATGGAATTTGAACGCAACGACAGCATTTAGCTCTAATGAAATCATATCCGAATTTTGTAGGATTTAACTTCGTCTAAGCGTGAGGAGAAGCCAATCTTAAGGAACGAGAAGTGAAACAATGCCGAAAATGACAATACCAATCTTTTGGAACATACGTCAAGAAATGGTGGCAACAAAAAAAAAAGACAAGCCATTAATCTGAAGATCAAGCTAATCAATAAACATGTAACGCTAAACGATGCAAGCCAAATCGGCGTGCTTTTAAATTCAATAGCTTTGAGAGGGTTACATACTTCGCTCGAGCTACTGTTAAGACGCATAAGGCTCAAGGTTAGGCAAGTCAATGGATTTAAAACAAGTGAACTCAATATCTTGAAGAACTTCTCACCAGGGTTCGCAGCAACTACAAAAGCTGGTAAGCATTCAGGAGCTTTCCAAGATATACTAGAATCGCAGCATTGGCCGAAGGACAGGCAACCATAGGCGATTTTAGGAAGCACTAAACTCTAGGAATAATCAGAATTGCCTCAGAGCTACTCCGTATAGAGAGAAAATAGGTACAGGACGGGCAGATGAGTAGCTAATTAGGACCATCTATCACATACATATGAAGGGAAACAGCCTCCACCGCGAGGAATCGGTCGAATGTGCAAATACTAGAAAATGCTCTTGCAAATCATTAAGCGTAAATAGCAGTTCTATGAAAATATATTCAGAGAGTAGCGAAGTCGTAAATTCAGTGGAACAAATCGAAAATAAATAGATCTGGTAATTTGTTTTCTATGGGCCTGAGATGTACCCAGTAATTAGTAGCTTCACAAACGCAAAACTCTTAAATTCTATGCTACTATATAATTTAAAATGCTCTGGATGTACATATTTCAGCGCAAAGCCCTTAGAAAAAATCTTCAGCCCAGCATCTAACCGTGTGGAAACTTTCGATATAACGACGTGTTATATGATTTAAAGGACGACCGGCCTGCATCTGCGTGCGTGGAAAGGATAGAACGATACCCATGTCCTACACGAATTTTAAATTTTAAATCAGGAGAGGGAAGCCGGGGAAACGTGCAAAAACGCAATGAAAGTCTCAAATTAACGACACTGCGATGATTATAGCGGACTAACAACGGAGGCCAAGCTCTGAATCGTGGCCTTGCGCCACAAATGATAATGAAGACATCAAGTGTTCCTTAATATTCTCGATTTTCGAATCAAAATATTCACAAATTTGATTTTGATGCCATTCGTTTTTTATTCGAAAAGTCTTTAGTCTTTGAGATTATGAAGGATAAAACTTAGCACTTTCCTCATTCAAATTGACATTTATAAGTGCTTCCCTAAATCGTCACTAGATGATGGAATATTGTAGGAGACAATTTGTATGGACATACATATGTTGTTCTTTGTCCTAAATTGTCTCAAAGACGAAAGACTGATTCCACAACAGCCTAGAACAAGCCTATTTTTTTACATTAAGGCTGAACGCTTGGCGCAAAGAAAATTTTTGCCTCTATATAAAACTGAATAGTTTAAAAACTTTCACTAGTGTTTCGATAGAAATCCTTCCCAATTTTTATATGAAAAATTTTCAAGGAGCTTTTCATTGTATCATACGCAGGTATACTGATATTCCAACGAATTATGTATCAATGAATATTTCGTAAGCAAAAAACCAAACATGAGCTTTGAGGTTCGAAATCAATTGGTCGTAATATTCGTTACATATTGAACGAAACATTTAAAGGTGCATTATCTTGAACCTAAGTACATATGGAGGGATTTAAATAAATTTTAATGAAATTTCGCGGAATTGCAGACTCGCTAACAAATCGTTCACTCTGAATACGCCACATAAAAATCAAATACTCACGATGTTTCCAAAGTTACAAAATGTGGTTGCCATGCTTTATCTGGAATTCCGGATAGGTTATTAGCCAACATTTTAATTTTAAGGAAGAAAATCACTATCAACAGCCACTTTCTGATGTCTGTTTACTAACAATTCTTTTAGTTGTCAACTTATCAGCTGAATGACGTTCAATCATCTGGGAACCGAAAATTGGCGGTAATTGCGGGTCTTTTAATTGCAATGGTTCGAAGGAACAACTATTGTATGTTTTATTTGCATTTATTACATCGAAAGAACTATTAATGGTTATACACATAAATTGGCCTATAATCATTCATAAAAATTGATAATACTCATCCAATCCAAATAAGTATCCACTGACATTTCGGTTTGTCAAAATCATATCTAACATCTGGCAATTCTACAAGCAGAAATTCCGTTCAGTTGCCGATCAAATCAATAATTTGCTACAACCGTTTTAATTTAAGTTGACAGTTGATCAAACACTCAATAGGTTGTCCGTTCTCATCGAACTACTTTTATCAATTTCCTGTTCTTATGCTGTGATTTTAATCGAAGTTATGAATTATGCAAACTCGGTGCCATTCCAATTACGCTTTTAGTTTAGTGACTAGTTTAATTAATTGATATGGAGACGAGATTATTCCAAACTCCGCAGAAGACTTCTATGAAATCTTCATCTGTTGGAGCGGCTGGAATAGCTGTACCAATGCAACAACGTACACCGCAAAATTGCCAACGGCCTACATCGGAGACACCAAAATCCGTTATGCACAGCAAAACAGGGAATTTCTCATTGTTGCCAATTGTTGATACGCCACCATCGCGAGCTCCCAGAGTAGTAAATCCATTTGAATGTGGACTCACCGAACGTTTGCATTTGCCACTGATTTGTAGGTGAGGTTCTAAGTTGATAGTTGATTAAGTGAATAAAGCAGATATAATAGTGAATTTTAAGGTACTGCATACTGTAGATATATAAGTGGTGAAAGTAAAATATTCATATAAAATTTAGAAAATATACGTTGACTACGAAGACGCACTTTAGTGGCGGTTACTTTTCGAAGGACACAATAGCCATTATTTATATATTTGAAATCTTCTTTCAGTCCATCGCTTTTTCAACGAACTAATACGCCTCAACATTCATCGACACAGTTTGAATGGACGATTGAAGAGGTTTCATCGTTGGGCCCAGCCAATGTAGAAGCTCACGAAACACAATTTCAAGCTACACCTGATCCTGATCTTGAAGCAAAAGCTCAAGCAGCTATTAGCTCATATTTTAAGGAACAAATTATCGTACCCAGTCCTGTTGAGTGTTCATTGCGTAATCGCAAAATAGCTCTAGAAAATATTTTAAGTAATGATAGTCCGCCCGTACGTCCAGGGCGGCGAATACGTGATGGTATAGCTCAAACAGTTATGTCAATACCACCTAGAGTGGTACCTGAGATAGAAATTTTGCTGAAGCAATTTTTCACTTATACTGCCGATCAACAACAATCACCCACCGTGTCCTGTGATATTACATTAGAGTATGAAGCGCAAGATATTTCTTTGCGTCGCAAATTATTTGGTGTGCCTTTGAACTATCGCAATGACCAAGGAATGGAGAGCAGCGGCGAATTAAATGACGACACTGATAGTCATAACAATATGAGTGCAATTCATTCGGAACATAGCCCACCGCCTAAAACGCCGGATTTGGTAAGTCTTTTAAATTTATTAAGGTCAATAATATTTTCATTTAATTTTTTTTTTTTTCAATTCTAGCAAACAGAACCTATCCCACTGCGCGGATTTGGTACTCCATTCGGCAATAACTCATTTGGCGAACTGTCGCCGATTTCTAAACTAAATTCAAGTAGGACGTCGCCAAAGTCTCATACTCACGTTGATGCCTTTAACAATACAACCGATGATATAGCGGATGACGAATTCAACTTTGGCATTGATTGTAACATTTTAAAATCTACCCAACACTCTCCACCACCGATAAATAACGGAAGTCATGAATCAAACAATAACAACACAAATCAACAGAATCAATCACTCTATCGTTCTACACCTGATAGGTCGACGGCACACCAGAATGCAGTGGTAAATATGTCGGTCGACGGTAGTTTCAAAAAAATTACTACTCGTCAGGGGATCTCTTACAGCTCTAGAAATCTGTTCCACAATAATGAAACTGATAACAACGGGTTTGATCAATCATTTATCGCTGTCGATGAAGACGAAATGCAAGTTAGTCAGTTGTCTGCGAAAAGTACGGGTTCGTCTAGTTCGTCACAACATTCGGATACACCAATTCGTCGGAGAAATCGTTCGGCCAGTCGGAAGAATCTATCCCAATCATTTTCATGTCCTGTAACTGATGATGAAGATGAGATGGATTGCGGACTGTTTATGTTGAAAAAAGTTGCTGTAGCTGTCGGTACCAAGTCAAGTCCTGAACCTATGGACAAACGTCTCCAACAGCAGCAACAATTTGAAGTAAATCACATAGGCAATAGTACAACAATAACAATGGAGCGCTCGGTATTATACCGTACAGATAGTGGATTTAATGACATGACTACACAAGATGAGTCTAAATTTCGAAACGAAATGGAAAATTTAAAGCGGAATGTGGCAATAGTTGAAGCGGATGTTAGTATGACCTCTTAATTTTATAATAGTCCAGTTTGAACAGATAGGCGTGGGGAATCTAGAATAGCTACATTCTAGATCGACTACACTTCTTCATACTACAGCCTATCTCGGGCCTCTACTCCCCGCAAAAGTGCCTCCAACTGTCTCAGTCCATCAACCGCACAGTCCAATTTCCATACATTTAATCTCCACAAAACAATACAAAACCCTTAATATTAGGAAATTTTAAAAACCAGATATTTTATGAAAATTCAGCTCTCCTGTTAGATTTATATAATTAAAAATGGTCAGAATATAATTGTAAAGTTCAGTTTTACGTATAGAAAGATAAACTACAAAAATAGTATTAATTCTTTCATCTAAATCATCGTGGAAAAACCATTAGAGAACTTCGAAAGGTGAACGCTCTTTATCATTGACTCAGCCAATATTTGGTTACTATTCATTTTTGAGAGATAAAGGACTGTAGCTTTTATAGTGTAATTTGTCCAGAACAGTGTTCAATTAGATTATTGTAATTTAACATTAATATTAAATACTCAATGAATAATAAAATAAAAATGTTTAAATGAAATTCTATCTATTATTCAATATACTATTCAAAACTTCGCTCGATGTCATGTTTAATTTACTTAAAAAGAGATTTGCAGTTGTATCTGTAAATTTTTTTTAGATGTGTTATGTTTCCATCACAAATCTGATCTATGTTTTGTTTTTATACTTGCTAAGCAAAGGAAAACAACAAATATCAAGTAATGGCAGTCGTAGTGCCCTTCAATAGATAAGGAGCATGAATTATAGATTAGGGAGGTGGGAACTGCTCCAGAAAAGTGAAGTCAATCAGTGTTCTCGCTGCCAAAGAGTTGGTCATTCGGCTGCCAACTGCGCCAAACACTATCGATTCGTCAACACACATCATGGCTGAACGCAAAATGATTCAAGGGGTGTATTCCTGAAATCGTGGATAACAGAACCAAAATGAATACAGATGCAATCTATATGGGTCGGAGTTCCCAACATGCCCTAGGACAAATTCATATTTAGACCTATGTATTGGTGGCGCAAGGGTCATAATCCAGATTTCACAATCCTCAACAGAAACTACGGGTGCTTTCTTATAATACCGGCCATTTTGCCATTGTAATGGAAGTAAATCATCAAAGGAATGATGTCTTTCTCATTCCAGTTAAAAATGAAACTCATCGGCTTAATTTCGGAAAAGCAGATTGGGAAAACTTTCACAAAAAGTATAATGTGGAATAAAAGAAGCAATGTCCACCTTCTGATGGCGGCAACTCTTGCCCAATAGTTCCTTATGACAGGATTTAAGTGATGATAAATTGGACATCTATTTGTCGAAGTTAGAGAAGCTGACATTGGAAACCATTGAGATAGTAGTCTCCAAGATTAAACATCGTAACAATATATGTAGAAGGATATGAAACACCAACTATTACAAGGTTGAAAAGATTGAAAACTCTTCTCTTTTCACATGCGACAATAATATTTATCAGTGAGGTCTGGACTAAAACCATCCATCATTCGCCTTACTCAAACTACACCTTCAGAATGTCCGGAACTTAATCCGTTTACTTCAGGAGTGAAGCCAGCAACCAATGGGCGGAGAAGCTGAGGCATATTAGCCAACAAGATCCAGATGGCGTGTTCAGAAATGCGAATGTATATTTCGTTAGAAGTCTCGCGTAAATGTGTTGAATTTTGAAGTCACTAGTAATGAAATAGATCTAGATAGAGCTGGTATTGAAATTAATAATACGACTCCAGATATAGATGGTAATAGGATTGCATGTGACGATTTACAGAAGCTTGCTCTGATTGGAACTCATTGAAGCAAATGTTTCCGATTTCAAATCAAGCCTGAACTGTGAATACATTCGTGATGATCTTGAATTCAGATACCCCTTTATTTCCTAAATCTTTAGTAGAACGAAATGAAAATTATAATAAAATTCGTAACAAAATATTTGGTAATAATTCTACTGTTTCTTGTTCTACTCTTCATCTAAGAGCGTGGCATCAACGTAGAATTCAAAAAAAATAATACTTGTTGAAAATTTTGTTAGTAAGAAAAATGATCCTAGACTATTTACCAAAGCTTTACTAGATAGGAGAGTTTCAGTGAGTTCCCTTGGAAAGGGCTTTGATAAAATTTCAACAACCAGACGGCATTACCTTGTATTCAGCTGGTGGGTCCGATCATAATTTAGTTGATTATTTCTTCGCAAATATTACCATTAATGGCATAACCAAGCATCTGCAGATTTACGTAGTACCCCCCATATGTTAGAAATTGTATTTGGGAATTGATTTTTGGATAATTTTCAAATTAGCTCCTGGAATAACAGATTCACTTGATAGGGTTTCCGACGACCCTAAACAAGATTCAAACCTTTATGAACTAACCTCTGAAGACGTTAATAGGTTGGATCAAGTAAGGAAATCTTTTCCATATTGTGTTGAGCTAGGTGATTGATGTTGGCGATACCAAACCCATCCAGCAGCGGCACGATCCGGTGACGCCAGCCATAATTATATTAGGCTGAAAAAAATAAAATGAATGATTCATATGTAAAGGTGTATTAAAAATTTTACGTATTTGTCATTTAGTTGTAAATTTTATTTTTATAATAACAATAAAGTAAATTGAATTGAATAATCTTCAACTAATTGAATAAGGGTGTTATCTAATCGTTAATTAGTTGTATCTCTTCTCAATTTTCTACAAACAAACAAAAAGTGACACGTTGGGGCCGCTTTGAATTTGGATGATTCCTTGCTTTTTTCAGTTCAAAGAGTCTAATAATAAAACACTTTACATGTCGATTACTTTACGGTAAAGCCTGAAATTAGAAAAAACTATGTTTAGTCTCATTTACACTGTCGAAACACTACACTCTGAGGATAATTTAAAGAAACAAACAGGAAAAACCCACAACTATTTTTTTCCGAGAATGGTGTTTCCTTTGCACCGTCAGAAAATACAGTTGATTGTCCTTCGAATGCAACTAGAAATGGCAACTACAATCATTCAAGCGCTTCTTTCTATGATGACCGCGTTAAAAGTCGAGCACAAAATTCTTACACAACTTTGACGATTTATATTTAAGATACCGAAAATGAAACAGTCCCAGTCGAGAACTCACATTTAATAATGTGTAAATTTTTTTCTGATGAAATAATTTGTTCCGAATCTTCCACCTTGGTTTTCATTTCTTAACTAGTTTTTTTCTTTCTTCCTTTTCCCACTTAATTAAATTATTAGTGAGAAAAATGAAAACAATTTCCTTTTTGCAACGAAACAGCTCACTTCCCTCTATTCTCCTTTCCATTTTTTTCACTTCTTTCCTTTTAATATTACCATGTAATCGAATCCTCAATTCTTCTTTAATTCATAATTTTTTCAAGCATTCAATTTCAAACTCTTCTTTCGTTGATATCGAATGTTGATATATGTAACTGATTCGATAAACTTCAATCAATTATTTACATGATGTCAAAACTGGTTTAAACAGAATCTTGTAACAGGTAACTATGACGTTTCGATCAATGTATCTGGAATGAAAGAGTCATAGATAGAACATAAATACTTTAAGCGCTTTACTGAGCATGATTTTGACATTTCCAATATAGTACAGATACTGATCAAGATAAACACCGAGGTATTGAACATAGAATTTATGTGGAACCCGTTCTGAGCCAGCCTCACCAGCCATAATGTGGAAATCTTTCTAATTATGTTTAAGGTCTTGACTGATCGGCCGCAGCGTTGTCCGAACCAAATTGTTTCGCATTTCTGCGTATTCACTTTAATTCACCAATTGTCATCCGATTTGTATCAGTTACAAGAAACGATTTCTCGTACAACATACTCGTATTGCACATCATGGCGACAAGGTTGTAGTAATGGAGCAGTCACACTAGCACACTGCTCGACAACCTTCCCAACTCTTATTCGAAATTTCAAGGGCAGATTTTGATCGCAAAGGAATCACAATGCTTGGTGATTCATTATACAATCGTGGTGATCTCTTTCGCGCCCAAGTTTGTTATTTAATGCCGCAAGTAGGTTTTGGACGTTATTCTCCTGTTAATCAGGAATCAACACTCATGTCCAATCCCGCCAATGCAATAAGCCTTGTCCTGTTGGGCTCATCACAGCATAAAACATTTAGGTAATTTGCAACAAACAGAGCAATTATAATGATGGAAATGTATGAATATGCATGTGCATTAAATGACGAAAAGTTTCAATAGTTGAATTTCAGCCTTATAAATATCTCTTGGGCTTACGTATGCGGGATTATGGAATGCAACTAAATTCCTTGATGTATATGGAACAAATTTTGCGACATATTCAACTCGAACCATCCAAATATGATATAAGTTTCATTGAAAAGGATACAATCTATCTGAACGGCTGAAATTCGTGGATCCAATGTTAAGAAAAGTCAATGGATGACCAAGAAAGTTCAGAACCGAATCAACAAAGCCAACAAATTGAGCCAAGCGGTCAAATTTCAACCGATCAGGTATCTGCTACTCCGCCACCGCCACAAATCACTACACCATCAACCGTTCATGAGGCTACATCGACACTAAGTTCTTCTATCGCTGCAACATGATATCAACATGAATGTGCCCACTTCATCCGCATCACATTTAAAGCAGCTGAGCAATAAATGTAATTCAAAGTAGCTGAGCAAGGAGCCCGTCTTCATCCACCGTAACAGCGTGGCGCTTCGATGGACGACGGACAAGCAGAAGAAAAACTTGCTTGGGCAGGAAAAACCACCGTTGTGAGTGGGAGATTCAACTGTGGAGGGGATAAGACGGAAGTCTGCTTGAGATCGTGAGACGCGGCAAGAAAAGAGGATTTGACGAAAAATCTGAAAAAAACCGCGAGCACGGCGGACGGGTTGTAAGCCATTAGTTCACGGATGATAGTTCTGTTCTTTCGTTAACAGCGTGAAAAATAAATATCTCCCCGAGAGTGATGGATTCGTGACGGAATTTATGTCGGGAGGATCGCGTTGTGCAAGATCGAAAACCACAGGTTTTGCGTTATTCGAGCTTGAGGGTGTTTCCAACCCAACGATCGCCCGTTAGCATTCCGCTGGTTGAAAAAATGTGAAAAGCCAGCGCAGGGCATCCCAGGATTGTGTTCTTTGTGATTGTGTTAATCTAGTCGTCCAATACGCAAATCCGCGACTACCCACCATATGTGTACAGTCCGTGGAACGTGATCCAATCGAAAAATCGACGCCGGATAAAGAAGTGTAGAGTCGCGCAAAACTCCGCGGCTGCGCTAAAATAAAACCCATCCAATTAGTTGCAAACCGCCATCGGGGCCCAGAAGTCAACACGGCATGCACTTTTAAGGAGTCGCCATTCACCTCCCAATCATGGGTGTGTGATTCAGTATAGAAGTCGTCCTCAGTTTTAGTAGCACGTGTGCATATCCGCCGCGTTCTTGGCTGTTCAAGAGTATTTGGTACTCGAAGCTGTTTAGTGCGATCATGGAAATTAAATTGCTACGAAAAGGAGAACCTTGAACTGCCCCCACCAAACAACTTGATGCTGTCTCCACTTGACCTACCATAAATAATCGCATTCGACGTCTCATTCCAACGCAAACAACTTTTGTATGAATGGCTTTCAACCGAGAGCTAAGAGTAAGCTTGAATAATATTGCTTATGGCTATATTCCGGCACGCTGTAAATGAAACGGGCAACCTAATAATTGAGCGGATTATATTCGCAACATATATCTGACCTAGATTTCTCTGCATTGGAAGCACCGCTAATTCTATGCGGCGATATACATGATCAGTATACAGATTTGTTCTGAGTATTCGAATACGGTGGATTCCCACCAGCAGCCAATTATTTAATTTTGGGTGATTGTGTCGATAGAGGAAAACAACCGCTTGAAACAATTTGTTTGTTGCTTGCCTACAAAATCAAATACCCGAAAAATTTCTTTTACTATGTGGTAATTATGAATGCGCCAGTATTTATATAACTTATGGATTCTATGATGAATGCAAGCGACGGTATAATGTAAAATTATGGAAACCATTCACAGATTGTTTCAATTGTTTACTGATAGCAGCTAACAAAAAGAAATAACACCACATTCAACCCCTTTCATATCCATAAACGTTTTTGTTTGACTATAATTTTAAAATAAAAAGTGTGTTAAGTCAAAGCAAAGCTAAAAGAAAAAAGAGAACACAATAACTAATATAGTAGATACAAAAGACTCGAAAGAAAAAGCAAAGAAGTTAAGTGAAATTATAAAAATTAAAGAAAGGAACGAAAAATTGTTTTTTTGAAAAAAGTTGTTCGCTCTGACCAGGTATGGGACCCGCCAGGTTGGAAGGCTTTTTCGTAAAAATGGGCTAGCCATCGGGCGCGCTCCACCTGTTCATAGTTTCAGGGGCTCTTGCCGGGTTGAGTAGCCTTCCACTCACGTGCCCGTTTTATGACATAGAGTTATGTGACCCGATCACATAATTCTACCACATAAATCGGTCACATCCACATTTCCCGTTGATGGGAGGGCTCATGCAAAGGAGGTTGGTATGAGTTTTCCGCTCAAACGGGAGAAGTACGGCCACGTCAACATTTGGATCTTGACCCGGTTGGGCGGGGGCGAGGGGGCACCACATCCATCCGGTTGCCCCACTCTTATTTGTGGGTCATGAGAACCGTCGGGTTACGACGAAGTCTCCCCAAGTCCGTCCGTTTTGACTCGTTTCGGCTTGTTCTCTGAGCAAGCAATTTTCCCCTTCGTTAGTTACCTACATTTTTCGACTTCGGTTGACCTTTCTTTTGAGATCCGAGACTTCGTGAATGCGAAATTCTTTTGTAGTGGGTCCTTGTGCTGGGGGAATGAACCCGCCCCACGACACCACAACGCTGGCCTGCCAGCGTATTCACGCGTCCCCAGACAAGGCCAATCTCGGCTGATATGACCATCCTCTTTCGCCGAGGCAGCAGACCATCGCTGCAGTCCTTCACGGACATCTTTGTACCTACAAGGTATCTGGGGAATTTATCCTGAAGGAGCTTAAAAATAAGTCCGTCTAACCAAATCGTATCGAAGGCTTTATCCATATCAATAAGACATGCTCCAACACATTCGGTATTGTTAAGTTTCGTGACTTCATCTCACACACAGCTAAAGTCAAAGTAAGAAACGCTAAATCTGTATGAGATACCACTGCCTAATATTGAGAAAAACCGGTTATAATACTAAAAACTTGCACAACAGATCCCGATTTTTCCACAGGCATCATATTGAAGGCGCATATTGAACCTGATATTGAAGCCTATTGATGCATTCAACATTATTGATCAATGCATATTGATCAATATATTGACCGTTTAGAGAGTGTTTAAACATTGAAAAACAAAGTTATATTTTGAACGATGTGTGTTGATTCTTTTTGATAAAGAATTAAGTTTTTGGTAGATTTTAAGAAGTAGTTCATTGTTGCTACTTACATTATTTTTTTTTTTGTGGTAGGGAGGTGAAGGCATTTACGCCCGCCAAGTCTGGCAGTGTGGGACTCCCATGGAGGATACCCTTGGACTACCCACTAAACACCTCCCCTGTCAATCTGAGAACCTAGCCTGGAACCGTTTGACACATTACTTCGGGCCAGGTCTCATTTTGTTACGCCGTGGGGCGCCTTCAAGCTGGGGAGTCCCTTTCCTAGCGGGAGGGGAGAGGGGAAGAGGAAATGCCAGAAGAGCGATCCCCCAGCCCCAGTGCCTCCGGCTGCTGTGAGTCCCTTTTATATTTCAGGACTGCCCGAGCATTATGTGCCACCTGGTTCCATTTGTCAACCGATTCGAGCATCACCGCAACTATATTATTCGGGGTGAGCTCTCCCGTCTCCCTGTAGAGTTCCCTTCGCAGCCTGACCCATTTTGTACAAAATGTGTGACAGGCATTGTCCTCCTCTCCTGGGCAAAACCGACAATCGGGAGACCGTGACTTACCGATCCTGTGCAGGTAAGACTGAAAACACCCATGCCCGCTCAAAAGCTGGGTCAGATAGAAGTCAGTCTCACCATGCCTTCGATTTAGCCACGGTCTCACGTCCGGGATGAGGCGCGCAGTCCACCTTCCCTTCGTGCGATTCCCCCAAGACTGCTGCCAATCGTTGAGCGAGCGTTGTCTCTCCTCGCGGACAACCATCTCCCTCGCATCCTCGTTTCGGCGCAGGTAGATAGCGCGGCGCTCTCTAGCAAGGAGGGCGACAGATATCACGCCTGCAATCACTCTCACCGCCGAGTCGGAGACTGTTGGATACGAAGATGCAATTCTCAGTGCTCCTCTTCTCTGTACCTGTGCCAATCGTTTTCGGTATACCTCCTTGCTGAGAGCGTCGCCCCATACTTCTGCTATGTACAGTAGCACTGAACCTACAGCACTCATCAAGAGGCGTCTTCTTGATGGGCTGGGTCCCCCTACGTTGGCCATAAGTGGACTCAGAGCCGATATTCCCGAAGCAGCCTTCTCAGCCGTTGCCCTGATTTGCTCGGAGAAACTCATCTTTGAGTCGATCAGTAGCCCCAGGTACTTCACCGCTGGCTTCGATTCGATTTGTATACCTCCAATACTGATCATCCTTACTCTTGGGATTCTCTTTTTTGTCAAGATGACCACCTCGGTTTTCTCCAGTCTAAACTGAGCCCGCGAGCAGTCATCCAGTCCCTCACTCGGCGCATTAGCATACCTAGCCTAAGTTGCGCTTGTTCAACGGTGCGTCCGGCGACCAGAGCCGCAACATCATCTGTATAGCCGACCAAGCGCGACTCATCTGGCATCTCAAGTCTCAGTAGCCCGTCGTAAGACACGTTCCACAGGTCCGGACCAAGGATAGATCCCTGGGCAACACCCGATGTAATTTCCATCCTTCGTTGGCCCTGTGTCGTGTCGTAGAGCAGGCTTCGGTCCTTTAGGTAGTTCCTCAAAAGCCGCATTAGATATTCTGGAACTTGAAAAGAGTTTTCCAACGTAACCAGAATATCTACCCATCTAGCGGAGTTGAAGGCGTTCTTGACGTCGAGTGTCACCAACAGGACGATCCATCGCTTGGTGCGACTATATGCCTCTGCCTTTTGGATCGCGTTCACCACCTCTGCAATCGCATCAATGGTGGAACGCCCTGCTCTAAAGCCGTACTGCCGAGGAGATAGGTCCCCAGCAGCACGAATCGCGTCAGTGAGTCTTCCCTTGATGAGTTGCTCTAGCACTTTCCCAGCCGTGTCTAGCATGCATAACGGGCGGTATGCAGACGGCGATTCGGGATTTCCCTTCCCCTTGCTGATCAGTACGAGCCTCGCCACCTTCCATCGTACCGGGAAAACCCCGTCCCGTAGGCAAGCGTTGAATGTGCTGAGCAGCAAGTCAGGACAATGGTGATAGACGAGCCGCAACACCTCAGCTGGAACACCATCTGGACCTGGAGCCTTCCTCGCTTTCAAGGAGAGGACTGCCTCCTCCAGTTCCAGCAGTGTGAAGAGTGGGCACTCTACTGCTACGGACGGGATGGGCGGGGAAGAATCCCCACACTATCACGTCCATCTTTTCCGCGTCACGTATACAAGGCTTCCGTAGGGCACCAAGTTTCCCCATGACCAGCTTGTAGCCAAGGCCCCATGGATCCTTGTTCACATTGTCCACTAGGTCTTGCCAGCAGCGAGCCTTGCTACTGTTGATCAGTTTTCGAAGGCATTTCCTGGCTGACTTATATGCTGCCACCTGGTTGCATGCCTCGTCATGGTTCCGCGCCCGTTGAGCCTCACGCCGAAGCTTGTGACACTCCCTCCGCTTTTCAGCGATTTCAGTAGACCACCAGTACACTGGGGGCTTGCCGTGCCGGGGTCTTCGGCGGGGCATAGAAACGCAGCAAGCAGTCGTGATTATGCTCATGGTAGAGTTCACCACGTCTTGAGCTGCCAGTTCTTACATTATTTACAGCATTATCTGCTGGTCCTCTTGCGGCCAGTGCAAATGGATGGTACCCCAGGTTTGATTGAGGTAGAAGGTATCATACCGCGGTGTTCTTGTGTTTGTTTTCGCATGAATTTAATATGTCCATCTTGATATCGGAGGCATCCTCGATATGATGCTGTATGACCAAACACACAATCTTTCTTTAAGCTCCATCTTAGCTTGGCGTGTTTATCTTTACATTTAACTCATCTATAATGCATAGTGCAGTTGGTAGCCAAACACCAAATCTTTTATTGGAGTATACAGTGAAATGATTGCGCCTCCAGCTATCTCGGTCCAGTGACCGCGTCCTCCAATTTCGAAATCCAAGCAGCGATGAACTGTCTTCGTCGACCGAGTTAGACCAGTGTTTTCTCAGTTTCTCCACTAATCTCCGACCTTCAGTTCTCCCAACGAATACCTTCTTGGGTATCCGTTGTTCGTCCATACGATTCATGTATCCAGCCCATTGCAGCTTCCGCAGTCTTACAATCGTTGAGACCTCCGGTTCGTTGAAAATTTCATACAGCTCATAGTTGTATCGAATTCACCATTGGTCCCCGTCTAGCTTCGCTCCGGTTATTCGCCTCAGGACCCGACATTTGCGGATGCTTGGGTTAGGGTCCATATTTCACACCCATAGCATAACACAGGTCTCATCACAGATTTGTATACTTGGAGCTTCGTTCTCCTGTGTATGCAGCTGGTCTTCAAGATCGTCAATACTGAATAAAATATTTCATTTGCGAGCTGTATTCTTCGGCGTATTTCGTCCCGTTTTCGTTATTTTGGCGCCTAAATACACAAATTCGCTAACATTCTCGATACTGTATTCGCCAAGTGTGATATTTTGTGTATTTGAGTTATTTTTCCTCGAGTGAGTCGTGAGCTTTGCTTTATTTTCATTGATTTGTAGCCCTACTAGTTTTGCTTCGCAGTCGAGTTTCAGGAAGAGTTATTTGGCAGTTGTTCATGACCGTGACAGAATGTTGATGTCGTCCGCATAGGCCTCCTTATGACGTACTCCAGAGCCAAATTGAATAGCAATGGGGCCAGCCCATTTCCCTGCTTTAGTCCGATATTTGTGTCAAAGGCATCGGTGAGTTGGTTATTGATGCAGACTTGGGAGGTCATCGACGTCATTGTCATTTTGGTAAGACGGACTCATTTGGCTGGGATGCAAAGCATTATTTGGTACAGTTCGTTACGATCAATACTGTCGTATGCTTGTTTGAAGTCAACGAAAATTTGGTGTACTTGCTTGACTGTGAACAATTGGTCTGATGTTGATCTGCCTGCTCTAAAACCACCTTGATACTCCCCAATAATACTGTTGGCGTATGATCCGATTTTATTTTCTAAGATTTTAGAATTTATTTTGTACGCCATACAAAGCAGTGATATGTTTCTATAATTTTTGCACTGTAGCTTGTCACCTTTTTTGTGGATAGGGAACATAATTGATTGGTTCCATTCCTTCGTCAAATGTTCTTGTTGCCAAATGTACTGGATGACTTTATGAATAGCTTGATGAATATTACTCCCACCATATTTGGTGAGCTCCACTGGAAACTCATCGATGCCCGGGGTTTTATTATTCTTTTGGGCTTTGATGATGGAACAAACTTCATTCAGAGTTGGTAGGGCCAATGGAAGCTCTCTGCAGACACCTATAGGCTCCGATGTTCTGGAGCTGTGCGGAGGATTAAGGAGGTTCTTTAAATATGATGCCCATCTTTCCTTAATCTTCGTTTCACCAGCGATGATATTGCCGATGTCATCACGACAGAGCGTGGTTTTGGGCTGATAACCACGTTTTAGGCTTTTCACTACTTTGTATGCTTGTCTTGTGTTGTTGCTCGCTAAACTTACATCTATAGTTCTCAATTGGTCGTCATAGTATTTTCTTTTCTTAATCCTAATTATCTTATTCGCTAGTCTTCTGAGATTTTCATAGTGTTCTCTCTTCGTTCTGGTTTTCCTACCTATGTATTCTTTGTACGCCTGATTCTTTGTATCTAACGCATTCTGGCACTCATCATCGAACCACGGTCCTGATAGCCGCCTTCACTTCCATCCAGAGCTCGTTGGTCGTCTTTAACAATGCTTCTGATAAGATGGGAGCCACCTGGTTGTCGAAGGTCTCCGTGAAATTTTCGGCCATAGACGCCGTTTGGAGCCTTTCGATGTCAAATTACTGTAGCGAGCTGGTCTTCGCCAAATATGCCTTTGACATACGACGTCGATAGGTTAATTTGATCAAGTAATGATCTGAGTTACAATTGGCTCCTCGGTATGTATGGACGTCAATTATGCTCGAGGCCCAACGTTGTTGGATCAGAACATGATCGATCTGGTTTTGTGTGTTGCCATCTGGTGATACCCAGGTCATTTAATGAATGCGTCGATGTGAGAAGCAAGTCGAACGTATGACTAGATTTCTGCTACATGCAAAGTCAGTCAGACTCTGGCCGTTGTCATTTATTTCATCGTGGAGGCTATACCCTCCAGTCGTTTCCCGATGAGATAGCTCATTGCCAACCTTAGCGTTGAAATCATCCAGAATTATTTTTGTATCGTTTGTGGGCGATGAGTCGACCAGTCTTTCGAGGTGATTGTAAAACATTTCCTTCGTTTCTTTGTTCTTTTCTTCGGTCGGGGCGTGAACATTTATCAGCCAGATTTTGAAGAATTGTTTCCCCAACCATAGCTTCCATGATTCCTCATCCCAAACCCCCCAATTAAATGGTAGTGAATGCTCTCGGGGTGCACATTGGGTTTACTGGTTCCCCAATAATGTAACAGTAAATGTCGAGAAATGCTAATAACTGTAAATACATCTACAGCTCTGCTACTAAATCGTACTTACACCTCCTTTGTGAGGACGTAAGAGGGTGAAGGCGAATCTTCCGCGCCTGATAACGGAATCGACGTAATAACCATGCCGCCGGAAGGGAAAACCTTTAAATGTTTCGAAACCTGCAAAAAGGCCTCGGAATGGATTGAACTCACGGCAACGAGCTCACAAACGAAAAAAGGACTATGGCATTGGGTCCTGGAATGTCAGATCACTCAATCACCCTGGCGCTGTTAAGGAACTTTTACAACAGGCCAGTCAATATAAATTAAAAATACTGGCAGTCCAGAAAACGGATTGGACTGGAAGCGACATTCAAGACATGAGATCGCACACAGTATTCAAAAGTGGGAAGCCTACTGGAAAAAGAGAATTCGGAGTGGCCTTCATTGTGGATAGGGAGTTCAAATCGCACGTTATTGATTTTAAGGCAGTCAATGAACGGTTGTGTGCGATCCGTATAAAAGCCAAAACTAATTAAGCTAGAAACATCAAATTTTGTATGCATGTAAGGTATTATTAGTCCCTCCATATAAGGGAGTGGCCCCTAAAAAAAATTCAACAAAGGTAGCCGATATGGGTATCAAATGAAAGGTCTTGATGAGAGCTTTTCAAAACAACTCTTAAACTGACATTATTTGCTTCGAGGAGCGCACAGTGAGGGGAAATACTTAAAAAAATTGTAAAAATTTGCAGTTTTGATTTGATCTTGTTAAAATTTTCAAATAAGATTAATGACATCTTTTTTTTGGGAACTCATGATTTGAATTATTTTTAAGGCTTTTTGCAACAAAATGGTGACCATCGAAAATACAGAAACAATGGGTTTTCTTTTAAACGTGTACATCTCTTTGACATGTTTCTTGACTTTACTCGTTGCTGGTGACTGCATTTCAGAGAAGCTGGGTACAAAACTCTTCTGACATGAGCGTAGGTCTGTCTACCCAACTTGTTTTTTTTTTGGTTTGAAAACTCAGTTTTTTCTTTACCGTTTAAACCGATTTTTTCTTTTGAATTCAATAACCGGATAAAAACTGGATACAAAGGAATAGAAAAATACCGAAGACGAAAAATCGGAAATCAATATTTTCGCCATTCCTACTTTGACCACTATCAGCAGAGCAAAGTAAATTTCTGTTCTATTGGTTCTTGATATTAGTGGTTTATATTTTGTTTTAATGCGGAGTGCTCTACGTAGGATGCGAAGTGAAGCTAGCTCACGAAACACAATAAATGCAAAATGTTTGGGGACTGAACTGAAGGTTCTTGCATCCTTATACTGTAAATGAATGATTTAGCTTTTTTTGTGGTAAGGAGTTGAATGCCATTTATGCACAGAGTGTGGGACTCCCATGCTCGCAAGAAAGTGACTGGACTACCCACTAAGCACCTCCCCTGTCAACCTGAGAACCCAGCCTGGAACCGTTTGACACATTACTTCGGGCCAGGTCTCGTTTTGTTACGCGGTGAGGCGCCTTCAAGCTGGTGGATCCCTTTCCTAGCGGGAGGGGAGAGGGGAAGAGGAAGTGCCAGAAGAGCGATCCCCGAGCCCCAACGCCCCTGGCTGCTGTGAGTCCCTTTCATATTTTGGGACTGCCCGAGAATAATGTGCCATCTGGTTCCATTTGTCAGCCGATTCGGGGTGAGCTCTCCCGTCTGCCTGTAGAGTTCCCTTCGCAGCCTGACACATTTTTTGCACGCAAAAAATGTGTGACAGGCATTGTCCTCCTCTCCTGGGCAATACCGACAATCCGGAGACCGTGACTTACCATTCTTGTGCAGGTAAGGCTGAAAACACCCATGCCCGCTCAAAAGCTGGGTCAGGTAGAAGTCAGTCTCACCATGCCTTCGATTTAGCCACAGTCTCACATCCAGGATGAGGCGCGCAGTCCACCTTCCCTTCGTGCAACTGACCCAAGACTGCTGCCAATCGTTGAGCGAGCGCTGTCTCTCCTCGCAGACAACCGTCTCCCTTGCATCCTCGTTTCGGCGCAGGTAAATAGCGCGGCACTCTCTAGCTAGGAGGGTGACAGGTATAACGCCTGCAATCACTCTCACCGCCGAGTCAGAGACTGTCGGATACGAAGATGCAGTCCTCAGTGCTGTTCTTCTCTGTACCTGTGCCAAACGTTTTTGGTTACCTCCTTGATGAGAGCGTCGCCCCATGCTTCTGCTATGTACAGTAGCACTGAGCCTACAGCACTCATCAAGAGGCGTCTTCTTGATGGGCTGAGTCGCCCTACGTTGGCCATTAGTGGAGTCAGAGCCGATATTCCCGAAGCAGCCTTCTCAGCCGTTGCCCTGATTTGCTCGGAGAAACTCATCTTCGAGTCGATCAGTAGCCCCAGGTACTTCACCGCTGGCTTCGATTCGATTCGTGTATCTCCAATACTGATCATCCTTACTCTTGGGATTCTCTTTTTTATCAAGATGACCACCTCGGTTTTCTCCAGTGCTAAACTGAGCCCACTAGTAGTCATCCAGTCCCTCACTCGGCGCATTAGTATACCTAGCCTAAGTTGCGCCTGTTCAACGGTGCGTCCAGTGACCAGAGCCACAACATCATCCGCATAGCCGACTAAGCGTGACTCATCTGGCATCTCGAGTCTTAGTAGCCCGTCGTAAGACATGTTCCATAGGTCCGGACCAAGGATAGATCCCTGGGCAACACCCGATGTAATTTCCATCCTTTGTTTGCCCTGTGTCGTGTCGTAGAGCAGGCTTCGGTCCTTTAGGTAGTTCCTCAAAAGCCGCATTAGATATTCTGGAGCTTGAAAAGACTTTTCCAGCGTATCCAGAATATCCACCCATCTAGCGGAGTTGAAGGCATTCCTGACGTCGAGTGTCACCAACAGGATGATCCATCGCTTGGTGCGACTATATGCCTCTGCCTTTTGGACCGCTTTTACTACCTCTGCAACCGCATCAATGGTAGAACGCCCTGCTCTAAAGCCGTACTGCCGAGGAGATAGGTCCCCAGCAGCACGAATCGCGTCAGTGCGTCTTCCCTTGATGAGTTGCTCTAGCACTTTCCCAGCCGTGTCTAGCATGCATAACGGGCGGTATGCAGATGGCGATTCGGGATTTCCCTTCCCCTTGCTGATCAGTACCAGCCTCGCCATCTTCCATCGTACCGGGGAAAGCCCATCCCATAGGCAAGCGTTGAATGTGCTGAGCAGCAAGTCAGGACAATGGTGATAGACGAGCTGCAACACCTCAGCCGGAACCCCATCTGGACCTGGAGCCTTCCTCGCTTTCAATGAGAGGACTGCCTTCTCCAGTTCCGCCTGTGTGAAGAGTGGACACTCGACTGCTGTTTTACCATGGACAGCGGCAACACGGACGGGATGGGCGGGGACGAGTCCCCGCACTATCGCGTCCATCGTTTCCGCGTCATGTATACAAGGCTTCCGTAGGGCACCAAGCTTCCGCATAACTAGCTTGTAGCCAAGGCCCCACTGATCCTTGTTCACATTGTCCACTAGGTCTCACCAGCAGCGAGCCTTGCTATTGTTTATCAATTTGCGAAGGCATTTCCTGGCCGACTTATATGCTGCCACCCGGTTGCATGCCTCGTCACGGTTCCGCGCCCGTTGAGCCTCACGTTGAAGCTTGTGACTTAGCTTAACAGTTAGCTATCCGCTTGGATTTCAATACCTTTTTCTCTCATTTTTAACACAAAGATGGAATATCCATCAGTTTGTTTTGATTTAAATAAAAAAGCTCAGGCGCAATAACGACATACAATCGGCGGTAGCGTAACACATATTCGAATCAGGACATAGGAGCACATTGGCCAACTTGAAGGTCATTAGCCAGTACCAGAAATAAATGAATTTCACCTATGTCGTTTTTTCGGAAACCTTTAATAATTAAGATTTAAACGTATGTCCTCTTGTCGTTTAACATGGCAAGTATGTAAGGTTGTTATAGTAACAAATATACTAGTTAGCATTGAGGAAGAAACCGCACAAGTTTCGAAATGCGCATCTGCTCAAATAAATAAACAAATATACGGTTTAAGGAAACGTAGAAATAACCTCTGAGTTATGCACTAGGGTAAAATGATCCGGCATCACATATATTGTTCAAATTCGTTAGCCAACGGAGGATTTGCCAACTTTGCATTTACAACGAATAGTCGTGGGACAGCCTTAAACTGAATGAAATTCTCGATATGCGGCTTTCTTTGACCCAAGCGCTACAGTTTCGTTGGGATTTTCACGAAAATTTCAAAAAACGTGAACGCTTCAAGGATTTATTCAACATATCAAATTTAAAATGCGAAAACTAAATGGAGGTCACTTAAAATGCAAGAAGAGTAAATTTTTCTCATCTTTCCTCAATGTACGCATGTAGCACATACTCGTACATATATGTACTATTAAACTGACAGTTAACTTTTTCAATAAACGGGTTAAGATAAAAATCTACATTTCATAAATTAAATACAAATCATTTTGGTAGGAGAATATTCCTGACTGAGTCGGGTTGATATTCGTATCCGCTAATGCTGCTATATGTTTCTAGTCCGGAACGTCACGTCCTATTTGGTGGTCCCATATCCGCACGATTTTTTAATGGGTGGGAACATGTTGATGGCTGAGTTTTCAATGCCAAGGGAAGTAGGAAATACGGACTGAGGACGTGCTGAAAAGTGCGATTGTAGTCTTAAACCAAATTTCTGTCTACGTTTGCGAGCAGTTTTTTCTCCTTCGATCTTTTCTCAAAACTCTTAAACGTCTTTATTGTTGTTTTATAAGCCATAATGATGGGCTTGGAATGAACATAAATAATTGATGAGGGACTAGGTGGCTTTTCATACAATTCTGAAAAGCAATTGAAACATTTATTGATCACATATTTAACGAATTTCGATTAATAATATTAACAGCTCCGGAATCGAGGAGTACCCGAATAGGTGGATCCACTTCTAAACTGATTCAACTAGAAATGTCTGTAACCACCAAAAAAGTTGATGTACCAAGTTCATTACACTTTTCAACGGATTATTTTTGTTACGAACATACTTCTTTTTGGCAATTATCTCTAGATAAAGCTTTCAGAATCAACTACATGCAAATTCTCGCAACAGCTTCTTATCTGACGAATTTCCTGTCTCTCCCAGTGGAATTCTAAAGTTGATACTTGTACGCGAAAAACATTTTGGAACAGTTTCAGCATATATAGTGTGGAGTGAACTGACCAGCACAAAATGATAACGCAGAACAAACATTTAATAAAATTGTTATTAGCTATATTGATTGGCATCCTATTTAAACAAGTAAATAGCGCGAAATTACATCATCGTGTTAAACGAATAGTAGGAGGACAACCTGCACAAGCTCCTCCGCCAGATGATCCAGTCGTTTTTGCGCGGATGTATAATCGTGACGCTCGTGTCGAAGGGTTTCGGAATTTGAATACTGGATTGTATTCATTTTTAGGAGTTCGTTATGCCGATCCTCCCGTGGGTGAAAATCGATTCACGCGTCCGCTATATAAGCGGCTGGAAGGAGACATAAATGCTACCAGATACGGTCCACCTTGCCCGCAGCCGGATCCTAACAACCCCGTTCGTGTACTGGGAAATGAGGATTGCCTTTTATTAAATGTGTTCACGCCAAGAATGCCGGACGAAACGACAGGACTGCCGGTATATGTTTGGATTCATGGAGGAGGATTTCGGTACGGCTCAGCAAATCAATTTGGTGCCGAACCGATTACACAAAAAGGGGTTCTTTTCGTACCAGTTCAGTATAGACTGGGAAGCTTGGGTATTATTGGTGAACGAAATAAGGATTTTAGTGGAAATCTTGCTATGTTTGATATGGAAGCGGCTCTTCGTTGGGTTACAGAATATATTTCATTTTTTGGTGGTGATCCGAAGCAAATTAAAGTCATTGGCCACGGATCCGGTGCTTCCAGCGCCATGTATTTAACTATGTCACGAATACCAAGAGGTAGGTTCATTTAGCTTTTAAATGAAAAATAAATGCGTTACACCAAAACATAGGAAGGTCAATATCTGGAACAGTATCAATGTCTGGGTCGGCTCTATCACAATATGCGCTAGATAAGGAGCCAGTGCAATCTTTGCAAGAAATAGCAGCTATTAACGAGTGCCCAAACACGAACGAGACTGAGATTGTAAGCTGTCTGCGCAAGGTTTTTTATCACTAAAAAACTAAAACAATTAAATAACTGTTGTGATATTGCAGAAAAACGTCGAGGATATCATTCTGCGTGACTCAGCCGTTGAAACTGAACGCTTGCATGGTCGTGCCATGGTGCAAGCGATGGCAGGCAGTGTTGGCTTCAATCCACACGTCGAAACTGAAGATGATCATCGTGGTCTCCCTGGATTCATTGAACGCGAACCAAATGTAACACTCAAACAGAAGAAATTTAGAAAAGTGCCATTGTTAATAGGTGTTGCAAAGGACGAAACAGCAAACAGTTTAACTATTGACAATGTCATGAAAATATGGGGTAGCGCAGAGAAATTCCTCCAATCTCTTCTTGGTAATATTCTAGGATTAAAGGAGTTATTAAATTTGGATAAGGTCACAGGAGAAATTCTACAACCTATACTACCAGGATTAGAGAAAACTGTTTTATCCCTAACAGATTACTTGAAAGTCCCAAAGGGGTTAGAAGCTGATAAGTTGTTTTCAAAGGTGGGTGAATATTAGTAGTAATAAAGCAGATGTGGCTGCTGTTTTTGAAAAAGAATCCAAATCGTATATGTTATTTCTCAACTTTCACAATACACAGGTTATACGCACGAAAGTTAAATTCACCCTTTCTTTACAGAGGACCATTTAAGTTAGAGATTTGAGTAAATTTATGATTTGCAACATTAAATACATCACTTTTTCAATCGTTCAATGAACATTAAATTATCAGAGCAAATAACAGTTTTAAACTTAATATTTCATTAATTTCAGCTTACTGAAGCAACAACTGATATACTTTTCAATCTACCTGCTGTTCTATCAGCAGATCTATGGAGTGCTGTTGCACCTGCATTTCTCTACAGTTTTGAATATTCCGGTGGATCGACTTCCGGAAAGGACTTTTTAGGACAATTACCAATCGCAGCTGGAAATACCAGCAATAATTTCACGTCACACGGTGATGAATTGGGTTATTTATTCGATGTAAACGATTTGTTTGGCAATCCAATTATCGAGAAAAGACTGACAGCGGAGGCCGATTTAAGAGTCCGCGACACGCTTACAGATCTTCTTGCGAAATTTGCCACGATTGGGCCAGATTCAAAGGCAAACAACGACGGTGGTGGATTGTTTCAAACATTCACCCGAAAAGGTGCACCGTTCATCAAAGTAACCGATAAGTTGGATACGGGAGCTGATTTTCGTTTTTGTTCATTATCCTTATTCGGATTGAAATTGGAAGCTTTGAAAGCGTTATCATGTGATGGTTTACTGAATAATTTGAGTCCAGTGACAAATGTAGTTGGCAATTTAGGTGGACAATTAACTAATACTTTAGGTTTGGGTGGTGTTTTAGGTGGAGGAAGTTCCTCGTCTGCAAATACAGGTGCAGGTGGCGGTATTTTAGGCGCTGGCCTTTTAGGTGGTGGAGCCGCTGGAACCGTTCAACGTCCTAACAAGAAGAAGCAAAATACCGGCTTGGGATTATTAGGATAATAAATACATACCAATCACATTTGGGCGCCGAAATCAAAATGTATCCATGGAAAATTTCATAATTTTCATTTTATATGTATATTTTTCACGTTTTTGACATTTTTATAAAATAAAATTGTTTTGAAATTAAATTTTTCTCTTTCGTAAACTGAATTTTGTTTGATTTATTTTTTTTTATATCTTGGATTTTAGTTTATAAGCTATTATTTTTATATTATTGATATCGTAGCTATTTTCTTTACTTCTTACACCTTTTCATTAACTGTATCTAATTTGAAATTTTCTACTTAAACTGATAGTTTGAGTTTAATGTAATTTTAGTTGTAGTTCTTGTTCTTTCTACATTTCTGCCTGGCTATGTATTATGTAATCATTTATTTGTATATGTACTTAGACACATGTGAAAACATAGTTGAAATGAAACTGAATCATTTATTTTATCTTGAATTATTTCGTATATATTCGGATTCTTTGCATTTTCTCCATTGGTTTTACCTTTTAAATATTTATTTTTAGTATTTTGATTTTTTGTTAGGTAGTAACAAGCATAACAAAAAAAATGGAAAAATTTATCTTAAATACAGTTAAGTTCGTGATATTTTGTTTGTTTTTAAACTGTGTATACGATTTGTATAAAAACATCTTTAAAACTTAAATGAAATCATGACGTTGAATTGTTATTATCCCCGTTGTTATCATGAAAGTTGGCTCCGTTTACGATAAATGATGTTCCTAATCCATATAGATGACCACAGTATTTAGCGTTATCAATGTTATCCTCGAAAAACATCTGTTAATGAAATATTAAATTCAAAATGAAACAATGGTATTTTTTTATAATTTAATTGCCATTTTGTGTACTTAATTTTGAAAAGTAGCTTATGATTAAAGAATATTGAACGTAAAGATTATTTTCTTAATTTTCTTGAAACAAAACAACCGTAAAAACAAAACGTAAAGTGTGTTAATGGAATAACATAAGATATTGAAAGCAGCACACAGTACATAATCGACACACACGGTAAGGTTCGCATTTCACTCAAATTTAACCATGTAGCTCTTGGCATTATGGATTAGTTTACTTTGTTTGTTTTATTTTCGTTCAAAATAAGTTTTTGTATTGTATCATGTGTTCTGGTTTATCTCAAGGTTCCTATGCCAGTTTATTTTTGTAATTATTCTGTACTACATAGATATCAACAGGCTAGGCTAAAGATATGGCAGTAATCAGTTCCTCAAGGACTCTTAAAACTAGCTCAATTTAAGTTGAAGCGAGGATGGAGAACATGGCTTAGAGCTGGTAACTGCCGCAAAATTGTTTTTGAAAAGGAGAATATCCATCAACATATCGTACAGGGGTTGGCAACGAGGCAGCGCACATTAAGAGGTTGGTACCCAACTAGTACACAGAAGTGATACTGGGTTCAAGGCTAACCTATAGTGCTCTTTGGAATACGCGGCGAAGGCTACTCATGGCTGCGACATACTTGGTACAGTTTTCTAGAGCTGAAGTTTGAACTGAAGTTATGTAAAATAGAAAATAAACCGACTAAAAGCATTAAAGATAGCTTACAGCTGTCGCACTGCTCCTAAGAATGCATGTGGTTGCAGGCAAAGATCTATAGGATTTGCTGGCACTTGAATTGAAGGAATAATTTCAGAACCATCTAAGCGCGGGCGACATCCACGCCGTAGCTCAGGCCCGTGCCCAGACCTTACAAAATACAGAACTGTAAGTGCATCTAGTTGCTGAGCCGCTCGACTGATCAGACTTTTTCGTCCATATATAACCTACCTTTCGTATTCCTCGGAGGGCGAAAAGATATTTCTGAGCGAAAAAGTGAGAAAGTTGAAAGAAGGAAACACTTGAAACATCTTCAATAGGATGAAAAAAGCAACAAAGCAAATGCAGCTACCGAAATGAAGGCGGTTAGCAGTAAATTGTTCGGAGGTAACGAAAATGAAATTAAACAGCTTTTGAAACGAAGCTAAAATGCAGCAAATCGAAACATTTGGATCAGAAGGAGGAAGGAATCGCGAAAACAGCGAAAAATCGGGAGGCTATGAAAAGGTGTAAATGGATGTACGCGTAAATGAACATAGAAAAAGAAAAGTAAAGAAGAGGAAGCGTAGATAACATGGAAAGCGAGCGGAAAAGAAAATAAAAGACTATACCGGTTGAAAAATAATGTTTGGTTCAAAAAGGCGAACGACGAGACGGAGTGTAATCATTGTAATAGTGAATTTATCGAATATTATTGCCTTGTGTTTTTTTGTTTTGATTAACTTGCTTCAATGAAAATTTGGCAATCACATGAAAGAGACTAGGGCGAACTGTAGTTTTCAATTACGACGTATATAAATGAAGAAAAGTAAACAGATTTGATTATTTGTAATGTTATATTTCAACCGTAATGTTAAAATCGAGATTATGCTAATGTAACCGTTGAAATTTGTATTAGATCCTTTATTACTATTCAATGAATGATTTGCTTCATAATATTAACTTAGCCTTAAATTATAGGAACAACAAAACAACAGAAATGTAAGAAATTATTGGCGAAATTGTGAACCTTTATTCAAAGGAAATCTAGTAGGCTCACTAGCTTACTTATTTGCTGATATCAGATTTAAGTGTAAGGGCATAAGATCAACGAGTTTGTCCCGTTCGAATAAGTAGAAACAATTTATTGAGCAAAAATGCAGAAGAGAAACTAAGTGTTCTCTTGGTGGAAGTAAGTTTAGTGTATTTGGTTAAAAAAAATGAAGGGAAAGTGCCAACATGAAGTGGTCAAGTTTTTTATATCAATCGAGAATATGTGGAAGGTAATTAATTTCGAGTTGAAAATTTATTTTGTGGCAAATTTAAATACAATTTGACCTTCCAAAAGCGTTGAAGGTTGAATTTGTTTTTGATTGATTTCATAATTTAATAAATGGGAAAGCTTTTTCGCTGGAAGGCCACTACTATACAACGAAGTTACGTGAAGTCAATCAACTAAATTTTCTAGAGATATTTATCACAATTCCGAGCTCTGATTTTTAAATCAGTATCACTTCTTTTGGTTTCAACTCGAAAGGATGCGATCAATTTGTTATAATACTTTATTTGTAAAAAAGACCAGTATTTATAGTTATAAGCGATTACTATTTGATATGAAACTATCATCCAAAATTTTTGCAAGAGAAATAGAGAAAAAAGTTTGGCATATTAAGGGCATAAAGAAATATTTTGATAGTAATTAGTAATGCCAAAATTGACGCAAATTTAAGTCAGTTAAGAAAATTTTTAAAGTGAATAGCTTGTAAATTAATAATTAGAAAAGAAAGCACTGTAAATTAGAGGTGAAGTTTTTTGGTTGCGCAGTTTCATCCAAAGAAATTAATTCTAGTGCAGAAGAGGTATGCACCATCAAAAGCTTTGGAGCCCAAAATTCATAAGCAGAGTAACAAAGTTAGATCGGTCTCATAACTATTGCAAGCAAGTCTTCATTGACTCTTACAATTTTTGAAGAGTAAGTCTTTTAACGAGAACAATAAACAGCAGATGGCATTACATGTGATTAAAAACCACATCAGCAATCTTAATTATTTCAATTGAAGAAAATATACTTAATCCGTATGAAGCTTATTCTATGGAAGGGAGGGATGTTGTGTATGAAAAGGAAAGCTGTTACGTTGGTAGCGACGAAGCTTTAAGACTCAGATTCACGGAGTGCTCCGAGTAATATTCAAGCAGAGAGAATTAAAGATTCAATTCTGAGTGCGAAAAAACTACAGAAAGGCGAATTATGTTTACAGGAAATAGGCAATCGGAAAAGAAAATTTAGGAATATAAATAGTAACATGCTTTTTGAAGCAATTCAACTCTTGAAATTAGTAGATGCATGCATAGTATTACAGTATTATTATGAAGCTTGGATAGAATATGGGCCATAATTTGGATTCCCTATCATATTCTAAAGTACTTCCCATCAGTTTGAAACCCAAAAGTGGAAACAATGAACAATTTTACTGACTTATCCGCACACTTTCTAAGGACAAATTTTGCTGCTGTAAAATCTACAAATATTGAACATCAGCAACTACTCGTGTGCAGTTTATATGAATTATCAGTCAAGAAAACTTCGTAGTATATATTGTAAGTTTTCTTGAGAAAACAGGTTTGTTGTTAGTATGTATACTTACAGTTATGGCATAACTGTAAGTATACATACTAACAACTGTATACTTACAGTTATGGCATAATATAGCATAACCAATCATCTTTGACTGTGAACTAATGTTCAATGTTCGAATTTTTGAAACTGGACTATTCTAAAACATAGTACTGAGTGGTAAAGCGATTACTTTACATCGACCAATTATTACGCGCTTTAATTTAACTTTTAATAAAATACGCCTAATTTTCATAATCAATAAATTTTGATTTTGTTAGGCTTATTTAAAGAAAAATACAAATTAAAATTCAGAAAATAACTTTTAACCAATAATGTCACACAAACAATATTAAAGTATATTGTCTACTTGCCTTTTAGGGAAATTTCAAAAATGTCTTGCTTGTGCTGTGATCTTTACTTTTCAATCAATTTTTACGTATCATAAATGGGTTTAATCTGAATTTCCTAACAAAATAATTCTTCATAATAACAAGCATCGTATTAAATAGTAAATAAAAACAAACATTTCAATTTCATTAAGAAAATATTTCAATTTATTGCAAAATATTCGATGTTTTTTGTTTACATAACAATTTTCGACTCCAGAAAATAAAACAAAGTTTTCATTTGCATTTGATTTAGTATAAAGAGAATTTTTTCATTTATCGAAACAAAAATGGTTTTTCTAGAAAAATAGAGTGAAGTTGTTTATGAATTCAAACTTTGATAAAAGAAAAAAAAAACAACATTCAATTCAACAATCGTAAATATTAATTCGATATCAAGAAATTCCATCAGATATTTCTTTTGGATCGTTTTTCTTATTTATTATCAGTATTTATTGTTGAAAAATTAACAATTCTTAATTGATTTTTGTTGCAAGATCACAGCACAATTTATTTATTTTAAAATATTATTTACGTTAATTGTAAGCAGAAAGACGTATTCGATTTCAAGTTTCAGCTTAATTGAAATTATAAGTAAATCGAGGATATTTATGGACTAGAAACCGTCAGTATGAAATTATCATAACTTTATCGTTTTTATATCGTCCTGGATGTTTGGAAATCAATTTTTCGATTACATTGTTGACCACCGATCGGAAATGTGGTATGGGGATCTTTACAATAAGGCAAGAATGCATTCAATATATAAGTTGACTGCACTGAACGCGAATATTAAATATTTACTTGATTATTGAATTGCTCCAAAGGATTTTACTATAGTTTTTAGAGAGATCAGAGTATAATCGTGTCAATCCACAATTTATTGAGGTTTTGCTATATTAGAAGTAGTCGGGAATTATTCTAGTTCCTCATTCAAAATATTAAGCCGTGAAAGCTTGAAAGGCAAATAATTTAAATATATGCTTACACGGTTATAATTCAATTTGAACGATTATTCTCGTTTAAATTATGCTTTTCTATACAGATCACATGTAGATTACTTCTTTACTAAAAGTGATCGTTCGAATGTGCCCAAATATTTTTCTGATTCAGCATTAAATAGTAGTAGAGTATCATGGGTTAGTTTTGGATAATATTATTAAGGCCCTACCGTTTGAGATCAAAAAAAGTTGACATATATTCCTGGCCATAAGTTTGATTTAGGTTACAATATATTTGCTTCTGAGATTAAATTATTTTTTCTGTTAAATTAAAACATTAAAATTAGCTGCACGAAGAAAATAAAAAGCATGAATAATTAGTCTCCGTTGTTTCTGCTTCAGAGTCCGGAAAATACACAGGAGGTTTCATAACGGTTAAAATCAATAGGCAGAAGTAATGAAATTAATCCCTTTACCACTACCAAAACAAAAAAAGTAGAATTTCAAATTTAAGACTAATTATCATTGCAGAAATATTGCAGCAAAATCATGAAAAGCGTACACTGCTGTACAACAATAAAACAAAAACTCTTTTAAATTTCAAGAAAAATTTGTGATGAATTGGTAAAAACTAAAGGAAATCCTTTATCATAGTTCAATACCTCACGCATTTTAAAGAATGCCATCCCTGTTAGCAACGAATCAGATCCAGCCTGATGCTGCGGCCCAACACGTCGTAATTCCAATTGATCAGCAACTTCTTGTAATCCACCTTTTAAATTTTTACATGATTTCATCAGATATTTGATATCGTAGATTGTTGGAAAATATAAACGTAACAATTCGAAAAATTCACTTTCTTCCGGTGGCAAATTTTGATCCGTTAGTAATTTGAGTAAATATCCAAAGTCATAGCCAGAATGAAAGCATAACCATTTAATATTGTCCATTAAAACGATGCCGGATGTCATAAGCAATTCAGCAAAATCCAGTGGGTCGATACCATCCTCTTCATGTTTTTTGAATTGTATACCGGAATTGGTTAGCAAATCAATCGAATCTTGGGCGTACATATCTTCACTGTAAATGATTTATAAAATTGAATAACTTTCATTTTAAAATTGTTAATCGAAATGCATTGCATTGTATAAAACTGGTCAACATAATTGTGTTAATTATTAAGAATGGAATGTCGAAAAACCTAGGCTTGCCATGAATTATTCACATGCATCTCAGAACAAAAACGACTCCAAATGAATTGAAAGGAAACAATTCGTATATTCTAAACCCACAAGAAAAAATATAAACTAGGATGGGGGTGTTTCACTACTATGCCGTCAACTTCGCTAGATGGGTTGATAACCTGGAAACATTGAAATACCCTTTTCAAGTTCCAGAATATCTGATGCGGATACTGAAGTACTAACTGAAGAACTGGAGTTTGCTCCATGATATATATATCTGATGCGGATACTGAAGTACTAACTGAAGAACTGGAGTTTGCTCCATGATACGGAGCACCTCCGGCGAGGGATGGAAGTTACATCGGGTATTGGTAATGGATTCATCCTTGGCCTAAACCTATGGAACATATCGTACTGACGGGCTCAAGAATTGAGCTGTCGGATGAGTTGCACGCTTGGCAGCACTCCTGGGTCAACGACACGACGTGAGGGGCGGATAGACCGCGCGTCTTATCCCTGCACCTGAACCGTGGCTTGATCCGAGGCGTGGTGAGATTAACTTCTACGTGATCCAACTTGGGCATGGATATTTTCAATCTTACCTGCACCAGAAGGTCACGGTTTCCAGCCTATATTTGCGCAGGAGAGGAAGAATATAGCACTTGAGCATGGCTTGAGAAAAATATCTGTCAACTAGGAAAATTTTTATTTATAAGTCGATATAACTGATGACATCGTCGCGTTCCTTCAACTGCGTCAAACAAGTGTTCGTAACGTTACACGAAGTTGCGAAAGAAAAAGTAGCATGAAACCGAAATTATGCCTCAAACATAGAAACGGCTGCCATTATGATGAAACATAAAAGCGGACTAAAATGTTGAAAATGCGAAAAAATTTTGTAGATGAGGACGATCCTTTCGAAAGATGGGAACGAGCAGAACGTTGCGAGGTGCTAAATGGGACACTGTACCAATTTCGTCTTTAGTGACTGCGGGGTAAGGTTTTCAATCGACGTGAACCCTCGTCAACCAATATAATCACTTTGGATACGACAAAAGGAGTGGCGAGATTCGTATTCCTTTAAAATTCTTCTCTATGAAGCAGAATCCTAGTTAAATGAAACAGATAAAAAGTGAAAAGTGCTACATTGAGCAGTTGATTGGGAGGAAACAGAGAACTATGACTGTTGTTGCCGCTAGGGGCAAGATGGTTATCGGGTCACCCTTGAACACTTAGATTATCGTCGATTGTACTCAGAAACCCCATCCTTCTGACCCGAGTCGTTATGTTGGGGTAATGAAGTAAATCCTGATTTGACAACCTTGTTGCAGCTAAGGGTCAGACGTCACTTACCATATCTTTGATTGAGCCACAGCCTCAGATCTTTGATGAGTCGGACGGTCCATCTTTTCTTCGTTTCGTTCAGCCACGATTTTTACCAGTCGCTGAGTGAGTGTTGTTTCTCCCACTGAGCAACATCCTTTCTATCATCTTTGTTTCTTTGTAAATAGATTTTGCTTGGTCCTCTGGCAAGGAGTGCGATGGGTATCACGATTGCGATAAATCAAACAGCCGAGTTCAAGAGATTATCCAACGTGCAGATGCAATCCTCAGCACTCTCCGTCTCTGGTGCTTTGTCGTGTTCAATTTTTTATAAGGACTGTGGTACCGACTGTACGTCACTTATCGAACCCCAAAGCGCCAGCTGCATTCTTATATCATTGCCCTGATTTGCTTGGAGAAAATCTGTTGCGAGTCTATCAGCAGTGCCAGGAACTTAAGTGCTTGCTTCGGATCGAGCAGCACATCTCGATACTGATCGTCCTTACTCTGGAGGTTGTCTTCTTTCCGTGGATGACAATTTTGGCTTTCTCCAGCGCTAGGCTGAATCCACGAGTGGCCGTCCAGTCCCTCACTCGGCGCATTCGCATACTCAGTCTAACTTGCCGCAATATCATCCGCGGAGTCAACTCACCTGGCAGCCTAAGACTTAGTAGCCTATCGATCGATATGTTCCTCGCAGTGCTGGGGTAAGGATGGAGTCTTGAGTTACACCCAATGTAATTTTGTTCCTTCGCTGACCTTCCATTGTGTAGTGCATGGTGGTCTCATCCTCTTCTAAGCACTCTTGGCGAATAAGGCCATCACCAATACCTATTCCGTGATTATGAGAATATAGAATTCTGCCCTATTAGCAATCCAATAATAGTTTTGTTTTTTCTATATAAGTAAGAAGCCCGCTAGCTCCAAGTTTCGCACAATCATTAAAGTTTGGCAATACAAACAGCCGTCACCACCATGCCAGACAGTTCCATACAAAAAAAAGTGTGCAAAAACATCTATCATTTGAAATTATTTAATAAAAAATCTGATAAAAATTTGGAAAACTAGGACCTCAAGACTACAATGTTTGCCTGATACGCAAGTATTCTTTAACTTCATAAATGAAAATAATCAGTGCGGTAACACAAGGTTTTTGTTCTCTGTTATTTCAGAAATTGAAGTGCAACGCCAGTAAGTATTTTTTCCCCCTTCTCTCCTGTATTACAACAGGGAACCACAGTGAAAACTGTGGCTATCCACAGCTAGAGAAACTGTGAATATTTTAATGGTCTGGCCAACCGGCACTCTTAACCAGCGTTTAACGATCATGTCCACTTATGGGACTAGTGTTGGTAAGTAAGATTCAGTGACTCATGACTGATAGGAACTACTGTCCCTCAGGGGGTGGATAGTTGAAATTGGTTGGGTAGGGAATTGTTAGTAAAAATACTTAAAGGGATTGTTACAAGGAAGGTCCCTCATGACCCTCTTTGAGATTAGATGATTTACAAGAATCACTAAAATAATACTACTGGCCATCATATAGATGGGCCGATTATGTCTCAAATTTTAAATTATATTTTATGTAAAAAAAAATGTATGATAGATTATCAAAAAGTAAGATGCTTTCAGCTCATAAAGGCTTAAAATACGTAAAAGTAGCTTATGTCGTGAAAGAGTAACCTCTTTACATTAGTGGTTGATGCAATTTAGTAGTTTTTGAAGTTTTACTATTTTTATTGTAAACAAGAAAAACGGTAGTATTTTTATGTCACTGCTCTAGATGTGCTCGGTTGCGGTTCTTTCGCAGCTTTTTCTTGTCTTTGTTGTTTTGTCTTAATAATATTCGGAAAGTTTCACTAGTAGATTCATATCTATTTCCTGGAAGTCCTTAATCGCTAATAGGGTGAGGTTTTTCTGTAGTTCATGTACTATTTTCTCGATTTCTGATGCCTTGAGCGGGTTGTTAGTTATAGGCTTGCTGGGTAGTTCATAGTTTTCCACAGTGGGGAAAACGATTTGTTTAGTTTGGTTGATTTTTTTGTTGTTTTTTTTCCCGCGATGCCACCACTTGCGCATATGTATGTTTCATTAGAACCTTCCGGACATCACCGACCCGGTCCCTTTTATTATGAACTTGTCTTTTTTCAGTTGAGGAAAATCCATTTAAGGCATCTGGACGTCTTGTCCTTGTAGATGGGAGTGGCATGACCTAACCTGCCGCAGTTTCTGCATTGTCTGGGTGGAAATTTAAAATAATCCACTTTGGCATTAAAGTAATGCAATTTTTAGAAAGTCCGGGAGGGTGTTGCCTGAGACCGTTATCTTAACTGATTTGATTGGGATAAAGTTGTCTGTCTGTTCAGGATCTCTCCTGTTTAGTCTTGTGACGTTGATCAGTTTGATGTATTCTAGAAGCCCCATCTTGTTGCAGTGTCTAGCAATTTCGATTAACTCCTTCAGGTCAAAGTTCAATACGACATCTCGAATTACCACATACCTGCAGGTGAAGCTGGCGGGAATAAACGCATTAAGGTTTTTTTCCTCCAGTATTATCTTATCCGTCGCATCATTGGCTTCTTTAGGTGTTTCAAAGAAAACTTTGAGCCTAAATGCATTTTGCTTAACATTTGCTACGTTGCATTTTGCATCATTATTGATAAAGAATCTCATAGGCATTAATCTCACGGGTTTACCGTTGATTCGCCATTCCATAATAACTGGAAAAAAATTCTCATTTGAGTCCGATTCGTATTTGAACGATTTGCCCTGTGTTGGTGGGATTGACTTTTCCTTAGCCGCATTTGCCTCATTATCGATGGGTACATTTTTATTTTTTCCTAATGGCGTAGGCGCTCTGAATTTGAAAGCTATGTCAGACATTTGGTGTTGAGTTTAAGATCTTTTTTCTCCCCTTTGCTTGAGACCCGATGGTGGCTAGTATTTGTTCTTCTTCTTTTTTGTTGGCATTGATTTCACTATCACTCACACTAATTACATTCATTGATCCCGGGTCGGGGCGTCGGTCTTCCACGCCCTGCTCCATTTCGGGACATGTGTTTTTTGTTTTTCCATCAACAAATTTCGACAATGTTCGATGCGTGAAATCGGCATGAACGCCGCATACGAAAGCAACGAGCAATACAATGCCAGGCCTTAACACAGGTAATAACCAAAATTGTAAATACTTCCCTTTTCCGAATGATCCAGCTACTATTAGAAAAATATCCGAAAGTTTTTAGATCGTAACTCATTGTTTGAGTTTAGCGATCATCAGTCTTCCTTCGAACAAGATCTTCAAGAGTTTTCCGAATGTTCACCATTAGCCTGTTTTCTATTACTTATCGGGGAAGGGAATTATCAGATCGTGTGTTCCGTTCTGTACTGAATTTCTTCTAAATTGGAAAGGTAATTTATTATAGTGTCGGAAGTAATACTATATTTCCAAATCGTTTTCCTTCCGGAGGTGAAATAATCTACTAGTTGTCGCTTACTGCTAAAAACTATAATACGATATGTGAACCTTGCCAAGTCCATGTTGTCAATTTCAATCAAAATACGTCCAAAGGATCCTTTGTGACCATTTAACTACGACAGAAATTAGTGGCAACTGGGCACTCAGGTATTTTTATGAAGGATTTTTCGAGCTTCGCCGCGGGAAGTAGAACCGGATAAGTCGATCGATTGTCACAGAAAATAAAACCAAGACTCTTTTACATATTCCAATATCGTAAAGGAACTCAATGGTGCGCCAACAAATGGAAGTCGGGCAATTAAGACAGTATCGCTCATGTCAAATAAAAAAAGAAGCTTATGGCTATACTTTTTTAGATAGCAAATAAGTACATATTATTGATTTTAGGGCGTAAAAATAGTGAGGTAATTAAACTACAACCTACTTTAGACTGATAAAATTTTGCACCTCTGCTAGTACAGGGGCCATATTATAACAAATAACTGTTTCAGTCACTGTTTACAAGCTCGTATAAACCAAACAACGTTAAAACAACGTTGTGCTGATAAAAAATTCCAGAGATCATTCGGAAAATAAAGCCTTAAATTAAATCAAATCCTGGGCACAATGGAAAGCAGATGGCTGCTGAGCTTGAAGTTAAGCCGTTCAAATACCAAAAAGCTCTAAAAGTAATCCTGGATAGAGCAAAGGAGCTGTTACGCTTTCATGAATGGGGTCAATTGCGAATATCATCTTCTCTTAAGCATTGGGTAACTAAAAATGTCGTCCGTACACCGTGGACGTATCAATAAGACTTTGCTTCGTCAGGCAGTGTGGATAGCTTCATTTTTCTTGAAGCCAATCTGAATAGAAGATGCACCGAAAAGGACGAGATTGGACGCCGCATAAACGTTGCAAATAAAGTCTATTACTCCGTTCTTCAGATTCTAAGGTCCAGAGTTGTCCACAGGCAAAATAAACTTCGTATTTACAAATCATTAGTCAAACCTGCGCTGTAATATAAAAGTTAAAACTGGACCCTGAAAAGTGAATTCGAAAAGGCAAATCGCTCCGGAAGATCTACGATCTAGGATATAAGAATACAAGGTAGTACCTTCCCGAGCTTTATTTGCTTACGTCACTCGGCCCGAAAATCAAGGTTGAAAGCAAACAAGCTTTCACATA
Source organism: Odontomyia ornata (assembly GCA_963969285.1). Taxonomy (NCBI): domain Eukaryota; kingdom Metazoa; phylum Arthropoda; class Insecta; order Diptera; family Stratiomyidae; genus Odontomyia; species Odontomyia ornata. The sequence goes on along the minus strand of OZ017741.1, from coordinate 60,028,557 downwards.
AATCAATGGAAGCTCCGCGGCATAAAAAGCGAATATTCTATTTTTGCTCTTAATTTAGCAGACATTGAGTTCACATGATTCCTTAATTGATTATAAGGACATAAACTTGTGATTCAACTAAGTTCAATGGATATAATCACAAGATTCTATCTAATGATTATTGAAGTTAATTCAACCAATTAATCTTATCCTTATATCGAATTGGGTGAAAAATAGAATTTTTTGGTAATGAGCTCGTCAATAAATCAAATTTTTTGGTAACGAGCTCTCTTGAATTCTTGCACTTTCCCGATTCCGAATATATAACATATTTTATATGTAAGAGGATATTTAATGCCTAAATTTGGCTTTTTAAATATCAATTATAAAGTTGATAAGGTGTTTAAAGTTAATTAAATGATATTTATTTCATTAACTTTAAACACCTCATTTTGAATATTTTAGTTACTAATAAAAATTAAACTAGCTTTTAAATTTCAATAAATTTTGGCATCTATTGAAAATATAATTTATTTATTACATTATTTTTTTCAAGCAATTTTCATTATATTGACTTTTGCATGACAATTAGCCCACCCCTTGCCTTGAAAATTTTTAGGGACCAAATAATGACACCTAAAGATCAAAATACGATTTTTTAATTTGTTTGATTTTAGGTTATATATTTATAAATATTACATTGTTCAACAACATGTTGAGCAATTCATATTTCCCAAATGGGTGGAAAAAGGCTAAGGTATTTTCGATCTTGAAGAAAGGAAAAGAATCTTCATGCCCCAAAAGCTATCGCCCAATCAGCTTGCTGCCTAACATCAGCAAGGTGTTTGAAGTGATACTCAACAGAGCATTAAACGCCCACATTGAGGAAAATGAGTTGATGCCGAATTGCCAATTTGGTTTTCGTGCCAGGCATTCGACCACACATGCAATAACGAAAGTAACCTCAGACATCTGTTGGAAACTAAATGATAGACAATGTGTTGGAGCATGTCTCATTGATATGGAGAAAGCCTTTGATACGGTATGGTTAGATGGACTAGTTTTTAAACTCCTTCAGGACAAGTTCCCCAGACACCTTGTCGCCATGATGTGTAATATGTTATACGGGAAATCGTTTGTTGTAACTGATGGAAATCTGACAACAATGCGCGAGTTCAAGTTCTTGAATGGTCTACAGCAGGGAACACTTACTGCGCCTCTGCTCTTCTCAATCTTCATTCGCAAGCTATTGAACGGCTTTGATTTTAACGTCTCGCCAACGCGATCATTGGTAGTGTTTGCTGATGATCTGATCATCTATACGGCACACCGAAAAGCTACAATAGTTCAGAGCAATCTCCAAAAAATGTTCAATGATGTACAGCTGTACACTGACAATTGGCGAATGAAAATCAATGCGCAGAAGGGTGAAACAATCTTGTTTCGGACAACGCTGCAGGGGGTCAGTCAAGACCTGAAACGTAATTGGAAAGATTTCCACATCATGGCTGGTGAGAGTAGTCTAGAACGGGTTCCACATAAATCCTGTGTTCGATACCTCGGTGTTTATCTCGATCAATATCTGTACTATACTCAACATGTGAAAATCATGCTCAGTAAGGCACTTAAAGTAGTCATGGCCCTTCGAAAGCTCTTTCATTCCAGATACATTGATCAAAAGGTCAAAATTATCTGTTACAAGACACTGGTTAGACCAGTTTTGACATATGGATGTCAGATCTGGTACAACCAGAGCGCTAGTACTATGGAAAAATTAAAAGTTTTCGAAAGGAAATGTCTTCGTGCATGTACTGGTTTGTACAGAAAGCCTGAGACGGATTGGAAACATTATATATCGAATAGAAGAATTTATCAAACTGCTGAAGTGACGAGGGTCGATATCTTCATATTGAAACTTTTTCGGAATCATATCGCAAGATCTGTGAGTGAAAACCCTTGGATTTCACAGCCGTTCCACCCTACAGACGGGTATATAGCGACTTGCCTCGTTACTGGCTTCATTCCTCCAGAAGCATTCGTGTATTTGGACATGAATCGATATGTTTTTGATTCTGACGGCGTCCCAATCATATATCACATATATCGACGGGCCACCGATAAGAAGATAAAATATCCTCCGAATTTGAGTTCACGAGACCAACAATTTCAATGGAGATACTCATTTGCTAGATTCGTTGAAGCTGATCGAGTTGAGACGGGGCAATCTAGGTATTGGTGGCTGAATGACAATGTCTAAATTATTCGTGTTTATTTTCAGTTTTGGTGTTCTTCGTTATTTCGTTTTTTTGAGTTTCAGCTCATTATTGCTACATTTAGTGTTGTTGTTTATTTTTGTTAAAAATTAGGTATAGGTTAGGTATATGTAATGTTTACTATATTCCGTTAGAGATAAGATTAAACACTTAGGTTAGGAACATTTTTATTGATTTTTTTAGTATAAGATAAAGTTTTTGATTGTATTTTATTAGAAATAAGTTACAACATATTAGGTGTAGGATCAAAGTTTCACTGTTGTGTTTTAATTATAAATAATTTTAGGATAGTGTTGGTTGGTTTTTTCTCCTTTTTCTAATTAAATTTTAAAAATATGTAATAATCGTAATTAATTGAATTTGCTATAGTTTTTTTTTGATGATATGAGTTAACGATAACGTACAAATTTAGAGAGCCATTTGGGCCATTAAGTTTTTTGATTGTTATTGTTTGGAATTTGCTTTATATTCTTTTAAAATTTATAACGATTAGTATTAAATAAAGCGCTTTTGACTTTTGACTTTGACTTTATAAATATTACATAGAGTTCGTATTAAAATGATTTGCTTTTTAGGTTTTTTTTTACATACTTCAAATTGCATATTCATACTGCAACTAGGTATTACGATAAACCGAAAGAGAAACAGGTACCTATTTAAGCGTACACAAAGGTTACCTTAATTTAATAAGTAAAAAAATCACATACTTTATGAGTACTTTTCAATCTGTTTTCAATTTTTAAAAGATATTATTTGAGTCAAGAGTATATTAATTTATTGACATAGTAATTCAAAGGTTTGAAAAGTAACATTTAGAAGCAAATTTGAAAATGATTCAAATGAATTATGATTAAATAATTCTTCCTTTAATAGCTTTTTTATATATTCGAATTTTGCGAAAGTCACATATATTTGGCAAAAAAAAAACCTTTTGAATGAGGAATATATGGCAACAGAATAAAAATTTGCATTTTGTAATCCATTGGTACACAACTCAGGATAACTTTTTGAGCACAAGGTACTCAGCGATTGTAAGGTATATTTTCTTCTCATTTAGAGTCTGTACTTCCTTAGCCCCGCTGTATATAAATGGCAGAAGGAATATTTTCAAGAGAATATGCAATTCTTTTAAAGAGCATGGTTTTTTTTAATAGACCAGTATTCACTATTTTTTAACAGAATTTTCGAAGAATTGAAACTTCTGCAATTTCTTCAATCTTCTTCTTCGTAGCGTCCATTGATCGCGTCCTCCAAATTTTGAAATCCGAGCAGCGACGAACTGTCTTCGTCGACTGAGTCAGACTAGCGTTCCCTCGGTTTCTCCACCGGTCTCCGGGCGTCAGTTCTCCCAACGAATACCTTCTTGGGTATCCGGTATTCGTCCTTACGATTCATGTATCCAGCCCATTGCAGCTTCCGCAGTCTTACAATCGTTGAGACCTCTGGCTCGTCAAAAATTTCATACAGCTCATGGTTGTATCGAATTCAACATTGGTCCCCGTCTAGCTTCGCTCCGATTATTTGCCTCAGGACCCGTTGCTCAAAGGCGTTCAATATATTTGCGGGTGCTTGGGTTAGGGTTCATGTTTCACACCCATAGCATAACACAGGTCTTATCGCAGATTTGTAGAGTTGGAGCTTTGTTTTCTTGTGTATGCAGCTGGAATTTATTCAATGCTTTGGTCTTTTTATTGTTATTAAATTCGGAGACGTTTTCCAAATTTTATATTCGAACTCCATGCTATTCCTCAAGCTGAAATTTTTCCAAAGTATATCGGTTACTTCTTTAAGTTCATTAAAAATTAACTTTTCTTCCTCTGACGGATAGTGTCAAGTGAATTTTTTTAACCAATTCATAGCTACTCTTACAGGTTATTCTCGGAAACACAGGCAGTATTCAGCATTCAAACAATTATTACTTATTAAACCAATAAATTATTATATATAGAATAAAATCATCAATCTTTGATGAGGGCGTTTTTAAACATGAAATTTATCCATTTTCTTACAATCAATATTTACTATGCTTCCTTCATACTATCTAAATTTCAACGATACGAAAACATATGTTAGTTCCGATGGTTCCCATGGTCACTTCATTGAATTCGGATGCTCGTCATGGCTAATAAACAATATTCCATTTTTTACAGCTAAAATTCTCATAAGATGTTAATGAAAATTATAAAAATTGAAATAAACAGTCCTAACTTATTATTTGTTTCCAAATTGATTCAATTTTTCCAAAATTAAATAGACAACTGAAGAAGATGCCAGATCGGTCCCTAAACATCCTTCTGTTTAATTTTGGAAGAATATAGACAAGCTGAAAACGAAAATAATTTTTTATTTATTTCTATTTTGGTAAGTTGTACACATCCGAAACCATGTTTAAAAATATTTTTGTACGATTCCCACCTTTCGCGGAATTATCTTGTTTTCGCAGTTTCTTGTAGAATTTTTTTCTTGAAAAGCCGTCGGGCCTTGCTTTTTTGAGTGACCAGACGCGTTTCAACTCCTTTGATTCATCTTCAGTGCCTTGAATTAACTATGTTTCGTATAATATTGATGGAAAATATCATAAAGAATCCTTTAAATTTCTATATGCATTCTAAAGGATGTAATAACAAGACTAGAATTTTGTGAAAAATTTTCAATATTAATTTGCATAAACGGGGCGTTATTTTTTGATTCATCAATAATGAATTTCGGCACTGCTTTAGTTAGTTAATTATTTAATAAGTTGGGTAGAAAGAACTACGCTCATGTCAGAAGGGTTTAGTACTCAACCTACGATGTGCACACGCAATATACTCAACCTACGATATCTACACGCAATAATAAATATACTCACGAAAACTTAAATGACATGTACAACAAATACATACACACCCCCACGAACTTGAGGTTCTTTATGTTTCATTGTTTTAAACGATTGGGTCACTATCGTTCTCTGGAATTATCAAGAATATATTGATAAATATGTAAAGCTTAAATGTTAATATTGCTAAAATTATATCGAGTTCCAAAAAATATTTTTCCTTCAGGGGGATACAGTAGCGTACCAAGTAGTTTTTCAGAAAAAATGCTGGAGATCCTATTTCCCTAAGATATGAAATAACATATCAACATAATAACATAAAAATAAATATTTTAGATTTATGTATTTTAATTCGATTTTTATAAATTTCATAATAAAAACTGACTCTATAAGCAGATTAGTAATGAATAGATCGTCCCTTCGCTCCTGTTATTAATTTTGAAAATTAATTAATTTTTCGCAAAAGTCAGTTTCAAAAATTAAATTAATTTTTTTTACAAGTCAGTCAAAAGCAAATTTTGTTTTTCATTGGAAAAAGCATTTATCGTCAAAGGAATCGATCCACGGATTCATCGAATATTATCTGACTGCGATAAATCGACAAAAGCAAATAAGCCGAAGACTAACTCGGGACTGCTGTATGGACGAGCCCGACGGCTTCCCTCCGTTGGAGGGCCCCGGGGAGAGCAGGAATGCGAAATTGGCGGCAAGCGTCAAAAAGAGAAGACACACGAGTAACCCGGACTCCGCAGATGGCGGGCGTAAGACTCAAGTAGTAGACACAAAGAAGAAGTGAGTCGACTTCAAGCTGAAATACAGGAATTGAAACTACGACTGAAAACTTTCGGAGATATGTACTCGTATAAGAGAGCGAAGAAAACTCAAGATACAGAGCCGTTAAGGCTAATAAATACGGAAACTAAGGTGAAGAAACTGTCAAACCAGTCATCCTAGAAGATATACTAAGTGCTGGAGGCGCTAACGACAGCCAGAACTACTATGCAGCGCCAGGCGGACTCCAACAAGAAATGGACGTTGACGAAAGTACTGAAAGTAATGTTAGTCAAAATAATAATCATAATTTTATCCATTATTTAAAAAATAAAAACAAGGAGAACAAACCATCTCGCAGTTCTGCTGGTCCTCAAAAAGTTGCCAAAAATACAGAGAAAGTTCCGCCAATTAATGTGTTCGGTCAAAGCGGAAAGGACATGGTTCGGCTATTGGCAGCCGAAAATAAATTAACAAATTTCGAGATTAAAAGAATCAATGCCGAAAAGTTAACTATCAGAATGAAATAACTGGTTGATTTCAAATCAGCTAAAAATGCTCTAAATTCTGGGGAGGTTCCACACTTCACATATACCCCGAAAAGTGAGAAGAACCAGACCTTTTTGTTGAAGGGCTTGGACTGCGGAGAAGATACCGTCGATCTTCTTCAGGTGCTCAAGGAAGCAGCACCAGAAATTGAATTTATCTCCGTTAAAACGTTCGCGACGGTAGAAAAAAAAAATTTACCACTTTATTTAGTGCAGATTTCAAATAAGAGCAGTCCAAATGCTCTTCAACAAATAAGATACTTAAACTTCCGTTTGGTGAGAAGTCAACCAGTATTATCGGTGTCAATGATTTGGACATTCGGCTGCCAACTGCGCCATGCATTACCGATGCTTCAAATGCAAGGACGTGCTTGCTCCCGGTGCAAATTGACTGAGATGAAGCCAAAAGAGAAATTATACTGTATTATCTGCGGTGCTTTTGGTCTCCCGGCATCATATCGAGGATGCTCCCGATATCAAGATGCGAGAGTAAAATTTGTCCCAAAGCAAACACAACTACACCGGTTCGAAGACCGTATTGTTTTGAAAATATTGAAAAAGTCGAATTCAAAAGTTTTGAATCTCTTGAAGTGTCCGTTATCAAAATCTCACTGCAAGGTGGGTATAACCTCTTCGTTATCTCTGCCTAAGCAACTGGTGGAACTGTTCTCAAGCTAAGGAGGAGCTCAATTCCTTGTTTGAAATACTCGTAGTGAACAGGTTGCATAGTTATTATATTAGTGCTGGCGTCCTGAACGTCTAGCAAACATCATGGCTGAACGCCACCAATAATCCAAGAGGTGTATTCCTGAAATCGTGGATAACAGAGAACCAAACTAAATACAGGTGCAATCTATATGGGTCGGAGTTCCCAACATACCTTAGGACAAATTCATATTTGGACCTCTGCATTGCCGACGCAAGATTTGAATTCAACTTTAATAGTCCTCAACGGCAACTGCAGGTGCTTCCTTATGATAGCGACCATAACGCAATCGTAATGGAAATCAATCATCAAAGGGATGATCTCTTCCTCATTCCAGTTCAATATGAAAATTATCAGTTGAATTTCAAAAAAACAGACTGGGGAAAGTTTCAAAACAAGTTTAATCGAGAGTACTAGAAGCAGTGTCCCCCTTCTAATGATGGCAACTCTTGCTCAACGGTTCCTACTGACAGGAATCTAACTAACGATGAAATAGATGTCTATTTGTCGAAGTTAGAGAAGCTGACGTTTGAAACGATTGAGAAAGTCGTTCCCAAGATTAAACATCGAAACAATATGGAAGGATAGAAAAGATTGGAAAGCCTACTTTTCACACGCGTCAACAATATTTATCGACGATTTTTGGACTACAACCATCCCTCGTTGGCTTCATTGAAATTACACCTGAAGAATGTCTGGAACTTAATCCGTTCATACTTCAGGAGTGAGGTCAGCAATCAATGGGCGGAAAAATTGAGGGGTATTAGCCCACAGGACCCATATGGCGTTTTCACGAAACTGAAGTAAGAAGTCTCGAGTGAAGGTATCGAATCTTTAAGTCACTAGTGATGAGATAAATCTTCTCGATAGGGCTGGTATCGAAATTGATAGTACGAATCCGGGTAGAAATGGAAGCAGGATTATTTGTGAGGGGTTGATTAAATTTGCGCTGGTTCATCTACCAAACCCTGAGAGAGGGAATGAAATATTTTCAAAGGTCGTTGAAGCAAATGTTTCCGACTTCAAATCAACCCTTAACGGCCAATCAACTCTTCGTTTCAATGAAACATTAACATCTGACCTCATACCAAGCTTGAATCTTATTTTTCTCCTACGAGTTGTGCTGTTGCCATCAGGATCAAACATATTAAGTTTTGACTCTTCAGGAAAAGCAAACGCTTTTCAATCACCTGCGGTCAAATTCGTCTTTTCTTGTGCCCATTTGAGCTTTTTTGGTTCATAGAAGCAGTCAAGTGGGGCTTAACAGGTATTCGAGCAAGAAGTTCCCTTTTTGATTGCGGGTACAGTTTTAAGTCGATCGTTCTCCAAGCTGATAGGGCATCTGCTATGTACCATCGAGCCCACCTAGCCAATATTTTCTTAAAACTCCCAATTTTACATGTTTACAATAAACTTTGCTTTGTTACCTTTTATTAGGTTTAAAAAATGTAAGGCACAATTGGGAATATAATCTTTGGACTGGCATGGGAACAGTCTCGATCTGAATTTAATTTGAAAACCTTTGGGCGATAAAGGGCAAAAAATAAAAGAATCGAAGCCTACAACAATAACAAAGTTAAAAGACTTAATCGAAGGAGTGTTGTTTAGTCATCTAACATGCTAACTATCTAGTATTCTAGGCAGTGAAGATGAATCAAAGGAGTCGAAACGCGTCTGCTCACTCAAAAAAAAAAAACAAGACCCGCCGGCTTTTCTAGAAAAAAAAAATTACATTAAACTGCGAAAGGCGGGAACCGTTATCGTAAAATACGAAAATATTTGTACAACTTATCAAAATAGAAATAAATAAAAAATTATTTTCGTTTTTCAGGTTGAATATATGCTTCCAAAATTAAACAGAAGGATGTTTAGGGACCGATCTGGCATCTTCTTCAGTTGTCTATTTAATTTTGGAAAAACAGATTCAATTTGGAAAAGCGTAATAAGTTAGGATTGTTTATTTCAATTTTTATAACTTTCATTAACATCTTATGAGAATTTTAGCTGTAGAAAATGGAATATTGTTTATTAGCCATGACGAGCATCCGAATTCAATGAAGTGACCATACATCGGAACTAACATATGTTTTCATATCGTTGCAATTTAGATAGTATGAAGGAAGCATAGTAAATATTGATTGTAAGAAAATGGATAAAATTCACGTTTAAAAACGCCCTCATCAAAGATTGACGATTTTATTCTATATATAATAATTTATGGTTTAATAGGTAATAATAGTTTGAATGCTGAATACTGCCCGTGTTTCCGAGAATAACCTGTAAGAGTAGCTATGAATTGGTTAAAAAAATTCACTTGACACTATCCGTCAGAGGAAGAAAAGTTAATTTTTAATGAACTTAAAGAAGTAACCGATATACTTTGGAAAAATTTCATCAGCTTGAGGAATAGCATGGAGTTCGAATATAAAATTTGGAAAACGTCTCCGAATTTAATAACAATAAAAAGACCAAAGCATTGAATAAATTCCAGCTGCATACACTGGAAAACAAAGCTCCAACTATACAAATCTGTGATAAGACCTTTGCTATGCTATGGGTGTGAAACATGGACCTTAACTCAAACAACCGCAAACATATTGAATCGCAGCGAAGCTAGACGGAGACCAATAGCGAATTCTGTACAACCATGATCTGCATGAATTTTTTGGCTAGCTGGAGATCTCAACGATTATAAGACTGCGGAAGTTGCAATAGGCTGGCTACGTGAATCGTTTGAACGAATAAAGGATAGCTAAAAAGGTATTCGTTGGGAGAACTGAAGGCCGGAGACCAGTGGGGGAAATCGAGGAAACGCTGGTCTGACTCGGTCGACGAACAGTTCATCGCTGCTCGGATTTTGAAATTGGAGGACGCGGTTGACGGACCGAGATAGTTGGAGGCGCTTTTTGCAGGAAGCGAAGGCCCGGGAGGGGCTGCATTGTTACGAAGAAATCTACTATTGGTTTTTTATTTTCCCAAATTTTCTTCTTCGGTGCCAATGAAATTCATTTACATTATAATTTCCTGGAACGTTGCATTTCAATTGTCCCAAGCTCTACACAGAGTACTGTTTCGATTTTATGGAGCAAAACGTAAAATTGACAAACACTATTGTATGTACTCACAAAGGTGAGTAATTATGGACTTATGAAATATTTTTCTATCATAGAGACCTATCTTTGAGTTATTTAAAATTTTTAGGCTTGGACCCCTGCTGCAAAAACAAGCATTCTAGTTTCAAATTCTAAAATTTTTAATCAAAACCATTTTAAAGTGTCACATTGCTATGAGAAAATTTGGTTGGTAAATCTTGGTAAGGCATTAAATTTTGAGATGCTATCATTTCTGGTAGTAGTCTGCGCAGTGTTATGGTTAAAGTACTCGCTACGTAAGGCGAAGGTCCCTGGTTCGAATCCCGTTGGTGACGAGATTTGTTGTGAGTGATTTTTCGGACGGACAATAAGCCCGTTCAGTCATGATACGTACTGGTTTAAAATTAGTACGTCTCGCAGCTGGGTGTAGGGTATATTCGGCCAAAGCGTGGTACTGACCAAATCACCTGCTCGAGTGCCGATACATTCGATCAAGAATATGCGATAGTCTTTCTAAGCGAAGGCCCGAAAGGGGCTGTTTAGCTAAAGTAAAAAAAAATCATTTATAGTATTGCAGTTTCTGAGAAAACCTGCAGTAAAGAATAGGTCTTTATGAAATTGCTTGTAAAAACTTCTAATAAATTAAGCTATATTACTGTAGGAACGCGAAAAATAAATATCTGTTTTTAATGCAGTAATTCATAACTCAATTGTTGACCAGTTTTATGTCAGTTAATAAATAAAATCTTCTATCTTTGCTTTAACTTTAAAACACGATTCAAATGCAGAATAAAAGTGTGAAAACAAATATGGAAATTTATCGTTTACTTAAGTTATGTAAATCAAACTCAAATTAATAATGTAAACATTTGATTCCAATATACTTACGCCAAACTGAATTTGAAATTGAATTGCCATGTTGAATATCCTGGTGGCGTTTTACCATCTTCATCCATAAATGTTAAGCCTAGCTGTATGATTCGTAACAAATCAACATTGCATCTTAACAATTGATATTGATAATCGGCTGTTGAACGAAATTCACCAACTGGTCGTGCAACTACACCTGGAAATTCTGTATCCATAGCAACATAATGATATTTTTGAACAATTTGGCGTATAGTACGAAATTCCTCTTCTAAATTATGCTTCCACACGTCACGTATGCCACATTCTTCATTGTTTGGGATGTTTGATGTGTGCGACGAATGGCCGCCGCTGACTGCCGAAGGCATTGCCTGTTCAAGTTTTTATTAATTAAATGATTGTTCGCGAGGATAAAAATTAGTATAAATGGTGAACTCCAAACTACAATTGTTATACTCTCCATCAAAAAATTATTGGCACACATTCATTTTTTATACTTGTGGCAAAAAACAAGCAATTAAAGCAACATATTTGTTTCATTTGTTGTACATCATGAATTATTGAAGGGCTTTCGATTCAACTCACAAAATTTTATAATCAAATATTCGAAATAATTTCAAAAAAGTAGTTTATAATGCTAAAGATCAAAAAATTATATAAAAAAAGTATTAGCACATTAATTAGAGTGCTAAATATTTGAAGGAATTTATCCTGCATACAAATAATAAGCACATTTTTCGTGCATTTCCCCTCCCTGTGCACCCCTTGAAGCAGAAACTGTCAGTTTAAGACCTGTTTTGAAAAGTTCTCATCAGGGCCGTTTATTTGATACCCATAGCGGCTACCTTTGATGAAATCATTTTCAGGGGTCACTTCCCTATATGGGAAGACTCACCTTGTACGTTGTAAATTTTTTTTTGTAGTGGAACTTTGAAGAGGGCACCTATATACAAAATTTTATGTTTATAGCTTATACTGTTTGCGAGGAAAATTACTGTGACACACGGACGGACAGACAGGTCGCGATTTAAGGAGGGCTATGTAAAATTATTTTACAAAACTCTAAAAATGCAGAAACCGTTAAGACTTGACAGTAACTAGCCTCTCAAAATGCAATTTACTGTATTCTGTGATATTCTTTGTTGTACCTCGTGGTAAACATGGCAAAAAGACAGATTTCATTTCAAAAACCAAATGCCTTATCGAGAAATTGGAAAATTATTGGATAAGAGCTTTTCATGTGTAAGGAAAATTTTTAACCGATATCGATACTAAAGTAGAATACATTAATGAAAGGACCGGGTGACAGACTACAAGCAGCCAGCGATAGGAAATTGATTTTTAGTCAAGTAAGTATAGTTTTGTTAGCTTTATCAAAATGTTGCTTTTTATCTATTTTCGGATCGAAATTTTCTAACTCCCAATTATTCAATTAACGTAGATTCAAGGTCCCAAAACAAGTACTACAAAATTTTTCTTCTTCAAAGCGTAACTGCTCCTTTCGGGCCTTCGCTTCTTGCAACAAGCGCCTCCAACTGTCTCGTTCTATTGACCGCGTCCTCCAATTTCGAAATCAGGCAGCGATAAACTGTCTTCGTCAACAGAGTTACACCAGCGTTTCCTCGATTTTCTCACTGGTCTCGGCCCTTCAGTTCTCCCAACGAACACCATTTTGGGTATCCGTTGTTCGTCCATACGATTCATATAGCCAGTCCGTTGCAGCTTAAGCAGTCTTACAATCGTTGAGACCTCCGGCTCGGCGAAAATTTCATACAGCTCATGGTTGCATCGAATTCACCATTGGTCCCCGCCTAGCTTCGCTCCGATTTTTCGGCTTGGGACTCCTTTCTCGAAGGCGTTTTCGTGTGTATGCCGCTGGTCTTCAAGATCGTGAATAGAATATTTTATTTGCGAGCTGTATTCTTCCGCGTATTTTGTCTCTGTCATTACCGGTTCTAATTATTTTGGCGTCTAAATATATCAATTCGCCCACATTTTCGATATTGTTTTCGCAATGAATGATATTTTGGGCATTTGAGATATTTTTCCTCGACTGCGTCATGCGCTTTGTTTTATTCTCATTGATTTATAGCCGTACTAGTTTTGCTTCGCTATCGAGTTTTACAAAAAGTTGTTTGGCGGTTGTCTACGACAGTGACAAAATATTGATGCCGTCTGCATAGGCTACTACTTGGCTCGATTGATATAATAACGTACCTCTTGCATCGACAGGTAGCTTGCTAATGACATATTCTAGAGCCACTTTGAATAGCAATGGGGCCTGCCTATTTTCCTGCTTTAGTTCGATATTTGTGTCAACGGCATCGGTGAGTTGGTTATTGATGCGGACTTGAGAGGTTGTCGACGTCATTGTGATTTTGGTAAGACGAACTAGCTCCAAAATTAGTAACTCTTATATCTGCATTCTCAGAGAAGACAGTAAACGCGGAGACAATAAGAGTATTTTTAAGAGCAGAATAACTCCATGGCCGAATGGCGCGAAAAGAAAATATCTATTAGCGAAAAAATAGATCACATCGCTTAAAATTTGCTAAATCAAATTCTGACATAACAATGGATTACTGGAAGGGTGTTATATTTGCTGAAAATGATATAAGATCAAGGGTGTGGAGAAGACCTAATACTAAATTTGAAAAAATGAGTTTGTGCCCAATTTTTAAGCATGGAAAGGGAAGCGTGATGGTATGGGCTTGTATGTCGTAAAATAGTTTCGGGAATTTGATGTTCTTGAAGGTTACATGGATCAAATCGATATTTGGAAATGCTTAGAAATAATCTCCACGACAGTGCGGAAAAGATGGGAATCCGGAGAAACTTTAAATTCGACCAGGACAACTATCCTAAGCACACGGCTTATAACTTTCGCTCCTGGTTATTATACAATTGCCCAAAAGGTAATAAAAATTCCTGCACAATCGATTGATCTGAATCCGATGGAAAATCTATGGGATCATTTAGATCGCAAGATAAGGGCATCAAATATTACGAGTATACGCGAGTTGAAGGCGGAAATTGTTTAGAAGTGGAATTTTAAAGATTTTAAGATATGTGAGAAATACGTTTCCTCAGCTCCTAAGAGGTTATCTTTAGTGATTAAGCGCAAAGAATACAAATCACATTGAAATTTTTTATGTGCCAATAATTTTTTGATGTATTTTACGCACCACTAAAGTTTCGGACTTCATATTTTTTTATTTAATTTGACTTTCGTTGTTTTCTGGCTGTAAATTCTAAGGAAAACAATGAAGTATCATAATAAAGAAAAACAAAATTACTATATGAATTAAATTTGTTGTTTTCGTACTGTTAGTGTGAAAATTCAAATCATGCCGATCCTTTTTTGACTGTATATACTTTTTGACGTTATATTTATTTAAAATTGTGAGGTCTTTTCTCTTTTCTTAAATATTTCCTTAATTATGAGTTTCCAATAAATATCATCTGCTTAATAAGTTTCGGCTAGAAAGACAAAGAGAAAAAAAATTTTCACCCGCTTCTTGCACCGTAGTATTCATAAAATAACGTGGACCTTCCCCCTAATTGTTGCACGCAGAATCAAATCTACCACGCTCTCATAGAAAAACGATCTACCACTAGCAGTCTCGACACGCTTATTCCGTGGAGCACACTGTGAATCGGACCGTTACTTATCCAACTTAAATTTCGAATTCGCATCTCCAAGTATGAATAACAATCGAAGCCGCACAAGATACGAGCTATGTTAGCTAAATGACAACGGAGAAGTCCACATACTCATACATGTCGTCATAGATTACACTGAAAACCATCTCGCAAGCGTAAGGAAATAGCGATGCTATTCAAATGATCCAGAAAGTGGTTAAGGATGAGCCACAGACACAGCGGAAAAGGTCTTCTGGCATCGACAAAAAATTAGTAGAATGACAGGTTTGATGAAGAAGTGAAAATGGGTCAAAAAAGAAACCAGGCACACAACCCGTACGTCCAAAAATCAACTTCGACAAACAAGAAACAACACTCGATCCATCGCCAAAAAATATTGCGCCGGCGGAAGAAACGATTGCCATTAACTGAAAAATAGAACAAATTAATGAACATATGACGCTAAATGAAGCCAGACCAGCGTATGCCTTAATCAAACAACTTTGACATGTATACACATTATTCACGAGCCTTTGCATAGATGCACAAGGTGATATATTAGGCAGCTCTATTGATATTAAAAACGGATCGAGGCAAAACTTCTAAATATACCTCACATCATCTATAACAACCATCGAAAATGTGGACATTTCAGGGGCTGAAGAAGATGTTCTCGTTACACCACCAACATTATACTACACGAGATACATACAGTCATTCAGAAGCTCAAAAACAAAGCCCCTGGACTGACGGAATTCATACAGAACTGCTCCAAGACGGGTGAACACATCTACACAACCTCATTCATCGGTTGATACGGAGTAGGTAGGATATGGACAGAGGAGCAGCTATCAGACGACTGGCGGAAAAGCACCATATGCCCCATACATAAAAAAGGAGACAGGCTACACTGTAAAATTACAGAGAATTCTTCTGTTGAGCACATAACACAAAGTGCTGTCCAAAGTTACTGAATGAAAACTGAAGACCTACAATAAAAATACCATCTGAGAATACCAAGGTGGTTTCCGGTGCGAACGGTACCAGCAGTTATTCCTTTGGCCCGAAATTATCACAGGCTAGTTCATGGCCTACTCTGATAATTTTAATCATGATTTCCTTCCCACTAATCCAACCATGTGATTATTACCTAATTTTTCAATTAGTACCCATCATAGCTAGGAGAGCTGATAGTCCATCAGAAGCTCAAATTCGATGCCGCCAGCGAGGAAGCTGCTGCGCAAGCGAGGAAGCTGCTGCGCAAGCGGTGCGTGCCCTAACCCACTGCGAAACACGGACTATTGCGCAAACGAAGCGTTCCCTAACTCACTGCTCTACACGGACTATTATGGAGAAAAACAAAGGGTATCTAAAAAGCAAAGACATATAAACAAATGGACGAGCAACGAGAATCTGTGTACTCGTCCATGTGAGAAGCAAATTTGCCACATAAATAAGTTATAAATAACTTACGCTCTCGAAACTATGTGATTCCCTCTGCTTCTCCTTCCCCTTTGTTACCACACAGGTTTTTCTTTTCTCTCTTCAGAAGAATCGCTTCCCCCACTGACACCCGCGCACACCAACGCAATTTCATTTCAGTTTGAGTATAAACATCAAACAACTCTCACGGAAAACTCGAACGTCAAAGCAAAAGAAAATCGAAAAGAGCGCGAACCACGCGGGAAAACTCATGTGTAAAAGCGGATGGAAATTTCATAAATTTTTAATTAAAACTGTGAATTAAAGTTCCGATTACGTACGCGCGATCTTTAAAATTAAAAACTTTTTAAATGTGAACGT
Organism: Odontomyia ornata; assembly: GCA_963969285.1. Classification (NCBI taxonomy): domain Eukaryota; kingdom Metazoa; phylum Arthropoda; class Insecta; order Diptera; family Stratiomyidae; genus Odontomyia; species Odontomyia ornata. The sequence continues at coordinate 60,012,058 of OZ017741.1, read as the reverse complement.
GTTTCGCCGTGAATAGAGTGCTAAATTAAAAGCATATCGCCTCAAACCTCAACTTCACACAACTTTAGCGCAGGTTGCCAATTGCTTCGGCTCTCACGACCGGTTGCGGATCCAGTACTATCTATATCTATGCTAAAAAGGCATTGGTGGAAACACCTCGAAGGCGAGATGAGTGGGAAAACCTAGAAAACACTGGTCCAATTCTTTCGTCGAAACCAGTTCATCGCTAATTGGATATTGGAGGACGCGGTTAATGGACTGAGACGACCCGCATTTCGAGGAAGCGAACACTCAGGTGAGGGAAATTAGATAAAATTGTCAGTAGTTGATACACATTCACCGACCAAAGACGAGTAGAAAACTGTGCAAGATTTCACCGGAGGATGAAATCACAATTCTTCATTCACTGCTCTAAAAGAAATGAGGGAATTGGAGCTGGGATTTACTTCCGTGCTTATCTACGACTTAACCAAAGCTTCATGCAAGGGAACCATTACACGGCTTTCTGTCGGTAGTTATTAAAATTAAGAGCCATGGAGGTTACACATTCCCTTGGATAGCAAGTCGGCATTGTAGGCGCTTACCTCTAAGCGCGTAGCTTCACAACTAGTGCAGAATGGTAGGCGGATCCTCAAAGTTGCAGCTAACTGAAAGGAAATAAAACTAAAATGGGTTCTTGGACACAAGAGCGAGCTAACAAGTGCTCGGGCAGGCGGTCAAACTGTTGTAAGAGTCGGTACAATTTTGGCACTTTAAGAAGGAATTAGGTGAAACCCTCTTGAAAAGGATAGGTTCGGCTTAGAATGACAGGAATGATTGCGGGATGAGCCAAGATCTTTAGCCTTAGCTTAACGAAAGGAAGACTAAACTTACTAAGAAGCGTAGGAACGGCGAAGAATCGAACGAATAGGCATTCCAACGGATGACACCTGCAAGGCTTGCGGCGAGGACGAGTAAAGCTTAGAGCACTTTCTTCTGGATTGTCCGTGTCTGATTCAAATAATTCAAATAATTTAGAGAAAAGTAAGAAAACACACAATTCTTCCACTGGTTTCATGAAAATTGGGGGTTTTTTCTTTATCCGAGATTAGAATTTTTGATGACGAACATATAATTTTTAGTGGTGAAATTCATTCGGCATTCATTATTGGTCCATTTATTAGTCTGAATTTGGTTAATTGGGCAATGCACTATATATTTTATTTGTGATTAACATAAACTATTCTGCACTTCCTTTATCTTCCAAATGCTTATTTGGGCTTTGTTCTTTTGCCTAATCAGCAGAAATGTTTCGACAAGCTTTAACCAATGCAATAGTAAGCGGCATTTGAGACAAAATATTCCTGTTATACAGAGTGTGGCAGCATAACTTCTTTTTTTCAAATCTTAATAAACATCCGCTCGAAAAGTATGCAAAAGCACGTTCCTTAAAGCGACTGAACTATGTCGGAAAAAAACGTTAGTCCCGCCTTTCTAGCGCTCCACTACAATATCAACCGACTGAATTGCGTGGATTAAAAAAAAAGAAGTTATGCTGCCGTACCGTATGGTTACAACTCTGTTCTCTCAGCAAAATGTTTCATTATTTTATCCTGACATATGTAAGATCTATATTTTAACTTTCTTTTGATGGCTGTATATAACATTACTCGATTTTTATATATTCTCTAACTTCATAAGGTAGAAACAAGAGGTTCAATGCATTTATTTCGTTACTAAACACTCGTATTCTATTCCTCACATACTATCTAGGGTTTTAAATCATAGACGATATTAACTAGGGCATTTCTAACTTTTTTTTAAAGCCGAACTCAGTACACATGCATTTTAATTTAGCAGAAGATATATTGAATAAACTCAAAATGTCTGCATCCATAGAATAGAAACACATACTAGTTTTCATATGAAACCACGCTGCTTGGCACATTTCAAGGTCTTCGGGCCAGTTGTATGAATTTGTCCGAACGTTTCCTTCTAGTTCTAACTATTCTATGGTTGCATCTACGTCAAGGTTATGTTGTCATAGAAACAAAATAACAAATGAACGTCCGGAGAGAAAATATAAGATGATAAGAAATACAATTTAGCAAAACCAAGCGATAGACTTTGTCCGAAATTCGAATATTTGTTTATGGAAACAAAGTAGTAAGAGTTCACCTCAAATCATACTCGATATCTATCTTAAAACTTAACAAAACCTTACATCAGTTAAATCGCCGATATCAGCCACTGTGCCTTTACGCCCAGCGATTTATTCGATTCTTTAGACTTTAGCCTCGTTGCAGTAGAAAACGAAAATCAAGGAAAGTGGTTGATCGTATGTTTTGCGTCGAAGAAAGAAAAATTTTGTAAGCAGCCCGCAATGGGCAACGTTATTAAAAGGCGGAAACCCAAGATACTAAAAATCGAAACACTGAAAACAAAAACTGTTTTTGCACTGTTTGACGGCGCGGAGCGGTTCGTTTCCTGCCGTAGTCGCCTTCGTCGTCGTTCTATTCAAAATAATCCAGATCAATCGCATTCGTCGGTGGAGGGCTCTGCAACAAATATAAACAATACAATTTAACAGTCAGTAAATTCCAGTCAGGGGAAATGAATGCATAACTTCATTCAATCAAAATCTTGTCGCCAAATCAAATTCCAATGACACTTTTCTCACCATTGCACAATCCACGCAATTCATGCGATTATTTTGCTAGTTGATGGTTTGTTCGGTGGCCTCGAAAACAGCAAAAATATTCCCATATTGGAGATGCACAAATAGACATATATATAAATTCTATTTATTCATTCACAATATGAAATGTCAAATAAAGTAGGAGAACAAGAAGTCGCCCGCAAATCTTTCAATTTTCTGTCGATCTCCTACCTACAATTCGGCGACAAAATTTTACTAGAAGATTGATAGCTTACCCGTCATTTTAATGAGGAGCTTATGTGGTGACAATCAGAAGCTGGTGTGATGATGTTTAAACCGAATTTTGTGGCGTTCTGGACGCTACTTTATCGGGGACAGTATCACTTTACTCGCACCTATTCACTTTCATTAGATTTTTGTTTCCAATGCGTCTTCTTCTTGAAATTGTTGACGGTACATTAAGAGTTGGTTGTAGAGCCGATTTCACTGTAGATTTTGTTGGAAAGAACGAGAGTTGTAATAGCCGCTGTAATCAAATGGATTGAATTAATTTTCTTAGTGTGTTTGGAACTTTTAGGAGAAATTGAGACAAAAAACGTAAAAATGTAATTAATTGCAAAACCAATTCATAATTTTCTTAAAAAGAATGATTATATTATCATCACGCACTGGTATACAAATTAATCAAATAGTATAAATTGGATGCCCTTGTCAGAGCAGGGCAGTTACCAAAACTGACCTTAGAAGGAAGCCATATGGCAGCAGCGCTTACTACTGCACACATGACCATTAGTAGGCTAACTTTGCTGGCTAACTTACATGGCGGTATATGAAGAATTATGGAGGTGCCAACGAAAATTCGAGGTTTTGTACGGTTTTGAGACGGATTTCTACAGTGAAATCTGGATGGCCCTCGGAGAACACAATAGCGCTCCTAGTGAAGTGTAAATCATTTCAGTTCTTGTACCCGTTTAATTTTTACTCGCCTTCCAAAGTGAATTTATAGGAGTTTGTTTACTTCTCAACGCTGAGCTATCAGTGGAAGGTGCAAAACATGTGCTTCATTTGCTCGTCTTGAAAAGCTTAGGAGTAGAGTGGACAGCGCAAGGTGAATTTTAAGCATTCGCGGAATGCGTTTCTTTCGTTTTACATTCGGAAAATAGTACATATTACGCCATATAAGCATTTGCTTATGCCGCAGATGGCTGACAGCTCACGGAAGCTTGTCCATAGTAGGCCGACTAATACATATGCAAATTGCTACCATATGGCTTCCTATCTAACGTCAGTTTTGGTCGTTACCCATTCAAGGTGAAAGAAAGATTTATAAAAATAGGATTACACCGGTACTCAATGGCTTATAAATTGAAAAATGCTATTAAGAATTGTTTGCAAAAAATAACAACAAGAAAGGAATTTACATGAATATGACACTTTGAGCTTACAAAATACGATAAGATATTTAATAATAATAATTAATATAATGAACTAAGTAAATGAAACCAGAAGCAAGTGTTCACGTGTACTATGAAAAGTATAAGAAACGGTATTGATAGTAAAACAATGAGGAAAAGAGGAAGAAAGAAATCAAATTTAAGAACTAAATTATTAACCACTATCAAATGTGTAATATTCAAATGGCTTATATAGTTCTAATGACGAAGCAGTAATAAATGAGGATTTAACTACCTTCGGGGTAGTCTGCATGGTGTAGTGGTTAAAGCTCTTATTCCGTAAGCCGAAGGTCCCTGGTTCGACTCTCGTTGGCAGCAACGAGATTTAGTTCAATTAATTCTTCGGACAAGACTATAACTGCTGGCTGATTATACGTGCTGGTTTAAAATCAGAACGTATCGCAGCTGGGTGGACGGACACTGCGCCAAAGCGTGATACTGACCATATTACCTATTACCTGGTGAAGTGCCGACACATTCGATCATGATAATGAGATGGTCTAACTATCTCTAAGTGAAGGCCCGTAAAGGGGCTGTGGTGCTACAATCTACTTTAGGCAAATCATTATAGTGGAGAAAGCTGTTTATTTTCAAATGTCTAAAATAAAACGGATTCTACGTTTAGCAGTTGTAGCGTTTAGATGTGTTTTAGATTCGTTTTGTCAAAAATTGATTAAAACTTAATATTTAATCGTCAAGTTTTATCGTTTGTGTAATAAAAGTTTGTTGTTATTGCTATATCGTTCAAAAAAACATGTAAAAAGTTAATTGGGGAACGTTTAAAGCAAATTCCAAGAGTATGGAAAAGAGGCGGGATGGTGAAGCCAGAAAGCTTCGACCGTTAGACGGGTGGGGCAAATTTGTCCCAAATATTGGGAAAAGTGCTGAAAAGGCAGACTGATGTTCAAACAAAAACCAAATAATATCGATCTAAGAAGTTATGCATGAGAATGCCAATTTAAAGACAGAGTTCACACCTTTGATGATATTATTGATGCAGATTCAAGAAAATAGTAACCAAAAAGACATGTAGTGATTTTCGCGATCTTATAACAGGTCATTCAATAAGTCTGTAGGATAAGTAATAAAAAAACAAAATTTTGACAAAACTCGATTTTATTATTCAACATAGTTGTCTTCAAGGGCGATACAACGAGAATAGCGATTTTCCAACTTTTCAATACCACTTTTATTGTACAATTTCTCTTTCTTATCAAAATAGGCATCAGTTTCAGCGATTACTTCGTCATTGGACTTCAATTTCTTTCCAGCAAGCATTCTCTTGAGATCTGAAAACAGGAAAAAGTCGCGGGGGGCTAAATCTGCAGAATACGTGGGTGAGTAAGGAATTCGAAGCCCAATTCATTCAATTTTGCCATCGCTTTTATCAGTTTGTCACACGGAGCATTGTCTTGGTGAAACAACACTTTTTAGGGTTTTGTAAAATAATTTTACAAAACCCTACTAGTTTCGCGACCAGTCTGTCCGTCCGTCCGTCCGTCCGTGTGTCACAGCAGTTTTTCTCGGAAACTGCTTAAGCTAGAAACATCAAGTTTTATGTGTAGGTGTAAAGTGGTGATCTCTTGAAAGCTCAACTACAAAAAAATTTTATAAGGTATTTAAGGGGGGTCTCCCCATATAGGAGAGTGACCCCCCGAAAAAAAAATTTCATTGAAGGTAGCCGATATGGGTATCAAATGAAAGGTCTTGATGAGAACTTTTCAAAACAGGTCTTAGTTTGGCAAAATTTGCTTCGAAGGGCGCACAGGGAGGGGAAATACACGAAAAATTTGTGTCCCCCCCCTCGCGATCGGACACCTGTGATCCGAAAAATCTGAATAAAATCAGGAATGTAGGCCTTGGTGAGTACAACAACAACAAATACGTGAGAAGTCGCAATTCACTCAACTTTGTTAGTAATAGTATGATTTATCGATTTTGTGTTTTCTTGAATAAAATCTTAACGGTACCCTTAAATTCAATGAAATTCAGTACGTAGATGTCTATTTATAAGGTTGAGCTATCCTGAAAGTTTCATAAAGATTGAATCATACTTAGCGAAGTTAAAGCGGTTTGAATTTTCCTGTATTACTATGGAACAATATGCGCTGCATTTATTACTATGGCAACATATGGGTATGGAACAACATGCGCTTTTTACCGACTCAGACACTACAGGTTTGCTAGGATTTGCATGAAAATTTCAGGAATGATAGGTGTCATGAATATCTTTGAGAATCGGTTCAGCTAGTGGTATCAGTAATCGTAAAACAAAATAGTGGCTGTTTTAAATGCGAACATTGAATAATTTTGAGTTATTTTTTCCCAACTTCAACGTTTAAGGTGCATGCTTTGAACACTTGATTCAATTTAATGAATGACTGAAGATGAGTTCCTTCAATTAATGCTCATAAGTGAAACAAGTCAAGGAGGTGGGAGAGAGCTCCTAGCAAAAGGGCTTTGTAACCATTCTAGGATTCGAAAAAATTGGCCATTGATCGATGATAACAGTATAGGAGAGTGGCCCCTGAAAAAAGAAATTCATCAAACGTAGCCGATATGAGTATGAAATAAAAGTTTTCATGGGAGCTTTTCAAAACAGTTGTTGAACTGTCAGTGTTTGCTTCAGTGGGGACACAGAGGGGGAAATACATGAAAAATGGTTTTCCTCCGTCGCGGATGGACATCTGAAATAATTATCAAGGGAGATATTTATGGGTATAACAATACCAAAAACCTCAGAAGTCTAAATTCGTTCAACTTTGTTAATAATAGTATGAGCTTCGTATTTCATATTTTCTCCAATAAAATTGTATTTGACATGTTTCTTGATTTGATTCGATCTGCGTGACTGCAGTTTGTAAATTGAATACAAAACCCTTCTGACATGAGCGTAGGTCTGTTTACCCAACTTGTTTCTTTTGCAAATGCGGCCGTTTCTTGGCGATTTCAGCATTCAATCGATCCAAAAGTGCACAGTGATAGTCGTTGTTGATGGTGATTCCTTTTTGAAGATCGTCGATGAATATTATTCCGTTCGCATCCCAAAATACAGACGCCATCACCTTACTGGCCGACTGTTGCGTATTTGCACGGTTTGGATTCGGTTCGTCGACTGCTGTCCACTCAACTGACTGTTTTTTGGATTCTGGTGTGTAATAGTGAAGCCATGTTTCATCCATTGTCACATATCGATGATAGAATTCAATTTTATTGTGGTTTAACAGCGCCAAACACTCCTCTGAAACACCAATACGTTGTTGGTTTTGGTCGACTGTGAACTCACGCGGCACCCACTTTGCATAGAGCTTTCGCATTCCCAAATGTTCGTGTAAAATGGCATAAAAACTACCATCTGATATCTTTACAACGTCAGTTAGCTCGGGCACCTTCAATTTTCGATCGTTCATAACAAATTTGTGGATTTTTTTGATATTTTTTGGAACAACAGCCTCATTTGGGCATCAACTGCGCTTTGCATCATTTGTTTCGGTACGACCACGTTTAAATTCAACTATCCACATCTCTACCATTTGTCTCGATGAAGCAGAGTCCGGATGATGTTTATCAAGCCATTGTTTGGTTTTCACTGTATTTTTTTCGTCAAAAAGCAATGCTTTATCAAAAATCGAAATTCACTTTTTTTGTTGCTACGTTGTTAGATTTAGCAGTTCATATTATCTTATTCAATATTGATAATCATATTCTATGAACTACAATATTAAATATTTGAGTTTTCCAAAATCCTATGAAATCATTGAATTTATTTAAAATTTCAATTAAACTTTTAACTTCTTCTTTCAGCCTGAAAATAAGTTTTCACGTTTTCAAATTATTAAATGTATATAATCTAAAAAAATACATTGTGTCACATGACAACACATCATTTTATCAAGCAAAAAAAACTCTAAAGTAAATATAGTTTCTTTTTTTTTTAATTGTAAAGATTTAATAATTTCAAATAAATCGATTAATATAATGTCATTTGTAAATAAATCTGAAGCAAATTTTTCGGTAAAGTCCAAAGCACAATTGTGTCTTATTTGAACTATTTTAAAAGATTGTTTTGCGTTGATTACTGTAATTATTTTTATCTAGATATTGTTCCATTGCTCTTTATGAAGATATACCTATTTATGATAATTTTTAGTCTGTTCTTAAAATCGTGAAGTTGATCAATGTAAATTTCAGTTACTCTAGGTGGTTACTTTTAAATTTGAATTGAAGACAAATTTTGCTAGACATAAGGATGGTTTTATAATCGAATATTTTGTACTCCTCGACTGGGATGGTTAAGATTAAAATGCGTAAAGATCTTATTTAGTAGATGTTAGACATGCACACTATGTGGATTGAGCCTTGTTCAAGGTATTGTCCGATTCATTATGACAGACGTGAGTTGATCCGCACTGATAGAACTTGGAGAAGGTACGCCATTTAATCTTCATCGTACGATTCAAATAACACATAATTCTAGACATGCGAAAATTACAAGAAAACACTTGCAATTGGTTGTTCAAATCATGCACGAACTGGACAAACCTCGACGATGACATTCAGATGACGAATACTCTCCGGCGTAAGGACATTGATGATTACTTGTTTTTGTTTGCCGTGCTTGTCGGGAAGGACTGTGTCAATTCCACCGGCCGCACAAATACAATTTTCACGTATCTAGCTCTCCTTCACAAGTAAAATAAAGTCCGATTGAACTAGGCTCGGATAATACACTCAAATGCTGCCAAAGGACTATAAAAGAAACATGTCTCCCGCGACACTCGGATTCGCGGCCATCTTGCCCGGAGTCTTCCTCTTCCCCATTCACCCACAAACTTTCAACTTCCTACCAGCTGTCCCAAAACGCGGTTCATTGTCACCGAGTGGTTAAAGGGTTGCTCCTAAACCGTCGACTTCAATAACGTCCTGCGGATCGTTGTCAGTGGCGTAGAGCTGATTAATTAGACAAATCCGCCGTAGATGGTCCAAGCCCGTTTGAGAAAGGAGGAGGGAACCCCATGTTTCCCCAACCCATAGCTTCCATGATCCCTCATCCCAAACCCCCCAATTAAATGGTATTAAATGCTCTCCGGGGGCACATTGGGGTTACTGGTTCCCCAATAATGTAACATTAAATGTCGAGAAATGCTAATAACTGTAAATACATCTACAGCTCTGCAACCAAATCCTAGTTAAGCCTCCTTTGTGAGGACTTAGAGGGAGGAAGGGGAGTCTTCCGTAACGGAATCGAAGTCATGACCATGCCGCCAGAATGAAGGCTAGGCGGGCCTAACTCTCCATCCCTGTGAAACCCTGCAATGTTTCGAAACCTACAGAAGGGCCCCGGAATGGTTTAAACTCACGACAATGACCTCGCAAATGGAAAGAGGACTCTGGCATTGGATCCTGGAATGTCAGATCACTGAACTAACCTTGCACTGTTAGGGACCTTTACAATAGGCCAGTCAAGATAAATTAAAAATACTGGCAATCCAGGAAACAAACTAGACTGGAAATGATATTCAAGACATGAAATCGCACACAATATTTAAAAGCGGAAAACGAAAATTCGGAGTGGACTTTATTGTGTATATGGAGTTCAAAATGCACGTTATTGATTTCAAGGCAATAAACGAACGGTTGTGACTGATCCGGATGAAAGCGAAACTCTTCAAAATCTGGCTGATAAATGTTCACGCCCCGACTGAAGAAAAGGACGGAAAAATGAAGGAAACGTTCTACAATAACCTGGAAAGACAAGTTGACTCATTGCCTTCAAACGATACAAAAATAGTTCTGGGTGATTCCAACGTTAAGGTCAGCAATGAGCTATCTCATTGGGGGACGACTTGTGGATATAGCCTCCACGATGAAATAAATGACAACGGCCAGCGCCTGATTTACTTTGCATGTAGCAGAAATCTAGTTACACATTCGAGTTACTTTCCACATCGACACATTCATAGAATGACCTGTGTATCACCAGATGGCAATACACAATACCAGATCGATCATGTTCTGATACAAAAAACGTTGGGCCTCGAGCATACTTGACATCTGTTCATCAAGCCCGGTGCAAGAGAAATGATTGATTCGATGATGAGTGTCAGAATTCGTTAGACAAAAAAAAAGGCGTACAAAGAATACGTAGGTAGGAAAACCAGGACGAAGAGAGAACACCATGAAAATCTCAGAAGAGTAGCGAATAGAGTAATTAGAATTAAGAAAAGATAATACTATGATGACCAATTCAGAAGTATCGATGTAAGTCTAGCGAGCAACAATACAAAACGAACATGCAAAGTAGTGAAAAGCCTGAAACGTGGTTATCAGCCCAAACCACGCTCTGTCATGATGACATCGGCAATATTGTGGCTGATGAAACCAACATTAAGGAAAGATGGGCATCATATTTCAAGAACCTCCTTAATTTTCTGCACAGCTCCAGAACGTTCTACAATAACCTGGAAAGACAAGTTGACTCATTGCCTTCAAACGATACAAAAATAGTTCTGGGTGATTCCAACGTTAAGGTCAGCAATGAGCTATCTCATTGGGGGACGTCTTGTGGATATAGCCTCCACGATGAAATAAATGACAACGGCCAGCGCCTGATTTACTTTGCATGTAGCAGAAATCTAGTTACACATTCGAGTTACTTTCCACATCGACACATTCATAGAATGACCTGGGTATCACCAGATGGCAATACACAATACCAGATCGATCATGTTCTGATACAAAAAACGTTGGGCCTCGAGCATACTTGACATCTGTTCATCAAGCCCGGTGCAAGAGAAATGATTGATTCGATGATGAGTGCCAGAATTCGTTAGACAAAAAAAAAAAAGGCGTACAAAGAATACGTAGGTAGGAAAACCAGGACGAAGAGAGAACACCATGAAAATCTCAGAAGAGTAGCGAATAGAGTAATTAGAATTAAGAAAAGATAATACTATGATGACCAATTCAGAAGTATCGATGTAAATCTAGCGAGCAACAATACAAAACAAACATGCAAAGTAGTGAAAAGCCTGAAACGTGGTTATCAGCCCAAACCACGCTCTGTCATGATGACATCGGCAATATTGTGGCTGATGAAACCAACATTAAGGAAAGATGGGCATCATATTTCAAGAACCTCCTTAATTTTCTGCACAGCTCCAGAACGTTCTACAATAACCTGGAAAGACAAGTTGCCTAATTGCCTTCAAACGATACAAAAATAGTTCTGGGTGATTCCAACGTTAAGGTCAGCAATGAGCTATCTCATTGGGGGACGTCTTGTGGATATAGCCTCCACGATGAAAAAATGACAACGGCCAGCGCCTGATTTACTTTGCATGTAGCAGAAATCTAGTTACACATTCGAGTTACTTTCCACATCGACACATTCATAGAATGACCTGGGTATCACCAGATGGCAATACACAATACCAGATCGATCATGTTCTGATACAAAAAACGTTGGGCCTCGAGCATACTTGACATCTGTTCATCAAGCCCGGTGCAAGAGAAATGATTGATTCGATGATGAGTGCCAGAATTCGTTAGACAAAAAAAAAAAGGCGTACAAAGAATACGTAGGTAGGAAAACCAGGACGAAGAGAGAACACCATGAAAATCTCAGAAGAGTAGCGAATAGAATAATTAGAATTAAGAAAAGATAATACTATGATGACCAATTCAGAAGTATCGATGTAAGTCTAGCGAGCAACAATACAAAACAAACATGCAAAGTAGTGAAAAGCCTGAAACGTGGTTATCAGCCCAAACCACGCTCTGTCATGATGACATCGGCAATATTGTGGCTGATGAAACCAACATTAAGGAAAGATGGGCATCATATTTCAAGAACCTCCTTACTTTTCTGCACAGCTCCAGAACATCGGAGCCTATAGATGTCTTCGGAGAGTTTTCATTGGCCCACCAACTCTAGATGAAGTTTGTTCCATCATCAAAGCCCAAAATAATAATAAAGCGCCGAGCATCGGTGAGATTTCAGTGGAGCTCTTTAAATATGGTGGCAGCAGTGTTCACAAGGCTATTCACAAAGTCATCCAGCATATTTGGCAACAAGACCATATGCCGTAAGAGTGAAGTCAATCAATTATATTCCCTATCTGCAAAAAAGGTAACAAGCTACAGTGCGAAAACTATAGAAGCATGTCACTACTTTGTACGGCGTACAAAATATTTTCAAAGATCTTCGAGAATAAAATCGTATTATCCGTCAACAGTATTATTGGGGAGTATCAAGGTGGTTTTAGAGCAGGTAGATCGACAAAAGACCAATTGTTAACAGTCAAGCCACACAGTATTGATTGTAATGTATTGTACCAAATAATGCTTTGCTTTGGTTCCCCAGCCAAATTAGTCTGTCTTACGAAAATGACAATGATGTCGATGACCTCCCAAGTCCGCATCAATAATCAACTCACCGATGCCTTTGACACAAATATCGGAGTAAAACAGGGAGATGGGCTGCCCCATTGCTATTCAATTTGGCGCTGGAATATGTCCTAAGGAAGCTACTTGTCGATACACGAGGTACATTACTACATAAGTCGAACCAAGTAGTAGCCTATGCGGATGACATCAACATTTTGGCACGATCATTAACTACTGCCAAAGAACTCTTCCTGAAACTCGACGGCGAAGCAAAACTAGTAGGGCTACAAACCAATGAAAATACGAGTAAAACAAAGTTCATGACACAATCGAGGAAAAATACCTCAAGTATACAAAATATCCCATTTGATGAATACAGTATCGAAAATGTGAGCAAATTTGTGTATTTAGGCGCCAAAATAACAAGAACGGGTAATGAAATAGATGAAATACGTCGAAATATACAGCTCACAAATAAGATATTTTATTCGGTTTTGACGATCTTGAAGACCACTGCATACACAGGAAAACAAAGCTCCAAGCATACAAATCTGCGATAAGACCTGTGTTATGCTATAGGTATGAAACATGTGAAACAAGCATCCGGAAATATATTGAACGCTTTTGAGCGAAGGGTCCTGAGGTGAATAATTGGAGCGAAGCTAGACGGGGACCAATGGTGAATTCGATACAACCATGAGCTGTATAAAATTTTTGACGAACCGGAGGTCTCAAGGATTGTAAGACTGCGGAAGCTGCAATGGGCAGCCACCTGAATCGTATTGATGAACAACGGACACCCAAAAATGCATTCCTTGGAAGAACTGAAGGCCGGCGGCCAGTGGGGGACCCAAGGAAACGCTGGTCTGACTCGGTCGACGAACACAGTTCAGTTGCTCAGATTTCGAAATTGGAGAACGCGGTCAATGGACCGAGACAGTTGGAGGCGCAATTTTTAGAAAGCGAAAGCCCGAGAGGGGCTGTAATGCTACAAAGAAGAAGAAGAAGAAAAGCATAAAGTTGAATTCTGTAGTCACAATTTTATTGTGAATCGGTAGAAAAATCTATGACATTTACTTTCTAAAGATTATCTTTTTTAAATGTTGACCGCGACTACGCCGCTAATCTTCCATCCTAAGGGTCCAATTTTGTACGACGCATTCCAGTATAGTGACCGGTATCTCGTGAGTAGCGCGAGTCCTCTTAGCTTACAAAAAGTCGATTGAAGGTGGCTTATCGCATAAGACCAGAGATTTAATGTGACCCCAAAGAAATTAATCTAAAGGTGTGTTATCACACGATCTAGGCGGCCAATTTATTGATCTAAAACGTGAAATCAGGTTCTCACCAAAAGCATTTGGAAGCATTTGTAAAGAAATGTGAACCGATGATTCCAATTTCCCCTTTTAGGTAAATTTCTCGAGAGAAATTTACCTATTGCGGAGAGTATCATATATATATATATATATATATATATATATATATATATATATATATATATATATATATATATATATATATATATATATATATGGGATGTAACGAAATTTGTGACCACGTTGGAGGTTGCAATTTTGCTCCGATTTTCACCACATTTTCAGGAAAGGTGTATTGGGTAAATATCTCGGTTCAAACAAAATCGCGGCCATTTTGGACGAAAAATCGTGATTTCTGTTCTGACCAAAGTATAGCTCCGATTTGGATGAAATTGGGTATAAAGGTTCACTGATGTATGTGATGAATCTCACAATAAAAAATCCCAAGTCGGTATGGCAGAAACAAAATGGCGGCCGCTCAAAGGTCGAAAAACATGCAAAATTTTGTTGTTGTAATAGTGGTCACAAAAAACAAATTGCGGCCAGTTGAAACTCAAAACTTCAAAGCCTTCTAAAAGTCGCAATTTTGATCCGACATATATGAAACTTGGTTTCAAGATAGGCATTACTTAGATCTACAGACTTTTATATTTTGGTGAGCATGAATGCGCAAATTTCAAAATGGCGGGGGTTTAAATATGCGTTTTTTCAGGTTTTTGTGGCGCTCTAGCGGTCACATTTTCCAGCGGATTTTGATGAAACTTGAGATTATGGATCTTTGTACTTTCTTGTTTTATGCAGAAAATTATTAAAATTGAATCAAAAATAAAAAAGTCGAAAATTTAAAACATAATATTTTTAGCTGCCATATTCACTAAAAATTTAATTATTTTGCCCTCTCTAGAGTGCAACTCCGATTTGAACGAGATTTGGCACATTGATTGATCAGGTCCTAGCCCAAAAAGATTTAAAATAGTCCAAAATCAAATGCATGCATTGAAAATGGCGGCCCCCAAAGGTCAGGAGGCAAGCGCAATTCGCTATTTTAGTAGCAACTGAAATAATGGATATTTTTCATGGAAACGTTTTAAATGACATATCTTGAAAGTATTTATAATCTGACTATTTTTAAATATTGCAAAATATTTTTAACAACACCCTAAAAAACTATAAAATCGCGACTTGTCTGTCTGTCCGTCCGTCCGTTTGTTCGTGCGTCACAAGTTTTCTCGCAAACCACATAAGCTAGAATGAGGAAATTTTCTACGTAGGTCAAAAGTGGTGCCTCTTGAAATTTGCAGTGTAAGAAAATATTTTAAAGTGTTTAAGGGGGGTCTCTCCATACAGGGGGGGTGACATAAACATTTTTTTTATTTCTGTAGCCCTCTAGCAGCCAAGTTTCTCAACAGATTCCGATAAAACTTGAAATTATAAGTTATTAAGGCAAGTTAATTTTATTTAATTATGCAAATCGGATGAAAAACAAAAATTCGAAAATTTACAGCTTAATATTTTTAGCAGCCGTTTTCAATAAAAATTCAAAATGACGGCCCCTGATGGTTCAGAAAAGAATCGAAAATGTATATATTAATGGCAATGCAAGTGCTGATTAAACTTTTATGGTAATCTTTTGAAATTAATTATTTGAGCTATTTAAGCCAAAAAGTTATCACCTTTGTGTGGTAGCCACTGTGAAATGTATAAACTGCAGATGTGAGAAGGGCGAAACCAGTATAAATATGTTTATAACGATTTATTACCCGCCGATTTTCAATATGTGATCCATACGTGTGCAACTCAATTTAATAAGCAAAATATTTGCGCCTCTATGAAGGATCTCCAAAAACCAACGGCGGCAGATTCTTTTTGCTAATAAATAACCATGTAGTGCTACAAAAATTGCAGTAAGAAGTCCAGTAGTAGGCAAGCCAAATTCTTTTTCGAAACCTTACGCTACATACGAGAAATTTACATTGGCTGGTGCTGCTAACGGGGATTTTTTTGCCTGTAGTGGTAGCTGTTGAAGCTCTTCAAGTTGTTTATCGTATTCATTACACTACAAATGCGCCTTATTACTGAACAAAATTTCGCGATAAAACAGACCCCATTCACCAAAAACACGACGCAAACCTAAGTCACTAGGCTTCAATTTTTGCACGAGTCGGACTTTATTCGCCTCAAAACCAAGATCTTTACTTAGAATACGCCAGGTTGTTGCGTACGATAAACGAAGCTATTGAGAACTATGCCAAATCGATTCGTCATGGGCTCCAGCCACACTCTCAGCTACAGCTGATATATTCTCTTCACTACGTACTGGATGTAGTCTAATTGGTCTAGTATCATCCAATAATGTACGCTGGTTTTCAAATTTGTGAATCGTTTTGGCTATAGTGGTTTCGGTAGGTCAACGATGCACCCCATAAGTTGCTCTAAGAGCAGAAAAACATTTCTCACAGAACGTTAATTTTCGTTATACAGCTCAGCAATTTGGATACGTTGTTACGGTATAAGTCTTTCCATGATGATTCATCAAACAATACTTAATAAAAATTACATTACAGTTTGACAGCAGTCATGCATGATCTGTCAAAAAGCCTTTTCAAAATCAAACCTCATGATGAATGATTCTTTAAGTGTATACGTGAGCATATACTTTGTGCTTGTCAAGTTGGCTTGGCGTTGACCAACCCACGAAGGTGGGGTTTATCGGAAGGGCACATGTACAAAATCGTTTCTCGAAAAGCTTAAGCAATGTTGCTAGTCACCGAGAGATGGCAGCGTAAATATTTCTCAAACAATCCACTTCCCAGTTTATTGTTAATATTGATCGTTGTCCAATAATCCAATAATAAATTCGATTGATCGACGAAAAAGAGAAACTTGAGGTAAGCAATATTTTTGCATAAATATGAGCAGTAGCATCCTAAGGTATTTTACCCAGAACGAGCAAGCTATCGCAGTTGTCCACCAGCGGCCGTGCAATCAGCGTGCACTAACGGCAACCAGCATGCATAATCAGTGGCCAGACGACCAGAGTAGTTTCTGGCAATTCGAGCAACCCATCGTGGGTTTCTCGATATTCCAACCAGCACGCACCACAAGCGACCAGTCAACCAGCACGTATTAATCAGTGGCCACATGTTCAGCACACATAACCAGCGGCTGGACGACAACAAGCCACCAGCAGCGGCTGGTCATGTCAACAGATCACCATTTAACTCTTGAGGAGGCAATCGCTGCGACACCCGGAGTGGGCCCCAAACCAATCCCGATCAAGGTTTATCTTGCGCGTTTAGCCAGACGGCTTAATACGCCCGTGACCGAGCGCAGGGAAAAGCGGCAACGAGGTGGACGCATTGTCGAGCATCGCCGTAGATGCAGCAACTTCTCGGATTGGAACGTCTCGTTGTGACTAAAGTGGAGCGGGAATTCAAGCACCAATTCAAAGCATTAAGGTACACTAGGTGAATCTTAGCGTGAAGCAAATTTTAATAGAACCTTTTATAGGTATTCAGGGTGGCAATTTGATTCGCGTATGCACCGAAATATGGGTATTTTGGTACTACGTCCAACAAAACTCACCCCAGACCGTTAGGTGTGGCAAAGAAGTTTAACAAAAATGGCGCAGCCGGTAGAACAAACGCAAAAACGCAAATTGAGTGATAAGATCGATGTTAAACTTTCATAAATAGACGAAAGCGCAGCACAGTGAAGTATTGCAGCTCATAATTATTCCACAGCAACGCAAACCGACTCACTCGCCTGTATTGCATTCAAAATAAAAGCGAATTTCCGGAGGCATAAAGGCAAGGTTATAGTGAATACCTTTGCGAGTCCCACTAGATAAGTGAAACCCATCAACTTCAGTTCCAATTCGAGTGTCGGGTTCATATTGTCGCGTGTTAATGTGCCAATAATTTTATTGTTCCGGGAAATTGAAAACGCAATGTCTTTTAAATTAAATGTTTATTTAATTACTTAAAAATGCACAATCACTTATTTAACTATTTGACAATTTTAATTTTCCCTATTAAAAGTCTAACTTCCACTTGTCCATAAATTTCTATCGCAATTGTCTTCTAAGATCACTTCACAATCAACGAAAATCACTTTTCTATTACTCGAACAATATCGCTTTCCACACACTATCGTCGTTTTTATCGCGGTCGAATGAATGATCCCCCCATTCATTCAGCTCGCCTTTATATAGGGTCTCTAGCCATTAACAACCCATTTCTCGCACATTGGCGAATGTTCTGCCGAGAGGTACCTAGTATATTCGAGCAGGTTAATGAATGGAGT
Organism: Odontomyia ornata; assembly: GCA_963969285.1. Classification (NCBI taxonomy): domain Eukaryota; kingdom Metazoa; phylum Arthropoda; class Insecta; order Diptera; family Stratiomyidae; genus Odontomyia; species Odontomyia ornata. Next base: position 59,993,957 of record OZ017741.1, on the reverse strand, counting down.
GACGTCACTTTCAGATGTTGATCATGCTTGGTGGGTTCTCATGGTTTCGAGTAAATTCATTTTGTTGATGCTCTTAGTGGTTGTGAAAACAATTGCAACAGTAGCTCGCAGAATTATTCGTGCATGTAACAATATTTTTCCCTAGACTCAAACCAGATAAATACAGAGTGTGCAGTGCTTTTTATTAAAACTGCAACCCTTGAGTGATACTGGTAGGCTCGTATGATTTGTTGACTTTTCACCTTCCTAACAAGTAGATCACACGAATCATTGATGCTCACAAGAACTATCGAGCATCAACGACCAAAGTGACAACTGCCACTTTGGTCGTTGATGCTCGATAGTTCTTGTGTGCATGTGACTTAAATCCGCATCTTTTAAACAGTATTCGAAAGGTAAACTTCCAGGAACTAAGTAACAATCGCTTATAAAATGAGAAGTGTGCATCGAACAATGTTATCACGACAGCCGACATTTATATTCACGAGCCATATCGCAGAAAACCACCCGGACGCGAACTCAGATTTATCACGCCAGCAGAAACGTTAGTTGAGTTGCCAACATTCAATTTATTCTTAATCGCACACGTCAATGGGCAAGCTATGTAGCGTAAGATAACTTTCAAATTTGAGCTTTATTTTGCGCGACAAATATTATTTGTGCGATACATTTCCGTACAAATCGAATGATCGGTTACTGCAAATACGTTAAGGATCAGTTTTTAGGTCTTTTTTATAAAATTTTTTTACAAAGACCTACTAGTTTCGCGACCTGTCTGTCCATCCGTCCGTGTGTCTGTCCGTGCGTCACAGCAAGTTTCCTCGGAAACCATACAAGCTAGAACGCTCAAATTTCGTGGAAAGGTCAGAAATGATGGTCTCTTAAAAGTTCAAGTCTTACCAAAAAATTTTTTTAATGACGAAGTAGCCCTTAAATTTTTTTTACATCAAAGGTAGTCGAGTTGGGTATCAAATGAAAGGTCTTGATTAGAACTATAAGAATCTGAAAGAAAAAGGTCATTTTATGAATCAGGTGGTCCAGGGGGTGGCAAAATGTACCAAAATTTTATGTCCCCCCACGCGATTGGACACTTTTGAGTCGAAAAATCTGAAAATAATCATGCAGGTGGGTCTTAATGAGTACAAGGGCAACAAGTACGTCAGAAATCAAAATTAACTCAACTTTGTGAATAATAGTGTGATTTGTAGATTTTACATTTTCACCCATAAAATCGAAACCAACCTTTAAATTTCTTGAAATTTTATAATTATATAGACTAGTATAAGATATCAATAATTGAGTGAGTTACAGCCATTTCAATTGAGTGGAATTACAATAACAATAACATGTGTTTATGGTTGATACCTATTTCAAATTGACCTAGGCACTTCAATTTTCTTCAAATTTTTATGAAAATTTAAGGAATGGTGTCTAATTTAAATATATTAAGGAATGGTGTCTAATTTAAATATATTGAATCGGTCATCGAAATGGCGGCAGTAATGAGCTTATGAAGGAACCTCTGCATTTTTTGCATAAATTGGAACGATTTCTTATCCAAGTATTGGATGAATAATTCAAATTATCGATTCATACTGCAAGAAAATTTTTTTGAACCCTATGACCGTTACAAAGGCCTTCTGGTAGGAGCACTCTCCTGCTTACTCAACTTTTTTTGACTGAGTTATCTTTTGCTATGTTATCGTTGTATCCCTATTATATTCTTACACATATCAGTCCAATATGATAGTTCTCTTATGCAACCTCAATAATTGAAATCCACACTTGCATCGTTGCGAATATCGCCAAGTAATTAAAAGATCCATCATCAGTACTCATTTCCTTCGCAAAAACTTTAATGAAGATTATACACCATAGTTTAGTGAAAACTCAACTATGCTTATCTTCAAAGTTATGATCAGTTGTACAAAGAAATCTTTAGTATGGGAATCACTTATTTTAACTTTCTAGGCAAATTATGTATGAAATTATCTAGAAAGTAACGAAAATGGTGATTAACTCTATAATTTGCAATAGTTCAATCCTTATTATTTCTTGGGAAAATTTTGTAAATCTTACGTATGGCATCTTTACTAAAGGATGCAAGAAAATTTTTAATACTAGTTCATTCTCAGCCGAAGGACAAATGCTGCAGGGAAAAATAATGAAGTTTTCTCCAAAGATATTGCTCGAAATCATCTTAAATTATAGCATTTAAGCTACAGTTAGAATCAATTCCAACAGTAAGGATTGACTACACTGCAACAATCAATGTAGAAATTAATGTCGGCGATATATAGATCGCCGTATCTGTGCGAGCCGTGTGTGTAAGTGTGTGAGAGGGCAGTAGTGGACGAGGCGACCGCGCGACGCAATTTCGCACGAGTCTCTCTCCCCCTTCCATACGAGCACACGCGTGTCTGCCTCACTAGATAGAGAACTTTGCCGCTGAGCAGAGCTCGCAAATAATTGTCTTTTGGTTTTTCTTTATTATTTTGTTCATTTGTTTGTGCAGTGCAGAGTGCACAGTGAGAGTGTTGATAGTGTAAATAAAATTCATCACTGTTCAAAGAGAACAAATCAAGTGTTTTATCATTTCTACTCCTTCATCCTTATCACACAACGATCAATTCCAACAGGTTATGGCGACCCAGCACGCTGAAAAGGATAAAGAGAGCATCGAAGAGACAATGAGAAATTCACCAACGAGTAAGTAATTAAGAGATCAATTATATTTCGGGCTTCGCGTATTTTGTATTTTCATTATCGGGAGTGCCGAATTACAACACGCGAGTACGAATTTTAAGAGATTATTTCGAGAAAAATTTATGAGAAAGAAATTGTTTAGAGTCTCGCTCGTCATCATTTAGTTCGCACATAAAAGTTGTGTATAACAAAGGCTGATTTTTGCTGTGCGAAATCAAAGCCCGAGTTTTCACACTAAGAGACAAAGTCAATCGAGTCTTGACAAGTCACTTCCGGTGCGGCACACGTGTGGTACGCACATGTGCGCGGAAAAAGAGAAGGGAGTGCGAACAAATGAGCGCGCAGCCATTGTCGTCTGTCTCTCTTCCTCTTCGGGTTCTTCTCCGCGAATAGCGCGCGGCGTCCATTTTGCGTCGCCGGTGCGCGCGTAGAGAAGACGGCAGACAAGGTCTGTGTCACTGTACGCCGAGCAGACAACACAAGTACACGAGAACTAAAGGCGCGTTCGACTAGTACATTGAAAACTTACGCGTGTCGAATATACGTCACACAACGTTCGTAGACAAAGTATCGACAATCGCGTCAAGTAAAAGTAATCAAAGTGATAGTATTTAATTCCATAAAATAGCAGTGAGTGTTTCGGCACATATATGTCAATGCTTGTCAAGTCGAAATAATTTGAATAATAAATTTTTTTTATGAGACTGTTGAGAGAAAATCAAGATTGTTGAAATTTTTTTTTTTCAAAAGAGAAAATAAAGAGAAATAATTAAATAAAATTTGAAACTCATAAGAGACAAATCTGACAGCATCGGCATATATATAAATTAGAAAAATTGTGAAATTCGTAATACAAAGTGCTGAGTGTGCTTGATAGCTTCGTGTCACCGTTCGTGTGCATTTGGCCAACTCCAACCCATGAGTAACGATTTACGGCTGTGCAGTATCTCGGTTTGGGAGGGAGTGTACACGATCGGGGTCGCGGTGTTGTTCGGTACACTAAACGCTACACATATGCTACAATTAAATGAGTTAGTTTGCCGTGCAAATATACTCATTTAAAATTTTTTTTCGTACTTACAGAGAGAGACGAGACCAAAGAGAAGCCACCGAAGAAGGTCACCTTCAGTGACGATCTCGAGAATCAGGAGATCGAAGAGACCGAAGATCCGTGGTATACGGAGATGCGAGAGATCTCTCTCCGGAAAGAGGAGCTGCTCCGCAATCAGCTGGAAGTTGCTACCGAGAATCAACAACTGATTCGAGAGATGATTGCAGAGGAACGGCAACTACGCGCCGCCTAAGAGGCAGTTCAAGCCTCTCATGAGAAGCTGCAGAAGGAGCAAGCAGAAGCCACCAAGAAGCTCAACAAGATCTCGGGCACGCTTGAGGCTCTTCTGCTTGAATCGCGCCACCTGCAGGCTGACAAGGAGGACGAGGGTGTAAGTTTTTATGATTCTAGGCCACTTAGCTCTACTCGCACTAATGAGTCAGAAGAGAGCAGTACTCAAATAAGAGAGATTAATGAGACTCTTCAAACTCTACTGAACAAATCCAATGACGGCGTTGTGGGCAATAAAATCTTTGGCAAAAGAAATTATACTCTGAGTCCCAAAACGCAAATAGACCTCTGGCTTGATCTTTTGAAAAGTGAATTAAGAACTCATAATTTAGTGGAATTCATTGAGAAAAATGACTTTCCGTGTCTCAGCTCAGAAGAGATTAAAAATAGTAAACAAGTAGTGCGTGATATTATTACAAATCGACTTGAACCAACATACCACAAAAGGGTGTTGAATATTAAGGAACCTATTGATTTAATCAATAAACTTTGTGAAATGAAGAGAATTGAGAGTAATATCACCACTACATCCATAAGAGAGAGATTGTATTGCTTGAGGAGATCACTTAAAGAGACAGCCATTGAGTTTATTGATCGTTTTGAGACTCTAATCAATGAGTATGACAAAGGGCATAAAGAGAAAATGTCTGATGAAGAAAAGGCATCGATCTTTCATCATACCATTGGTGATACTTGCCCAGAACTGAGATCAGCATGCCTCGTTGCTGGTAGAACTGGTACGGAAATGAGTTATGAAGAGATGAAAAATTCAATGTTACAGATTGAGGCAACCAAGTCAAAGAGAACTCAAGAGAAAACTCCAAGATCCAACGCTGCCTGAGTTCCTCCCCTTGAAGAGATTGTGTGCTACCGGTGCACGAAGATCGGACACTATGCCACTTCGTGCCCACTGGTGCCACAAAATCTCTGGTACTGCTACATTTGTAACGAGGTCAAGAGACATAACTCGAAGAGCTGCCCCAACAAATGCCAAGAGTACGTATCAAATAATTCAAATTCAAATACTAAAACTAACCCTAAGGGTAAAAATATGAGATGGGCGGGTAGAGGTAGGGGTAGAAGTAGCTTTAGAGGTAAAAGATTTACACCCTACTCCAAGCGTCCGAAAGCTAATCAAGCAGGTGAGTCAAATAAAACTAATATTAATGATACTGATAATTTAATTTTTATTGCGGATTCGGGCGCAACCGAACACATAGTAAAAGAAAGAGAAATTTTAGAGAATTTTGTAAAGAGAAATTTAGGAAAAATTAAGTCCGCCAATAAAAATAAATCTGCCAACATTAAAATAGATGGTATGGGAAATTTGACCTTTTACTCCGAAAATAATAAAGAGATAATACTCTGGAATATTCTAGCCGCGGAGGGTATTGCCGATTATCTGTTATCTCTTCGAAAATTCGCGGACGCGGGATACGGTATCTTTCTAGACAATAAAGAATTGAGAATCTTCAATAAGAAAACAGGAGAAATACACATAAGAGGTGTATACCGCGAACCGAATTGGATAGTAACTATTGATTTATCAGATAGATCTGAGACGACTACGAAGCGATACGATTTTTCGGCTCGGTTAGCAGATATAGAGTATATACAAGCTTCTGAAAACTCTCAGTCATCAGAGCTTGGGAGGGAGGATTTCGGTCATACAGAGTCAGATATAAGCATAAAGAGAAAAATCACTGACTTAAATATAGAGATCCCTGACGAAGAAATCGAAAACTTATCGTGGAATTTCCCTAAGCCCCCGAAAAGAGACCCTGATAGTGAAGGTATGCTTTGGCACAGGCGACTGGGCCATACCCCAAGAGATTATTTAATTAAATTACAAAAAGAATGTGACCTTCTTAGTAAAGCGAAATTTGGTGAAGAGATATCCGACTGTGATATTTGCGTACGGGCGAAAATGGAGAAACTTCCATTTAAAAATAATAGAACGAGATCCGATAGGCCCCTTCATACCATTCATGCCGACACAATGGGACCGATAAAACCGAGCTCATTTCCAGGTAGCAACAGATACGTAATCGTACTAATTGACGACTTCTCCAGATATGCGAGAGTATATAGCATAAATAACAAAACAGAATCAGGAGACTGTCTTGAAGAGTTCCTTAAACATACGAGAAATTTAAGAGGCAAAAATTAGAAAGTATGCTACTTGAGAACTGACAACGGTACAGAGTTCACGGGCGGTAAATTTGCAGAGATTATAAACTCAGAAAAGATAACTTTTGATTTTGCCCCACCCCAAACACCCCAGCTCAATGGTACGTCTGAACGGTTTAATAAGACAATCCAAAATAAAATTTGTGCGTTGATGATAGACTCAGGTCTACCTGATTCTATGTGGAGTCTAGCCGCCGACGCCGCCACACACATTTACAACAGAACCCCTCATAAGAGCAATGGTTTTAAACCCCGACATGACTGATGAATCCTAGTGTCAAAACTAATATTGATCAAATTAAGAGATTTGGTTGTGTAGCTTATGCAAAAATCTTAACAAACACTAAAAAGTTTGGTGAGAAGGCAGCTACTGCGATTTTAGTAGAATATAAATCAAATGGTTTCTTATTGTGGCAACCGAATCATAATAGGTTTATTATTTCGAGACATGTGCGATTTAATGAGAAAATAACATACGGTGACACTAAAGAAAAGACAGTTATACGAGAACAAAATGAGATTGAGGTAGAAAATGACGAGATTGAAGAAAAAGAGAAAATAGAAGAGAACGACGTTCAAAGTAAGGAGACAGAAACGACTCCTAAAGTACCCAGCCCTAAACCGACCATTAAAAGAAAAATTGAAAACCCAACAAGAGTACTGCCCAAGAGAGCTGCCAAGTCAAATCCCAAGAAAGATCCGAACTTTGCATATCAAACGTCAATAAAAACAGGAGACGACGAATCAAATGAAATGCACATATACCAAAGTATCGCAGAAGTATATAAGGATCCGACCAGGTATAAACAAGCCATGAAATCTGAGGAGTCAGTAAGCTGGCAACGAGCCATCGATGAAGAGCTGTTGTCAATGAAAGAAAATCAAGTATGGGACATTCTTGAGAGACCACAAAGAGAAAATATTATAGACTCAAGATGGGTCTTCAAGAGAAGATTATTGCCTCATAACGAGAAAAATTACAAAGCAAGACTTGTAGTGTGAGGCTTCAAAGACAATAATGATTATGAGCTCAGAGAGACTTACGCTCCAGTGTCGAAAATGCCAGTTATCAGATCAGTCTTGGCGATCATCAACAAATGTGACTTTGAAGCAATACAGCTTGATGTAAAAACAGCTTTTCTGAATGGTACATTAGAAAATGAAATCTACATGGAAATTCCGGATGGAATAAGCTCAGACAGAGACTTCAGAGAAAAATATGTTTGCAAGTTAAATAAAGCTCTGTATGGACTAAAAGTGAGTCCAAAACGGTGGAATGAGAGATTTTCCGAAGTAGCCACCGAAGTGGGACTTGAAAACGACATTAATGAGCCTTGCCTATACACATGGGTGAGTCAAGAGAAAGTCGTTGCATTAGTCTTGTACGTCGATGATATAATACTAGCGAGTAACTGTCACGACAAGCTCACTGAGATAAGAGACAATCTGTGTAGAAAATTTAAGATGAAAGATTTAGGAGAACCAAAAATGTACCTTGGAATGGAGATTGAAAGAGACAGAGAACAGCGTAAAATTGTACTCAAACAGTCAGAGTATATACAGAGAATTTTGGAGAGATTTGACATGGCAGAGTCCAAGCCCCAGGACTCACCTATGGTGACTCGACAAGTTAAGAAACTTGAATTGAAAAACCCTAATATAGTAAAAGAGATGTCTCAGCCCTTTACAGGACCCTACAGAGAAGCAATTGGTAGTTTACTGTACTTGGCCGGAGTAACTCGGCCAGACATAGCCTACGCCGTAAACCTACTTGCTAGAAGACAAGTAGCCCCGAGAATAGGAGATTATCAAGAGGTAAAGAGAATACTGAGATATTTGAGAGGAACGACAAATGAGGGTCTGGTGTACAGAGCAAACGAGTCCGACATGGAAGTATTCACTGACTCGAGCTTTGGCGACTGTGAAAGCTCCAAAGCTACGAGCGGGTACGTAATTAGGATATTCGGAGATACTGTTGCTTGGAGAAGCAAAAAGCAGAGTGTCGTGAACACTTCAACATGCGGAGCTGAGTACTATGCTACAAGCGAGGCATGTCAAGAGATAATATCCATAGACAAAGCGCTGAAAGATATCGTAGGCAGAACATTCTACCCAGTGACTGTGAGATGCAATAATAGATCGGCAAAAAGCTGCACAGAGATGGAAGGGAGTCATAAATTGAAATGTTTCGATCTGCCTGTTCACGAGATACAGAGTGTTATTGAAGAGAGAGCGAGAACAGGAATAAAAGTCCCTATGTCAATGACACATGGAGATTTTATAAAGCAGTGTGTTAAAGAGAATAGAGTTAAAGTAACATGGGTAGCTTCTAAAGATAACTTAGCAGATATTATGACAAAACCTTTGCCCTCCTCTACTCATAAAGCTTTAAAAATGAAAATTAATAATTAAGAGAATACAGACACACAGTCTGAAGAGAACCATTAATTTTTATTTTCTGTTACAGATTACGGGCATGACGAGACAAACGGCTCGGGAGGGAGTGTCGGCGATATATATATATCGCCGTATCTGTGCGAGCCGTGTGTGTAAGTGTGTGAGAGGGCAGTAGTGGACGAGGCGACCGCGCGACGCAATTTCGCACGAGTCTCTCTCCCCCTTCCATACGAGCACACGCGTGTCTGCCTCACTCGATAGAGAACCTTGCCGCTGAGCAGAGCTCGCAAATAATTGTCTTTTGGTTTTTCTTTATTATTTTGTTCATTTGTTTGTGCAGTGCAGAGTGCACAGTGAGAGTGTTGATAGTGTAAATAAAATTCATCACTGTTCAAAGAGAACAAATCAAGTGTTTTATCATTTCTACTCCTTCATCCTTATCACACAACGATCAATTCCAACAATTAACGATTAAAGGATTCCGTGTCCTTCATCAAATTATTGGAGGGTCGCAAAATGATGGGTATATTTTGTACGAATGCATTAAAATTCAGTTTCTTGACGTCCATTGACCATATTTAAACGTTAATATCTCCAAAGTTCTTGAAAGGATTGCAACTCTGTGCCGATCTAAAGGGGTTTCCAATAAGAGGTGTTACTTTGAATAGCCCGCTATTTCGGTAGATGTCGCTTTTGAAGCTGTCATTTTTTCACATTTGACAAGTAAAAACTACGCCATTAATAAAAGTGAAACAATATACGCTTCAACAACGCATTGAAATTATTAAAATTCACTTTAAAAATGGTATATATTTGGCAGAGTCGGTTGGTAAAACTCGAACATTTTTGGGTCGTCGTAAAGCACCGTGTCGGACCGCAATACAGAAATTGGTGGAAAATTCGAGCTATAGGGACAACTTAGTGATGTAAAGAATAAAACCCATGCACGTCACTCGAGAACAGCCGAGAATATTGCTGCTGTAGCCGAAAGTGTTGAAGAAAACCCAGGTTTGTCCAATCGTCGTCGTTCTTTGGAATTAGGCATTCCACAAACGTTATTACACCGTATTTTGCATAAAGATTTGGGTCTTAAGGCTTATAAAGTTCAGTTAACACAATAACTCAAGCCGGTCGATCATGCTGATTGCGTCCTTGAAACGCATGAAAATGATCCGGAATTCCATCGAAAAATCATCTTGAGTGATGAGGCCCATTTCCACCTCGGTAGCTTCATCAACAAACAAAATTTTCGGCATACCTTCTTCTTTATAATGAAATAAACATCCGATCATTCATAATAAATAATGGCATTTTTCTTATAATATCAAAATAACACCTCTTATTGGAAAACCCTGTATTATAGTCCAATATGTTGTCTTTCGTTTGATAACTATGCAACCAAAGTCCTTACATGCGTCGATCAGTTATCACGAAAAGTCGAGGTGAAAGTTGGAAATTTTCTTATTGTAACAGAAACGGTCCTTGACCGTTATCTGAACTTTATGACCTTGAAGTGGGACCTAAAAGAAGTAAGTTCTATTTTGAAGAAAACGGGACTCTTTTATCTATCCCCGTTCAAAATTTATGCGTGAACATTGATAAAAAACAAACAACAATAAAAAACAAGTTGAGTAAACAGACCTACGCGTATGTCAGAAGGGTTTTGTACTTAACCCACAATATGCATATTTGTGGAATAATTTAATTAAAAAAAAAATTCATGACATGCACAAAAAATATATTCTTGCTTTAAAAGAACTCCATTTTAACCAGCCAAAACTTTGGTCAACGGAATCTTAAATGTATTTTTGTTATTCATATTATCTGAAAATTTGGAGAGGATCCAAAGTGTAGTGTTTGGTTCGATGGAATGCTCCTGTAGTAGAGCCATCGTGTATGATTGTTCTACAGTTTTACTGAAAAAATGCTAAATCCTACTATAGTTAGCAAAGTTCAACAAATTTCAACTTCTAGGTTATTTGCTATTGGATGTCCCTCCATTATTTTTAGGGTTTGTCAAATTAGTTTTACAAAAACTTACTAGTTTGCATCCCGTCTGTCTGGTCGTATATCTATCTATTTATCAGCCCTGCTATCCATGCATTACAAGAAGTTTCTCCAGAAACAACAGAAGCAGCAAAGCTCAAACTTTGTGAAAAGGTCAAAAGTGGTGTTGTCTCAAACGTTTAGGTCTTATCAAATATTTCAAAATTTATTAAGGGGGCTCCTCCCTCGCAATGAAGTGGCCCTTAACAAATTTTTTCATCAAATGCAGTCGAGTAGGGTATTCAATGAAAAGTCTTTGCTATCTCTTTTTGCATGACTTTCAGAATCTTTTTTTGGATCAGGGTGTCAAGGAGGAGGCAAAATGTACGAGCAATATTTGTGTCCCCTCACCTGACGATTGGACACCTTTGAGCCAAAAAACCAGAAAAACATCACTATGGTAGGTCTTTATGAGTACAAGGGCAATAACTACCTCAGGAATAAAAATTCACTCCACTCTGTTAATTATGATATGATTTGTAAATTTTACATTCCCCCCAAAATTTTAAAGGTGCCCTTAAGCTTCTTGAAATTTTACAGCTATGTAAGTTGATAAAAAAACCCTTATGCCTACGAAATTTCATGGAAATCAAATCATAACCAAGTGAGTTATCGCCATTTCAATTGTATAGAATTATAATAACTCGTGTTCATGGTTGATATATATTTCAAATCGGCCTAGGTACCTTTATTTTCTTCGGGTTTTCATGAAAATATAAATAATATTGTTTAATTTGAGCATGTTCAATTGGCTGACTATTCAGAAAAATTATTTAATCTGGAGCAAAATGGCGCCTGTTATGTACTTATGAATGAAACTCTATATCTTTTCGGTAAATTTGAATGATTTCTTATTCAAGTATTGGATATATAATTCAAGTCATCGATTAATACAACCAGAAAACTTATTTCTAACCCTGGGATATTCACAAAGCCCTTCTGGTTGGAGCGACTTGTTTCACCTCTAAATTGTAGGTACTCATCTTCAGCCATTCATTAATAATTTCAATCAAGCGTTAATGTCATGTACCTTAAATGTTGAAGTTGGGGAAAAATAACACAAATTTATTCAATCTTCACATTTAAAACAGCTGCTATTTCGTTTTACAATTACTGATGTCGGTAAAAAGCGCATATTGTTCTAGAGCCATATGGTTCCAGCGCATACAGCGCATATTGTTCCATAGTAATACAGGAAAACTCTAACCGCTATAACTTCGTTAAATACTATTAAATCTTTTTGAAACTTTCAGGGCAGGATAACCTTACATTTGTGTATAAAATTTCATTGAATTTATGGGTACCGTTACGGTTTTATTCAAGAAAATGAAAAATTGATAGATCATACTATTACTAAAAAGGTTGATCAAATTTCAATTTTTGACGTATTTGTTGTTGTTGATGTACTCATATTTTTCAGATGAAATTTGTCCAATCGCGAGGGGGTAAGCGATAATTTCGAACGTTTCCCCTGCCCCTACTCCCCTCGGTAGTGATAAGGTAATTTTAAGACTTGTTTTCAAAAGATCTTACTAAGACCTTTCCAACGACACCCTACTTGACTACCAATGGTGATACATTTTTTTTGGACCGTCACCTCCCTATATGGGGAGGCCTCTCTTAAATCTCTATGAAAAAATTTTTCACCCCAAAACTTTCAATAAGTCAGCACTTCTGACCTTTCCACAACATTTTATAGCTGTAGCTTATAAAGTTTTAGAGAAAAAGTGCTGTGGCTTACAGACGGGCGGACGGACAGATGGACACAGGTCGTGATTTCAATAATATTTTGCATTTTAGTACAAAACCCTAATATACGGGTCAAACTGATAACCTTCTCTCCTTTGCAAGTCGGTTAAAAACGAAATTCTTCAAATTGAATCCTGTATGCTGAAAAGTGTCGTGAATTAAACACTGAACAATGTAATATGACATGATTCGTCAAGAAATTCCACCCACTTTCACAATCAAATAATATTCGCGTAAGTATTCAGGTGTAACTGATTACCTTAGCACCTCGCTAATCGCCTACATTTGCTTACGGTTGACAATAGTGAATGGTTGCGATGGTGTTACGGTAAAATACGTTTACACATTCTTCTTGGCTGAAAAGCTTTCAGGCGATGGGTTGAAGATGTATGCAAAATGAATCAAATCAATGTTGATGGGGAGGATTTAGAAGCTTTTACGATTAACGTCAAAGGGGGAAGCTTGTTCGTAAAAGTTAGTGGTGTCGTTTTTGTATGTTTTACTTTTACGAAGGTAATTCTTTTTTCATGCAGAAAGCAACTGATTTTCGCCGTAGAATTATTCAGAAATTGATTTTGAATTAATTGAGTAATTTACCACAAGTAATTAATGCAAGAAAATTATAATTACAAAATATTCTCTACTTTAGCACCTGGAAAAGTATCGGATTTTATAACTTTTGCGTAATAGATGAATATGAACCAAAGAGAAAACTATATTGACCCAACATTTTATGTTTTTGTAATCTCCTTCAGTCTCGTAATTTTTGATTTATGTTTTCTTAAGGGCCGCAAAAATTGAATTTGGGAACATACAAAACCTATGTATACTTGGAGCATTGTTTTCCTGTGTATGCAGCTGGTCCTCAAGATCGTCGAAACTGAATAAAATATCTTATATGCGAGCTGTATTATTTGGCGTATTTCGCCTCTTTCATAACAGGTTCTTGTTATTTTGGCGCCTAAATATACAAATTCGCTCTCATTTTCGATACTGTATTCGCGAAGTATGATTTTTGTGTATGTTTCCTTGACTACGTCATGAGTTTTATTTCATTCTTATTGATTTGTAGCCCTACTAGTTTCGCTTCGCCGTCAAGTTTCAGGAAAAGTTCTTCGACGGTTCTTAATGACTGTGACAAAATGTTGATGTCGTTCGCATAGGCTATCTTTATGACATACTTCAGAGCCAAATTGAATAGCAATTGGCCAGCCCATCTTCCCTGCTTTACTCCGATATTTGTGTCAAAGGCGTCGGTGAGTTGGTTATTGATGTGGACTTGGGAGATTATCGACGTAATTGTCATTTGGTAAGATGGACTTATTTGGCTAGCATACCAAAGTAAAATATTATTTGATATAGTACGTTACGATCAATACTGTCGTATGCTTGCTTAAAGTCAACGAAAATTTGGTGTACGTCTATGTTAAACTTCCAGCATTTTTCAAGTATCTGATTGACGGCGAACAATTGTTCTTTCATCGATCTACCTGCTCTAAAGCCACCTTGTTAAGCTCCAATAATACTGTTGGCTTACGATTCGATTTTATTTACTAAGATCTTTGAAAATATTTTGTACGCCGTACAAAGTAGTGATATGCCTCTATAGTTTTCACACTGTAGCTTGTCACCTTTTTGTGGATAGGGAATATAATTGATTGAATCCACTCGTTTGACATATGTTCTTGCTACAAAATGGTATTCCGAACACCCCTGCCACCATATTTAATGAGCTTCGCTGGGATCGACGACAGAATTTTCAATTGCAGCAAATATATTAGTAGCAGAGGTAACTTTAACTTCTTTGAAACTTTCAACACTGTGAATGAATTACCGCCCAGAAAGAATGTAAATTTATTGCATGAAATAGGATCATTCGTAGAGTTGGCTGACATACTGTTGTATGTCAACTTGTGCCTTAAAGTTAATTGCAATTCTACGTCTAGTGGCCATAGCGGTTAGATGTATTTTTAACAAGCTTTCTTGAAAACTAAATAATTTATTTCACGTTTAAAAAAAATTGTAGAAAAGAAATTCCTATAATGTTTCGAAATCTGCAGAAGGGCCTCGGAATGGATTGGACTCACGGCGACAACTTCGTGAACGGAAAAAGGACTATGGCATTGGATCCTGGAATGTCGATTTTCCGAACTTGCAGTGAGCAATATAAGTAAAAAAGTAGCTCCGACTACAATAGGATTTATTTGCTGTATACGCATTTCAAGAGCGACTCACTCCCTTCTTCAGTACTAAATATAGCTACAAGATCATTGACAAACTACAACTAGATTTAAATATGAAACTACAACTAGACTTAAATATGATGAGCATACTTGACGTCCGTACATACTGAGCAGGCAATTATAACTCAGATCATTACTTGATCAAATTAACCTATCGATGTTGTATGTCAAAGATGTATTCATCGAAGACCAGCCCTCTATAAAACTTTGACATCGAAAGGCTCAAAACGGCGTCTGTGGCGAAAAAATTCACGGAGACCCTCGGCAACCAGTTGGCTCCCATGTTATCAGACGCATTGCTGAAAACAAGCAACGAGCTCTAGATGGAAGTGAAAGTGGTTATTAAGACCGAGGCAGAACACACAATCGGACACCAAGCCCGGCGAAAAAGAAATGATTGGTTCGATAATGAGTGCCAGAATGCGTTAGACAAAAAGAATCAGGCGTACGTAGGTAGGAAAACCAGGGCAAAGAGAGAACATTATGAAAATCTATAATAAGATAATTAGAAAAAAGAAAAGGAAAAACGGTGACGACCAATTTAGAAGTAAAGATGTAGGTAAGTCTAGCGAGCAACAACATAAAACAAGCATATAAAGTAGTGAAAATCCTGAAACATGGTTACCAGCCCAACACGACGCTCTGCCGTGATGACATCGGCAATATCATCGCTGATGAAACCAAGATTAAGGAAAGAAGAGCATAACATTTCGAGAACCTCCTTAGTCCTCTGCACAGCTCCAGAACATCGGAGCCTATGGATGTCGTCGGAGAGCTTTCATTGGCCTCCCCATCTATGGATAAAGTTTGCACTACCATCAAATTCCAAAAGAATAATAAAGCACCGAGCATCGATGAGATTCCAGTGGAGCTCAAGCTACAGTGCGAAAACTATTGAGGCATATCACTACTTTGTGCAGCGTACAAAATATTTTCAAAAATCTTAGAAAATGAAATCGAATCATACGCCAACAGTACTTTTGGGGGTATCAAGGTGGTTTTAGAGCAGGTTGATTGATGATAGACGAATTGTTTACAGTTAAGCGGAAACTTGAGAAATATTTCGGGTTCAACATAGACGTACACCAAATTTTCGTTGATTTTAAGCAAGCAGCGACAGTATTGATTGTGACGTATTGCACCAAATAATGCTTTGCTTTGGTATCCCAGCCAAATTAGTTCGTCTTACCAAAATGACAATGACGTCGAGGGCATCCTATGTCCGCATCAATAACCAACTCTCCGATGCGTTTGACACAAATATCGGACTAAAGCAGGAAAAGCATTGCTATTCAATTTGACTCTGGAATACGTCATAAGGAAGCTACCAATTGATTCGTGAGGTACATAATTATACAAGTTGAGCCAAGTAGTCACCTATGCGGATGACATTAACATTTTGTCACAGTCATTAATAACTACCAAAGAACTCTTCCTGAAACTCGACAGTACAGCAAAACTAGTAGGGCTGCAAATCAATGAAAATAAAACAAAGCTCATGACGCAGTCGAGGAGGAATACTTCAAATACCCAAAATATCACACTTTGTGAATACAGTATTGAAAGTGTGAGCGAATTTGTGTATTAAGGTGCCAAAATAACGAGTACAGGTAATGAAAGAGACAAAATAAGCCGAAAAATATAGCTCGCAAATAGGATATTTTATTCAGTTTTAACGATCTTGAGCCCAGCTGCATACACAGCTCCAAGTATATAAGTCTATGATAAGACCTGTGTTATTCTATGGGTGTAAACTATGGACTCTAACCCAAGTATCCGCAAATATATGGAACGTCTATGAGTGACAGGTCCTGAGGCAAATAATAGGACGAATAATGAATACCCAAAAAGGTATTCGTTGGGAGAACTGGAGGCCGGAGACCAGTGGGGAAACCAAGAAAGTGCTGGTCGAACTCGGTCAACGAAGACAGTTTATCGCTGCCCAATATCCGAAATTGGAGGACGCGGTCAATGAACCAAGACAGTTGGAGGCGGTTGTCGCAGGAATCGAAGGCCCGAGAGGAGCTTTAATGCTACGAAGAAGATCAGCATCATGGAGTAAAGGAGGAGGGGAGTAATATGTGTATTCCCCCACCTTGCAACTGGATACCCGAGAACTGGTAAATTGAAGAAAAAAAATCCGTGCAGCATATTCTTAATGAGTACCAGGTCAACAAATATCTAAGAATTCAAAATTCGCTAAACTTTGATTCTTAAATTTCACATTTTCCCCCAATAAAATCGTAACTCAACGAAATTCGATAAATTTGAAAAAAAAGTCGAATCACATTCACAGAAGTTATATCCATTTAAAATTTCTCTAATTACAACAACAACGCACGATTTTGGTATTCTATGGACTTTCCATGGAATCAGGCATTGTTACTCTATTTTAACCATTTTAACCATTGATGAAATGAAATCTTAAGGATGTTTTAGTTATTCATTTTATTTCATAATTCGGTGAAGATCCAATGTGAAATGTAGGGCCTGCTTCGATGGAAAGCCCGAATGGTAGGAAACCGGTGATTGTTTTCATTGCAATCAGAGAAAATTCAAACGGCTATAATTTCCGCACATATGGTTTGATTTTACTCAAATTTAAAAAATATAAGGTTCTTTTATTGGACTACTATAGACTAAATATAGAATTTCAGTCAGTTTAAGGATACACATATGAATTCACCGGGAAAATGTTACATTTACAAATCCTAATATTATTATTTTTTTTCTTTAAAAGCAACTTCGAGTTCATCTTCACTGAAGATGACTCGAAGTTGTCGAAAAGCGTCTGCTCACACAACAAAGCAAGGCCCGACGTCTTTTAAAGAAAAGGAGAATTGGCCTGCGGATATCAAATAAACAAAATTATTGCCTAATATTATTCTTAACAAAGTTGAGTGACTTTCGACTTCTAAGGTATTTGTTGTTGTTGAATCTATTACCATGATTTTGTCACCTATTAAATGTGTACTTCTATCAAGATTTGATGGCCTGTACTTTGAATGTACCGAACAAGAGGGTGGAGTAGTTGCAAAATTCAAGGATTTTTGCACACAATTTCAGGAATCGAAATGTGGTTTTGAATAAGTCTCAATATAAATGTATCTATTCTCGGCACCTTGATAAACTTGTCGGTTTGATATACTATATAGTGATTTCAATCTAGTTCAGGCTTTCTCTAGTATAAGCACAAAGAAATTTCTCTTCGAAAATCCTTAGCATTTCCATCATACTAGCACTTAAATTAAACCAAATCTGATACCTACATATATATAAAAATCGGTCTAACAGATAACTTTGACTTTTTGGAGGAAAATTAGCAGAAATTTTCTCAATAATTTGTTTTACGATTAATAATATCACTCGTTGAATGAATTCTCAAAAATATACATGATACATTTCCTTGCTGAAACTTTGCTGCAAATCCATAATGTCTGAGTTGGTTGGAAGCGCATTATGTTCCATAATAATAATATTCCATCGCACAACAGCCCAAATCCGAACCTTGGCGTGGAGATTTATTTTTAGGGTATCTTATTCCATGACCGTAACAGAATTCAAGATGATATCTTCAATATTACGCTCAACCATGTGATTATTCTTATTTTCAATCAGTACCCATCACAGCGAGTACCTGATAGTCTGCCAGCAGCATCAGAAACTCAAACCCGATGCCACCACAGAGGTTTGAACTAGCGAGCCGCTGCGCAGGCGGAGTATGCCGTAACCCACTGTTCCATACGGACTGTTCCATAGTCCATTATTGTTGGTGTAATACAGGAAAATTTAGACTACCATAACTTCATTAAATACTATTCGATCCTTCTGAAATAGTTGATGAGTCTTACAAGTAGTCATTTGGACATTGCGTTTCATTGGATTTAAGGGTACTTTCATGATTTTAGTCAAGAAAATGTAAAATTGATAAATTG
Source organism: Odontomyia ornata (assembly GCA_963969285.1). Taxonomy (NCBI): domain Eukaryota; kingdom Metazoa; phylum Arthropoda; class Insecta; order Diptera; family Stratiomyidae; genus Odontomyia; species Odontomyia ornata. The sequence continues at coordinate 59,975,349 of OZ017741.1, read as the reverse complement.
ACTTCTGCGGTATTTATTGTCGTTGTACTCAAGAACTACCTTCATTATGTCAGATTTTTCGGTTCACAAGTGTCCGTTTGCGAGGGGGGGGGGTGGGGATATGATTTATTCATGTTCTTCCGCTTTCAGTGCCTACGCCCTTATTTAAATTTCAGTTTTAATAACGGATATTAAAAGATTTTAGCAAGACATTTCATTCGATACTCTACTCGAATGTGTTCAATGAAAAAACTTTTTTTTAATCGTTAATATGGGGAGGCCCCCCTTAGAATCCTTTGAAATTTTTTCGGCTATGAAACTTTCATCAAATAGAAACTTTTGAGCTAATCACAAGATTTGATGAGTGTAGCTTATCTAGTTCCTGAGGAAACTTGCTGTGGCGCACTGATAAACGGACAGACAGGTACCGATATTAACAGGGTATTGTAAAAAATTGTTTTTTGCGAATACCTAAAAAAGAGAGCGTAAATATATATTTCATTGCTTGTAATTAATGTAAATTATTTTTGGATTTAACTTCATAAGCATTAGATATAAGTAAAAAGTTTATTTTTTGCACTTTTTTGTATTAAATGAGATTTTAAATAGTAGGTGGTGATTGTTTCCCCAATTGTTCCAGCTGATTTATCATTTTCACCGATTTACATAGTGACTATGTAGTGTTTATTATTCCGAGTTTCACAGTAACTTTTTCTTCATTGGATATTGAGTTCTTGTGCATCTGAAATCTCCTAGCCTGCTCAAAGTAGGAAAATAAGCCGGGAATCTTCCCCCGCGGTTAATTTTCTCCGTGACAAGTTTAAAATGGCGCGAATTCCCGCATCCAGCTCATCGAACTCCACCAGATATTTGCCATTAGCTGACCTTCCGGATAACAATGAAAGCGATCAACAACCCAACACTGAAGTAAAAACTAAGGTGAAAGTCCCTCTAATAACATCTACGGATTTGTCTCACGTCACGATAGACGCCATTCTTAAAGAATTGAATATAACGAATTTTTTAATTAAAATAATGTCAATTGGTATGAGGCTTTTCCTTACCAATCTGGAAGATTAAGAGAACATGGAAAGACATTTAAAAGCTAAGAAAGTGAATTATTTCACATTCCAACGAGCAGCTTTACGACCGCTAAAAGTAGTTTTAACAGGGTTGCATAAAATTTTCCCAGAAGAGCTAAAAAAGCTTCTCAAAACAGAACATAATATTAATGCTATTGATATTAAATTATTCAATCCCTAGTTAAGAGATCGCGAAACCACTTCTTCTTCTTCTTAGCACTACAGAGACAGTTGGAGGCCTTTGCTTCCTGCAAATTGCGCCTCAAACTGTCTCGGTCTATTGACCGCGTCCTCCAATTCCTAAATCCGAGCAGCGATGACTTTGTTTTCCTGTGTATGCAGCTGGTCTTCAAGATCGTCAAAACTGAATAAAATATTTGATTTTCAAGCTGTATTCTTCGGCGTATCTCGCCTCTTTCATAACCCGTTTTCATTATTTTGGCGTCAAAATACACAAATTCGCTCAAATTTCGACAAGTGTGATTTTTTGTGTATTTTAGGTATTTTTCCGCGACTGCGTCATAAGCTTGGTTTATTTTCATTGATTTGTAGCCCTACTAGTTTTGCTTCGCTGTCGAGTTTCAGGAAAAGTTCTTTGGCAGTTGTTAATGACCGTGATTAAATGTTGATGTCGTCCGCAAAGGCTACTATTTGGCTCGACTTGTATAGTAATGTACCTCGCATATCGACAAGTAGCTTCCGTATGACTATTCAAGAGCCAAATTGAATAGCAATGGGGCCAGCCTATCTCCCTGCTCTAGTCCGATATTTGTGTCAAAGGCATCGGTGAGTTGGTTGTTGATGCAGACTCGTTGAAGTCATTGTCATTTTGGTGAGACGGACTAATTTGGCTGGGATGCCAAAGCAAAGCATTATTTGGTACAGTACGTTACGGTCAATACTGTCGTATGCCTGCTTAAAGTCAAGGAAAATTTGGTGTACGTCTATGTTGAACCCTCAGTATTTTTCAAGTACCTCCTTGACTGTGAACAATCGGTCTATTGTCGATCTACCTGCTCTCCGCAGACACCTATAAGCTCCGATGTTCTGGAACTGTGCAGAGGATTAAGGAGGTTCTTGAAATATGATGCCCATCTTTCTTTAATCTTGATTTCATCCGCGATGATATTGCCGATGTCATCACGACATAGCGTGGTTTTGGGCTGATAACAATGTTTCAGGCTTTTCACTACATTGTATGCTTGTCTTGTGTTGTTGGCCGCTAAACTTGCATCTAGACTCCTCAATTGGTCATCATAGTATTTTCTTTTCTTGATTCTAATTACCTTATTCGCTACTCTTCTGAGATTTTCATAGTGTTCTCTCTTCGTCCTAGTTTTCCTACCTACGTTTTCTTTGTACGCCTGATTCTTTTTATCAACGCATTCTGGCACTCATCATCGAACCAATCATTCCTCTTGCGCCGGGCTTGATGTCCGATCGTCTGTTCTGCTACGGTCCTAATAGCCACTTTCACTTCCATCCAGAGCTCGCTGCTCGTGACCAGTCTTTCAAGGTGATTGTAGACGTTTCCTTTATTTCTTCGTCCTTTTTTTCCGTCGGGGCGTGCACGTTTAAAAGCCAGATTTTGGAAAATTTTTCTTTTAAACGGATCGCGCACAACCATTCATTTACTGCCTTAAAATCAATAACGTGCGATTTGAACTCCCTATCCACAATGAAGAACACTCCGAATTATCATTTTCCAGTAGGCTTCCCACTTTTGAATATTGTGTGCGATCTCATGTCTTGAACGTCGTTTCCAGTCCAATTTGTTTTCTGGATTGCCAGTATTTTTAATTGATATTGACTGGCCTGTTTTAAAAGGTCCTTAACAGGCCCAGGGTAATTGTGCGATTTGACATTCCAGAATCCAATGCGAAACCATTTACTTCCTCTTATATCTACAAGAAGGTACGAAAATGACCGAGTTAAACAAAATCAAGACGATGATGCACACTTTTATGCGATGGAGCTTCTACACAAGCAGCCAAAAAGGATCTACACAATGTACGAATCGTATGCGCTTTGGGCATGTGACATCTTACTGCCATCTTCCCACAAGATGCGCTATATGTAGTGTAGTATGGGTTTTGTACTAAAATACAAAACCCTATTGCAATCACGACCTGGGTCCGTCTGTCCGTCCGTCTGTATGTCACACCACTTTTTCTCCGAAATTATAGAAGCTACAGTCATGAAACTTTGTGGAAAGGTCAGAAGTGGTGACTTCTTGAAAATTTTGGGGTGGAAAATTTTTTCCAAGGGGTCTAAGTGGTGTCTCCCCATATAGGGAGGTGACCCTTCAAAAACGTTTTTTTCACCATTGGTAGTCGAGGAGGGTATCATTTAAAAAAATTGCCTTATCAGTGCCATGGGGGGCAGGGAAAATGGAAATGTTCGAACTTTTCGCGTACCCCCTTCCTCTCGCCGTTGGACACCTTTCATTCGAAAAATCTGAGAAAAATCATCATTGTAGGCCTTCATGAGTACAACAGCAACAAATACGTGAGAAGTCGAAATTCGCTCAACTTTGTTAGTAATAGTATGATTTATTGATTTTACATTTTCTTGAATAAAATCTTAAGGATACCTTTAAATTTAATGAAATCAGTATACAAATCACTTTTTATAAGATTAACCTGCCCTGTAAGTTTCACAAAGATCAAATAGTATTTAACGAAATCATAGCGATAGGTGCAAAATGGATCAGCTTCTTTTTGGCGATTTAAGTCAAATTCATTTGAGTACTTTAGTCCACAAAATTGAACTCCCTCATTTAATCTTCTGTGAAGTTAATGAAGAATTCCTTTTGGAGATCTTATTAAGCTTTTAATAATGTATATTGAAGAAAATTTTCAAACATAAGCTGAAAAATTATCTAGTGCTCCATAATGTTTCACCGAGTCGTGGTCATGATAGAAGACAACGCCCTTTCTATTGATCGTTTCTGGCCGGTTTTTTTGAATTGCTTGTTGCAATCTGGTTAATTGGTGACAGAACAGAGCCGAATTGAGTGCTTGGTCAGGTTTTAATCCCACCATACACACAGCATAACCTTATTTGGGGTCAATCCTGGCTTTGAAGTCGTTTGTGATGATTCACCTTTTTTTGACCATGATCTTTTTCGAACGACATTCTCGTATCTTACCCATTTGTCATTGCCCGTTATGATTTGCTTCAAAAATGGCTCGATTTCGTTGCATTTTATTAGCATTTTGCAAATGGCAATTTGGTCGATCAAATTTTTTTTTGGCACCCAAACATCGAGCTTCTTTGTGTATCCGGCCTTACGCAAATGGTTCAAAACTGTTTGGTGATGGATATTCAGTTCCTTAGCAATGTCATGACTGCTTATGTGTCGGTCTACTTCAATTTTTTGTAAGACTTCATCGATTTTTTCAGTGATTGGTCGATCTGAGCGAGGTGCATTTTTGACATCAAAATTTCCTGAACGAAAGCGAGCGAACCAACTCTTGGCTGTGGCTTTTGATAAAGTATCTTGACCGTAGACATCACAAATTTTTCAGGAGCCTGCGATGCATTCTCACCTTGAGCGTAGTGATACTGTAAAATATAACGAATTTTTTCAGAAATTTCACCCATTTTTAAATGAATACAACTTTTGACACGAATGACGAAATACAAAATTGACCATATGAAAATTGTAGACTAGACTGTCACCTTTCAAACGCATGTCAGTTTGACTCAATCTGATTAGTATTGCCCGATATATGACAACGAGCACCATTAGTGACAAAACAGGCTCAATACTTTTTAGACTATCCAATATATTAGTAAAAGTAATAATTTATTTAATTAAAACAGATAATAGAAATACCAAATGAATATTTGATTTTTAGTTTGCTGCATTTGAAGAGAATCAAGAAACTCTTCACTATGCTGACAATAAGCTATTGAGAAACTGTAGTGTGGTTATCTGACGCATTAATAGGAATATTCACGAGATAATTGGCGCAAAACAGAGCAAAACGGAGGAGGAACTGGCAATGCTGTTGCCTATAGCTAAGTTAGAGCAACTTGCAGAAAAAGAAGAAAAGCTAAACAAAGCAGTTTTTTGTCGAAATAATGTATGTTTTCAAAAATTTTCTTTGTGCATTTGATTAAACGGATTACTTCCATTACTTTTTAGGGGACTTATTTGTAAAAACTTCCCCTCGACAAAAATTTGGAATACGTCTTTAGAAGGAACTTTATTCGGATTTCAACGTGGATGGTGTGTGCCTAAAAAGAAAACTGATGAATTTGCTGCTGTTTAACAAAATTATATACAGTAATGTCAAAGAAAGATAAAAACGTCATGATTGCTTTTTAACCTTGCAAGAAATTGTTTAAACGGAGGTAGTGTCTGCGGTTTGAGACCTGCTTCTAGATTTACGTGGATGTCGTAAGGTTCATTTAATTTCATGGAAGCTTGGCCGGTGGTCTAATCTACGCAATGTAATGTGAGGGAAAGTTGAAAGCAGCATAAATGACAAGTTTACTAAGCAGCATGCCCTTGGAATACCTGAAGTTCACGAAACATCGAAAGAAAACTGGTTTCCTTGCAAAGTTTACGTGTAGATCACCCTGTGAGCTGCTAGTAAGAATCTATATCAGCGTTCACTTTGTGGGCACGGATACTTACAGAGGAAGTTGGAACGAGTGACTTTTGCAAAATCGGTGGGCAATCAGGGGTAAAGGAGTACGATAGAGCGACTTCTGTGTACTTGCTCAGGTCCCACCCAGAGGATATGGAAAGCATTTAAAGCATCAAGCTTAAGTAAGTTTGACGAGGTCTCTAAATGTGGAATGCGAAAAATCGTAAAGTTTGCAATGGTCACTGACAATATCTTGCTTTGTTTATCAGAAAACTTCTACCGCAACAGCCAAAACAAATACGCTGGTTCTTTCATAGTAGTATGAACACATATAAAGTGGTATCCCGACAGATCCTGTGTGTTTAAATAATTCTCAGGCCACCAGAAAAACCTAGCTTAATCTGAAAAATAATTCGGAAGTCGAGAAAAAAAAGATAACTTTTGTGATTTTCACAACAGTGTAGAGAATATTAGGCTTCTTCGCTCTCACATCAGTAATACAATAAACAGTTGGTTGAGGCATTGTTCTATTTGTTCAAGTACGCAAAGATTACATATTGTTAGTCCTTCTTCTTTGTGGCACTACAACCTCTCTCAGCCCTTCACTTCTTGCAAAAAGTGCCTCCAACTGTCTCGTTCATTGACAATGTCCAGCGTTTCCTCAGTTTCTCCACTAGCTCCCACCCTTCAGGTCTCTAAACGAATACCTTTTTGGGTATTCGTTATTCGTTTATACTTTTCATGAAGCCAGCCCATTGCAGCTTCTGCAGTCTTACAATCGTTGAAAAATTTCATAAAGCTCTTGTTTATATCGTCTCTCGAAGGCGTTCAATATGTTTGCGGATGCTTGGGTTAGGGTCTATGTTTTACACCCATAGCATAGCACAGGTCTTATAACATATGTGTACACTTGAAGCTTTTTTTCTCGTGTATTCAACTGGTATTGAAGATCATCAAAGCTGTATTTATTTTTTTTTTTTGCGAGCTGTATTCTTCGGCGTATTTCGTCCATTTCGTTGCCGGTTTTCCTTAGTTAGACGCCTAAATACACCAATTTTCCAACATTTTCGATACTGTATTTGCCAAGCCTGATATTTTGTCTATTTGAGCTATTTTTCCTTGACTGCGCTATGTTTTATTCTCATTTATTTGCAGCCTTGCCAGTTTTGTTTCGCTGTCGAGTTTCACGAGTAATTCTTTGGCGGTGGTTAACAACACGTGCCCCGGTTTATAAAGTAACGTACGTCTTGTATCGAGAGGTAGTTTGCATATGATGTTCCATATTCTAGAGCCAAATTGAATAGCAATGGGACCAACCCATCTCCCTGCTTAAGTCCGATATTTGTGTCAAAGGCGTCGGTGAGTTGGTTGTTGATACGGACTGGGAGGTTGTCGACGTCAAAGCATTATTTGTTACAGTATTTTACGATCAATACTGGCGAATGCTTGCTTACAGTCAACAAAAATTTGAAGTACATTTATGTTGAGCTCCCAGCATTTCTCAAGTACCTGCTTGACTGTAAACAATTGTTCTATCATTGATATTGCCTGTTGATTTTAATCGGCAGCTGATAGAAGGAGACGCGGCAGCCATGCTGTGACGACACTCGAGTGATCGCAGCGCATCTGTTGGTGAGATGTAGCGGCTTCAATCGTTTAGTGGATATAATGAATTTCACAACTCCTGTCAATTACGATGCCTTTGAATTGTAACCTCCGTGAAGTTAAAACGCGTAATCATGTAACTTTCGACATGTTAATTTCAGTTCAAATTTTTGTTTACTAATAAAGTTATTATTTATTTTATAACTTGTTCTTTCCATCTTGTATGGGGAATGCGCATCGCATTTAACTAAACCCCACAGTGGTGACCCTGAACGCGCGAAAAATGAAAAACACAATATAAGTTACAGTGACGCCAGGAAATGCATAGTGACGCCATTTTTAATTTCGCAAAAACTATGTAAGCTTTAATAATGTCTACGCCTCCTGACACTCCAAAATGGAAAGGAAGAAGCCCAGTGCGATCTAAAACCCACATGCATTCCATGAACAAAGTCACGATTCCGCCATGTATTAAAGATAATCCGGGTTTATGGTTCGTTCAAGTGGAAATGGCGTTTGAAATTTCTCATGTGGTGTCGGATAAAGCTAAATTTCGATATGCCATAGAAAACTTGAATGCTTTGGTTTTGCAAGCGGTTTCGAATATTGCTATTAATCCGCCCGAGCATGGAAAATATGACGCGATCTAAAGGAGAATTTTAGAATCTTTCGCAGAATCAAGTGAAGTGAAATTGCGTCTCGTGTTGCGTGATGCTGACATTGGAGAAGAAAAACCATCTCTTTTCTTACAAAAACGACTAAGTTTAGCCGGTGACCAATTCAACGATGCGGTTTTAAAGACATTGTTCCTTGAACAAATGCTGGAGTACGTTCGTGGGATCCTAGTGGGCAGCGCGGCAACGGATATTGCCAAATTAACGGTGCAGGCCGATAATATAATGGAAATTTCGCGTCCATCGATATCGGCTACATCAACAACCGCATCAAATGGAAAAACGGCTATACAAATGGAAACGTTACAAAAGGAAATTGGAAGGCTGTCTCGCGAAATTCAGCATCTACGGCGTGGATTCAGATCATCTTTGCGAAACAAAAATTTCGAGAAAATTGGTATTTGTTTTTACCACTTCAAGTTTGGTGAGCAAGCAAGAAAATGTCGCGTGCCTTGCATCAAATTGGGGCAGCAAAAAACTAGTTTCAACGGCATGCAAATCAGGGGACGGATGTTGGAATGAAAAAACTAGCCGTCTTTCCATGTACGACAAACAATCTGGATATAAATTCTTAGTTGATACGGGAGTGAAATTATCAGTCATACCTAGATCTTCGTGCAGCAAGCAACATTCCACCTTTTTGAAACTCTACGCCAAAAACGGCTTAGTTATAAAAACCTACGGATCAAAAGTCGTGCCAGGTGAATTAGGACTCAGGCGCAAATTTACCTGTTTTTTTTTTGTAGTAGCTGACGTCACACAAGAAATCCTAGGAGCCGATTTTTTGCATCATCATGGGCTGGTAATCTACTTAAAAGCTAAAAAGCTGGTGGATAAAAATACAAATCTACAGATTTTCGCATCAGTAGCCGCAGTTAAAGGGCCAGCAATCCACACGTATGACATAACTGATGAATATCATCAATTTTTGACCAAATAATACGGTTTAATGTACAAAAAGCTGTGCCGCATTCATCCAGCACCACATGATAACACAAGGTGCACCGGTCGCAGAATGTGCTCGAAGGCTATCTGGGGAGAAGCTTAAAGCTGGCAGAAAGGAGTTTGATTTTATATTGGAAAGGAATATTTGCTAACCATCTGACAGTGAATGGGCCACGCCCTTGCATCTAGTCGGGAAGAAAACCGGCGAATGGCGGCCTTGCAAGGATTATCGTCGTCTGAATAGTATCATCATCTCTGACCGATAACCTTTTCCCCATTTGAGTGATTTCACGACCCAGTTAGCTGGCTGTGCAATTTCTTCAACGCTGGATCTCAATCGGGCCTACCATCAAATCCCCACTGCTCCTGATGATCGTAGAAAAACAGCCGCCATCACCCCGTTGGAATTCAAAGTTATGACTTTCGGCCTCAGTAATGCGGCGCAAACGTTTGAACGTTTAATGGATACGACTCTTCGTAGATTGGACGACATTCTCATCGCCTCCAAAGATTCTCAGCAACATCGCAATCATTTAAAAGCCATTTTGAGCGTCTCCAAAAATATAGTTTAAACATTAATGTGGAAAAATGCGTTTTTGGACAGCAAAAGCTTCGATATTTGGGTTTCAATGTCAATGCACAAGGCATTAGACCTCCACAGGACAGAATTGAAGCTCTAACTAAACTTGAAAAACTACGTCACTTTATTGGCGCAATCAAATTCTACCGAAGCTATTTCCCGCATTTGGCTCATGTGCAAGCACCACTCCTTGACCTCATAAAAGGAGCGCATAGGCGTGACAAAGGTCCAATGCAATAGACCCCGGAAGCGAAAAAAGCATTTGAAAAATGCAAAGAACTGGTGGCAAATGCAGTTTTACTTGCACATCCTAACGGAAACGTTCTACTTACTCTTTATTGCGATGCCTCAGACGTGGCTTGTGGAGCAGTTTTTAAGCAGGAAGTCAACGGAAATTCATGCCACTTGGGTTCTTTTCACGTAAATTGGACCGAACGCAAAAGCGATATAGCGCATACGACCGCGAATTACTTGCGGTGTATCAAGCAGTTAAATTTTTTCTTCATTTCGTGGAAGGCCATAACTTAACAATTTTCACCGACCATAAGCCGCTTACGTATGCATTTCTACAAAAATCCGACAAAGCTTCACCTTGTCAGCTGCGACAAATAGATTTTATAGGACAATATACAACGAAATTGTTGCATGTTAAGAACAAAAATAACATCGTGGCCGACGCGCTATCGCGTTTCAAAGAAATAATTATGTCATCGACAATCGATTTGCAAGAGCTCGCAGATCAGCAAGCTACTGACGAAGAACTGCAGCATATTTTAAAGGAGCCATTATCTTCATCATTGCAATTAACCCCCGTGCGGATTGGAAATTGTGTAACGCCTGTCTACTGTGACGTATCTGCAGGTGCTACTCGTATTTACATTCCAAGAATGGAGCGCAGGAAAATTTATGAATTATTCCACCTGATGTCACATTCCAGTAGAAGAGCGACAAAACGGATAATCAGCAAAAATACGTGTGGCTTAGAATGAATAAGGACATTCAAGTGTGGGCAAGAAATTGTCTGGAATGTCAAAGAAATAAAGTTGGGCGCCACGTCAAAAATGTTCCTGAGTCGATTTCAATTCCTTCAAACCGATTCTGACATGTATATTTGGACATAATCGTGATGCCGCCATCAAAAGGATTTAAGTATTGCCTTACAATGATTGATCAGTTTAGGACCAGTTTCAAACCTGATATTGATGCAACAGCTGCCGAACTTGTTTAACGGACAACATTGCAAATTCCTGGTGAAATTTTTTTCGACGATCTTGATGACCCTACATTGGATCTGGCAATATTCGCCAGGAAATTCAAACTTTTAATGAAAGAAATCAAGCCGACTCCTACAATCCACCATAGCCATCCAAAAGCTTTTGCCTTCAAGGATCTGGAAACTTGTACCACGTTTTCGTTTGAGTTGATTCGGCTAAAACTCCATGCCAACAACCATACGATGGCCCTTTTGAAGTAGAAGAAATACTGTCAAATCGGGTTTTTCGCATCAAGAGGAATGGAAAGTCGGAAACATTTTGCACCGAGAGAATTAAGCCGGCATATGTTGAAAGACATGCAGTTGCTATGGAAAATGAGGAATCAGCACCATCCGCACGATTATTTACAAATAGCTCCGAGCCGATTCGAACATATTCACGCAATAAAAATGTCAGGTTCGCAACTCAGCAACTCTTAAGCCTTTGAGGAACGGAACAAATGGAGAGGCTATGCTCATATAAGCTCCATAGAAAATGATACGACCACCTTCTGAGCATGATTGTCATTTCATTTCCAATAATTTCCACAATTTCTCCTCTCGAGAGTCCGATTGCCGATTTGACGACTAAAAATGGACGCGATATTTACCTGACGCGTGAGATACGATTCGGAATTTAGTCGTTTTTTCGGTTCGAGAACGTGTCCGGAGGTACATATTGACTGTAGTGAAAGTAATATTACACATGGTATAGGGATAACAACATTTTAAGGAGTGACATTGTAAATCGGAGCGAGGAACTCAATTAAAAGTATAATGTGCGTTATTGCTAGAAAACGATGGGTTATCGATACGAAAGTGTTTTCTATCCTAAGTAGCCATAATGTTTTATATGTATTCAATGCTATTTTCTGGTTTTGTGAAGTGTTATTTGCAATAAAATCATATTTACGAGTGCATAAGCGTTTGTTTACTTGCTTGTGACAACCCATTGGGTTCCCCTTAACCAGCTTTAGAACCACGGTCGCAGGGGTAGGTGCAAAAAGACACGTAGTTAGGCAGGTGGTCGCAGGGGTTATTGCGACAACGTGTACATATGGATGTCCACTCCGGTTCTATCTTGTTCCTCAAAGCTTGGGAGAGGATATTGTGGTCACACTCGAGCGATCGCAGCGCATCTGTTGTTGAGATGTACCGACTTCAATCGTTTAATGGATGCAATGAATTTCACAACTCCTGTCAATCAAACGATGCCCTTGAATTGTAACCGCCGTGAAGTTAAAACGCGTAATCAGGTAACTTTCGACATGTTAATTTCAGCTCATATTTTTATTTGCTTATGAAGTTATTGTTTATTTTATGACTTGTTCTTTCCATCTTGTATGGGGAACGTGCATTGCGTTTAGCTAAACCCCGCAATGCATTGTGTATATGTAAGATTATCTAGCTTAAATAGTCACGGAAAATACTTGTCAAGTTATAAATAAGGATAATAATAATTTCATTTTACTGCGAATTTTCCCGAAATCGGCAGCCCTATCATATGTTTTGTTGATGCTTTTAAAATACTCACCATACATTGCTCGGCGAGGAAAATTCAGACCCGGCAGATTTTCCTCCCAAGACGATATGATGATGGCATGTGCTTTACTAGTACCGAATTTTCCTGCAAGTTTTTCGTGCTTGTCGTTGTCGCGTTTTGAGATTCGATTGGATTCCGCAATGTTACAGCAAATTTTGAGCTGGTTGCAGCAATACAATTTTCCGCTTTTGATTCAGTTGGTGGTGTGCTATCGTCAAAAGAGGAGCGCACAATTATACCAAAAGCTGAAATCTTCGTATCGGGAAAGTTGTTTCGTGGTGGATCTTTTTTATCATTCCGACGGTCAATCGAACAAAGTTATTCGGTGAGATTAAGGAAAACCAAAAAAGCCAAGTGGTTGTTAAGTGCATGGTTCCTACGACTCTGTGACCACTAGTGTGGAAATTGGAAAAGTGTTTTACACTGTTTCTGTTCTGTCCAATGTCCATTAAAGTTTCAGTAACTTATACGTTATAATAAAAAGCGATGATTCTACGATGAAAATTAATTTGTCATCGTTAGTGTAGTTTATTTGTTGTGCTTGTGGGAGGCTTGTGTTGTGCTTGTTTGAGGCGAAAGTGAATGAGTTTAATATGCAAAGTGTGAATATTAAGTGCAAAAATTTATAAATAAATTTAAAAGGGGTGGAACACTTGTGGAAAAATAAATTATTTTACTGTATCATTCACCTCTCTAGGGCAAAATAAAAAGAAAATTTTCACAATTATGAAAACATGTGTTAGTTGTGTTGACTACAGTGAAATTAATTGCTGAATCATCTGTCGGATCTATGAATGGTGAAGAGATTGTTAATAGTGAAATTCAGGGAGGAGCGATGGTTTGATTATTGTGGGTAAGTTTCGGGAAGGAATAGTGAGTGTATATAAATATACGAGTATATATAAATATACGAGTATATAAATAATGTACAAATAATCACTTCATAATGAATTAATAAAATCATTCAGAGCATTGGTGTCGTGAATTATATATTAGCATTACATTAAGGAATAGTGATAAGGGAGCGTTAAGACGACTGTTCATAATATTTTTGGCTTTACGTACTTTATATAATAGGTTTATCAATAAAAAAAACATATTTAGAAAAAGTTGAAGTTTAGGCACGAATTTCATTTCCCTGGTTTCATAAAATTTTGACGCTATTCATTCGGGTTTGGTGTAAAAAAGCATGTTTATTCTTGGGGCTTATGAAAAAGGATAACGATAAAAATCGGGTCTTGTAGCATTCTGACATCTAGTGGGGGTTTAATCCTAGATAATGCTAATTTTTGTCATTATTAACTAAGCACTTTTCGGGAAAACGCTAGAACAGACATATTTTCAAAATCTTGTAAAACTAGTAAATTGAAATATTTGGCCGGATTTGAATTTCAATAAAATTATTCTTGAAGCTTCTTATGATTAATTTATTCTGTTTTACCAGTTTTCATCCCTAAATAAAAAAAGAGATATAATTAAAACTCATCTGAAAAGCTAATACAACTATTGATTGCTTACTCGCTAAATTTTTCTTGGAAATGACGTTTTTTTCTTTAAAAAAGTTTCCGAAAGTTTTTCAGAATTATATTAAGGCGCAAATATGAGGGCGGTTCAAATATGATCGAGACAAATCCTCTGACACGTTTATTTACTATTGAAAAAATTTACAAAAAATTATAGTTTTTCCAGGTACTCCCCCTAACAAGTTATGCATTTTGTCCACCTTTCTGAAAGCTGATGCCGGTATCGAACAATTCCTTGGGCAACTCGGACAGCCATGTACGCAAGAACTCCTCTACCTCGTCATCGGTGTTGAATCTTTTACCTCCGAGGGCTTCTTTCAATGGTCCAAACATGTAATAGTCGCAGGGTGATGAATCCGGAGTGCAGGGGGGGGGGGGGGGGGTAGTTCCAGTACCTCCCACTCCAATCCCGATATTGTATCGGTCGTGAGATGTGCGGTATGAGGGCGCGCGTTATCATGGAGAAGAATGGCACTTCGTGCTGGAATGGAGCATTCGAGCGTTATTTCGCGATATTGAAGGTGTTCGTGGATGATAGACTCTACACTACCAATACTAATGCCGAGCTCAGCCGAAATGCCTCGAATGTTCATGCTACGGTCTTCCAAAATGAGTTGTTCTACGCGGCAAATGTTGTCTGGTGTGATGCTGGTTCGCGATCGACGATCATGCGGCTCATTCTCGACGGTTTTGTGACCATCCTTGAGTGTTTTGGCCCATTAAAATACAGCAGCCCTAGTCAGGCACTCACTGTCGAACTAATTTTACAAACGCAGAAAAATTTCCGTGTTTTAACGGCTTCCCACAATAAAAAACGAATGAAAATACGTTGCGCAACAGCGGTTGGCACTTGACGTATACTCATGGTCGTAGCACGCGCGTGAAACATGCACCCCTGACGAAAACTATGCCACACTGTTTCTAAGGGACCCAGCTATCACATACTCAAGCTACGACCTTCGAAACATGCAAGCCATCTACAGCCTTTGTCTCCATCATATTTGAACCACCCTTGTATTATGCAAAGTCGGTACAAGTTATCCCAGAGATCACATGGAACAAAAATTTATCAGATAAGTCGTCCAAAGTAACACTATCCCTTCGACTTAGCCACAGTTTCACATCCGGAATGAGCCGCGCAGTCCACCTTCCCTTCGTCTTGGTAAGTCTTCTCTTGATAAGTTTTTCTAGCATACTTTCCCAGCAGTGTCTGACATGCATAACAGGCGGTATACAGACGGCAAATTGGGATTTCTCTTCCTCTTGCTGATCAGCATGAGCCTCGCCACCATCCTGTAGGCAAGCGTTGACTGTGCTGAGCAGCCAGTCAGACCAATGGTGGTTGACAAGTTGTAGCACCTCAGTGGAAACATCATGTGGGCCAGGAACCTTCCGGCTATGTGAAGAGTGAACACTCGATTGCTGTTTCACCATGGACAGCGTAAACACAAATGGGATGGGCAGGTAAGGATGCCCGCACTATCTCGTTCATCTTTTCCACTTTATGTATGCAAGGCGTCCGCAGGGCACCAAGCTTCTGTATAACAAGTTTGTAGCCAAGGCCTCATGGATCCTTATTCACATTGTCCACTAGGTCTTACCAACAGCGAGTCTTGCTGTTGCTAATCGATTTGCAAAGGTATTTCCTGGCTGACTCATATGCTGCTACTCGGTTCCATGCCTTGTCACGCTTCCATGCACGTTGAGCCTTACGCCGAAGCTAGTTACACTCTCTTCGCTTTAAGTGATTTCAGTCGAAGACCAGTACACTGGGAGCTTGCCGTGCCGGGATTTTCAATAGGGCATAGAAGCGTTGCAAGCAGTTGTGATGATAGTTGAGTTCACCACGTCTTGAGATGCCAGTTTTTCCGTCCCCTGCGAATCACGCTGCAGTATAGCAACTGGCGTGAGCACCTTGACAAAAATTAATCGTAGAGGGTGGAGAGCATGGACCTCGGGAGACAACATGACTGACCTCAAGTAGAATTTACTGATGATCACTGGCTGAGTATTCCTCTAATACTTGCCAATAGTGTATCCTCCGTACCAAGGCCTCCGAGGCGAATATCACGACTGGTATGGTTCCTTTGCAACCAACACGGCAGAAAGTTGGTGTATTTCCGGCGTTTAGTATGACAACTGCCGTTCTGGCCGCAATTTCTAGGATTCATTTTCTCCACGAATATGTTAAAGGCATGCCCCATTCTATTGTTTTAGCGTCTCCCCCAATGAGCACGTTGCCGTTCGTGTTCGAAACAGAATTAAGCTTGGCTTGGAAAGATTATATCGGTGTGTTCAGCGTTAAGTACACACTAAAGATGGTTCCGCTTGGAAATCACTGTTCCGAGCTCAGATGGCGGCGCTACCAGTTTCGTCAGAATACCATGATGCAGAACTTCTTTCTTGGTATTGCTCATTCATTCAGCAGCAAAAAGTCGGCCTTCATGTCCCTCGCAAACTGGTCAAGCAGGTTTTTTGGCGGTTATAATGCAGTGTCGGTTTAGCTTCAGGATGTGGGTCATTGAAGTTATGATCCCAAAACATCTTTGCAGAGGATACAGTTTTCTTTTATGTCCTATTTCACAGCATTTATAACATAGGGAACCCCTATCAGCTCTTTTGCATACTTGTGTGGTGTGACCATAGCCAAGAAATTTGAAACATTGAAGATGCGCTGCTCCTCACCGTATCCTGCACACGACATACCCTATTCATACTTTGTTTTGCCTTATTCAGAAATTGTTTGCTGTCCTTTTCGGTCAAGTCAATGATAGCCATGCGTTGTTTCCTATGGTTTTCTGGTATCAGCCTCGCTTTATTCTCGCCCACGCTAGAGAAATCCCTTTTGTAGCTATTTCTTCCTCGGCCAGGTCCGTGACGCAGTCAATGTCTCTTATTTCAATCATTAGCATTTCCTTACTGTGTCGCAGAATGCTTCTTTATTGTCGGCCTGTGCTCCGGAGTTGACCAGAATGTGACCCGACCGCGTTGGTGTCTGCAGGACTCACATTTTTATGACATCCCCTACCACTTCTGCGTAGGATCGGCAATCTTAGGGGCTTACAAGCAGTGCCTGCTGCCGGAGTCTTCGTTTCATCTCCTATTTCATGCCTATCAACTGCCTCTTGCTTCCTTCTTCTATTCCAATCTCATTCGATCGGGCTGGACGCTATTCTTTTATTGATGTTCGATGGCGGAGCTTTCTGCGCGTGTCCGTTAGGCTTAGCCCACAGCGTTTCTTTAGCCTCCTGCTCTTCTTTGGCCTTCTGGTCCTCTTTGGCCTTTAACCAGCTCCACCGGTATCGCATGCAGATTTTATTCTTTTTAAACATCTACCGATTTTCTGATTAGCCTTTTTTCGTCTTTTTGCTGGACGGTAATTGTACTTTGCGACCTATTTTGTGGGAGAGGTTATCAGTTTCCGTTTCCAATTGCAGTACTTCCACCGCATTTTCTACGCTGGCAGTGAAAAGACACAACGGCGCTTTATTTGCCTGGTTAGTCCTTTTTTTTCTTGACTGATCACTTTATGGACTACAGGATGTTTCGTTGCTATCTCAGGATTTAAGCCCTAGCTTCGATCACTTCTCTAGCGATCACAGCAGCTCGATGTTCCTTATATTTTCCCCCAACGCTCGAACATCTGATGCATCCCGCAGATTTTTCCGCTCTTCCTTTTAGGACGTTCTGGCATTTATATCATTTTTTTGCTGCGTTCGAATGTTGCAGGAATTTAAGTCTGGGCAAGACTGCCTGTTAACTCTGCCGTAGATGATCCCTAGCGCGGCTGAGAAAGGAGGAGGGATCCCTTTGTATCCCCCCACCCCTAGCTTCCATGATTCCTCATTCTAAACTCCTCGAGCATTTGGTAGTAAACGGTCTCGGGATCGCACATAGGATTTACTGGTTTCCCCATTATGGGACACTAAATGCCGAGAAACACCAATAACTGCAAATACACCTGCAGCTCTGCTACTAAATCCTACGAGTCTTCCAAGCCTGATAACGGAATCGATATTAATAACTGTGCCGCCAGAATGGAGGTGGGGCGATGGAAGAACTCCCCGTCCCTGTAAAACCTTACATTATTTCGAAACATGCAGCAAAGGCTCAGAGTGGTTTGGATCTACGACAACGACTTCTCAACTTAAAAAAGGACTATGGCACTGGTCCCTCGAATGTCAGATCACAGAACTATCCTTGCACTATTAAAGACCTTTTACAACAGGCCAGCTAATATAAAATAAAAATACTGGCAATCAAGCAAACGAATTGGACTGGAAATGATATTCAAGGTATACAAAATATTCACAATAATTAAAAGTGGGGAATTAGCTAGAAAGCGAGAGTTCAGAGTGGTCTTCATTATGGATACGAAGTTCAAATCGCACGTTCTTAATTTTAAGAGAATCAATGAACGGTTGTGTGCGGTCCGCATAAAAGTAAAATTCTTCCAAATCTGGCTAATTAGCTTACACGCCCTGACCGAAGATAGGGACAAAGAATCGAAGGAAACGTTCTACAATCATCTGGAAAGACTAGTCGACTCATTGCCTACAAACGACACAAAAATAATTTGGGGTGGTTTCAACGCTAAGGTTGGCAATGAGCTATCTCATCGGCAAACGACAGAAGGATATAGCCTCCACGATGAAACAAATGACAACGGCCAGCGCCTGATAGACTTTGCATGTAGCAGAAATCTACTCATACGTTCGACTCGCCTCCAACATCGACGCATACAAAAAATGACCTGGGTCTCATTGGATTGCAACACACAAAACCAGATCGACCATATTCTGATCCAGTAACGATGGACCTCGAGAATACTTGATGTCCGTTCATACCAAGGAGCCAGTTGTAACTCGGATTATTATTTGATCAAATTAACCTGACAATGTCGTATGTCAAAGGCGTATTTGGTGAAGATCAGCCCTCTGCGAAAATTTGACCTCGAAATGCTCCCACCGACGCCTGTGGCAAAAACGAATTTCATGCAGACCCTCGACAAACAGCTAGTTCCCATCCTGTCAGATACATCGCTGAAAACATAAAACGAGCTATAGGTGGAAGTGAAAGCGGCAATGAAGAGCATAGCAGAACAGACGATCGGACATTAAGCCCGGTGCAAGAGAATTGATTGGTTCGATGATGAGCGCTAGAATGAGTTAGACAAAAAAAAAATCAGGCGTACAAACAAAACCTATGTGGGAAAACCAGGACGAAAAGAGAACAATATGAAAATCTCAGAAGAGTAGCGAATAGCATAATTAGAATTCAGAAAAGAAAATACTATGACGACCAATTGAGAAGTATCGATGTAAGTCAGCAAGCAACAACAAGCATACAAAAAGTGAAAAGCCTGAAACGTGGCTATCAGCCCAAGATCACACTCTGTCGTGATGACATCGGCAATCATAGCTGATGAAACTAAGAATAAGGAAAGATGGGCATCATATTTCAAGAACCTCCTTAATCCTCCATGCAGCTCCAGAACATCGGAGCCTATAAATATTTTCGGAGAGCTTCCATTGGGCCCACCTACTCTGGATAAAGTTTGTTTCACCATCAAAGCCCAAAAGAATAATAAAGCGCCGGGCATCGATGAGATTCCAGTGGAGCACATCAAATATGGTGGTAGCAGTGTTCAGAAGACCATACATAAAGTCATCCAGCTCATTTGGCAACAAGACCATATGCCAAACGACTGGAGCCAATCAATTATATTAACTATCCACAAAAATGTGACAAGCTACAGTGCAAAAATCTGATCATATGCCAACAGTATTATTAGGGAGTATCAAGGTGGTTTTAGAGCAGGTAGATTGACGGTAGAGCAATTGTTAACGGTCAAGTAGGTTCCTGAAAAATGCTGAGTGTTCAACATAGACGTACACAAAGTTTTCGTCGAAGCATACGACAGTATTGACCGTAATGTATTGTACCAAATATTGCTTTGCTTTCCCAGCCAAATTAGTCCGTCTTACCAAAATGACAATGCCATCGACGACTCCCAAGTCCGCATTAATAACCAACTCACCGATGCCTTTGACACAAATATCGGACTGAAGCAGGAAGATGAGCTGGCCCCATTGCTATTCAATTTAGCTCTAGAATATGTCATCAGAAAGCTACCTGTTGATACAAGAGTTACCTTATTATAAAAGTCGAGCCAAGTGCTAGCCTATGCGGACGCCATCAATATTTCGTCACGGTCGTCAGCAACTGCCAAAGAACTTTCTCTGAAACTCGACAGCGAAGCAAAACTAGTAGGACTACAAATCAATGATACTAAAACAAAGCTCATGACGCAGTCGAGAAAAAATACCGCCAACACTCAAATTATCACACTTGGCGAATACAATGTCGAAAGAAATGAAATACGCCAAAGAATACAGCTCACAAATAAGATATTTTATTCAGTTTAGATGATCTTGAAGATCAGCTGCATACACAGGAAAACAAAGCTCCAAGTATAAGAATCTGTGATAAGAACTGCGCTATGCTATGCATGTTAAACATGGACCCTAACCCAAGCATCCGCAACATATTGAACGCCTTCGAAAAATGGGCCCTGAGGCGTATAATTGGAGCAAAACTTGACGGGGACCAACGACAGTAAGACTGGGGAAGCTGCAATGGACTTGCCACATGAATCGTATGGACGAACACCGGATACCCAAAAAAGTATTCGCTGAGAGAACTGAAGGCCAGAGACCAGTTGGGAAACTGACGAAACGCTAGTCTGACTCGTTCGAAGAAAACAGTTCATCGTTGCGCAGATTTTGAAACCGGAGGACGTGATCAATGGACCGAGACAGTTGGAGGCGCTTGTTGCAGGAAGCAAAGGCCCAACAGGAGCTGTAGCGCTAGGAAGAAAAATACTGTCTGTTAATCTCCGTTTTTTGCCCGTCCTTACTATCATTGTATTCATAGTCGTATTTATCATCGTTAGCACCACTCGCGATATGCTGCGAACATCGTGGCTACTGCCCTGTTACTTCTATTTTTTCTTACTTTTTTTTTGGTTGGATCCGTTTTTAGGGTTTTTATTTGGAATTGCTCCAGTTTGATGAGGGCTCCCTCGGAGCCGCTGTCTCCGTTCGTGTGTGTGGTCGGCTTTTTGGTCATATGGGTATCTTGGCAGAGTAGGTAGGGTTAGTATAAGCCTTAATGGGGACAAGTGCACAGAACCAGACCAGCACTAGTCGGAAGTCCGTCTCAACTGAACCTACACCACCAACCCAATGGTGCGAACTCTTTTTGGAGCATCGGCAAAAACAATTGTTTCCAAATATATATATATATATATATATATATATATATATATATATATATATATATATATATATATATATATATATGATAATTTGCATCTAATCAAACGCTTCTTTGATTATGGAAATTGCCATATATTCAAAATGGAAATGGTTGCGTTTGTCGGTACGAAAAAGATGTGTGGGTAGCGGAATCAAGGTGTAATGAGCTTCGATTACGTTACCCAGATGCGGCAGCGGTCATGAAAAATGAAAGGATTGTGGGATCGGATTTGCTGGAGGTCAAAGGTGAGATTGGGTTCTTGAATTTAGGGCAGTGAGTATTGGACTTTGGGAATAAGATGGATTTGATTTTGTGCGGCGTTAGAAAAAACAATTTTGTTAATATGGAGTGCGGGGACAAGAAAATTGTGATTTGGGAAAAAAAGATTTTTGTCAATTTGGAGTGCGGGAACAAGAAAAATGTGATTTGGGAAAAAAAAGATTTTGTTTTTGGAGTACGGGAACAAGAAAAATTTTGATTTGGGTTATGAGACGAAAGTGGGATCGTGAGTGGACGAACGTTTTTGAGTGGAATTTTCAGTGTCGGGAATTTCGGATTGGAATTCAGTGGAAAAAAAAACAGAAGTGAAGGGAGTGAAGTTAGAAAGACATTAATAACTAGTAATTAAAATTTAAATTTACTCTTGTAAGCTCACCACCCACATTGTGGTGTAAGAAAAAGGAAAATTTGCCGCTACTAGACAGAGTGCTGATGAAAGTTGCCGTTGCTTTTTTTGTTTTAGTGATTTTAACTTACAATCTAATTTTCAGCGACCCCACGCTTTTTTTGTTGTATTTCACCGGGTGCTCGGAGTTCTACAAGGAAAGAAGTGAGTACCGATTTGGTTTTTTTTTATAATATTTTATAAATTATAATATTTTCCAGTAGTTTGTTTATTATATTCTTTATAATATTGAATTGGTTTATGTTGGCATATTTTAGCTTACTTTTTTATGTTTTTTTAAATGTCGAAAAGGGATTTTAGTAGTTTTTTTTATATTGTTCTTCTTCGTATATTTTGGTTTGAATTTGAATTGTTGAATTTAATAAAACGGCCATGTCGCATTAAGACGACAATCTTTCATTTCTCAAGATGACCTCCCCTTTCCCGTCCTTTTCCCTTTGTGTTAGATATTGTATGTAAGGTGGCTCAGCACGAGCAGAGGGTGTCCCGGAAGAGCCACGGCACGACTGAGCGCTAGCCGGCCTCAGTTTGCCAGCCCGGGTTACTCTCCCCTCTGTTAATACTTAATGTCTGCAACTGCGGTGACTTCCGCGGATGCAACAGTACGTGGAACTCTAGATCAGGTGTTCCAGACAGTGTTCAAAAAGGCAGCGAAGAAAGGCGCAAAAAAACTCCTTCAAAAAGGGCCAGAGAACAAAGTTCACGCGGGTGCCCAGCAAGAAAAAAGGCCTGATGTGAGGCACGAGAGAAAAAAGTCACGAACAAGACCTCGTCAGCAAGCACTACTCGTAAAAACTCAAGGTGGTCAATCCTACCCAAAAATGTTGTTGCATATCAGGGGAAACGGAAGGCCCAAAGACACCAACACTGCTATTAAAGCAGAACGACCAACGCGGCCGGGCCATAAACTGGTCCAATCCGGAACAGAAGCCGGCAATAAAAAAGAATTTTACAATGCAGTAAAGGTTGACCTCGGCAAAAGAGCATCTTTAGCCTTACTTGAGTCGATGGCAACGATCAAAATAAGAGATATTGACAACGTCACGGACCTGGCCGAGGTAGAAGAGGCCATCCGAAGAGAGCTAGAATCATTGCAAGGTTGACGCTAGGAAACAATAGGGGACAACGCATGGCCATCATTGACTTGACCGAGAAGGACGCCGAACAATTTCTGAATAAAGGCAAAGTAAGAATAGGGCGGTTCACTGCAGGATATAGCATCATCACCACATGTTGAACACAGATAAAAAGTGAGCTAACTGACAGCTTCATAATGGAATCAGGCTTGAAACAGAGGGATGGACTTGTGCCAACACCCTTTAAGATTACGCTGGAACACGTCATTTGGAGGATATCAGCTGAAACCTCGGGTACATTAATGGTCAAGTCCACACAATAAGTAGCTTATGCTGATGACGGCAATACTATGCCACGTTCAATCTCAGATGCCAAGAGAGCATTTCTAAGGCTAATATCTAAAATGAATTGTTCTACAAGCAAATGAAACAAAAACTAGACTTACGACTCAAACGAGGAGGAAAACAAAACCTGACTGTAGGCGACCATAGCCTTGAAAGTATGAATAATTTTATTTATCTTGCAGTCAACCTGAATAGAAGAGGTGCCAAAAAGCATGAGATTGGATGCGACATAAGTGCCTCAAATAAAACCAATTACCCCGTAATTCTCATCCTAACGTACAGAGTTATGAACAAGCAAAATAAGCTCTGTATTTACAAAACATTAGGAAAAACTGTGCCGTTATATGGAAATGAAACATGGACTCTGACGAGCGGATCCAAAAAGGCAATAGACGTTTTTGAACGCAAAGTGCTCCGGAAAATTCATGGCCCAGTGAAGTAGGAACAAAGCAGAGACTACGTCACTACGATGATGATCCATATGTTTCCTCTTGCTTAAAGTAACGTAAATTGCAATGGGTGGGCCATGTATAGGGTGATTCATAACAAGTGTACACATTTTTGTCGAAAAAAAACATAGTTTTTGTGAAGATTGAGTTGTAATGTTTATTTATTATGAAAATTTGGTCCCTTACAATTAAATATGAAACATTACTTCGGGCGTATGTGCACCTCGTGCTGCTTCACAGACTATCAAACGATGATTGTAATTTTCGATGACATTTGCGCACATTTCCGGCGTTATTAGGCGTATGTTGGCTCGAATATTGTTTTTTAAGGCTTCAGTGGTCTGGGGAGCATCAGCGTAAACACGAATCTTCAGAAATCCCTAAAGGAAGAAGTCACAAGGAGTCAAATCACACGATCTCGCCGGCCAATTTATGGGTCCATTTTGTGAAATTATTCGATTTCACGTAGAGCGCGAAATGTTCGCACTGGCGATTCATTATTTTTGTAAAAACTTTCAACAATAATAAAACGTTCGGCTGATGTGTATGACACCATGGTTAGAATTGTAAAAGAGCAAACTGTCATAATCTGTCAATATATGGGCCTGAAATTGGTGATAAATAAGAGTTAAGGCCCATTCACATGTGTACACTTGTTACAAATCACCCTTTAGAAAGAATGACAGAAAACCGGCTACCGAAAAGAACATTAAACGGTAGAGCACAAGATAGACGTCCAGCGGGAAGACGAAGAACTCGATGAGAAGGCACGATAGAAGCTGACAGCAGATCCTTATTGAGAGTCAACAATTGGCGGACAAGCTCACGGAACCATGATGACTGAAGGAGATTAATTCTGGAGGCCAAGGCCCGGCTAATTATTCGCGAAACGAAAGAATCTATTTCAGTCGTAGATAGTTTCGAGTTTCATCAAAATCCATTGGGAAATTGGGGCCTCGAAAATCGAAAAGAATTGTATATTTGAGCCCCCGCCCTTTTGATCACCAAAACATCAAAGTCATCAGATATGATTATCGATCACGTCAATTCTAAGTTTTGTCCGAATTAAATCCAAACTGTCACGTTTAAAAGCCTTTGGAATTTCAAAATTTGACCAGCGGCCATTTTGAAATTTGAGGCCAGACCTTTAAATTTTTTTCATTGTTCCCTAGAAACTTATAGCTTTTACCATACTGCAAAGTTTCATTGACATCGATTGAAAAGTTTAGCCACAACTGCAATAAAAAATATTTGCAAGTTTTTCTACATTGCAGAAACAGGCCCGTTTGGCAAAGAAAAAAGTGACCTTCGTACCGGCTCATACCTCCACCGTTGCCCCGGTCAAATTGGTTGAATTGGGCTGCGAACTGCTACCTCATCCACTATATTCTCCAGATTTTGCCCCGTGCAACTTCTTTTTGTTTCCAAACTTGAAAAGATCACTTAGCAGCAGAAAGATGAGTCGAATGAGGAGGTCATCGGCGCAATGGAGGCCTGAACTCGAGAAAACATATGTTTTAGACGGTTTAAAGTAGTTGGAGCATTGCTGGGTCGAGTGTCTCGAGAAGAGGAAATTATGCTGAGAATAAATCGACACTTTTCTAAAACTTTTGTTTTTCTTTTGTAGGCTATGTACTTATCCGACCGCTCTCGTATATATATATATATATATATATATATATATATATACGAGTATATATATTTATATATATATATATATATATATATATATGTATATATATATATATATATATATATATATATATGTATATATATATATATATATATATATATATATGTATATATATATATATATATATATATATATATATATATATATATATATATATATATATATATATATATTTGAGGACAACTTGAGAGTAAAATTAATTAGCTTGTATTTTTAACAAAATTTAAGGAATTTCAGGAATTTTTATACAACGTTAAATTAGTATATGGCTATAAAGTTATTCCATAAAATCGCCATTAGCAGCAATAACCTCTTCCATCCGGGTCCGGAAACGATTACATGCCCGAAAAAATGCTCCTTGTTCATATTGACCATAACGGCATTAATAGCAGTGGTATTATGAGGACGCTTATTGGTCTCACGCTCAACTACGCCCCATACGTAATAATCTAAAGGATTAAGGTCTGGGGAGCTAGGTGGCCATAGGTTCGGTGTTATGTGGTCATGAAAATTTTCGGTCATCCAAGCTTGTGTGGCCATCGCTTTATGTGAAGCAGCAGAGTCTTGTTGAAAAATGTGTGGTCTGCCTCCGCTTACATTGTCTATCAAGGGTTTCACTACCGTCTCCAAAACCTCGATGTATGCAGTAGAGTTCACTCGAAGTCCTGGAGTGAAAAGGTGTGGTGGCATACCATGTCCTTCTTTGCTTACAACACCTAAAACCATAAAAGTGACTGGAAATTTTGTGTGCGTAACAACAGGAACCTCCGTAGGATTTAAACATAGCCATCTGTCATTTCTGCGATTGTTCTTTTGATCCTGGTCAACAGTTTTTTCGTCGGAAAAAAAAACCATAACATTTTGGGCGCCTCAGGGTGTTTGATTTTGTTTAACATAAGAGATGTTTTGATCGGAGAACTCTCTGTTCCCATGTTCGTTCCGACATGAACTGCAGATCGGATAACTTCAGAACGCTGTGCGTGCTTTTTGCGTTTTGGAACCGATTCTGTATCGTCGCCTGATGCTTCCAATTCACGGTGAACCTTATGCACTAATGAATGGGCGCAATTTAAGCATGTCCTCCAATATATATATATATATATATATATATATATATATATATATATATATATATATATATATAGAGTTTTCCAATAAGAGGTGTTATTTTGATATTGAAAAAAATGCCATTTTTAGGGTTTTGTACTAAAATACAAAACCCTATTGCAATCACGACCTGTGTCCGCCCGTCTGTATGTCACAGCACTTTTTCTTTCTTTGTGGAAAGGTCAGAACTGGTGACTTCTTGAAAGTTCTAGAGTGGAAAAAAATTTCAGAGGGGTTTAAGGGAGGTCTCTCCATATAGGGAGGTGGCCCTTTAAAATTATTTTTTCACCATTGGTAGTCGAAAGGTCTCAATGAGATCTTTTCAAAACAATTCTTTAAATTGCCTTATCGGTACCGAGGGGGGCAGGGGAAGGGGAAATGTACAAACTTCA
Organism: Odontomyia ornata; assembly: GCA_963969285.1. NCBI lineage: Eukaryota > Metazoa > Arthropoda > Insecta > Diptera > Stratiomyidae > Odontomyia > Odontomyia ornata. The sequence goes on along the minus strand of OZ017741.1, from coordinate 59,948,498 downwards.
TCCGAAAAATCTGAAAAAAATCCTAAATGTAGGCCTTTATGAGTACAACAACAACAAATACATGAGAAGACGAAATTCACCCAATTTTGTTAGTAATAGTATGATTTATCGATTTTATGTTTTCTTGCATAAAATCTTAACGGTACCCTTAAATTACACACAGATGACTATTCATAAGATTGATCTGTTCTTAAAGTTTCACAAAGATTGAATGGTATTTAACGAAGTTAAAGCGGTTTGAATTTTCATGCATTACAATGGAACAATATGGGCTGCATTACTATGGAAACATATGCCAATGGAACAATATGCGCTTTTACCGACTTGGATACTACAGTTTTGCTAGGATTTGCATGAAAATTTCAGGAATGATAGGTATCATACACATATTTGAGAGTAGGTTCAGCTAGTGGTATCAGTAATCGTAAAACAAAATAGTGGCTGTTTTAAATGCGAAGATTGAATAATTTTGAGATATCTTTCCCCAACTTCAACGTTTAACGTGCATGCTTTTAACATTTGATTCAATTTAATGAATGACTGAAGATGAGTACCTACAATTGATATTCATAGGTGAAACAAGTCGAGGAAGGAGAGAGCTCCTTACAAAAAGGCTTTATAACCATTCTAGGATTCGAAAAAATTGGCCATGAATCGATGATTACAGTACAGGGGAGTGGCCCCTGAAAAAAAATTGCATCAAAGGTAGCCGATATGAGTATCAAATAAAAGTTCTTTATGGGAGCTTTTCAAAACAGTGTTTAAACTGACAGTTCTTGCTTCAGTGGGGGCACTGTGAACACCTGTGATCTTAAAAAATCTGAAAAAATCATCAAGAGAAATATTTATGAGTATCACAATAACAAATACCTAAGAAGTCAAAATTCATTTGACTGTATTAAGAATAGTATGATCTTCAAAGTTCATATTTTCTCCAATATAACCGTCTTTTACATGTTTCTTGATTTTATTCGTTGCTGGTGACTGAATTTTGTAAGTTAAGTACAAAACCCTTCTGACATGGCGTAGGTCTGTCTACGCAACTTGTTTAATATAAATGATCGGATGTTTATTTCATTATAAAGAAGAAGGTATGCCGTTAATACTGAAAAATAACATCAAGCAAATGACCACTACGACCACGCTTACAGGATCATATCCTTTACATGAAATTTTCCATAACCAAATCGCAAAGTGGCTGCTCTATGTCCTCGATAGCCTCACGAATTCCATCTTTGAGGTCTTGAATCGACGCTGGGCTGTTGGCGTAGACCTTTTCTTTCACGTGGCCCCAAAGGAAGAAGTCGCAAGGTGATTTCGGTGGCCAATTGTGATCACCTCTTCGAGAGATAACACGATCCGGAAACTTCACCGTCTTGTTGAAAGTAAACGTTATCTAGATCAATACTATCCAATTCCGGCCATAAAACATCATTAATCATTTCTTGATAGCGCAATCCATTCACCGTAACTGTTGCTTCAGCCTCATTTTCGTAAAAGTAAGGTCCAATGACTCCGCCTGACCATAAACCGCACAAAACAGTCAAACGTTGAGGATACAGAGAGGTTTCAACAATCACTCTTGGGTTTTCTGAGCCCCAGATGCGACAATTTTGCTTGTTGACGTAGCCACCGAGGTGGAAATGGGCCTCATCACTCAAGATGATTTTTCGATGGAGTTCCGGATCATTTTCATGCATTTCAAGGACACAGTCAGCAAAAACACTACGTTGTTGATGATCGACCGACTTGAGTTATTGTGTTAACTGAACTTTATAAGCTTTAAGACCCAAATCTTTATGCAAAATACGGTGTAATGACGTTTGTGGAACGCCTAATTCCAAAGAACGACAAGGAATGGACAAACCTGGGTTTTCTTCAACACTTCCGGCTACAGCAGCAATATTCTCGGCTATTCTTGAGTGACGTGCACGGGTTTTATTCTTCCCATCACTAAGTTGTCCCAACAGCTGGAACTTTTCCACCAAATTCGGTATTGCGGTCCGACAAGGTGCTTCACGACAACCCGAAAATGTTCGAGTTTTACGAACCATCTCTGCCAAATTTTCTCCCTTTTTATAGTGAATTTTAATAATTTCAATGCGTTGTTGAAGCCTGTATCGTTCCATTTTTATTAATGGCGTAGTTTCTGCTTGTCAAAAGTCAAAAAATGACAGCTTCAAAAGTGACAGCTACTGAAATAGCGGGCTATTCAAAATAACATTAGTTTGCATTTCACTGACTGTGGTGCCGCAGTAAAATTCTAATTTTACAAACCATTTCTAAAATTTTCTTGAGATTGGAAGGAACGCATATCACATTTTGTTGCTGTTGTAATTGTAAAGTGTTCAATCGGCTGCAACCTTGGCGTCAAAACTGAATTGCTATGAAATTTTCAGGATAAAATACAATTGAATATGAGTTTTTGGTACATTTAAAATTCCCTTTTTGATTTTATGGGCAAAAGTATAAAATTCATAAATGCTACTATTACTGGGAAACTTTATCAAACATCGATTGTCTAAAGATTGCAAAGGTGGTCAGCGCGGTCCAAAAGGCAGAGGCATATAGTCGCACCAAGCGACGGATCCTCCTGTTGGTGACGCTCGACGTCAGGAATGCCTTCAGCCCCGCTAGATGGGTGGATATTCTGGATACGCTGGAAAATCCTTTTCAAGTTCCAGAATATCTAATGCGGCTTTTGAGGAACCACCTAAAGGACCGAAGCCTGCTCTATGAGACGACACAGGGCCAACGGATGGAAATTACATCGGGTGTTGCCCATGGATCCATCCTTGGTTCGGACCTGTGGAACGTGTGTTACGACGGGTTGCGGCTCTGGTCGCTAGACGCACCGTTGAACAAGCGCAACTTAGGCTAGGTATGCTAATGCGCCGAATGAGGGACTGGATGACTGCTCGTGGGCTCAGTTTAGCACTGGAAAAAACCGAAGTGGTCATCTTGACAAAAAAGAGAATCCCTAGAGTAAGGATGATCAGTATTGGAGACATACGAATCGAATTAAAGCCATCGGTGAAGTACCTGGGGCTACTGATCGACTCGAAGATGAGTTTCTCTGAGCAAATCGGGGAGTTGACTTATGGCCAACGTAGGGGGACCCAGCCCATCAGGAAGACGCCTCTTGATGAATGCTGTAGGGTCAGTGCTACTGTACGGAGCAGAAGTATGGGGTGACGCTCACAGTACGGAGGTATACCGAAAACGTTTGGCACAGGTTCAGAGAAGAGGAGCACTCAGGATCGCATCTTCGTATCCAACGGTCTCTGATTCGGTGGTGAGATATATTGCATGTTGCTCCGAAACGAGGAAGCGAGGCAGATGGTTGTCCGCGAGGAGAGACAACGCTCGCTCAACAATTGGCAGCAGTCTTGGCTCACTTGCGCGAAGGGGAGGTGGACTAAATCTAAGGCATGGTGAGACTGACTTCTATCTGACCCAGCTTTTGAGCGGGCATGGGGGTTTTCAGTCTTACATGCACAAGATTGGTAAGTCACGGTCCTCCGATTGTCGGTTTTGCCCAGGAGAGGAGAACAATGCCTGCCACACATTTTTTGCATACATAAAATGGGTCAAGCTGCGAAGGGACCTCTACATGGAGACGGGAGAGCTCACTCCGGATAATATAATTGTGGGGATGCTCGAATCGGTTGACAAATGGAACCTGGTGGCACATTATGCTCGGGCAGTCCTAAAAGATAAAAGGGACTCACAGTAGCCGGGGGCGTTGGGGCTGGGTTATCGCTTTTCTGGCGCTTCCTCTTCTCCTCTCCCCTCCCGCTAGGAATGGGATCCCCCAGCTTTTAGGCGCCTCACACACACAAATTTTGACACATTTTGATTCTGACTGTATCCTTTTGCACGGTTACCTTTTTTTAACAATCGACCTTGAAAATTCTAGCCAAAACTTTTTATTTGATACCTACGTCCGCTACATTTAGTAAGAATTTTTTCAAGCATCATTACCATATAAGGAGGAAACCCCTTAAAAACTTGAAAAATTTTGTTTTGAACCAAAACCTTGGGCAAGGTAAATTTATCGAGGAGTAACAAAACTCCCTTCCTTGGTTCATTTCCTAATCTGTTATGAAGCTTTAAATATATTTCTTAATTTCTAAGATATCAGTACATTCAACAATCATTATATTTAATACTGCGTTCCAATAGAATACGCTTCCTATAATTTTCTACTGAAAAGCGCCTCCACATGAAATTATTTCAAGCATCAATTCCACAATCTTTCATTCCAACAAGAAAAGTTTACGACACAACACAATTTGCATAGAAATTCCTTTTAGCCGATTTATTGCATTTATTTGAATCTTTTCTCATTAGATAATTTAGTGTAACACGTTCTGACAGTAAAACATCTTTGGTAATTTCATTACAAATAAAATAAGAAAGTTCAGATGGAAAGTGAAATGGAATACTATGCCTACACATATGGTACATTTCAATTTAAAATAAAAAATATAAAAGAAGAAAATCAACGAGGGAATTAATGAGAAAAATTCTAATTCAATGATGATGTGATTTATTTGGGGTACTGTACGAGTACGTTAGACTTTGCATTATATTGGGGTAATCGAGTTTTAGAAACCATTTGAATTTGAAGAGAATTACGCTTGACATTTTCATTTTTTATTTGAGAGGCATGAATAAGGAGAGAAAGGTGGAAATAAATGGTGCAATATAAACCAAATCTAGTTGGATTCTTTGTATCACTAAACAAAAACTGATATATAATTGAGACTTTGCAATAAATATTCCTGGTTGAAATTAATTTAGACTGCCAAGGCATAGGAGAAGTTTATTATTTCTTGCTTGCATGTATTTTTTCTTTATTTCGCTTATAATTTTTAATCATTAAAAACATATTTTTTTCCATTCTTTTTGTAACCAATATCAGTATTGTATAACGTTCTATTTTTGTGCATCTCTATGTATAATGTTTAATGTTCAAAACATAAGTTTCAAATAGAAACGGCTAGTTCCTCTTTAATGAATGTTGTTTTGACATAAAAAAGTAAAACTTTCGTCTGAGTGGTAAGTATGTCGGTATATTATCGATGAGTTCTAGAACCAAAATTGCTGATAGGGACCTGCCTTGACCTATACCTTTAAAGGTTGATACGAGTTTATATTCATTTCCTTTCAACATGAAGAAGTAGGTCAGATTGATGAAAATTAGGTTGGTTTGATTAGAATAGATTGTTTTCGTAGAAATACTATAAGATTTTAATGCATAATCAATAACTTTGTTTATTTGATAATGCATAAATTTATAGATCTAGACATTAACCATTTGAGTGCCGTGAGCCGGGATCGCACTTCTCCGTTTGGGCGAAAAAAGCGCGAAAAGTGCGGAGAGGTGTGATATGAAGATATGTTGTATCCAACAGATCGCAATTAATAGAGAACTACGTCTAGCTGTAATATACATCGAAAATCTTTCAGTTCAAATTTTAAATTCTAAATCACAATTGCAACGAATTCACATTTTAAAGTCCAAATTAAATTCTTATCAAAATTCCAATTCGAATTCCAATTCAAATATTAAAATCCTATTCGAATATGTAAACAACCTCTTGCTCAATTCCTATTTATTAAAAGATCTCATTACACGTACGACGTGCGCCAGAACATTATTGTAAACAAAAACAAAACATCTGTTCTCTAATTTCGTTTGGCTATGCCGATGCAATTGTCTTCACGCTCAAAGACAAGTTCATTGTTGGTATCTAAAGGGTGTTAGATTACAATTGCATTGAACTTGACTTTGACTATGCGGATGCATTGTCTTCGCACTCAAAGACAATGCATTGTTTATAGAAGGGTCATTTTACAGAAAGATTTTCGCTTTATGCATTTGGATTCCCGTATGGAGAATCCAATGGATATGAATAGGTTTATTTTTTATGAATAAGATAGAATGCACATAAGGAAACGTATAGATAGGTTTTTTATGAATAAGTTGTAATGCACATTTTTTATGTATAGTTTAGAATGCTCACCACTGATTAGTGCATTTCCGATGAGTAGATTTTTTCTGAATAGATTTACATAAGTGAAGTTTTTTCTAATAGATTTTAAGGAATGTATGTATTGTACGGTTTTATGCGAAGCACGTTTTCCTTACCAATGCATTTTTAGCATAAGAGTTTTTTTTATTGTAGTTTTCTATTTAGACTATAGATTTTAGCCTGTAAGAATTTTGTATAAATAGGCTAAGGGAAAATATAGAAGACACAGTCGTTTGATATACCTTAAACTGGCTACTCGCCTTGTGTATTATTTTGGAAACTGGCATTGCTGCCTAAATATAATCTGGCCTTATAGCCTAACAGTCTGGCATTCTGCCTAAACCAAATTGGTTTATTAATCAGGCTTATAACGCCTAGAATTCCGGCACTCGTTTGCCTCAACTACATGCGTACCTAGACGCTATATTAATCTCTAGGTAAGCCACGTCTTTCCTTGTTGCTAAATTTATACCTCTAACACAACATGGCGATCCTGCGACCTGAACTTGGAGAATTAGATGAACTACAAGAAAAGCCCGAAACAGAAGACTATTCGGAGCAATCCGAGCGGATAATCAATTCGTGGCTTGCGGAAAAATATGAACCACAAGCACCAGATAAGACAAACGAAATACCCCCTATGTTCCTATAAAAAACGAAAAAATGTATTGGTACCGTTTATAAGTGATGCCTAAAATACTAACACTGACGCCAAAACCAATCATCAAGAAGAAACAACGAGGAGAACAAGCGTTTAAACGACGCAAAGAAATAGCAGTACCATATAAAGAGTATCACCTCACCTGGGATATCAAAAACAAAAATGTAGAAATTAAGAGAAAAATTAGAATGTTAAGAAAAACTTAAAATAAAATTAAAAATGTAATAATATTTCTTATAATGGGTCTCGTAGATTCAAATTTACACTGGCAATCAGCCTACCTACATTATTGTAATTATTTTAATGTTTTTTCTTTTTGGAATGTTTTGATGAGCAAAAAGGTTTATTAAGAAAACCATTATTAAAGAAGTAAATAATGTCCAAATCTACCCAGTTGTCAGTCATCATAAAACTCATTAAGAATAGGAAAAGAACTTTAGGCAATTTATTGGAAAATAAACCATTTTCCCCCATATCTTAATGGCAAAAGATTCACAGTTGTTACAAAGCACCGACCTTCAGTATCTCTATTCGTGAGTTGAAATCCGTCTCCAAAATTAACTAGAGCCTGCTTAGATCTTATGGACTATGACTTTGTCATTGTACATAAACAAGGTAAAATAACCACTAACGCAAATGCTCTATCGCGTATAAAAATGAGTTCGAATGATTTAAAAGAAACGATACCTAAAACAATTAACATTATAACACGTAGCAAAACAAAAAAACCAACAAACCCTGTGACCACGGCAACAACTACCTCCAACATCGAGCCTGATCAACTCAATATGTGGGAAGGTACTTCAATTTCTGACATAAGAAATTTGCCAATACTAAAATTTGAGCTCAATAAAAATGAAAATAATAAAAGTTTGCCAACTACAATAATAATAAAAGAAAAAAATATAATAATCGTGAAGTATAGTGATAATCCATCCTTAGACTTAGGTCAGGTTTTGGAGAAACTAATACTAGAACTATCAATAAATAGTATCACGAAGATAGGCCTATCTAAAAATGATGAAATATTCAAATACATAAGTAAAAACGAATTAATCGATATATATAATAAAAAGCATGCAAAGGTAATAAAAAATAGGCAAACTAAAGTACAAATAATATTATATAATCCCCCGAGACACGTTGAACAAAAGGCCGATCAAATAAGATTGATCAGCGAATATCACGAGTCAAGGTGTGGAGGTCACACGGGTATAACAAGAACCATAGCAAAACTTAAACAAAAATATACGTGGAAAAATATGAACAAAATGGTTAAAAATATAATACAACAATGTGAGACTTGTAATAAAAACAAAATAACAAGACATACTAAAGAACAATTAACAATCGCAGATACACCATCAAAATCATTCGAAGTCGTATCTATTGATACAGTAGGCCCATTACGCATCTCAAATGGATTTAGGTACATACTAACAGCACAATGTGAACTTACTAAATTTGTTGAAGCCATACCAATCCCTACCAAAGAAGCTAACGTAGTAGCAAAAGCAATAGTTGAAAACATTATCCTAAGATACGGTCATTTTAAAACTATCAAGACATATAGAGGTACTGAATACGTCAATGAACTATTCCAAAACATCTGCAAAACTTTGAACATTGAACATAAAATATCCACCCCATACCACCATGAAACTTTAGGGTCCCTAGAAAGAAATCACAGAGTACTAAATGAATATCTGCTCACATTTTGTGAAAATAACGAATGGCATAACCACATCCCCTTCTACACTTTCGCTTACAATACCACACCCCATAGTGAGACAAATTACACACCCTACGAATTAGTTTTTGGTCGATTGTCAAGCCTTACCAGCGACTACGATAACTCTACACCCATCTACAATTACCTGACAGAACTTAAAACTAGACTATACAACGCACAACAGACCGCTTACAAAATCTTGAGGGAATCAAAATCAAAAAGGGTACTGTCAAATAAAGACAATATAAATCCATTAAAACTCCAAACAGGGGACTGGGTATATTTGAAAACTCAAAGAAATAATAAATTAGATAGTCCATATGAAGGACCATACCAAGTAGTTGAAACTCAAGGAGTAAACTCTGTCATAGAGAAAAACAACAAAAAATTATTGATTCACAATAACAGATTAAAGAAAAGACATTAGTTTACAAAATATTATATATACTCACAACAAACCTAGAATTAATTCAAAATATCTAAGAAATAAGCATCTTACACGGCAAATATTGTAATAACCATTGTACAAAAAAAAAATTTTTTTTTTTTTTCCAAAAAATTTTTTTTTTTCTTTTAGGCCCAAGGTGTAATATACATCGAAAATCTTTCAGTTCAAATTTTAAATTCTAAATCACAATTGCAACGAATTCACATTTTAAAGTCCAAATTAAATTCTTATCAAAATTCCAATTCGAATTCCAATTCAAATATTAAAATCCTATTCGAATATGTAAACAACCTCTTGCTCAATCCCTATTTATTAAAAGATCTCATTACACGTACGACGTGCGCCAGAGCATTATTGTAAACAAAAACAAAACATCTGTTCTCTAATTTCGTTTGGCTATGCCGATGCAATTGTCTTCACGCTCAAAGACAAGTTCATTGTTGGTATCTAAAGGGTGTTAGATTACAATTGCATTGAACTTGACTTTGACTATGCGGATGCATTGTCTTCGCACTCAAAGACAATGCATTGTTTATAGAAGGGTCATTTTACAGAAAGATTTTCGCTTTATGCATTTGGATTCCCGTATGGAGAATCCAATGGATATGAATAGGTTTATTTTTTATGAATAAGATAGAATGCACATAAGGAAACGTATAGATAGGTTTTTTATGAATAAGTTGTAATGCACATTTTTTATGTATAGTTTAGAATGCTCACCACTGATTAGTGCATTTCCGATGAGTAGATTTTTTCTGAATAGATTTACATAAGTGAAGTTTTTTCTAATAGATTTTAAGGAATGTATGTATTGTACGGTTTTATGCGAAGCACGTTTTCCTTACCAATGCATTTTTAGCATAAGAGTTTTTTTATTATAGTTTTCTATTTAGACTATAGATTTTAGCCTGTAAGAATTTTGTATAAATAGGCTAAGGGAAAATATAGAAGACACAGTCGTTTGATATACCTTAAACTGGCTACTCGCCTTGTGTATTATTTTGGAAACTGGCATTGCTGCCTAAATATAATCTGGCCTTATAGCCTAACAGTCTGGCATTCTGCCTAAACCAAATTGGTTTATTAATCAGGCTTATAACGCCTAGAATTCCGGCACTCGTTTGCCTCAACTACATGCGTACCTAGACGCTATATTAATCTCTAGGTAAGCCACGTCTTTCCTTGTTGCTAAATTTATACCTCTAACACAACATAGCATTTGCTGCGTTCTGACGAGTTTTAAATCGCTACTGTCAAAAGATTTCAATAATTGAATTAATTTTTTAAAACGCCAATCCGAAAAAGTGTAAAATCAAGTGCAGCAGAAACAAAGGCGAAGAAACGTGTGAGACAAGTGATTCCGGAAAAAATCCTAAGTGCTGGTGGCACTTATAACAGTCAAAACAATTTTGCACCGCTGTACAGATTAACAGAAGAAGCGAAAGTTGAGGTCAGTATCTAAGGTAATTGTAATAAAGATAATGATATAAATTTTATTCAGTATTTGAAAAATAAGGAGAAGTGGCCAGCTCGCAGTTCTGCTTGTTCCTCTGAAAAAGCCACCAACAAGGCAGAAAAACTTCTGCCAATCAATGTATTCGAACAAAGTGGGAAAGATATGGTTCGACTAATGGCAGCCGAAAATAAATTTAATTTCGAAATCAAAAGAGTAAATGCAGAAAAATTAACTATTAAAACGAAATCACTGGTTGATTTCAAGTCAGTCAAAGATGCGCTGACTTCTGAGAAGGTTCCACACTTCACGTATACCCCAAAAAGTGCAACAATTCAGACTTTTTTGGTGAAGGGTCTGGACTGCGGATAGGATATGGAAGCTGCGCCAGAAATCGAATTTATTTCTGCAACAAGATGATCGACCGTAGAATAGAACAATTTACCACTTTATCCGGTACAAATCTCAAACAAAAGCAGTCTAAGTGCCATTCAACAAATCAGGTACTAGAATTTCAAAGTGGTGATGCGGGACACCTCAAAAAGAGAGAAGTCAACCACTGTTGCCGCTGTAACCGATTTGTTTATTCATCTGCGCAATGCGGTTCGCCCCATCGGTGTATAAAATGCAAAGATGTTCATGCCCCCGTTGAGTGCAAATGGGCTCAGACGGAGCCCAAAGAAAAACTATACTGCATTAACTGTGGTGTATTTGGTCATCCAGCCTAATATCTAGGATGCTCCTGATGTCAAGATGCAAAAGCTAAATTTATTCCAAAACAAATACAAGTATACCACATTATAATACCTTCCAACTTCGTCAAGCCCGCGGTTTTATTTTAACTTGCCGCTAGACGACCAGCAGATAATGCTGTAAATAATGTAAGTAGAAATAATGAGCTGCTTCTTAACAAGATTTAAAAATTAACTGCCTCAAAATAACTTGCCATCCACTCACATTCCCATGGATAGGCTTCGTCTCATCTCGATCAACGTCAACTCCATTGTTACTCTACATCGACGTGACTACCTCCTTGAATTCATTGTTAAGCAGAAGCCTGACATCATGCTTCTCACTGCAACCCACCACAATTCATTGCACTCTATGACATTCAAGGATTTTGAATTCGCAAGAAACGATAGGGTAAACGGTGATGTGGGAGGTGGCACCGGGATATTGGTAAAAAGCCGCTATTGTTACCAAAATATTGATAAAGTTGAACTCAAAAACTTTGAATCTCTTCAAGAGTCCGTTAGGAAAATTTCACGTGGGGATAACCTCTTCGTTATCTCTGCCTATGCAACTGGTCGAAACGTTCTCACCTTGATCGTAGTGATATTGTAAAATATAACGAATTTTTTTAGAAATTTCACTCGATTTTAAATGAATACAACTTTCCACACGAATGACGAACTACAAAACTGTCCGAATGAAAATTGTAGACTGGAATGTTACCTTTCAAACGAATGCTTTTTTGACTCAATCTGATTAGTATTGCCCGATATATGACAACAAACACCATCTAGTGACAAAAAAGGCTCAATTCTTTTTAGGTAATTCAATATATATATATATATATATATATATATATATATATATTTATATATATATATTATATATATATTTATATATATATATATATATATATATATATATATATATATATATATATATATATATATATATATATATTTTTTTTTTTTTTTTCCATGTATTCAAACAGAAATTGGAATGAATAATTTCAAAGTGATTTTAATAATATGCACTCTGTAATGCTCAAAATTTAATCGATCACCATACAAAAGTTAATTCCTGCAACGACTCAAATTCAAGCAATCACAACATCCTTATAATATACAATATTTAATTCCTCTTCAAGCGAATCAGAACAAAAGTGCAGAGATTCATAGTTTCGAAAGTTTGGATACAATACAAAAATCAAATATGAGCCAGCGAAGAATTCCATGTTCATTTGATTGTGTCAAGTGGGAATAGTAAAAGGCCAAAAATAACTTTATAAACTAAGAATAACTTTTCTGAAACTTTTTCACTTCTTCAAGGAAATACTGCGAGAAAGTAATTTTCGTAAATTCGCTTTATCAAGTGTGTCAGCAGTTTGTTGTTATTACGATAAGTTTTGCCTGCGTTTCTAACTTGCTTTTTCGCAGATGATGAAAATCAGACTGAAGTAATAACGGACAAATAATTAAACTAATATAATAATGCTTTTATATTGAACTTTACTGTTTACGCAATTATTTGATTATCATTGTTGAGGTCTATCTATTTATCATAGCTGCAATTTCAAGTTCTAATGACTAAATCCTATTTAATTACCTAAACACGGGCTGGACTAGTTAAGTTATTACAATAATTCTATTATCGTTACTAGCTAATTCTTATTGAGTTTGTTCAACCTGCAAGTTGAATCCCATTCCGCTTTTCCTCTATTCGGTACAGTAATGGTCTAAAAACATGAAAAATTATGGGAAGTACTCAAATTAGTCATTTAGGTTCATATGCGTGTTTACATTTCTATCATCAGTTCTGATTAATTTGGACACATGGGAGAATAGAACATACTTGAGTGGTTGAATTGTAACATATAAATGATAACACTAATGAAAAATCGATTCAAGTTAATTAACATTTGATAGGCAAAAGTAATGAGTTTTTCCTTTGGTGTAGATTAGCGGGTTGGGGTGTAACATAAAATATTATCCCCCATTGTTAAAGAAAATTGGCAACCGCGGGATTCAGGGCATTGAGCTTATAAACTCAATGAAAAATTCAAATTCGATGTCCTAGTGAAGAAGCGTTCAGAATACTTGATCTTTGGAATGCAACCTTAAATACTAATAAATATGCACAGCGCTTAAAATGATCATAAGGTAAACTGCTGGATATGCCGCAAGCTCGTTGAATTTGAGGTAAAGCTTTATAACTGTAGGGACTGTGAAACCTCAGTGAATGAGGCAAATAATTTTAAATAAAAGGAACTGTCGTTGAATTGATGCCAAAGCTTAATTCCTCAAAAATGAAAATTTCAAAAATGAACGCATCATACAATGAGAAAATTTCTTTCACAGTCATTTCCAGTAAGAATATTTGAAATTGTTTAGTTCACCGAAGGCAATCTAACTAGGCTGAGCGAGCAGCTGATGGATTTATCGTGTACACGGGAATCTAAAGAAAGACAAGTTTGGGACGGATCGGGGAGTCTTACTTGGACGGCGACGGGCCGTGCACGCGAAGAACGACTGCGATATTTTCTCGGCCGCGTTTTGATGTCGGGAAAATTTGGGGGATTAGATTAAATTAGATTCCAAAATCGTTTTAAATTTATAAAGCGTTCATGTGAGTTGTAAACATTGATTTGTTTACTGTTTGAAGTGTTCAGGAGCACCCTTTGAAAGTGAAAATTTGCAGCTCCACTCGTGAAATCAATTTTAAGTAGAATTTGTGGTTGCTTCCGAGTTCCTTTTGATAAAAAGTTGTAACGAATGAAAGTGACATGGTTAGAAAAGCAAGTGCGGTGCAGTTCTAGCCGGTAAACATATAACACTACAATGCTTAATTACCTAGTAGTCGTGCATTACTTTGATAGTATTTTTACCAGTTCAGTGATGGTGTTCTCTTGAAAGATTCAATTTTTCCACAAAATACCTCTTCTTCTTTGTAGCGCTACAGCCCCTCTCGGGCCTTCGCTTAGAGATAGTTAGAGTATCTCATTTTCATGACCGCTATGTTTTTTTTTCGGAAGTTGGTTTGGTCATTACCATGCTCCCGTGTGCCTGCTCAGCTATGATATGATCTGATTAAATCAGTACATATCACCACTAAGTGAACACTTATAGTCTGTCTGAAAAATCCCCTGAACTAAATCACGTCGCTCCCAACGAGATTTGAACCTGGGAACTTCGGCTTATGTGTTCATGCTCTAACCACTAGACCACACAGACTACTACCACAAAATACCTACTCACTAATAAAACTTCAACAAAATGTGTTCCTATTTCTTCCCATTGAAATTGCAAGTAAAATAATCATAAAATGCATTCATTTAAATTCAGTATAGAATGCATTCGTTATCTTAAAATTGTTTCCTTCATTCGAGCCGTATTCCCGACCACTTTACTCCGGCTAATCGATGTTCCGTTGTCGTTTCGTCATCTTCAATGCGAAAGGATATGTAGTGAATGTAGGCATAATTATGTCCGTTAAGGACTGCAGCGATGGTCTGCCGCCTTGGCGGAAGAGGATGGTGAGATCCACCGAGATTGGCCTTGTCTGGGGACGCGTGAATGCGCTGGCAGGCTAGCGTTGTGGTGTAGTGGGGTGGGTTCTTTCCCCCAGCAAAAGGACCCACTGCAAAAAAATTTCGCATTCACGAATTCCTGGGTTACAAAAAAAGTAGACCGAAGTCGAAAAGGAGGTAACCAACTAAGGGTTAAAGATTGCAGCCAAAAAAGGAAAAACTGGACCTGGGGAAGACAGACAGGCTTAAGGGGACCTCGTCGTTACGCGACGATTCTTATGGCCCATAAATAAGAGTGGGGCATCTAGATGGAGGTTGTGCCCCCTCGCACCCTCCCAACCGGATCAAGATCCGATCGTAGACGTGGCCATGTGTTTCCCATTTGAGAGAAAAACTCATACAAAAGCACTTCGTAGGACTCTTTCCCTCAAGTAAGAAGCACAAACGTAACCAATTTATGCTATAGAGTTATGGAATGAAATCACATAACCCTATATCATAAAAGGGCACGCGAGCGGAAGGCGACTCCACCCGGCAAGAGCGCCCGGTAAGCGACAAAACGGTGGAGCGCGCCCGGTGGCTAGCCCATAACAGCAAAGGAGCCTGCCATCGTTGCGGATCCTATACCCGGTCCGGACGAGAGAAAAGGAAAAACCGATTTTTTTAAAGTTTAGCAATTCATGTTGAGCTTATTATTTTCATTGATCATTTTTCATTCTCTCACAATTCAATTTCAGCCCTATTAATTTGATTAAATTAATAGTGGATGTAAGTATATTTAAGTTTACATTACATTAACAGAATTATTAAAAAAATTATCCAAGTTCGTTTCAGTTCCGTTTATTTTCCATGCGCACAAAAAAATTTTTTTTTAATTATATGGTACCATAGAATTTTTAATTTCATGGAAAATTCACTCACAATTTCTAGGATTTTAACCCGAACTTAAAAACAATATTTATCGGAATTCCAATATTTTAAATTATTTTTTTCATGTTCATTGAAGATCAAAATATCCAGGACTAACAAAAGATACGATAGAACTAAAAACATGACTAGAAGCACGTTTAAGGTGTTTAGTTTAAAACAACTTCTCATATGATTTCCTATCGGTTGGTTGAAGGCGCAAATATCAATTCACAGCTAATAATTGTCTCTGAGTTCCAAACTCCACCCCATATTCTCACTGTTATTAGATAAAATAGTTTAAAACGTAATGAACAATTAAAATTATTTAGGGATTAAAACCTTTTCAAATATGTAAAATCCCCTCACAAAAAAAAATTTAAAACTCACAGCGAATATGTTTGGCCTTAACTTCGTTTTGAATTTACGATAATAGTTAACTACTGGTTTTTTTTTGTGGTAGGGAGGTGAATGCTATTTATGCACAGAGTGTGGGACTCCCATGCGGGACTGGACTACCCACTAAACACCTCCCCTGTCAACCTGAGAACCAGCTACTGACTTTAGCTGTAACTAAAGTACACCTAATAGTGATTTGCGTGATCGGATCATTAAATGAAGTCGGTTGCTTTTCTACTCATTTGTTTTTATAAAACAATACTTATTGATTATCCACTTAACACTTACAACAAGTAACACTTTTTGTTTTATTATTTTTCTTTTTGTCTTCTTTGTTTTCTTATACGTTTACTCTTAAAATTGCGTCCATCGAAGTTCGGTGTGAAGTCTAGCGCTACCATATGATGTAGAGAATTAACAAAGCTACTATCCAGGATACTGTAGTGAATAAGAAGGTCCCAACGTTAGCGCACGCTTCACGGCGCAAACAGACCACCAGCATTTTTTCTTCCAAAATACGATAAATATGTTCGTTATGTTTAATGTGTCAGAAGAATCATCGCAGTCAAATACATAAATTTTCTGCCACCACACAAGTGGGGTCAAGCTCAACTCGCGACACAACTCAAGTCAAACCAAGGCTTTGAGTCCGCAATCCCAATTGGCTAAGTAGAGTTAAGCCGTCGTTGTAAGAGCCACTTAGGAACGGTCTTAGATGTAAAATAATATCCCTTGTGCTGAGACTGGAGTGTGGCGTCCACTATTACGTCCACAATTTCCACAAGACCAACTCAAACAATGTCTGTCTATGGGGGCACACAATTAATTCTTGCGAAATCAGGTTGACATTCAACTTGAACTTGTCTACTTTAGCTTTGCAATGCAAATTATTTTGCACTTTGATAAACTGATCAATCACAGTAAAACAAACTTATATTTTGATTGAACGGCAACAGTCATAAATGTCCTCCGTATCAGAAGTAGTACTTTGGATTCCCCTCTTGTTTGGCTTTAGTGACGAATTCGTGTTCGGGCCCATTGCGACCCATAAACTCCGTCAATTTAACAATTATGGTCCATAAACTGTTGTCTTACGGAGGATTAGGCAGATCCATGTTATTGAACTAGCTTTTAACACCGCAAAAATAAAATATGTAGAACACCTGCATTTATTGAAAAATGAATTTATGCACAGTAAAACATCCACGCACGACAGCCATTCTCCATCGCGGTGCAGCCACCTAACGCCGATACCCAATCGTCATGAGGCAAACAATCCTTTGGTTCTGGTGCTGGGTAGCGTTCAACATACTCAATCTGAATTACATCTCCGAATGATATTGTCTTTTCTTTCAAATGGTCCCCTAATTGAGTTCTTAAATATTCAACGAGTACAAAAAAATCAAAATCTACCTTGTTATGGTCAATATTTTCTTTCAGGATTGCGTTGAGTAAGGTATTCAGTTCATCAGTACCAACATTTGCCACTATTGAGTAAGGAGTTTCTGGAACTGCATCTCTTAAGCTACAATTGTATGACAGTTGCTGCTTTCTATTGCATGAATTTCATTTATGGAAAGCTTAATATGGCTGTCTTGTCGCCCGAGCTAACATTTTTTGGTGTTTTTTTAACAGAAAAATAAAAAATTATATGTACCTCCGCCCCTAAATACCTGGCAATAATCGCCACTGCTGTCCGAGTCTTTAATTTGAGATTGGCGCTGATGATGAATTCGACAGTTGCACTCCGTGGACGAGAGTTCCCCAATAGCAGAGAGCTGTTGCCTTGGTAACCTATGCAATTTACAATATCTCAACTGATTCATTCGGCGCATCCACGTCACGGTAATGGATAATTGAACGATAATCACCACCTTGTCCACTTCTACCACCACTCCCACTGTAAACAAAGACGCACACAACAGTTTTTTTCTCTCGACTTCGCCCTTACTCACCTGATGGTTTTCTTTAGTTTCTGGCGTTGATCGAGTTCAATTGGTCAAATTTTTTCCTTCTTTGTAACAAAATCGGAATTGACATTTTCACTTGTTGGATTGAACGCGCACTCCTTCCTCTTCCCCACTTAAAGGAAGTCACCACTTCCACACTACCAGCAAATTATTCGATTATCTTTTTGCGGCCACTCCAAATGATTTCCTCCGGACTCGTCAAATTGTCTTCCATTCCATTCCATTCGCCAACAACATTCCTGCACTGTAAAATTTTCGTGGCAGATTTGAATTGTTATAAAAGAAACTAAATTTGACCGAAGTAAAGAACAAGTTTGGTAAACAGACCTACGCTCATGTACCCAACTACTCAGAAATTCAGTCACCAGCAATGATTAACGTCAAGGAATATGTCAAAGAGATGTGTACGTTCAAAGGAACATCCATTGTTTTTTTAATTTCAATGGTCGCCATTTTGTTGCAAACCGACAAAAATCATTCAAATCATGAATTCTCGAAAATATTAATGTTGTTGTCCTTATTGGAAAATTTCAAGAAGATCAAGTCAAAACTGCAGTGACTGATTCGATGGAGAGTCCATGAAATACCAAAATCATGTGTTATTGTTGTTGTAATTGGAAAAATTTCAAACGGCTATAACTTCCGTGAATATAATTCGATTTTCATCAAACTATCAAAGTTTAAGAAGCCTTAGTAGTACTACTTAAATACTTGCTTAATTTCGTTCAGTTTAAGGGTACAAATGCGATATTATTGGGGAAAATGTGAAATTCGAATATCATACTATTATTAACAAAGTTGAGCGAATTTCGACTTCTAAGGTATTCCACGTACAACAGTACTCATAAACACCTACCACCACCATTTTTTTCAGATTTTTCGGATCACAGGTGTCCAATCCCGAGGGAGGGGGACACAAATTTTTCGTGTATTTCCCCTCCCTACACGTCCCTCGAAGCAAAAAGTATCAAATTAATTTTCGGGGCCACTCCCTTATATGGGGAGACCCCCCTTAAATACCTGATAAAATTTTTTTAGTCGAACTTTGAAGAGAGCACTGCTTTACACCTGCATACAAAATTTGATGTTTCTACCTTAAGTAGTTTGCGAGAAAAAGTGCTGTGACACACGGACGGACGGACGGACAGACGGACAAGCAGGTCGCGAAACTAGTAGGGTTTTGTAAAATTATTTTAAAAAACCCTAAAAATGAAGGGAATCGGTAATAGGAACAAAAGTTAAATCTCGTACAAATATAATTAAAGGGAAGCATTTAAACTTAATACAAAGGAAAATTGATATAAAATTACATTTAATAATAATAATGAGGAAAAATTATTTTATCAATTATGATTATGAATAGAAATAATTACATACTTTTTTTTTGTTTAATTCAAATCTTCCACATAAAATTTTGAGTAGGGGATAGGAAGGTTTTCGAGCAGTTTGCTTGTGTGACTGCTCGGTTGATACAGATAGTTCTTTGAAGCGCCGCCCGATCAGTGTCCGACAAAGATTCTACATTAACAAAGAGTGTTTTGCATCGGAAATGCTCAAAGGAATTTGCGAATTGTATTGTCAGTATGCTGGACGTTGTTTCGACCGCAGCTAATTATTCGCATCCATCATGCGAATGCAAGAAAGGCTATATGGTGAAAGATACGAAGTGTCCACTGCAAAAGGTATTACCTATTGCCAAACCAATTGTCTTAGCGTCTTTCTTAAAAATAACTTGGAAGCTAGCTAATATTTTTTGTCCCTAAAGCAAATCTTCAAATTCTACCAATATTCTTTTTTTGCTTTGCACTCATAAAACAATATCACAAACATAAATTCAAGTTTTATTAAATCCAGCTTGAAAACCTGTTAACATTTTTATTAGGCTAAAATATTTAAATAGGGAAATTCATTGCATGAAGTTAATGGTGTGAAATTTATGAACATTTTTCTTTTTTTTTGGCCAAAAAGCAGACATAGCATTATCTAAATTACAAAATTTATATTTTTAACAATTAATCTTTATCATATACATATTTGTGAGTATAAAATATTTTTTGTGATGTTGTTACTTATATCGTATTTTCGGATGTAAAATATATAAAAGCACATTGTAAGGGAATAAATCAATAAATATCAAGTCGAGAGCATTACATATCTTTATTTGAGTTATATTTATAGAAAATTCGACGTTATAATCCTAAAAAGTTAAATAGACAAACATAAAGAGAACAATAAATGGAAATCAGCGTATATATTGAAGATCGACATGTAATTATTGTTACGTTTATAAAAACCATGAATTGTTAAACGTACAACGTCGGTCTTTCCATTTGAATCGACCTGACCGGGTATAGGACCCGCATCAATAGCAGGCTCCTCCACTAAAATGGGCTAGCCATCGGGCGCCCTCCTCCGTTTCTTTTGTTTAACAGAGGCTCTTGCCGGGTAGAGTCACCTTCCGCTCGCTTGCCATTTTATGATATAGGGGTATGTGATTTTATTCCATAACTCTATAGCATACAAAGTACTTTCGTATGAGTTTTTCACTCAAATGGGAAATGCATGGCCACGTCTACATTTGGATTCTGATCCAGTTGGGAGGGTGCGAGGGAGTACCGCTACCATCTGGATGCCCCACTCTTATTTTCGGGCCATAAGAATTGTCGGTAACGACAAAATCCTCTTCAGTCCGTGTGTTTTCCCCAGGTCCAGTTTGTCCTTTGAGTCAGCAATTTCCTTTGTTTCTTAGTTGGTTACCTATTTTCCCACTTCGGTCGGCATTTCTTTGACCACGGGATTCGTGGATGCGAAATTCTTTTGTAGTGGGTCCATGTGCTGGAGAAAAGAACCCGCCCCACGACGTCGCAACGCTAGCTTGCTAGCGCATTCACGCGTCCCCAGACAAGGCCAATCTCAGCGGACTCCAATATCATCTTCCGCTGAGGCAGCAGATCATAGCTGCAGTCCTGAACGGACATTTATCCATATACTTATCTTAACTCCATTGTGCTCTGAATAGTGAAAGACCTGGAATAGATAATCGTGAGAAAAGGCCCGGATCATCTCGAAAACTACATGACAATAAATTAGACGTTGTAAGAGAACATATTTTAAATTTGCCGTCATTTGAAACCCATTATGCAAGAGCTCGTCGCACTTCGTGTCGCAAATACTTGTCCCAATTTGGATATCAATTATCGTAATATAATTAGTAGCTCAAGAAATGTTTTTTGAATATCAGGATTTGACTCACATATATTATATGAAATGAGCTCGGAAAACTAATGTAGGGTTATTGTGTATTTTAGTTCACCGCCATTTTATTTTCAGTGTTTTGACCTCATTTTTTGCGTAATCATGAGGACGTATAAATGTTACAAAACATATCAAAAATGTTCATCAAAATTCCTACATATCTGTACTGTCTGCGCTTTTTGCATAAATTTTCAATCGAGTGAAACTTGGCGTTTTATGGCTCGATTTTTATAAAATGCTCAGAAAACATGCATTTCATATTAAATAATTCAAATACAGTGGGAACTTTAATTTTGTTGACCAAAACGTAAAATTGACATTATGTACTATTATTAACTAAGTTGATTGAATTTTGACTTCTGAGGTATTTGTTGGCCTAGTACTCATAAAAATCTACTTCCTTGATATTTTCAGATATTTTGAATCAAAGGTGTCCAATCGCGAGGGGGGAGAGGCAGACATTTTTCATTCATTACCCCTCCACCTATCCCCAGCAAAAAGTATCAATTTAGTATCGTCAAGACTTTTCATTTGATACCCATATTTTGTTTAGAGGTCACTCCCCTGCATGGAGAGACCCCCTTAAATACCTTTACAAAATCATTTTATACTGATAATTTTAAGAGGTCACCACTTTATACCGACTCACCAAATTTTATGTTTCTAGCTTAAGTAGTTTGCAAGAAAATTTGCTGTGACACACGGACGGACGAATCGACAGGACACGATGTTAGTAGGGTATTGTAAAATTATTTTTTTTGTTTTTTTTTTTTTTTTTTTGTGGTAGGGAGGTGAAGGCATTTATGCCCGCCGAGTCTGGCAGTGTGGGACTCCCATGGAGGATACCTTTGGACTACCCACTAAACACCTCCCCTGTCAATCTGAGAACCTAGCCTGGAACCGTTTGACACATTACTTCGGGCCAGGTCTCGTTTTGTTACGCCGTGGGGCACCTTCAAGCTGGGGAGTCCCTTTCCTAGCGGGAGGGGAGGGGGGAAGAGGAATTGCCAGAAGAGCGATCCCCCAGCCCCAGTGCCTCCGGCTGTTGTGAGTCCCTTTTATATACCCTTAAAAAATGTATGGGGTTTATGTAGAGAAATGTGATGAAAATAAAAAAATTATTTGCTAAAGAATGGACTTAAAGCGAGATACGAAATAATGAGTTTAACTTAAATTTTCATTCACCTCACAAGGACACTTACCAAAAGTGTGATATACTAAAGGAAAAAATTGAAAGATCTAGTAATTAGGAAAAGAAGTTAGATATTAGACACTTTCATCATTTACATTTGAAAAGTGCAAAACAACCCAGGAAATGTCTAACAGATGACCAACAAAAAGCAAAAGACAACCCAGTGGAAAGTTTTGGATTCTCATTTGATTTACAAGAAGCGCTGCCTTACCCTAAACTTTCTGTTTGTGTGGCTTATTATGAACGTAATCTATATGTAAATAATTCAGGTTTCCAAAATAACATTGCAAAGATGTATGTGTGGGATAAAACTACAGCTTCAAGAGGTTCGCAGGATCTGGCGTCGTATAATTTGATGCATATCAGGGATGTGACTATCAAAGACACATAATAGCGTACAACGATGCCGGTTGTACTTTTATTGTTTCTGGCCACTTATTTTGTCCTATGACCGTGAATTTGTTTCACCCGAGTGAAAAATAAGAAAAGCGATTTATTCTTACTCCGTGTGGGGCTTCCGGTCGCGTGCTCAGGTAGCGAATAGGGGTTGCCCTAATCGGCTAGCTGACGGGTATGTGGGAAATAAAATACCACTCCTAATCGTATAAAATACCACTAAGTCGAAGCGCTGACAACGCTCCACTTAGTTTTTACTTGTCATAGAATCAAGACAACAGCCTTAGATCGGATTGGATAAACGGCAACGACTATAACAACGAAGAAGGGATATTCTTTTGGAGCTTGGAAGGTAAGATCATTGAACAGACCAGGTGCACTGCGAAAACTTTTGGTTGAAATAAAGAAATATGAAATCAACATCCTTTCAGTGCAAGAAACGAAATGGCACGGTGAAGAAATTTTTGACATATAAAGGCATACCGAGTTTAGAAGCGGGAAACTGCAAGGAAGCCATGAGTTCGGAGTGGTCTTCATGGTTGACAGCACATTTAAAAAAATTATCACCGACTTTAAGCCCCTTAATGAAAAACTCTGTGCAATTCGTATCAAGACCAAATTCTTTAATGTCTGTCTGATCCACTGTCACGCGCCTACACAAGGCAAGGATGAGGAAATCAAGGATAAATCTTACAGCACCCTAGAACGCACTATTGATGTGTTGCCGTCAAACGACATTAAAATTGTTCTGCGTGACTTCAGTGCAAAAATCGGCTGAGGAACGGCACAAAGAATAACAACCGGAGGACACAGCCTTCATGCAGAGCCCAGAGAGAACGGACAGCGGCTGATAGACTTCATTACTGGTAGAGGCTTCATAGTAAGCTCCGCACGCTTTCCGCATCGATACATCCATACGAGAACGTGAGAATCCCCAGACGGTCACACATTCAACTAGATCGACCATGTTTTCATTCAAAAACGAGCGGCCACAGCATTCTTGACACGCACTCGTTCTGCGGTGCTTTCTGTGACTCGGACCACTATTTTATAAGGGTCAAGTTCCGATGCCGCATCTTCAAGACCTATAAACAAGGAGCATCATTTACTTCACGGTACCAGATACACAAGCTAAATGATAGCTCAGCAACGTCCACATAAATGTCAGCGTTGGAAAATCGCATCAACATATCCCCACAGGTAGGGCGTCCAGCAGAACTCCCTCTAGCAGAATTTCCATCCAAATAACCTTCTACATCGACTAATACGCAGAATATGGTCAGAGGAGCAGTTACCAGAGGACAGGCGGAAAAGGATAATATGTCCTGTTCACAAAAAGGGGAACAAGGTAAGGTGTGCCAATTATAGAGGCATTGTTCTGCTTTGTTCGGCTTATAAAGTCCTCTCCAAAATCATAGAAAGAAAATAAAAGCCGTACTATGAAAATACTTCAGGAGAGTATCAGAGAAGCTTTCGAAATGGATGGTCTACAATAACCAAAATATTCTCAGCAAAGCAGGTGCTCAAAAAGTGCTGGGAATATAACATCGATGTGCACCAAATCTTTGTAATCTTCATGTAAGCATACGATGAACGGAAAGTTTTACAATAGGACTTGCCCCAATGCTCTTTAATATTGAGCTGGAACACGTCGTCAGGAAGACATCAGCTGAAACCTTGGGTACACTATAATGTTCAATTCTACACAATTGGTAGTATATGCTGATGACATCAATATTATGGCACAATCAATCTTAGATGTCAAGAGAGCATTACTAAGGCCAGAATCTGAAGCCAACCAAATTGGCTTACAAGTTAATGAAACTAAAACTAAATTCACGGCTCAAACGAGGAAGAAAACTCCAGTTCGACAAAACCTGATCGCAAGTGAGTACAACCTTAAAATTGTGGATAACTTCATATACCTTGGAATCAGCCTGAATAGAAGAGAGGCCGAAAAGAGCGAGATTGGAGGCTACATAAACGCCGCAAATAAAGCCTATTACTCTGTACTTTCCACTCTAAGACCCGAGTTGTGCACAGGCAAAATAAGTGCAGTATTTACAAAACACTAGTCAGACCTGTACTCTTATATGTAAGTGAAATATAGAACTTGACCAGCGAATCTGAAAAGGCAGTGGACGTATTTGAATGCAAAGTTCTCCGGAAAATCTACAGCCCAGTGAAACAAGGAACAGAGTGAAGACAAAGTTATAACGATGAATTGTATGAACTATTTGACGATCCACCGTATCCTCTTGCATACGTAACGTAAATGGCAATGGGCGGGCCGTGTGAAAAGAATGAAAGAAAACCGGCTACCCAAAAGAACATTAACAGGTAGAGCACAAGGTAGACGTCCAGCGGTAAGTCCGAGGACTCGATGGGAAAACACAAAGAAAGCTGACAGCACATCGTTGTAGAAGTAAACAATTGGAGGACAAAGTCGCGGAACCGTGATGATTTGGGGAGATTCATCCAGGCCGATTCCCGACTTGGGCTGTGGCCCCATAGATTTTGATGGTTTATTTATACAACCTGGAACATGATCATCAATTAATGGAACAATGTCGTAGAAATAATCCATTTTTGGTTGAAAGAATGACGCAGAACTATTTTAGTTCAACGAAAACATTAGAAGAATCAACAATAAGAAGGGTGAAAAATACCGTGGGTGTATGTCTCTTGGCTTAAAAAATAATGGATTAAATTAAAAAAATGACCATTAAAGATGTTCTCTAGAACAACTTTAAATAATAGTACCGAATTTCCGTTTGAGACCTGTCGCCCAAAATAGGAAGACCAACAATCTTCGGAAATGTCCACTTGTCTTCATTACAAAACACAGAGAGATCAATAACAAAAGAAAACATTAGGACATTCTTGAACTGCCATCCTATATTCCACTTGTTCACCATGAACATTTTCAATCCATCAAAATTACTCAAAAATAATAAAAAGAAAAAAAAATACAATGAAATTTCTGAAAATATAAATATGAGAATCATTTTAAGATATTTGTAAAAATTTTTTTACAAAGACCTACTAGTTTCGCGACCTGTCTGTCCGTCCGTCTGTCCGTCTGTCCGTTTGTCCGTTTGTCCGTTTGTCCGTTTGTCCGTTCGTCCGTCCGTCCGTCTGTCCGTGCGTCACAGCTGATTTCCTCAGAAACTATAGAAGCTAGAATGCTCAAACTTTGTGAAATGGTCAGAATTGATGGTCTCTCAAAAGTTACGGTCTTACCAAAATTTTAAAAAAATTTTAAGGGGGGTCCCCCCTAATAACGAATTGGACCTTAAACATTTTTTTTCATCAAAGGTAGTCGAGTGGGATATCAAATGAAAGGTCTTGATTAGAAATTTTAGAAACTGAAATAAAAAATATGAATTAGGGAGTCCAGGGGAAGGCAAAATGTGCCAAAAATTTGTGTCACCCCCTCGCGATTGGACACCTTTCAGCCAAAAAAATCTGAAAATTATCACGAACGTGGACCTTTATGAGGACAAGGGCAACAAATACCTTAGAAATCGAAATTCGCTCAACTTTGTTGAAAATAGTATGATTTGTAGATTTTACATTTTTGCCCATAAAATCAAAACGGTACCTTTAATCTTCTTGAAATTTTGCAATTATATAGACTGATATAAGATATATACGTTTACAAAATTTAATTGAAATCAAATCATAATCAATTGAGTTATAGCCATTTCAATTGTATAGAATTAAAACAACAATAACACGTGTTTATGGTTGATATAGGGCTTTCCAGTAAGAGGTGTTATTTTGATATTAAAAGAAAAATGTAATTTTTTAATATGAATGATCGAATGTTTATTTCATTATAAAGAAAAAGATATGCCGTTAATAACATCAGGCAAATAACTACCACGACATGCTTACAGGACTGTATCCTTTTCATGAAATTTTCCATAACCAAATCGCAAAGTGGCTGCCCTATGTCCTCGATAATCTCACGAGTTTCATCTTTCAGGTCTTGAATCGCTGTCGGCGAAGGCCTTCTTTTTCACTTGGCCCCAAAGGAAGAAGTCGCAAGGTGTTAAATCACAAGATCTATTCAAAATAACATCTCTTATTGGAAAACCCTATATATATTTAAAATTGACTTCGGTACTATCATTTTCTTTAATATTTCATGAAAATATAAGGAATAGTGTTTAACTTGAACGGCCAAGCATTCAGAAAAATCATTCAAGCTAGATCAAAATGGCGGCTGCACTGTGCTTATGAAAAAAACTGTGCAACTTTTGCATAAATTCGAACAATTCCATATCCAAGTATTGGACGAATAATTCAAATTATCGATTCACGCCATTAGAAAAGTTGTTCTAACCCTAGGATGTTTACAAAGACCTTCTAGTAGGAGCACTCTTCTGCTTACTCAACTTGTTTGAATTAAAATGTTTTTTTCCAGTAAAATTATTATTTTGCACTGTTCTGTCATTTGCAGGTAATTAAATTAATTTTGAACATACTCTGAGTCATTTTAAGCTTCAAAAACTACATTTTTTTAAAAGTCTTACACAAGATTTTAGAGTTAAAACAAATAATTGCTTAAAGTGATAAAATAATTTCTGCAAATATTTTGTTCCAGTATGAAAATATTTTTAATTGAATCAAACGTAAAACATTCAATATCCCGAAATGAAAAATATATGACAGACCACTTTTAAAACTATGGGCACATAGATAACTTGCGAAACATACTATAATTGATTCAATTAATTGCACTTCTTGGAAGGTTTTTGTTTTTCCAGGAAGTTATAATTGGTTAGTTGTTATTCATTGTTATTTTGGTTAAGGCATTAAAAATGATAAGTTTAGCCGAAATCGCCTAGATATGAGGTAAATATGTTACACATTTCTTCTGTTCGTAGCACTACAGCCCCTCTCGGACCTTCGCTTCCTGCGAATAGTGCCTCTAACTGTTTCGGTCCATTAAGAGCTTCCTCTAATTTTGAAATCCGAGCAGCTGCCTTTATTGACCTAGTTTCTCGCTTTTCCCACTGGTTTCCGCCCTTCAGTTCTCCCAACGAATACCTTTTTGGGTATCCGTTGTTCATCCACATGATTCACGTAGCCAATCCATTGCAGCTTCCGCGGTCTTACAATGGATCAGGCCTTTGTTTTCCTGTGTATTCGGCTGTAAACTGTATAAAATATTTTATTTACGAGCTGTATTTTCAGCGTATTTCGTCTCTTTCATTACCGATTCTCATTATTTTGGCAATTAAATACACAAATTCGGCCACATTTTTGATACTGTATTCACCAAGTGTGATATTTTGTGTATTTGAGGTATTTTTCCTCGACGGCATCATGAACTTTGTTTAATTCTCATTGATTTGTAGCCCTACTAGTTTTGCTTCGCTGTTGAGATTCAGGAAGAGTTCTTTGGTCGTTTCTAATGACTATGACAAAATGTTGATGTCGTCCGCATAGGCTACTACTTGGCTCGACTTTTATATTGTAATGCACTTCGTGTTTCGATAGGTAGCTTTCTTATGACATATTCCAGAGCCAAATTGAATGGCAATGCAGCCAGCTCATCTCGCTGTTTTAGTCTAATATTTGTGTAAAAGGCAGCGGTGAGTTGGTTACTGATACGGATTTGCATTATTTGGTACAATATGTTACCGTCAATACTGTCGTATGCTTGCTTAAAGTCAACGAAAATTTAGTGCACGTTAGCATTTCTCAAGTGCCGGCTTGACTGTGAATAGTTGGTCTATTGTCGATCTATCTGCTCTAAAGCCATTTTGATACCCCCTAATAATACTTTTGGCGAATGATCCGATTTGATTTATTAAGATCTTTTTAGATGTTTTGTACGCCGTACAAAGTAGTGATATCCCCCTATAGTTTTCGCACAGTAGCTTGTCACATTTTCGTGGATAGGGAGTATAATTGATTAGCTCCACGCGTTTGGCATATGTTCTTGTTGCTAAATGTGCTAGATGACTTTATGAATGGCTTTCTGAACACCGCTGCCACCATATTTGATGAGCTCCACTGGAATCTCATCGTTACCCGGCGCTTTATTATTCTTGTGGGCTTTGATGGTGGGAAAAACTTCATTCAGAGTTGGTGGGGCCAATGGAAGCTCTCCAAGACATCTAGAAGCTTCGCTGTTCTGGAGCTGTGCGAAGGATTTAAGAGGCTCTTGAAATATCCGCGTGGTGTAGTGGTTAGAACACTCAACCAGTAAGCTGAAGGTTTCTGGCTCGACTCTTGTTGGTTCCAACAAGATTTAGTTCCAGTGATTCTTCGGACCGACTACAAGCTCGTTTAGCTATGATACGCGCTGGTTTGTAATCAGAACGTATTGCAGCTGGGTGCACGGAAACATGGCCAAAGCGTGATATTGACCATATAATCTTGTGGAGTGCTAATACATTCAATCAAGATAATGATATACTATAACTATTTCTTAGCGAGGGTCCAGAAGAGGCTGTAGTGCTAAACAAAAAAAGCAAAATATGATGCCCATCTTTCCCTAATCCTGTTTTCATCAGCGATGATATTTTTTGTTTGTATTTAGGAGGTAATAGCTATTAACGCACATACTCTTAAGTGACTGCACATCCACTAGTCACTACCCCTGTCAACCCGAGAAACTAGCTTGGAACAGTTTGACACATTACTTTGGGCCAGGTCTCGTTTTGTTACGCCTTGAGGCGCCTTCAAATTGGGGGATCCCTTCTCTAGCGGGAGGGAAAAGAAGCAGAGGAATGGCCAGACAAGTGACTCCCCAGCCCCTGCTGCTGTGAGTCACTTTTATCTTTAGGGATTGACTAAACATAATGTGCCACATGATTCCATTCGTCAACCGATCTAAGCATCACCGCGACTGTACTACCCGGGGTGAGCTCTCTCGTCTCCCTGTATCCGTCCGAATTCAATTCTTGCGTATGATTTCATCTCAGCCCGTTCAAGGGAAGGAAAAACCCAGGGAAGCCCTGCAGGTCGATTATGTGATTGTGCTGCGCGCATGTCGCTTTTTTGGAAGAATGAACTTGGATACAATAAGGAGGTGAGTACAGCACCATTTTTTGTGTGGCGTGGTTTGAGATGAACCCTTGAGCATCATCTTGTTTTGAATCCATGTCCTGAGTGGCTGTCCATTGCCGCCATCCATAGTGTTGAAGAAGACACTGACCCTGCGTACAGACTTCAGTGATGACTAAAATTATGCCCGGCATGGGCTAATTCGCAGATCAAGAATTAATGAGTTGCAGTTATATTACATATCGTTGTCGGGTGAATGTCTTCTGAGTGTATGAGGGCGACTATAATTGTAAGTTGGGAAGGCAGCTTAAGCACAAGAGTGCATAATTATTCAGATCATTTCTGGACCATTCGCAATTCCCGTCATCATTGTATTGATACTAGTCGGTGTTATAGATTATTTGATGCAACAACATAATCGGCTAAAAAATTCATTTTCACGATTCGCAAACTCACACTACCACACAAAAAATGACATTAAGACACTAAAACAACACGAACTGATGATACTTTTGGTGATGACGAAAAACTTCATCAAGAAGTGCCACGATTTGCAAACGATGGACCATTGGTTATAGCATAAATATGTGAGTTTTGAATCGGAGTTCTTAATAATTATAATGGTTGCAAACGAGGTGCATTAAAGTAAACAACAGAGTTTTCCAATAAGAGCTGTTATTTTGATATTAAAAGAAAAATGCCACTTTTTAATAAATATGATCGGATGTTTGTTTCATTATAAAGAGGAAGGTTTGCCGTTAATAGTGTAAAATAATATCAGGGAAATGACCAACAAAACCACGCTTACAGGACCATATACTTTTCATGAAATTTTCCTTAACCAAATCGCAAAGTGGCTACCCTATGTCCTCGATAGCCTCACGAATTCCATTTTTGAGGTCTTGAATCGACGCTGGGCTGTTGGCGTAGACCTTCTCTTTCACGTGGCCTCAAAGGAAGAAGTCACAAAGTGTTAAATCATAAGATCTCGGTGGCCAATTGTGATCACCTCTTCGAGAGATAACACGGTCCGGAAACTTTTCCCGTAAAAGATCAATGGTTTCGTTGCTTGAGTGGCACGTAGCGCCGTCTTGTTGAAAGTGAACGTTGTCCAGATCAATACCATCCAACTCCGGCCATAAAAAATCATTAATCATCTCTCGATAGCGCAATCCACTCACCGTGACTAATGCATCAGCCTCATTTTCGAAAAAGTAAGGTCCAATGACTCCACCGGACCATAAACCGCACCAAACAGTCACACGTTGAGTATAAAGAGGCTTTTCAACAATAACTCTTGGGTTTTCCTAGCCCCAGATGTGACAATTTTGCTTGTTGACGAAGCCACCGAGGTGAAAATGGACCTCATCACTCAAGATGATTTTTCGATGGAATTTCGGATCATTTTCATGCATTTCAAGGACCCAATGAACAAAGACACGACGTTGTTGATGATTGACCAGCTTGAGTTCTTGTGTTAACTGAACTTTATATGCTTTAAGACCCAAATCTTTATGCAAAATACGGTGTAATGACGTTTGTGGAATGCCTAATTCCAAAGAACGACGAGGCATGGACAAACCTGGGTTTTCTTCAACATTTTCGGCTACAGCCGCAATATTCTCGGCTGTTCTTGACTGACGTGCATGGGTTTTATTCTTCACATCACTAAGTTGTCCCAACAGCTCGAATTTGTCCACCAATTTCTGTATTGCAGTCCGACAAGGTGCCGGTGACGACCCAAAGATATTCAAGTTTGACGAACCGTCGCTGTCAAATTTTCACCATTTTATAGTGAATTTTAGTAATTTCAATGCATTGTTCCATTTTATTAATGGCGTAGTTTTTACTTATCAAATGTCACAAAATGACAGCTTCAAAAGTGATATCTACCGAAATATCGAACTATTCAAAATAACACGTCTTATATTTTATAAGTAAGTGATCAGAAATGGTCGCAAGAGAAAATGGTAAACAACGAAAATGAAAAATCGTGCGACAACAAGCGAAAAGACAAAAAAAATTAAGAGAAAATATAAAAACAAATAAAACGGTTGTTTATTTAAATATAGATAAGACGGAAACAATGTCAGTGATATATATTTTCTGGTAATTTATCTATTGAGTTCTAAAGTGTGTTAAAGGGTTTTAAGTTGGGAGTAATTTCTGTTACTATTAGAATTGAATTCCATTAGATACTTATTTTATTTTTCGTTTTAAGAATAATTGAAAGAAGCATTAGAAACTTGGTCAAGTAAAGCCAAGTGTATTCTTTTCTGATTGAATTTGTGACGGGATGGTAAATTTTAGGATCATAGATTGTATATAATTTTCTTTATTAGAATGTATGCGGTACAGATGCCTTATAATATAGTAGGTGTTCTGACAAAGTCATTTCACCATCATTTGCACATTACTTAAAACTATGCATATTATCGTATTTCTATGTGATTATTACAATTAGCTAGAGTAAAATTTAGGCAAAAACCTCTACTGAACTTATACTAGCTTAACATAACTTAACTTTCTACTTATAACTAGCTAAAATCTATGAGGCTAGGTTACGGCCAAAAGATAGGTGGTAGCAACTGCTGATTTTCAATTCGCCAGGGCATGAATTAGTGGATTGGGCGAGTCATTTGCTTTCGCGATTAATTTGTCACGGCGCGATGCAGCGAGCTTACGAATTGGACTAACGCCAGCAAGGCTGTGTAGCTTTTCAGAAGAGAAGTAAAACGGTTTATTAAGTACCATTTTCAGGTATCTATTTTGGGTGATCTGAAGCTTTGTTACTAGATATTTAGCGCATTGGATCCAGGTAGGCGAGCCATATAGGATGATCGGTTGGATTGCCATTTTGACGATGAGGACTTTGTTTCTGGTGTTGAGACGTGAATTACAATTAAGAAGGCAGTAAAGCGAAAGCACGGCCTTAAACGCTTTAAAGCTAATATGCTGAATATGTCTTCTGAAGGTTAGTTTTTTATCGAATATAAGTCCAAGATATTTAAGATCCTCACTCCAAGGAATAGTTTGCCCTAAAAAATTTATTGGTCGCTTGGGTAGGTGAGCAGGCTTACGCTTCCTGGTGAAGTATATTGACTTCGTTTTTGCAACATTAATTTTAATTTTCCATCTGTGGTAGCATTGATAAGTAAGTTCTAACGCCGTATCAAGGCTGGAAATAATGGAAGTTGGATCTGCGCCTATGCTGAATATGCAAATGTCGTTTGCAAAAGCTGCAACTTGGAAGTTTGGTAAAGAAGGGAAGTCGGACGAAGAGATGTTATATAGAGACGGGCTTAGGTAGGAGCCTTGCTGAACACCGGCGGATATACTTTTCACTGGGGAAATGCTTTCCCTTTCCCCCTGCTTGTAAAAGGTTCAACAAGTATGGGGGTGTTTTATATTTCTGAAGTTTATAGACCAGAGCATCATGCCAGACAGTATCAAAGGCTTTTTCTATGTCCAGTGTCACCAAACCTACAGACAATTTATTGTACATCGCTGCTTTGACGTCCTTCGTAACACGAAATGAAATTCAGATTGCTAAATCTTCCGAAATTCCTTACAAGATGTATTGTATAGTGAAATAAAATATAAAAAAACAATAATTAAAATATCTAAATCGTACTAGCACTATTACTTTTACATTGATTTGTTGGAACATAATTTGCAGTAATTTGGTTTTTTTTGTGGTAGGGGCGTAAGCGCCCTTTTACGCACAAAGTGTGGAACTCCCATGCTCGCAAGAAGGCGACTGGACTACCCACTAAACATCTCCCCTATCAACCTGAGAACCTAGCCTGGAACCGTTTGACATATTACTTCGGGCCAGGTGTCATTTTGCTACGCCGTAAGGCGTCTTTAAGCTGGGGGCCCCTCTTCTAGCGGGAGGGAGAGGAAGTGCCAAACAAGCGATCCCCTAGCCCCAAAACCCCCGGCTGCTGTGAGTCCCTTTTATCTTTTAGGACTGCCCGAAAATAAAGTGCCTCCTGGTTCCATTTATCAACCGATTCGAGCATCACCGCGACTAAATTATCCGGGGCGAGCTCTCCTGTCTCCCTGTAGAGGTCGCTTCGCAGCATGCCCCATTTTATGCATGGCAGGCATTGTCTTCCTCTCCTGGGCAAAACCGACAATCGGGGGACCGTGACTTACCAATTTTGTGCAGGTAAAACTGAAAACCCCCATGCGCGCTCAAAAGCTGGGTCAGATAGAAGTCAGTCACTATTTGTAATCGAATTCATTTTCGCCTTCACAAAATACTCCAACTGAAAATAGAACAAGAGAGCTTCCTTTTAATTTTGTGTATTTTATTTTTATTTTTCTTCTCGAAATCGATTTTCGACCGTAATCGTTCTGACTTCTTCAGCGATTAACTTATTTTCGCTCACATTCCTGCATAGATCATTAAAAGGTAATTAGGGAACGATTACGGTCGAAAATCGATTTTGAGAAGAAAAATAAAAATAAAATACACAAAATTAAAAGGAAGCTCTCTTTTTCTATTTTCAGTCATAGTCTCACATCCGGGATGAGGCGCGCAGTCCACCTTCCCTTCGTGCAATTCACCCAAGACTGCTGCCAATCGTTGAGTGTGCGCTGTCTCTCTTCGCGGACAACCATCTCACTCGCATCCTCGTTTCGACGCAGATTAATAGAGCGGGGCTCTCTAGCAAGGGGGCCGATAGGTATCACGCCTGCAATGACTTTCGGTGCCAAATCAGGGACTGTCGGATACGAAGATGCAATGCTTAGCGCTATTCTTCTCAGTACCTGTACCAGGCGTTTTCGGTAAACCTTCTTACTGAGAGCGTCGCCCCATACTTCTGCTCCGTACAGTAGCACTGACCCTACAGGACTCATCAATAGGCGTCTTCTTGATGGGCTGGGTCCCCCTACTCGTACATTGGCTATAAGTCGACTCAGAGCCGATACTCCAGAAGCAGCCCTCTCAGCCGTTGCCCCGATTTGCTAAGAAAAATTCATTTTCCAGTCGATCAGTAGAGCCCCAGGTACTTCACCGCCGGTTTCGACTCGATTTGTATGTCTCCAATACTGATCATCCTTACTCTAGGGGTTTGCTTTATCAAGATGACCACTTCGGTTTTCTCCAGTGCTAAACTGGACCCGCAAGCAGTCATGCAGTCTCTCTCTCGGCGCATTAGCATACCTAGCCTAAGTTGCGATTGTTCAACGATGTGTCCAGCAACCAGAGCCGCAACATCATCCGCATAGCCGATCAAGCGCGACTCATCTGACATCTTCAGTCTCAGTAGCCCGTCGTAAGACACGTTCCACAGGCCCGGACCAAGGGTAGATCCCTGAGCAACGCCCGATGTAACAGCCACCCTTCGTTGGCCCTGTGTTGTGTCGCAGAGCAGGCTTGGTGCGACTATGTGCCTCTGGCTTTTGGACCACGCCCACCACCAGTGGAATCGCATCAATAGTAGAACGTCCTGCTCTGAAGCCGATAGGTCCCCAGCAGCACAAATCGCGTCAGTAAGTCTTCCCTTGATGGGGTTCTCTAGCACTTTCCCAGCCGTGTCTAGCATGTATAACGGGCGATACGCAGACGGCGATTCGGGATTTTCCTTCCCCTTGCTGATCAGCCCGAGCCTTGCTAGCTACCATCGTGCCGGGAAAACCCCATCCCTTACGCAAGCGTTGAATGTGCTAAGCAGCAGGCCAGGACAATGGTAATAGACAAGCCGGAACAAGCCGGACTCTTCCTCGCTTTCAGTGAAAGGACTGCCTCCCCCAGTTCCGGCTGTGTAAAGAATGGACACTCGACTGCTGTTTCACCATGAACAGCGTCAACACGGACGGGATGGGCGGGGAAGAGTGCCCGTACTATCTCGTCCATCCTTTCTGTTTCATGTATGCAAGGCTTCCGTAGGGCGCCAAGCTCCCGCATTACTAGTTTGTAGCCAAGGCCCCACGGATCTTTGTTCACATTGTCCACTAGGTCTTGCCAGCAGCGAGCCTTGCTATTATTAATCGATTTGCAAAGGCATTTCCTGGCCGACTTATATGCTGCCACCCTGTTGCATGCCTCGTCACGGTTCCGCGTCCGTTGAGCCTCACGTCTAAGCTTGTGACACTCGCTTCGCTTTTCAGCGATTTCAGTTGACCACCAGTATACTGGGGGTTTGCCGTGCCGGGGTTTTCGACGGAATTTTGTACAGTGCACGATTGTCAAAATACAAATACTTTTAAATGAAATGAGTTGTAAGTTATTTTTATCTGCTACCAAATATATGTTAAATAGCAAATAAAGAATAAACTACTAAACTAACCATACCCTTCGTTTTCCAGTAGTTAGTTTTTCAGGAGGAATTGAAAACGAGTGGTAGGTATGCGACAAAGAGGGGGGATTTTCTTATAAATCCACAAACGGTCGGTTCAGTTACGTGTAGCCATAGTTTGTGTTCGTTTTCTTTATTAGCGTAGAACATTTCAATTAGAATTAGGGTAGCTTATGTCTGGAACCGCGTCGGTATTGAGATCGGGAACGCGCTGATTTGTTGTGGAGTGATGGAAAGCCTCGCGAAGGCAGATTTTAAGTAATGACGAAAATTTTTTCTTCGGAAAATTTTTAGAACATGTTTTAAACGGGCATTTAACTCGGTAGCTGAGAAATTGTATCCGGACTTAGTCTACTCGCGTGAGATCTGTGACCGGAATTCCTCTTCGAACTAGCTAGCTTGCAAGCAGCCACCACAGAGTAGACTAAGGATGCCCGGACTAGTTATCCTGTAGGGTACAGTCCGTTGGCACGTACCGAGACTTCACGTATTTAACCGATGAGAGGTCGGTTTAGATTTCCTTTTGGAAATCTCAAACGAACGAGAACAAGTGAAAAATCATTACATTCCTTGCTTTGAGTGATCAAGTGGTGGACGAGGTCGCAGAACTATGGCAATTGGAGGATATTAATGGTGGAGCTAATTGAGAACTTTAATCATTTTACTGATTGCATTTTCTTGCTTTTTATATTTCTTGACCCCAACTCGATAGGCTAATAGTCCGTTCCCCCCACCCGAAACAGTTGCCGTAACGTGACTTAAAATACTGAAATTCTGCATAATTAGCCAGTGCTTCAGTTACCTGATCATTTGGAATAAATTTAAAGAAAACTTTTCCCTAATCTATCAGCTGAAAACACACTGATAATCCACCAAAATTTTTTTTACACAACTGAGGTAAACTCAAGCGCTGCTTGGCATCTGAAGCATGAGTACATTAGCGTTATATGCAGCGAAAATAAAGATAATCTCTTTTCTCGCTATCACGCACAAAGATATCTAATAAATTCGGCACCTTCACCCACTCAGTACATAAATCTTTGAAGGTTTTCTCACGTTCATACATTAAGATTTTCTTTTCTACCTTCTATCTTTACTCTTATTTTACTGTCCCTCATTCATGTTATCTCTCTTCCATAAAAAAGCTACAGACAAAACGATAAATTGCATCATATTATTATACGCATACGTCCGATTTAAGTTTATCCAAAAAAAAACAGAAATTTTATTACGCATACACACCAACTCGTTGTCATAAAATATATATTTAAGGAGGGAAAAATGAAAAAGGATCGGGTGGAATAGAAAGAAACAATACATAGACAAAAGAATGAAATGTTGAATTAAAGACTTCAAAGTATTTCTACGGCAAAACTGTTAATATTTTTTTTTATGTGTGAGAATGTTTTGCTTCAATATGTTTCAGATACGAGTATTATATTTTGATCATAAAATCCAATTTTAATGCAAAAATGAACATTAAAAAGACACAAATGCATTAATTCAGGCATTAAAATATAATTTTCATATTTCGTTCCAAAAGCAAGTGGGATGAACTGTTATCTAATATGCTATTACCCGTTATATGTCCTTACCGATTCATGTATTGTACGCTCGCTATATGTCGAATGATAATGCTTTCAATAGTGGAACATTTCAATTGCAAATCGATTCCTAAGAATTGGTGTTGATTCTCTGAAATATCTACGCTGTTTATTTGTATCCGTTCGTAAGGCAATATCTACTTTGATTAGAGTAGATAACGCCTTACAGTATATTCCAGTTTGATTGATTGATTAATTTTCTTTATCAATATTATCAATATGAATTTACGTGAAACATTAAGCGAATGAAAAATATACCAACTAAGAAACTTAATTGCCCCATGGGCACTCTAAATAAAGGGTAGTCCACCATAATGCACGATGTTACAATAATTGGGAGTCACACCTTAATGTCAAGTTTTTCGCCCAACTTAACCATGGAGAGGTACACAACTGAGCGGTGCGTTAAGGCTGTTGAAGCCTTTTACGAAAACTGACGTTCAAATCAAAATGCATTTCGTGCACTACGTGATTTTTTTGGTCAGCATAATCGCCTAAACGTGTCCACAATCGGGAGAATTGTGCGCGAATTCAGCAAACCGGGTCTGTAGGAAATGTGAAATCATCTATACATGCTCGCCCAGTTCTTAGTGCTGTTGTTTACGATAGTGTGGCAGAAGAGCCGTCAACTTCGACTCGTCGTCATGCCCAACGGACAACGGACTTCTTGTGGCCAGGAATTGAGGTTATGGACCTGGACGATATGTGGTTCCAACAGGATGGTCCCACTTTCCACATAGCCAACGAAACAATGGGTCTTTTGCGCGAGAAGTTCAATGGCCGTGTTATCTCACGTTGTGGCCGCTCCGATCATGTGATTTGACATCGTTGGACTTTGTTACGAAATATAAATTAAGCCCCGAAACCATTCCTAGAAGGGAAGGATTCCTTGCACTCCAACATTTTATCCGGAAGATTACCAAGGAACCACTACACGTGCGGAAGTACTGGTGAGAAGGATCAATGTAAGATTAGGATGAAAGATGTAAATCATTAGCATTAAGTAATGTTAGGGATTAAGTATTAAGCGGAAAAATAAGGATACGTTTGCAAATGCAACCTACATGAGTGTCAAACAAAACTAAGTCAGCAGTTGTCTTTTCTGCTATGGTCCTTGGACGAAAGGATATTTTAATTGAATTCTATCGGACTGAATTGTCGTAACAACATCAAAATCAGCAGGTAAATTATATCGCAGTCGATAAAGTTATGAAAAAGTGTCAGTGCTTGACGTCCGGATTCCAAATCTAGATATTTGCATCATTGCAACATTGGTTCAGTGTTGTAAACAAACTCAAAAAAAAAAAAATCAAATGGAAAAAATATAAACATCAAGCTGGAAGGGATACTAACACCAATATCCGAACACGACTTATTCTTTTTCATGGATATGAATTTTCTCATCATCTTTACCATAAGCAACTAAGTTTTGGCAAACGGAACATGTATTTCCATCATCTGAACAACTACCGAGGCAAGTTTCGTTGTGACATTTTCCTTGATTATTACAGGCGCGACTTTCACATTCACCCAAACGAGTTCCTTTTGAACTTTGTCAAGAATTTATCGAGAGCCTTGTTGTGCTTAAATATTAGTGCCTCCGGCATTGCATTCATAAAAATACAATTACAATCAACAGTGACAAAACATAAAATTAGATTTTTCTCGACTCGCACATCACCACGATTGATTGTCACAAGTGATGTTAAACCGATTTCCTCAATATTGGCATTTTCAATTGTGATCGATGCAAATCCCTCAAACATTGTATTGCCACGAATCACTTGTAAATGTGGAAAAAGTTTCGCCAAGGATCAAATGCCACTAACCTGATATAGCATTAGGAAATCTGTGATTTCCGTCAACTCCGGAAATGTATGATTCTCAAAATCCGTTTGATTCAATTCGTCCATCCAAGTTATCACCAAGACTCCTTCAATCACTCGACATCCTGTTAGAGTTTATAGCTGTTGTGTTCTGTTACGTATATTGATACTTGGACAAGCTCCTGATGATCCTGACGTGACATTTGTATATGCGGCAGAGACAACCATTGGTATTGTGAAATTCAAAAGCATCACGGAGGCAATAAACCATAGAATGCAATTAAAGGGATTTAAG
Source organism: Odontomyia ornata (assembly GCA_963969285.1). NCBI lineage: Eukaryota > Metazoa > Arthropoda > Insecta > Diptera > Stratiomyidae > Odontomyia > Odontomyia ornata. The sequence continues at coordinate 59,908,725 of OZ017741.1, read as the reverse complement.
GGAGCCGATGATGTTATCTGGAAAATGTTAAACAAGATGAACATATTGTAGGACCAAACACCCATGCTAAAGCTTGCGATGTGATGTACTTACGTGATTCTCGGCTGATCACCCAACACATCCCTTCGCGGACACAATTAAGACGGACAAAATCACTTAAATTTCGTTCGCGACGAACGTAAACATGCGCGTACGGAATAACAAGTATTATCACGACTGACATTCCAATCAAAACAATCGGTAAGGTTGTTATTGATAATACAGTACAGTGCGCGAAAGGAAGATGGCCACCAAGTAAAAAAAACTGGGTTTGCGCCTGAGATAAACGCTGCAAGGTTGAGCAGCCGTGATGAATGTTGTGGCCTTGAACTTGGGTTCTTCAACTCAAGTAAAAGAGCCGTTGGACTAAGCCAATAAAAGAGCCAGCGACCATGGAAACACTCACTTTTCGGACGGATTTCTGGGAAACGAAGAACAACCATCAAACTGACAGGCAGCGTTCTACTTATTCTCAAGAGGAGGACGCTAATTTCGCATACATCTGGGATTCATCAACGCATTAGGAGAAGAGGAGAAGAGAAACTGCGCGAGACAACTGAAGTTTGGAATTAGAACAGAAGATCTAGTGGAAAGCGAGGAATTCGCTCATCGGCGGGGCCCCCAACGTAAAGTAAGTGTCAAGTTTCTATAAATTCCTTTTTAGGTCTTTGTAAAAAAATTTTTTACAAAGACCTACTAGTTTCGCGACCTGTCTGTCCGTCTGTCCGTCCGTCTGTCCGTCCGTCCGTCTGTCCGTCTGTCCGTCTGTCCGTCTGTCCGTGCGTCACAGCTGATTTCCTCAGAAACTATAGAAGCTAGAATGCTCAAACTTTGTGAAAAGGTCAGAAGTGATGATCTCTCAAAAGTGAAGGCCTTGACAAAAATTTTAAAAATGATTAAGGGGGGTCCCCCCTTATAACGAATTGGCCCTTAAAAATTTTTTTTAATCAAAGGTAGTCGAGTGGGGTATCAAATAAAAGGTCTTGATTAGAACCTTTAGAATCTGAAATAAAAAAATCATTTCATAAATTAGGGGGTCCACGGGAAGGCAAAATGTACCCAAAATTTGTGTCCCCCCCCCCTCGCGATTGGACACCTTTCAGCCGAAAAATCTGAAAATTATCACGAATGTGGACCTTTATGAGTACAAGGGCAACAAATACCTTAGAAATCGAAATTCGCTCAACTTTGTTAATAATAGTATGATTTGTAGATTTTACATTTTTGCCCATAAAATCAAAACGGTAACTTTAAACTTCTTGAAATTTTGTAATTATATAGACTGACATAAGATATATATGTTCACAAAACTTAATTGAGATCGAATCATAATCAAGTGAGTTATAGCCATTTCAATTATATGGAATTACAACAACGATAACACGTGTTTATGGTTCATATAGGGCTTTCCAATAAGAGGTGTTATTTTAATATTATAAGAAAAATGCCATTTTTTAAAATAAATGATCGAATGTTTAGTTCATTATAAAAAAGAAGATATGCCGTTAATAGCAATGACTAACGTCGGGCTAATAACCACTACGACACGCTTACAGGACCATATCCTCTTCATGAAATTTTCCATTACCAAATCGCAAAGTGGCTGCCCTATGTCCTCGATAGCCTCACGAATTTCATCTTTGAGATCTTGAATTGACGCTGGGCTATTGGCATAGGCCTTCTCTATCACGTGGCTCCAAAGGAAGAAGTCGCAAGGTGTTAAATCACAAGATCTATTCAAAATAACACCTCTTATTGGAAAACCCTATATATATTTAAAATTGACTTAGGTACTTTTATTTTCTTTCAATTTTCATGAAAATTTAAGGAATAGTGTTTAACTTGAACATGTTCAATCGGCCGAGCATTCAGAAAAATCATTTAAGCTAGATTAAAATGGCGGCTGCACTGTGCTTATGAAAGAAACTGTGCATCTTTTGTATAAATTTGAACAATTTCATATCTAAGTATTGGATGAATAATTCAAGTTATCGATTCACGCCATTAGAAAACTTGCTCTAACCCTAGGATGTTTACAAAGACCTTCTGGTAGGAGCACTCTCCTGCTTACTCAACTTGTTTTATTATCAATCTTGTATTAAAATTGTTGTGAAATAATAATATTTGCGTTAATTGCTTGCGGTAGAGTTGATTTTATTTTATATAAAATTGTTGGTGTCGTGACAGTGTTACAGCAGTGTTTTTGCGCGTGGAGCGCGCAGTGTTGACCGAAAACTTAGCTCGGTCCAGAATGTGCAAGGATCCTTCCGTCTAGGAACTCAAGCTGCGATAGGTCCCCTCAGGGTTCTTTTTTGTGTTTTTTTTAGGCAGTGATTTTTCTTGTAGAAGTTAGTGGTAGTAGGAGGACCATTCCGGGGAGCCGCAAGCTCGCCAATTGGCTCCTGGGGGCAATTTTAGGGTTGGCGAGTGGCGCTACCTACACCGTCTCCACGGGCTAGTCGGGGCCCCAAGGCCCCCAACCGGAATCGTTTATGCGGCGTAGCGCCCAGCATCATTTTTAACGTAACAATTTCTTTCTCTGAGGATATTTAAAATTAAAAGTGTACGTCAATAAGCCAAGAACAATTCAAGAGCTAAAGGATGAGATAATTCAGTACATTAACGACATTGAACCACAATTATGTCTCAAAGTCATTGAAAATATGGACCATCGGATAGAAGTATGTCGCCGTAGCCGTGATGAGCATTTGCGCGATATTTTGTTTTACACATAATTGTCATAGATTCTTTTATTATAATAAAAAATATTAACATAATGCTCTGAACACTTTTTGTTTTATTTACAATTAACATCGTGCGTTTTGGTTGGACCACCCATTGTAAACATATTATACTTAATAAAAAGCGACATAAAGGCAGAAGATGATCTTGAGGTTGTACATTGGGTTTACTGGTTCCCCAATGATGGGAAATTGAATCTAGAGTAATGCCAATGGGCCAGTTCATACGCTTCAGCTTGCTGCCATCCTCAAACAGGTAAATCCAGTTTTCTTAGACGGAAAAGCACGACGTCGAGAAAAAGACATCTCGACCACGCATCCTTTTCGTCAAAGAGAACTGGATTTATCAGTTTGAGGACTCTAATCCAAGTATCCTCAAACATATTTAATACCTTCACATAATCAGATCAGAGCTAGACGGGAACCAATAACGAGTTTGATAGAACTATGAGCTGTATCAAATTTTTGACCAGCCGGAGGTAACACTTTGGAATCTGCAACGGGCTAACCACGTGAACTATCTGGGCGAACAACGGATACCTAGAAAGATATTCGTTGGGAGAACTGAACGTAAGAGACCAGTGGGTAAACCGAGAAAATGCTGGTCTGACTCGGTCGAAAAAGACATCTCATCACTGCTTGGATTTCAAAGTTGGACGACATGGTCGATGAACACAGCCAGCACGAGGGGGTCTGTAGTGGCACAAAGAAGAAGAAAATACAAAATAAAAATAATAATAAAACAATATCATATTTAATAAATTATCATGATTATTTCTTGCATAGTGATTGGGGAAAGAATGGTAAAAAAAACAACCAACTATAAAATAAACCACATATGGTGGATTAAAGAAAAAAATAATGTTCAGTTTATATATAAATTCATTAAAAACTATTCATCATCGTCTTGTAAAAACTTTACAATATGTTGATGTTTAAAGCTTATCCTTATGACTTAGATTAAATATTGGGTGTACAACTTAATAACCGGAATTTGACGCTAGATGTCCGTACTAACAAATATCGTGGAAGCTCGAACTTTATATATATGCCATTTTGAAGGTACATTTGACAGCTATCAAAATCAGTCAACAAAACAATTTTATCCTGTCTGCATCATTATTATTTTTCACGATGAATAACTTCAAAAATTGGAGAAAAGACATCATTTGCGGGAGGTTCTGTTGGGTCATTTTTTTGGAAAGAAAACTGCTGCGGAAAGTCATCGTTTGCTCGTAGAAGTTTATGGCGACGATGCTTTGAATAGTTTCAACGCTTCAAAAGTGGCAATTTTGACATCAAAGACAAAGAACGCCCAGGACAGTCAAAAAAGTTTGAAGACGAAGAATTGGAGACGCTACTCGATGAGGGTTCGTGGTAAACCCAACACAAACTTGCCAAACCGTTAGGAGTGACTCAGCAAGCCATTTTGAAACGTTTGAAAGCCGCCGGATGGATTCAGTAGCAAGGTAATTGGGTCCCCTATGAGCTGAAGCCAAGAGACGTTGAAAGGCGCTTCTGTAGGTCTGAAATGCTGCTTGAGCGCCATAAAAAGAAATCATTTTTGCATCGGATCGTGACTGGTGATGAAAAATGGATCCATTATGAAAATCCCAAGCGCAAAAAGCCATACGTGAAGCCCAGCCAACCAACCAGTTCAACGGCGAAGCCAAATATCCATGGCGCCAAGGTTATGCTGTGTATTTGGTGGGATTAGAAGGGGCCATTAAATATATTATGAGTTATGAGTTGTTGAAATCGGGCCAGACAATCACAGGTGACCTGTACCGAACGCAATTAATACATTTGAAGCGTGCCATCATCGAGAAGCGCCCGGAATATGCGACCAGACACGAGGCTATAATTTTTCATCATGACGACGCTCGGCCGCATGTTTCAAGACCCGTGAAAAACTATTTGGAAAATAGTGGATGGGAAGCTTTGGCCCACCCGCCATAGAGTCTGGACCTTGCTCCGTCTGACTTTCATTTATTTCGCTCGATGCAAAACGCCCTCACCGGAATACGCTTAACTTCAGAGCAAGGCATCGGAAATTTTTTTGGGATGGAATTCATAAATTGCCTGAAAGATGGGGAAATGTTGTAGCTTCCGAGGGACAATGCTTTGAATAAAATATATTGTAAGATTTTTCCACAATAAAGCATCAAATTTCGCTAAAAAATTCCAGTTATTAAGTTGTACACCCAATAAATTAACAAAAATTCAACCCAACAGTGATGAGTGCTACAAATGAAAAAAAAAATTCTAATTGAACAACCGATAATTTTGATTGTCTCTATACATCACCCACCGATTCACCAACTTCAACAAACCATACAACAGAGCATTTACACTGCAAATGTTGAAATCATGAAATGTTCGGAGGATATTCTGTATGTATGTTCCAGTTAATTTGGGTAGGAAATATGTCAAATTTTTATTTTTATTATTTTTTTCTTGAAGAGCCGCCTGGCCTTGCCATTTTTGGGATTCTACGTCTAGCACTCGTTGCGTGTGATGTGTTTTTAATTTGCTCCTGTCAAGAATTTTTAAAAATTAAAATAATTTTTAAAGGGTCAATTAGAAAGTAATTTTTAAAAAAAAACATTACATCGTCGAACAATTCGAACAATTTATCGAGTATCTGGATTTTTGCGAGAAAGTATCAAAAAAGAAGAAAGGTTTTTTTTCACCGGGGGTATAGAGGAGCCCAACGACGGCTGGGGGACCCAGGGCCAGGCATTTCTAATACGACGCATGAAAAAATTATGAAACAGAAAAACGATGAAGACAGCTGTGAGCATGCCAAACGTATTACGCTTTCAAGTGAAGAATACGAAAGAGTAACCAGAGAAAACGCAAAGGCTACTAAGCAAAATAATGAGATGGGACTCCGAATACAAAATTTGGAGGACATGATCCGGACATTAACAACTGTGAATAAAGCAAAAGTGATGAAGCCACAGAAGAATGAGAAAAATGAAGCGACAACAAACAAGATGAACGGAAAAACAGTAGCCACGCAAAAGGCTCAAACATATAAAGCAAAATTACAAGATACGAAAAAGACATCAATCCATGATGCTGAAAACATACTAAGTGCAGGAAGAGCAAACGACAGCGCCAATTACTATGCACTACTGTCTGCAATGAATGACGAAATGGACATGGAGATGGAGTGCCAAGATAACATAGGTAATATTAATGATTGTAGTAATAATTTTACTGAATATTTAAAATTGAAAAATAAGGAGAAGGAGAAGAAGCCAACTGGTGTGTCTGCTGGCTCTCCTATTAAAAATATTAAGATAACTGAGAAAGTTCCTCCGATTAATGTTTTTGGGTAGTGGTTCGGCTATTGGCAGCCGAAGTTAAGATCGACAATTTCGAAGTTAAGAGAGTGACCACTAATAAACTCACAATTAAGACAAAAACATTGGCTGATTTCAAGCTAGAGAAAGATGCTCTTAATAGTGTAAAAGTTCAAGCTCCCCACTTCACATACACGCCAAAGGCGGAAAAAAATCAGACCTTCCTGTTGAAGGGATTGGACTGTGGGGAGAATACAGTTTATCTCCTTGAAATGTTACAGCAAGCAGCACAAGTTGTTAAGTTCATCAGTGTGAAAAATTTTGCTACAAGGAGATTAACTGTTGAAAGCAAAATATTACCATTTTATTTAGTCCAAACTTCTAACGATAGAAGCCCTCCAACAGGTAAGGTACTTAAACTTTAGAGTTGTAAGGTGCGAATGCCTCCAAAAAACTGAGGTCAATCATGGTTACAGGTGCCAAAGATTTGGTCATTCGGCTGCCAATTGTGCCATGCACTATCGCTGTTTAAATGCAAAGATATTCACACGCCCGGTGAATGCAAATTGACTCAGACGGAGCTAAAAAAAAACTTATATTGTGTTAACTGCGGTATATTTGGTCATCCAGCATCATATCGAAGATGCCCTCGCTATCAAGATGCAAGAGTTAAATTTTCTCTAAAATAAACCCAAGTACATCGCAATTTGCTACCTCTCAACTTCGTCGAGCCCGGAGTATAATTTGCACTTGCTGCTAGAAGATAAATAATGTAAGTGGAAACAATGAGCTGCTTCTCAAATTTGCCAACAGCTTGAATCTCTTTCAGAACGAATGAATGAACAAGACCAAAAAATTAATTTTGTTTTTCAAAGTTTAGGCTTCAAAATAATTTGTCATCCAGCCACATTCCCATGGATAGGATTCATCTCATCTCGATCAACGTCAACTCCATTGTTGCTATACGTTGACGTGACTGTCTCTTGCAGTTTCTTGTCAAGCAAAAGTCTGACATCATTCTTCTTACTGAAACCCACCACAATTCATGGCACTCTATGTTATTCAAGGATTTTGAATTCGTAAGAAACCATAGGGTAAACGGTAATGGGGGAGGTGGCACCGGAAAACTGGTTCAAAGGCCCTATTGTTTCCAAAATATTGAAAAAGTCGAATTCAAAAGCTTTGAGTCTCTTGAAGTGTCCGTTATCAAAATTTCACTGCCAGATGGGGATAACCTCTTCGTTATATCTGCCTAAGCAACTAATGGAAATGTTCTCAAGTTCTAGAAGGAGCTGAAATCCTTGTTTGAAATACTCAAACTGAACAGGCTACATAGTTGGTATATTCTTGCTGGTGACCTGAAGGCCAAAAATACATCGTGGCTGAATGCCATCAACAATCCAAGAGGTGTACGAGTATTCCTGAAATCGTGGATAATAGAGAACCAAATTGAAGACAGTTGCAATCTATACACGTCGGAGCTCCCAGGATACCCTAGGAAAAATTCATATTTGGACCTCTGCATTGCTGACGCAACCCTTGAATTCAGCTTTAATAGTCCTCAACGGAAACTGCAGGTGCTTCCTTATGACAGCGACCATAACGCAATCATAATAGAAATCAATTATCAAAGAGATGATCTCTTCCTCATTCCAGTTCAACATGAAAATGATCGGTTGAATTTCCAAAAACAGACTGGGAATAGTTTCAAAAGAAGTTTAATCGAAAGTACCAGAAGCAATGTCCCCTTCTGATGAAGGTAACTCTTGCTCAATGGTTCCTCATGACAGGCATCTGACTAACGATCAAATAGATCTCTATTTCTCGAAGGTAGAGAAGCTGACGTTGGAAACGATTGAGAAGGTAGTTCCTAAGGTTGAACATCGAAACAATATGGAAGGATATGAAACACGAACCATTGTAAGGTTGAAAAGATTGAAAAGCCTTCTTCTCATCCGCGTCAAAAATATTTATCGACGATTTTTGGACTACAACCATCCCTCGTTGGCTTTGTTGATATTATACCTGAAGAATGTCCGGAACTTTATCCGTTTATTTTTTAGGAGTGAGGTCAGCAATCAATGGGTGGAAAAATTGAGGGGTATTAGCCCACAGGAGCCAGATGGCGTTTCCGTGAAAGTGAATAGCATATTCCGTAAGAAGTGAGATAAATCTTCTCGATAGGGCTGGTATCGAAATTGATAGTACGACTCCGGATAGAAATGGAAACAGGATTATATGCGAGGGATTGCATAAACTTGCTCTGATTGGAACACATTTTGAATTGGTTCATCTACCAAACCCTGAGAGAGGGAATGAAATCTTTCCAGAGGTCATTGAAGCAAAAATTTCCGACTTCAAATCAAGCTTGAATGGTCAATCAATTCTTCATTTCAATGAAACATGAATATCTGACCTCAAACCGAGCTCGAATCTTATTGATTATTTTGTCAGCTATGAAGAATTGTGTTTCATATTTCGCAGGATAAATAACAAGAAATCGTGTGGTACTGATGATATTCCAAATGTAGTTCACCGACATCTGCCTGATGTTGCAATTAGGAATTATTGCCTATTGTTCAACAACATGTTGAGCAATTCATATTTCCCAAATGAGTGGAAAAGGGCTAAGGTATTTCTGATCTTCAAGAAAGGAATAGAATCTTCATGCCCTAAAAGCTATCGCCCAATCAGCTTGCTACCTAACATCAGCAAGGTGTTGAAAGCGATACTAAACAAAGCATTAAACGCCCACACTGAGAAATATGAGTTGGTGCCGAGTTGCCAATTTGGTTTTCATCCCAGACATTTGACGATACATGCAATAACGAAAGTCTGTTGGAAAATAAATGATAGAGAATGTGTTGGAGATCTCATTGATATGCAGAAGGCCTTCGATACCGTGTGGTTAGATGGACTAGTTTTCAAACACAGGTTCCCCAGACATCTTGTCACCATGATGTGCAATATGTTATGCGGGAAATCATTTGTTGTAACTGATGGAAATCTGACAAGAACGCGCGAATTCAAGGTCTTGAATGGTCTACAGCAGGGAACAGTTACTGCGCTTTTGCTCTTCTAAATATTCATTCGAAAGCTATTGAACGGCTTTGATTTTGACGTCTCGCCAACGCGATCATTGGTAGCGTTTGCTGATGATGTTATCATCTATACAGCAGACCGAAAAGCTACAATAGTTCAGAGCAATCTTCAAAAAATGTTCATTGATGTGCAGCTGTACACTGACAATTGGCGAATGAAAATCAATGCGCAGAAGTGCGAAATAATCTTGTTTCGGATGACGCTGCATGGAGTCAGTCAAGACCTGAAACGTAATTGGAAGAATTTCCACATCATGGCTGGCGAGGGTAGTTCAGAACGGGTTCCACATAAATCCTGCGTTCGACTCCTGGGTGTTCATCTTGATCGGTATCTGTACTGTACTGAACATGTCAAAACCATGCTGAGCAAGGAGCAAAAAGTAGCCATGGCCCTACGAAGACTCTTTCATTCCAGACACATTGATCAAAAGGTCAAAATTATCTGTTACAAGACCCTGGTTAGACCAGTTTTGACATATGGATGTCAGATCTGGTGCAACCAGAGTGCTAGTACTGTGGAAAGATTGAGTTTTCAAAATAAAATGTCTTCGTGCATGTACTGGTTTGTACAGGAAGCCTGAGATGGATTGGAAGTTTACGAGACCAAGAATTCCAATGAAGATACTCATTTGCTAGATTCGTTGAAGCTGATCGAGCTGAGACGGCGCAATCTAGGTCTTGGTGGCTGAATGACAATGTCTAAATTATTCGTGTTTATTTTCAGTTTTGGTTTTTTCGTTACTTACTTTTTGAGTTTCAGCTCATTATTGCTACATTTAGTGTTATTGTTTATTTGTGTTAAAAATTAGGGTAGGTTATGTATATGTTATGTATGTTATATTAGGTTAGAGATAAGGTTAAACGCTTAGGTAAGGAACATTTTTGATGGAATTTTATTAGAATTAAGTTATAACATACTAGGTGTAAGATCAAAGTTTACTGCTGTGTTAAAATTAAAAATAATTTTGGAATAGTGTTGGTGGGTTTTTTCTCCTTTTTCCAATCAAATCATAAAATATGTAATAATCTTAATTAATTTGAATTTGCTATAGTTTTTTTTGATAAAATGTGTTTAACTGATAACGTATAAATTTAGAGAGCCATTTGGGCCATTAAGTTTTTTTTATTGTTATTGTTTGAAATTTGGTTTATATTCTTTTAAAATTCATAACGATTAGTATTGAATAAAGCGCTTTTGACTTGGAATTTGCCATTTTTGAGTGGACGAAGGCGTTTTGAGCTCTTTGAGCCATCTTCAGTGTCTGTTCACTCAAAAAAGTAAGGCCCGACGGCTTTTCAAGACAAAAGAGAATTGGCCTGTGTATATCAAATAAACAAAATTATTGACTACGTTAAACTTTTACTGGTTTTCACGATTTAACCCCCTAAAGCGATTGCTATTAGGAATTATTGCTCTTAGCCACTGAGCCATAGATGCTGTTGAAGTGATGAAGATTAATTCCGTATAGTTGTTGTATTTAGGATCGTTGAAAGGGATTTTCTCGAAAATTATTGAAAACTGTATCAAATGGCTTGAAGGATGTATTTGGGACGGAGGGAACTTACTTTCCACCAAATTTTATCGAAATTGGTAAACCACGCTTCGTGACTTCCTCTTGTAAGTATAATTCCGTCTCCTCTCTCAGTAAAATCTTGGAAGGCCTTAGCGTATGTGTAAAGTTCGCACTATTGATTTGGTGGAGTTGGTTCGGTTGAGACAGACTCTCGATTAGTGTTAATCTGGCTCTGAGTATCTGTCCACATAAAAGCTGGCGCTGCTCCTCAAATAGCCACCCTGACTTTCAAAGATAACCATGGAATCAACATGCAATCACTGAAAGCGGCTCCAAAAGGGCAGCCCAATGGCTCCTTGATCGTATTTGGTACTTTTACCGCAGCTGGCTGAAAACAGAAGAGGAGCTCATAGTCAAAGCCTATTGATTAAGTTCCGATCATTTCTATGTCTAGCACCATCACCTAGCACCTGCAGCCTAATCGAAGGGGACTGGGAAAATATTGAGGAACCTTATGGACATGCAGCGTTAACCAAGGTATTTAAGTTGGTGCTAACAAAGGCAGCCAAAAAGTGGCCAAAAAACTTCTTCTTCCTAATGCGCAGGAAGACAAGCTCCAGGGATGCTACACGCAAACTGAAATATAAGCCACGACTTGGTTCCCTAGGAGAGTCAGTACTTATTAAATCAACCAGCTCTTGCAGATGTCCTGTGGAAAATTAGAGAAACTGTCAGGCTGAAAGGCGCCGAAGCAGTATTCAGAGCAGTGTGGTTAGCTAGATCTGGTGGACTACTGGTGAGATTTGGAGGAAAAGCAAAAAACAAGGAATCTTTCTATGATGTGGTTAAAAAGGCACTTGGTGACAAGGTGCCAGTAATTTCACACAGAAAGGTTCCAGTGATTTCACAGAAAGATTATGGAATTCTTAGTCCAACCGGAATAAGCTTAAGATTGACGCAGTAAAATAGCAAGAAACAACGCATGACTATCGTAGACCTGACAAAAAAGACGCCGAAAAAGTTGTTATTAAGGGAAAATTGAAAAGGTTGGGTGATTTGCGGGACACGGATAAGAGCTGTTCCTCTCCATTGCTGCTTTAAGTGCTTCAGATATGGCCGTACCACATGATAGGATATCTTTGTGCTATCAATGTGACTAAACTGGGCACAAACCAAATAGTGCACAGGTAAGGCACACTGCGTTTTCTACAAAGACGCTCTCTATAGATCTGATGATCTCAATTAAGTTCCAAGCATGATACAATGCCGTGTCTTCAAAGCGGCCTTTATTATGGTTAAAATGGTACTGCAATGATTCGTACCCTGCAAGTTAATTCACACCGAGAAATAAAAGCCCACAATCTGCTTGAGCATATTGTGAGAGACATGCAAGTTGACCTGCTGCCGTTTAACGAGCAATGCCATGTACAGAATTCATTAGTATGTTACCCTGATGACTCTATTATATATTAACGCTACTTGGGTGCCAAATAGCACTAAGTTCTGAGTAGAGGACCATAGGTGAACTGATGTTTTTGTGTGGGTACTGACTGATTTCATCTTTTTGAGCCAGACAGAGTTCTTTGTAGGACGCTCATTCAAACAGAGAAGACCAAGTTCTCATAGGTAATGGACTTTAATGCTCCAATCATTGATTGGGGCATGTCTCAGCCTGATACGAGATGAAAGGAGTTTCGGAGATGGCGGCCAGAACACTATTTGTCGTACTTTCCGTCATTAGAGCTGCACGGAAACCATACTGGACAGGACATTCGCTTCGGAGTTTTTAGTACCAAGAGTATACAACTGACGATTTCTAGAGGACTACTCAACTAATGACCATCAGTATTTGGTGCTTCAAATCCGTGGTACACGTATACTTGATCTCAAACTATTGGTTGGAATATCAAGAAGATGGGCGTTGAACGGTTCGCTGATGTGCTCGCAGTACGTACAGCGCTGCTGGGAGTTTCATCAGTGAACGAAAGACTGACAGCTAAAGATGTAGTGAACTCAACACTGAGGATCACTACGTCTGCTTGCATGTGTTCAATTCTGGGCCAACGATCCCCACACTGTAAGTTTCCTGTGTACTGATGCCAAACTGAAATCGCTGAATAGCGAAGCAAGTGCTTCAATTATTGATGAGAAGCTCAGCAAATGTGGAGTCAGGATGAGGCAAGCATTAGGCTGGCTGCATATGAGTTGACCAGAAAATGCCTTCGCAAACTGATGAATAGCTGTAAGGTCTTTTTCTGGCAAAATATCTTGGATGCCTTGGACAGAGATAAATAGAGCCTTGGCCTTAAACTAGTGATGCGGAACGTTGGGGCACGATTCAAATGAAACGAAAAAGGCTGAATTGATAGTGCTGTTTATGAGGAAACACCAGTTATTTAATCACTTTTCATAAGGGTGGACCTAGAAGAGGCAGTACTATCCATGAAGGCAAAGACGGCGCTTGAACCAAATGGCGTCCCAGCTAAGTTGTTTCAGTTTGTCTACCACTATTTTCGCTCTGTGCTCTGTCCGTTCAACGCTTGCCTATGTGAAGGAGTATAGTATGATACTTACAGGGTATCAACACCCAACTTGGGTCCCCGAAAAAATTAAACAGCATTTACCACGTGCTCAACAGCGACTCGCAGCAATTTCCAACTCAATTGGCCTTAGTGAGCGCGCAAGCAGTGACTCGACATTCGTGCGACACCCAATTTACGTTGCTAAATGTAAAGGAAGTATAGCAGTGCACTCGACCATTGATGCGATTGTGGAGGTATCTGGAAAGAGGCAGTTGCTTGTGCGGAGAGAAAATGCTCACTCAATAATTTGTATCAATCCTGGGAAAACGACTCGAAGGTAAGATGGAACCAGAAGCTCAACCCTGATCTAAGCCCATAGTTCAATAAATGGTACGTTGATTCTGACCTTTACCACATAATTTTTATATTATTTGACACCAATCTAATAGAAAATATTTGCTGGGTGGAGTTTGTTCCTAGGCTTTTCAGACTATACGTCTGCAAGTGTGAGGTCAACAACATACAAAAAAATTCTCATACAGATCGGATATCAAGTGAAGTCTCAACCAGGCACGTTAGAGTCAATTGCTTGTTGCATAACCACTACTTTAAAGCGGGTAATAATTTCACAGCTATATCACTTTCTAGAGCACCGTATTGGTAAAGGAATAAGATTCTTTAACAAATCTCATCGCCAAAGGTTCAATTTGTACAAATGCGCAGTGATTATTATTTTGTTATGTGAGCTTTTCAGAAGAATAAATCTTGTCCACTATTAGGAAATCGTATTATCGCTCCTACTCTAGAGCCTGTATGTAACAAACAATAAGTGCGTGAATGTGAGTGATAATTTAATTTATTTCCAACCAACCTAAACATAAGTGGTATAATATATTTGACTCAGCAGTAATATTTTCAAGTCTTGCCGCCGTGTTAAATTCTTCAAGTAAAATCCTTTGAATATCCTTTAAAGTTGCCCTAATTTCTCTTACCGTAGTTTCTTGTTTTCATATTATGGTCAATATACTACGCAGTAAGGGCCTGACTTACTATGTACGTGTTTTAATAATAAATTGTGCCTCCGTATTTTCCATTTCGCCGTTGTTTAGTGTTACTCGTACATATCCAGAGGATTGAGGACGAAAACCTTCAGTCGGTTAAGGTGAGTTAATTATTATTCAGTACATGACAAAGGTTCAGTTGGTAAGATTAGTTGTTATGCAGGAATTAGGCAATTAGATTGGTGTAGAAGTTGGAGAGATGGAGAAAGTTGAGCAAAAATGATAGATGCGTGATGTAAGATTAGGATATTATTGAAGTTAAGTACTCGTATGTTCGAATTTGCAAATTTCGTTGACTTTCCATTTTGGATTTTTTCTTAAAGTGAAGATCAACTTTAAAAGTATTACGAGAAAACTTCTCATATGTATATTCTCTAATATTCAAAATGTCAGTTGGTTGGGCAAATATTTCAAGAAATATCAAAAGAGCAGCTGCTGGTAGAGTTATTGATTGGATCAAAAGATGCGGACTGATTTTTTAAAGAACTTAAGAAACGTAATAGTCAGAATACCATGACGTTCAAGAAAAATATAATGAGGGTTGAGTTCTACTCTTGAAGTGGTTTCGAAATGACGACTTTTCAGTCATTTGAAATCTGCAATCTTTTGAAGCAATGCTTTTGCCTCTAAATCTGATTGAGTGCCCATTCACTTAGGTATCTAAGAATAATTTTGATGAATAGGCAAAATATATCATTAGCTGTCAAATATGTTGTGAATTATATGTAAAATATATGTACATAAATATACCTTAAACATTCTCAGTAATACAAAAAAAGGAGATTGTTTGATAAAAAAGACTCGAGCCTGGGCACAAAGATTAGTTGTAATAATGTTTGACAAAAATTGTATGCTTTAGGTTTATTTGGTCAGAAATGTTCTATTTAAGTCGAATCATTTTCATATTTGATTAGAGTTTGAATCTTTCACGGCTGAATTGAATGCGTATAGTCTATAGCAAGAATTATAGAATAAAATATAAATGGTACAAAACATACAAGTGCTTCTATCATTGCACGAGTCCGATATATGAACCTCATATAAAGAACCACAAACACTGAGAAAATATTGATTCATAGAAAATATAAAGAAAATCCGCCATAGACGTTCCCAAGCCCGTTTGAGAAGGGATGAGGGAGCCCCTTGTTTCCCCAACCCACAACTTTCATGATTCCTCATTCCAAACCCCCCAATTAAATGGTAGTAGATGCTCTCGGGGTCGCACATTGGGTTTACTGTTTCCCCAATAATGGAACATTAAATGCCGAGAAATGCTAATAACTGTAAATACATCTATAGTTCTGCTACTAAATCCTACTCGAACCTCCTTTGTGGGGAAGTAAGACGGTGAAGGCGAATCTTCCGTGCCTCATAATGGACTCAAAGTAATAACCATGCCGCCGGAATGGAGGTCGTGTGAAGGGTGAACTCCATGTTCCTGGAAAACCTTACACTGTTCCGAAACCTGCAGATGGGCCTTGGAGTGGATTGGACTCTCGGCAACGACTTCTTAAACGGAAAAAGGACTATGGCATTGTATCCTGTAATGTCACATCGCTCAATTACACTGGCGCTGTTAACAACCTTTTACAGCAGGCTAGTCAATATAATTAAAAATACTGGCAACACAGAAAACAAACTGGACTGAACATGATATTCAAGACATGGGACCGCACACAATATTCAAAAGTGGGAAGCCTGCTAGAAAATGAGAATTCGGAGGGGCCTTCATTGTAGATAGGGAGTTCGAATCGCACATTATTGATTTTAAGACAATCAATGAACGGTTGTGAGCGAACTGCATCAAAGCGAAATTGTTCAAAATCTAGCTGATAAATGTTCACGCCCCGACCGAGGAAAAGGACGATGAAATGAAGGAAACGTTCTAAAATCACCTGGAACGACTAGTAGACTCATTGCCTACAAACAATGCAAAAATAGTCCTGGGTGATTACAACGCTAAGTTTGGCAATGAGCTATCTCATTGGGGAACGAATGAAGGATATATGCTCCACAATGAAACAAATGGCAACGGCTAGCGCTTGATTGACTTTGCGTGGGGCAGAAATCTAGCCATACGTTCGACTTGCTTTCCACATCGACGCATTCATAAAATGACCTGGGTGTCGCCGGATATACACGCACACAAAACCAGATCGACAATGCTTGACGTCTGTGCAAACCGAGGAGCCAATTGTCACTCAGATCATTACTTGATCAAATCAACTTATCGATATCGTCAAAGGCATATTCGGCAAAAACCAATTTTCTACGAAAATTCCACATCGAAAGGCTCCAAACGGCGTCTGTGGAGAAAAATTTTGCGGCGATCCTAGACAACCAGTAGGCTCACATCCTATCAGACAGATCATTGAAAACAGGCAACGAGCTCTGGATGAACGTGAAAGTGGCAATTAAGACGGTAGCAGAACTATACTAAAAGTATAAGGCGTACAAATAATATTTAAGTAGGACGAAGTGAGAACATTAAGAAAATCTTAGAAGAGTAGCGAATAAGATAATTAGAATTAAGAAAAGAAAATACTATGACGACCAATTGAGAAGCATCGATGTAAGTCTAGCGAGCAACAACACAAGACAAGCAGACAAATTAGGGGAAAACCAGAAACGGGGCGTTAAACCCACAACGACAACGACAACATAATCGCTGATGAAAATAAGATTAAGGAAAGATGGGCATAATATTCCAAGAACATTCTTAATCCTCCGCACAGCTCCAGGCCACCGGAGCCTATATATGTCTCTGGAGAGCATCCATTGGCCGCACCAGCTATGGATGAAGTTGATTCCACCATCAAAGTCCAAGGGAATAATAAAGCGCCGAAAATTGATGAGATTCCAGTGGAGTTCATTATATATGGTGGTGTTTATAAAGCTATTCACAAGGTCATCCAGAACATTTGGCAACAAGAACATAGGCCGAAGGAGTAGAGCCAATCAATTATATTCCCTATCCACAAAATTGGTGAGAAGCTACAGTGCGAAAACTATAGAGGAATATCACTAGTTTGTAGCGTACAAAATATTTTCAAGATCTGAGAAAATAAACTCGGATCATACACCAACAGTATTATTGGAGAGTATCAAGGTTGTTTAAGAGCAGGCAGATCGATGATAGACCAATTGCTTATAGTCAAGCAGGTACCTGAAAAATGCTTGGAGTTCAACACAGACGTGCACCAGTATTGATGACAGTATTGATCGAAACGTGCTGTACCAAATAATACTTTGCCTTGGTATCCCAACCAAACTTACTTATCTTACTTAAAATGACAATGACGTCGACAACCTCTCAAGTCCGGTTCAATAACCAACTCATCGATGCCTTTGACACAAGTATCAGGCTAAAGCAAGGAGATGGGCTGGCCTTATTGCTATTCAATTTGGCTCTGGAATACGTCATAAGGAAGCTACCTGTCAATATGCGAGGCATATTACTATACAAGTCAAACCAAATAGTAGCCTATGTGGACGACATCAACATTTTGTTACGGTCATTAACATCTGCCAAAGAGCTTTTCCTGAAACTCGACAGCGAAGCAAAACTAGGAGGGCTATAAATTAATGAAAATAAAACAAAGCTCATGTTGCAGCCTGTCAATGCAAGCGGTACATTACCATGCAAGTTGAGCCAAGTAGTAGCCTATGCGGATGACGTCAATATATTGTCACGGTCGTTAATAACCGCCAAAGAACTTTTCCTGAAACTCAACAACGAAGCAAAATTAATAAGGCTAGAAGTCAAGCTTATGACGCATGATGCTACAAATCAGTTCCTGACATAAAATATCTCAAAAGCCCAAAATATAACACGACAAATCAAAAACGTGACCAAATTTAAATATTTAGGCACCAAAATAAGGAGAACCGGTAATGAAAGAGATTAAATACGCCGAAAAATACAGCTCGCAAATAAAATATTGTATGCAGTTTTGACGATCTTGAAGACCAGCTGCATCCACAGGAAAACAAAGTTCCAAGTATACAAATCTCTGATAAGATCTGTGCTATACTATGGGTACGAAGCGTGGACCCTAACCCGAGCATCCGTAAATATATTGAAACCTTTTGAGCGACAGGTCCTCAGGCGTATAATCGGGGCAAAGCTAGACGAATGTCGAATTTGATGCAACCAGGAGCTGTAAGAAATTTTTAATGAGCTGGAGGTCTCGAAGGTTGTAAGACTGCAGAAGCTGCAATGGGCTTTCCACATGAATCGCATGGACGAACAACGGATACCCAAATTCGTTGCGAGAACTGAAGGGCGGAGACCAGTGGGTAAATCGAGGAAACGCTGACCTGACTCGGTCGACGAGAACAGGTCATCGCTGCTCGGGTTTCGGATTTGGAAGACGCGGCTAATAGACCGAGACAGTTGGAGGCGCTGTTTGCTGGAAGCGAACGCCCAAGAGCGGCTGTAGCGCTATGAAGGAGTTGTGAACGAAGCAATCTCCTCACACTTCATTTTCAGCCAATTTCGAATGTTTTTACCAAACTACCTGTATGTATCAAATAAGATATAGCTCACTTATTGCAGTAACATGATCGGTGAACTTCTGAGTAAATCTCCCAAAGTAATTTTCAGGGTCATGACCGTTAGTACAGGTGATTGGCTGACTAGAACCTATGCAGTCAAGATGGGTATTACATGCAACACATATTGATGTGACTGTCATGATATATATGAGGAAAAACTGATCAACTTTTCAAAATTGCTTGTTCGTTCAGCCGCACCCTGTATCCTCTAGATATTCACGGTCTTTGTTATGCACACCACACACCTCATTGGCATTTCTAAAATAATAAAGTAATTGGGCACTGAAAGAATTTATATCAATGCGCTGTTAGCTAAGTTGAAATTTACTAATTTGAAATTTGCTTTTCGTTATTAGGTAGTTATCATCATGAATACAATCTGATATTTATTGTTCGTAAGAGAAAATTGAAAAAACAGTTGTTCGATTTCATATTTACTGAATATTAATTAGTTTATCAGAATGTTGTTTACTTCTACTTTCTTTATATATATATATATATATATATATATATATATATATATATATATATATATATATATATATATATATATATATATATATATATATTTATATATATATATATATATTTATATATATATATATATATATATATATATATATATATATATATATATATATATATATATATATATATATATATATATATATATATATATATATACAAACAGTTTTTAATTTTGCTGGTGATTTTGAAAATGTGTATTCCAGAGTGCTCGCTTGATATTTTTTGGTTTTAGAGTGTCGTACTAACTTATAAAACCCTATTAAAGTCGCTATTTGTCAGTCCTTGCGTCAAAGCAGTTTTTCTACGGAACTATAGTTGCTACAAGGAAGGTAGATATACATATATAAAGTGATTGCCTCAGGAACTTTTGAGTGTACAATTTTTTTCAAAGGTTCTTAAAGAGTCTCTCCATATAGCGAGGGGGTCCTGAATTTTTTTTTTACCAAAAGGGATCATGATGGGTATAAAAAAAAGACCTTGGCAAAAATGTTCCAAAGCAGTTTACGCTATTCGTAACGAGGGGAGCAGAAGGAGAAATGTGCGAACAATCTGTGTACACCCCTCGCGATTGGACACCTGCCTGAAACCTTACAATCTTTATGAGTACAACAACAACAAATGCCTTAGAAGTCAAGATTCACTCAACTTTTTAGCCCATGAAAAGGGACCCCCAAAAGTTACACGGACAGGCACGCGCTGTTTTCGAACGATCCGCTATCAACGACGTTCATGTTTTGATGAAAAAAAAACTGCTTAAATTAAAGTGTCATCTTAGTATATAAAGTAATTTATTTATTCATGAACCAAACAAGGTACAAAATATTTACATTGCATTATAGTTCCATTTTATTTTCTTAACAATTACAATTGGGGGGAATGGGAAATGGGATTGGGCGAACAAGGGCCGTGTACAAAGATTTTGTTACCCATATATTCTTGAACTCCTTCGCACGTCTTTTAATGAAGCCTAGCTGCTTATTCGGCTTCGCTAAAATTTTATCATAATGTAAATTAAAACGCAGCTTGTGATCCAAGATGACACCAAGATCATTAACATGCTCAACTCTTGCCAGTTCGACATTATTAAGGAAGTAGGTATTGCTAACGAAGTTTTTTTTGCGAGAAAAACTTATGACCTGACATTTACTTGCGTTGAGTTTAAGTTTATTAATCTCACACCATTGTTGAAGGCAAAAAAGTTTAGTTAGAAGAAAGCTCGCTTCGGTTTGTGAGCCAATAGCGTGGTAAATTTTTAGGTCATCAGCATACAATAGGTGTGGTATACCCACCAGTTCTTTTGATAGATCAGATATGAACATGTTAACCAGGAGAGGTCCGAGGTGACTACCTTGTGGCACACCCGATGATGCTACAATTTTCTTTGAATAGTAACCCTGAAATTTTACAGTTTGAGTGCGATGAGAAAGGCAGGATATAAGCCAATTCAGAAGAGACCCAGAGATCCCAAAGTTTTGCAATTTTGTCATTAAAATGGTTGATTCACTTGATCAAAAGCCTTACTAAAATCAGTGTATACTGCATCAACCTGCTGGACTTTTTACAGGGCATTAAGAGCATCGGAAACCATGATTATGAGATTAGTGGCAGTTGAGCGACCTTTACGGAAACCATGTTGCTGGTCGTTAAGGAATGGATCAACAAAGGTGGCGAGCCTATCATGTATCAATTTTTCAAATAGTTTTGGTATAGTGGATAGTTGTGCGATGCCTCTGTAATTCTCCACTGATTTTTTGTCTCCACTTTTGTGGATTGGTGTAAGGTTGGATAATTTCCACACAGTCGGAAAGACACCTGATGAGAGAGATTTATTAAAAATTATGTGCAGCGGTTTGGATACCTGTGTTAGACACTGAAATAAAAAAGATGGAGGAATATGGTCTGGACAAGGGCCTTTATTCAGGTCCAGATCGTTAATGGCTTTATGGATTTCTTCTAAAGTAAGAGTTATTTCTGCAATACCACCATTATGAGGTATTTGCGTCTGATGATGTACCGGTGAGCTAGCAGGCAGAAAAACTTCCTGGAAGTATTCAGCAAACATATCACAAATTTTTTACAATCAGTGGAAGTAGTTTCTCCCTTAGTCATTGTTGCTGGATACCCAGACGATTTTCTTTTAGTATTTACAAAATCATAGAATTCCTTAGGGTCCCGCATTATATTTTCTCCTGTTATATTAACGTAGAGATCGTATGCCTCTCGAGACTTTTGAGAAAATTCGTTGGCCAAGTTTTCATAACTTACCCTGATTTGTTCGTTTGGGTTTGGACTATTTTTTAAGATCTTGAAGAGTTTATTTCTATGATTTCGTAATTGTCTAAGCTCTCTATCTAGCCATGGTTCAGATTTCTTATTTCTTTTCTTTATTTTAGGCACGAAATTTTCAACGGCGTCAAATAATATCTGATAGAATGATGATACTGCATCATCTATGTCTAACATTGAAAGAGTTTCTATCCATTCTATAGTTTCTAAATAGGCTCTAATACCTACATAGTCTGCATATTTAAAGTCAAATACAATTTCATCATTGTGTAAATTCGATGTTTTCAGATCAGATGTAGAAAGTTCAACAGAAAAAGCTCTATGATGTTTAGTATTAGAAAACAGGTTTTCTTCGTCAGTCGTTGGACATACTACTACTTCGTCAACAAAATTCATGAAAATTAAATCTAACCAGTTGCCATTTGGGTTTGGGGTCGGAGCAGTTTGCTGCAAATCATTGCCATAAAATGTATCGACTAATTTATTGTCAACGGAGTCTTTAAGGTTCAAAGGAAGGAGATATTTTTCATTTTCGTCAACAACAAAGGATAAGTGAGGACGATTGAAGTCACCTAAAATGATGATTCTATCATTTTCATTAAGGGATGACATGACTGAAGAAGCTACCTCAAAGAAGTCGTTGTAAATAGTTTCGTCAGAATTGGGAGGTATATACACTACACCGATGTATAAAAACACATGACCAAGGATAACTCGCACAAATATATGTTCGTAGTCTTTAGAGGATGCAGTTGGAACCACTTCACATGATAGGAAATTTTTTATAGCAATTAGAACTCCACCTCCTCTAGATTGACCTGTGCGCTGATAGTCTCGATCACAGCGGTGGATAGTCCAACTATCGTCAAGAATTTCCGTATTTGTATACGAGCTATTCAACCAAGTCTCGGTGATGGTAATAACATTAAAGTGGCAGGGTTTGGTGTCAATAAATAAATAATTTAATTTTCCTCTTATACCACCGCAATTGTGGTAGAAGAGTTTAATGCGCCTTGAAGTCAGACTTTGGTTAGAAATGCTATTTCTTAAAGTCATCTCGAGATTTTTGAAGAGCAGCGATGTGTTTTGATCTCACATACGATCTATAGGTTTCTATCTCTTTTTGTCTTCCCTTCGACACATGTAGTTTCAAGAGAATCGTGAAGATAGGAAAGAAAAAGACGAACATCATTATAAATGTTGGGGTCTCGCAAACGTGATATCAGGTATTTACTGTCTAGATCACATTGAGAGTTGATCGTGGCCTTAACTCTAGGAGGTACTAGCGGATCAAATACTGTTTGCGTCATTGCTGATTCAACAGGTGGAGCTTCTGGTATATTAATATATCCAGAAGAAGATGGCTTTTGGTCATCACCGCGTACAAATTTTATTAGTGGGAAGCTATGGGTGGTTTTAGGGTTTGAATTATTACTTGTGATGACTTTTTGTTGAATTTCGAAATTTTTATCTATTTTGTTACTTTGAGCCACAGGCGATTTGTTGATGGATTTGTTGGATAAAGGAATATTGCTCAAAGGTGAGGGTTTACATTTTATATTAGAATTAAGCTTATTTTTAATACTTTGCTTAATAGTTTTCTTCACATTATTCTGGTAACGTCTCTTGAAAAACTTGATGCCATTCCATGATAGATATGTAATTTCTCCCTGATGATTGCTGAACATACTGCATACTGAGTTGGAATATGAAGTTTGAACGTTTTTTTTTTTTGTGGTAGGGAGGTGAAGGCATTTATGCCCGCCGAGTCTGGCAGTGTGGGACTCCCATGGAGGATACCTTTGGACTACCCACTAAACACCTCCCCTGTCAATCTGAGAACCTAGCCTGGAACCGTTTGACACATTACTTCGGGCCAGGTCTCGTTTTGTTACGCCGTGGGGCGCCTTCAAGCTGGGGAGTCCCTTTCCTAGCGGGAGGGGAGGGGGGAAGAGGAATTGCCAGAAGAGCGATCCCCCAGCCCCAGTGCCTCCGGCTGCTGTGAGTCCCTTTTATATTTTAGGACTGCCCGAGCATAATGTGCCACCTGGTTCCATTTGTCAACCGATTCGAGCATCACCGCAACTATATTATCCGGGGTGAGCTCTCCCGTCTCCCTGTAGAGTTCCCTTCGCAGCCTGGCCCATTTGGTACACGCAAAAAATGTGTGACAGGCATTGTCCTCCTCTCCTGGGCAAAACCGACAATCGGGAGACCGTGACTTGCCGATCTTGTGCAGGTAAGACTGAAAACACCCGTGCCCGCTCAAAAGCTGGGTCAGATAGAAGTCAGTCTCACCATGCCTTCGATTTAGCCACGGTCTCACATCCGGGATGAGGCACGCAGTCCACCTTCCCTTCGTGCAATTCCTCCAAGACTGCTGCCAATCGTTGAGCGAGCGTTGTCTCTCCTCGCGGACAACGATCTCCCTCGCATCCTCGTTTCGGCGCAGGTAAATAGCGTGGCGCTCTCTAGCAAGGAGGGCGACAGGTATCACGCATGCAATCACTCTCACCGCCGAGTCGGAGACTGTTGGATACGAAGATGCAATTCTCAGTGCTCCTCTTCTCTGTACCTGTGCCAATCGTTTTCGGTATACCTCCTTGCTGAGAGCGTCGCCCCATACCTCTGCTCCGTACAGTAGCACTGACCCTACAGCACTCATCAAGAGGCGTCTTCTTGATGGGCTGGGTCCCCCTACGTTGGCCATAAGTCGACTCAGAGCCGATATTTCCGAAGCAGCCTTCTCAGCCGTTGCCCTGATTTGCTCAGAGAAACTCATCTTCGAGTCGATCAGTAGCCCCAGGTACTTCACCGCTGGCTTCGATTCGATTTGTATGTCGCCAATACTGATCATCCTTACTCTAGGGATTCTCTTTTTTGTCAAGATGACCACTTCGGTTTTCTCCAGTGCTAAACTGAGCCCGCGAGCAGTCATTCAGTCCCTCACTCGGCGCATTAGCATACCTAGCCTAAGTTGCGCTTGTTCAACGGTGCGTCCAGCGACCAGAGCCGCAACATCATCCGCATAGCCGACCAAGCGCGACTCATCTGGCATCTCAAGTCTCAGTAGCCCGTCGTAAGACACGTTCCACAGGTCCGGACCAAGGACCAAGTTTGAACGTTGGTCGATGGGTTTTTTTCTTTCTAGGGAGAGATTCGACATAGCAGTCATTAATGCAAAACTCGTCCCGAACAAAATGAAGAACCCAAGCCTCATCAGCAGCTGATGGTGCACCTTGAACGAAAAACTTCTCGTAATTGCTCTTTTCGTTGTGTAGTTGACAAGTTGTACTCGTCGACTTTGCGTTTGCCTCATGAATTCTGCTACCCATTTGCGCCATTCATCCTCGGACCAGAGAGTGCCAAATTTTGATATGATGTTAGATGTGTCTTCAGCAATTCCATTTAGTGACAAGTCACATACAGATGTTACCTCATCAACGTTTGTTACATGCTGGTTTTCGTTTACTAACACAGTATTATCGGCCTCTAGCATTTCCTCATTTAATGGCTTGGCACCATAAGAGGATGTATGCTTTGAGTGTTCATGTTGCTAATCGGATTGATGGTCCAGTTTCTCTAAAAAATTTAGAATCTTGCTACCAGCAGATGCAAGCCAAATAGATTGCTGTTCCTCCAATTGTAAGCTTTGAGTCCGGAAAAGTTTCGTCAAATGATTTTCAAGATCCGTGTTGTTTTGAACAGATAAACTGCGGGAGGGAAGTGTAGGCGCCATAGATTTATTCATCAAAGATAATGAATCCTCGATTGCGTTGAGCTTTCTCTCGAATTTATCAAAAATTCTCTCAACTGCTAGGCTATTGTTTGTTGAGATCTTGCTTGCCAGACCGTCGAAGCAGTTAGCCATTTCTGTGAAGCTTTCGTCATTAGCTCGCGTTTGGGCTTGATGCTTAGAAACAAGTTCAGCTGTTTCCTGCATTAATTGATCGCTTTGCCCTATGATGTTGTCGTACATACACATTCAGTGAAATTTGTAAGTTCATTCAAATCGAGTCTCATTTACGGAGGTTATAACCGGTTGAATTTTCTCTCTTCCAAAAAGAATATTTTTGATTGAGTCTACTAAAAAATTTCCAGATAAGATGAATAACATAAATGTATTTAAGACCCCATTAAATTAATGATGTTAGTGATATTACAATAAATCGGCGCCAGTTAACTTGGAGCAGTAATGGTTTTCTTTTAACTCTTTCAGTCTTGGTGATTAGTGTCACTAACCACCTATAAAGATTTCTTTTCTGTTGATGCAGTACCACCTATCGGATGATTGCTGATTTATTGCATTTCTATGTATCTCAGGTGACAGGAATTCAATTCTTAATTTCTTTTTATAGAGCAAAGTTATCCAGACCGGAGATTAGAATATAATATCGCCAAGTTGTTTATTTCATTGTGAAAGAAAATCGTAAAAAAGTTGGTAAAGAAGTTATATTAACATTAGGGTTGGTTTGTTTGATAACACATTTCGATCGCCAAACAATCATAATATAGTTATCTCCGGTTTGTGTATTTGTGAGGTTTTATCGTGAAAAATATAAGGTAGTTATGGTTCCTCACCACTGTGACGATGATCGTAGCTGTTATTAGTTCAGCTTGTCCATAAAGATGTTTTAGTCTTTATTTTACTTTTTGCAGTATGTCTACCAAACTTACGGAGAGGAAGAAATTCTAAATTATTTGTTGGAGGACATACCCTCGGGTGATGAAAGCACCTGTGACGAAGAGTCCGATCACGAGCCAGGAGATGGCTAACCTATTGACATATTCTTAGGTGACACAATAGGAGAAGATCAAGAAATGGATTCTCTTGGCTTTGATGCCGATGATAATTTGCCTTTATCTAGTTTTCCTTCTGCCTCAGTAAACTTAGAAGTTCGACTAGCTCCGGCCAGAATTAACGCCCCAAAGTGAAAAAAAAACTATAAAATGGACTTGGTGGGCAAATTCACAGAAAATTTTGGAATACCAGAACACATAAACTCATTAGGAGAAGTGAGTTCTTTGCAACTTTTCCGCATGTTTTGTATACGATTGAAGAATTGGATTGTTTTTGGCATTGAATCTGGTGATGGGGAGCTACCAAGCTATAAGGATTATTGGTCTTCTAGTCCAGACTTACATGATCCCTATGTATGAAGACTTATGCTATTCAATAGGTTTAGCTGGATTTTGAATAACTTGCATCTGAATGATAGTAGCCTTGCACCTGATAAAAAAGACGGAAACTATGACAAGTTATACAAAATTCGACCCTTGCTAGATAAAATGCAACGAAATTTCCGCAGAAATTATAAATATCGCCATAGATAAGAGCGTGATCAAATTCAAAGGCCGAAGTTATTTGAAACAGTACATACCTAAAAAACCCACAAAACTTGGTTACAAAGTCTGGATGGAGTGTGCTGAATCAGGTTATTGCCTAGATTTTGATATTTATACGGGCAAACAAGAAGATAAAGTTGAAACTGATCTCGGTTGAAGGGTTGTGAAGAGTTTTTGTGAGCACCTGAAAGAAAAAAACGATAAAGTTTATTTCGACAACTATTTCAATAGTTACCCTTTGCAAGTAACACTCAAAGAGAATAAAGTTTGGGCACGTGGGACGGTCAACTCAACAAAAAAGCTATTACCCAAGCTAAAAGACGATAAAGACTTACAGCGGTGGTAATATGATTTCCGTATCAGTGACAGCCAAATCAGTTTGCTAAAATGGAAAGACAAAAGACCTGTTTTTATTTTCTCGAATTATCTAGATTCCAAAGACGTGGGAACAGTTACAAGAAGGGAACGTGTTGGAGAAAAAGTTGAAGTTCTCTGTCCGAACTCCATCAAAGAATACAACAATCACATGAATTATGTTCACAAGTTTGACCAGCTCAAAGGAAGCTATGCCATAGACAGAAAATCACAAAAGTAGTAGCATCGTATTTTCTTCCGTTTCCTGTATTGCTCGGTTACGAATGCTTTTTAATTTACACTGAAGATGACTCGAAGTACTCAAAATACGTCTACTCACACAACAAAGCAAGGCCCGACGGCTTTTAAAGAAAGAAGAGAATTGGCCTGCGGGTATCAAATAAACAAAATAATTAACTGCAACACTTCCAGTCAGGCAAAACTGTTGAGATCATTCCACAACCTTGTAGACACTGAAGATGACTGGAAGTGGTCAAAACGCGCTTGCTTACACAACAAGGCCCGACGGCTTTTAAAGAAAAAAAATAAAAACTACAATTTACTTCTCTACCAGATCTCTGCTCATTCACCTCAAAAGAATTTCGCCGCTCAGCATATCAAGGACTTCTAGCTCCAGCATTTGTGAAACTACGAAGGTCAAAGCCATTTTACAGTAATCGCGGCTTGCCAGCAGCGTCTCCTAAACCAGTCGTTATACAAAAACACAAACAAACAGTTCCAAGGGAGATCCGCCTTGAAAGTAACCGCCATCAACTAGAACCCTCCTATTCAAAAAGATGCCGTAAGTGCAGCACTAAAAAAGTTCCAGTACGTACTTTTTGGCAATGCAGCACTTGTAAAGTTCCGCTTTGTTTGCGTAGAGGATAGACCTGCTTTCAAGAATTCCACAAAAAAAAAGATTGCTATGTTGGTTTTGAGTTTTGCTGGATAATTTGGATGATGTGTGAATAATAAAAAATTAAAATTTATCTCGGCTGTCTACAGTCATAGTGGTCATCGTTACTAACCACCATTTTTCTCGAAAGTCATTTACAAAAAAAAATATCTGATTATATTTTTCAAATCTACTAGTCACCTGTAATTCTGGAATGAACGAAAATTAATTGTTTTTTTTATCTAGGTATAAAAGGGTCACTGAAAGAGTTAAATTAAGTTTTTAATATACGCGACTTAAGTTTTTCTTTTTCAAAGAAAGAAAAAAAACACTATATACTTTTACGGGGAATACTGCTCTTCTGAATATACAGTATTAATTAAAAACACAGGTGAGTTAGTTTAACGATTGATTTTAATTTCCGTTTTGTCAATCTGTACAATCTGAGCGCCGATATACTAACTAACTGTAAAAATAATCTCAAACGGTTTTTTATAATTTCATTAGCGTCTTTGATTTTAATTGTCAACACTTTCTCATTTCAATAATATCATTTTCGTTTACAACCTTTATGCATCGTAATCAATACGTCCAAATCTTATGGTCAGCATTATTCCATCTTAAGAATATTATTTCTGTTTACAAAGTTGGTTAAAGTATCGAATTTCATTCTTTCAAAGAATCTTTAGTGTTGAACTTTGTTTATAATTTAGAATTTAGTTGATTTAGAAAATTGTGCTGACTCCGCATTTTGGGTTAACTGAAGTGGGTTGGGTTCTAACATAATACGCGTCATTGAAATTTTGCTTGATTTTTTCCAATGCTGCTACTTGCATATCATCGGTTGGGTACAAAAACATTTTGAGAAGAGCGGGGTGCTTCCTACCCAACTTGTTTATTTTTGAGCTTTTTATGTTCATATAATCATCGATAATGAACAGTTTTGAGAACTTCACGTAACGTCCAATTACATTTTCACCTTGCTACGTGTAGTAATCAATTATTTCAACTTGATTACGAGTATAATCGATTTTTCATTAATGCCTAAACTGAAAGCTTTAATGAACCACGAAAACGTTATGTCCTTCGTTATATACTGTCCCCCTGAATGAATTCCTACCAAACCACCATTCTCTTTCCTCTGAAGGGAAAACACTTCACGGTGAAAAAGAAGTACCAAGAAATACTTCCCGATTGTAGTTAACCTATTTAAACAAGTGTCGTTGTTTTAAGTTTGTCAATCCATGTAGCATCTACAGTTTTGTATAGGCACGTTATGTATTAGTAACATACTTGCCTCTTCATGGCGATGTGCAGCACGACAAAAAAATATTTGAGAAAACCACTGAACTAACTCCCAAAAGACTGACAAGAAGCACCTCAGCACAAGCAGCCCATTATAGGTGGGTGGCCTTGGCTTGTTTGACACGGTCTGTTTGTCTTTCTGGGTCTTACCTCCGTGAGATGACGGCAAGAATGATGAAAATAACAGCAATGACATTGCCCCAGAGAGAAAGCGTGATGATGGCGTTTGATTGTAAAAGGAAATCATGTTTTCTCACTATTATTATTGCTTTTTAATTCTTTCCCTTTCTACATTTCACATGTGTCGTCGCGAACAATTCTTTCCAGATTCAGCCATGAAATGTAAGTACATACATATATATGTATGTATATGGCCGTGTTTGAGAAACGTATAAAGCGAGTGAAAAAGAGAGAAGAGACGAGAACAGATATGGTCTTTTTGGTTTTTATTTCGTCTGCTGATGACATTAAAGGTGCAAGAATGATACTTTACCCACAATCGAGGGATGGGGTCGTCTTTCCAAAGCAGCGGCAACGGCAAGCCATCCTCGCGGTTCATAAACATTGTGATCCTGTTTGGTTGATGAAGATGGTTTGCTCTACAGGGAAATTTCGATAGGCTTTGCAATGAGAGCCATTAATTTTGTAATATCAGCTGGTGTTTGGTTGTGTTTTGGGTTTATTTTCCACAACAAGGACTTCATGTTTATCTTTACGTAATATACATATCTATAAATACAGCAACGTTATACTCGTAAGTGGATAAAAACCGCTGAATCTCCTTGTATTGATTTTTACTGCAGAGGAAAAGAAAAGGGACGTTCTATTTTTGTAGCCACTACTCCTTTTATTGGGATGAACTTGTACTTGATGTGTCCTTAGTACATTCTTATGACTACCGGGAAGTTCTTCGCTCCTTATCTTTGAGACATGAGACATATGTACGAGTATATACTGAGCGGTTAAGAGATAAATGTAATCTTTGTATCATACTCGTACTCAATTCTGGCACCAATACGTCGACCTGAACTTTTGTAGAATACGAAATATGTATGTATAATCGTATGTATCCTGTTGAGTAACAAAAAGATTTAATTAAGCCATTTTACTTTATTTTTATTTAACATTAAGCGCCTCACGATGACAAGTGCAATAAGGCTAATCCTGTGGTGGCGATGGGTAATGAAATAAATGAGGCAGTGAATGATGGATATATACATTTTATGTTTGTTATACGGCCGAGTCGGATTTTGTGGTTGATAAATATGGAAATTAAGTTAATATGCTTTCAATTAATATGCAGCATGCGTTTTTCATTGGAAGTGGTTTTTAAATGGATTAAATCGAACAAGGATAAAAGATGGAAATTTGTGAAGCGTGTCTACTGATTTAATTTTGTGATGAATAAATCCTATTTTGACTTAAACGACATTATTTAATACTTTGTAAATGGTCCAAGAAACTCACATTTTGAAAATGTGATAAACACCAACCGATATTTATGAGCTCCATCGTTTCATGAGCATAACATCATCTATCGATCACTGCTGAGACGGCTTATAGTTCGACATAGTCATACGACAATGTCGACACAAACGCGCTGTACAAAATAATGCTTGACTTTGGCGTCCTAAAAAAACTAGTCTGCAGGGTCAAAGTCACGATACTAAGCACAGAGTCCCAGATCAAGGTAAATGGCGAACCACTGGACAACTTTAAAATGGCGATAGACTTGCTCCAATCCTCTTTAATATTGCGCTGGAAGATACCATCAGAAATGCAACCAAATATAACGCTGGTACACTAGTGTTCAAGTCCATAGAATCGTTAGCGTATGAGTATGCTGGTGACGCCAATATTATGCCACGATCAATATTAGATGCCAAAGGGGCATTCTTGAGCCTAGAATCTGAAGCTATCGGAATCGGACTACAACGTAATGAAACTAAAACTAAATTATAGTCAGTAATATTATATATTTGATATCTGCAGGCGAATACTCTATTTTCTTGAAGAGTGGTCGGGCCTGGCTTTGTTGTGTGAGCAGACGCGTTTCGACTCCTTTGAGTCATCTTTAATGTCTAAAGGATGTGTGTAAGGGCATTGCTTTATATAGGTGTAGGATGGGTTAAGCAGGTAAGCACTAAATTAGGTCAGGTAGAGGGATATTAGGTTTTCATCTTTGGGTTGTTGGATGTCCGTTTGTTCTGGTTCCTGTCATTTCCGTTTTCGTCGGAGGGTGTGGTCCAGTACTGATAAAATTGCGCCGGAATCGGTAATAAATTGTTCGTTGATAATGCTTCCATCTGTTTTTCTATGTTTATATATTTCAAGCCTTTGCTCTTTGAATATTATCGTTAGTTTCCGTGTGATCCTTCCTCTGTATACCTTTGCGGAGTCCTAGTATGTCAATTTGTATATGTCACTGTTCTTGTATACTGATGTATCATTCGGTTTTGATTTCAATTTGTTTCCAACGTTGTTATTGTTCTTGAATGCAGTTTGTAGCTTGTATTTCTTAAGGAAGTTTCTTAATTTGTATGTCTCTTTGCATACAAGTATGTATGTTGTCGTCTAGTAAAGAAAACACGTGGCTTGTCCTAATGAAAAGAGTCAAAATGCATTTATTTCAATGGATCTTCATCTTTTATGCATTTGGAAATTTGGTTTTAAAATTAAGCAACATAATAAATAAATCTTACAATCTAAGTTCTTTAAAATTTCATCGCATATCTTGCACGGTGTCATTTACGTTTATAAGCAATAGAAATATGAACGTCTCGAAAAGGTCAAAATGTTTACAAATACGAGTGGTTTGTTGTTAGTCTTTTTTTTTGTAGCACTATAGCCCCTTTCGGGCCTTTGCTTAGAGATAGTTAGAGCATCTCATCGTCATGATCGAATGTATCGGTACTCCACAAGGTGATATGATCATTATCACGCTTTGGCCGTGTGTCCGTCCACCCAGCTGCGATACGTTCTGATTTTAAACCAGCACGTATCACAGCTGAACAGGCTTATAGTCCGTCCGAAGAATCAGTCAAACTGAATCTCGTTGACGCCAACGAAACTCGAACCAGAGACCTTCGGCTTACGGGCTTAGTGCTCAAACCACAACACCACGGGGATTACTTGTTGTTAGTCTTATGAAGAGAAAATCGCTTCGATGATGATAAGCGATGTGTTAGAATTAATTTGGCATATAATTTTTTTGAAATTGAAATAAAATATCATGATAAATGATATTGGTTGTTAAATTTATATGCAAGATATGGGAGAATTGTACATATGCAACAAGGCGTTACCGTAATAGGTAAAAACGGAAGATGTGTGGAGTGTTGCCGTAACTCCCCCATCATTAGACTGAAGCTCCTGATTCAGGTGAAATTATTTTACATCTTTCTTTTTCATATTTAATTCTTTTTTCCCTAATTTTTCAAATTTACTTGCGAGTTTTTCAATTGGTGAATTTATGTTGACTTTAACTATATGTCCTTTATATTTTAAATAAATGTAGATCAAGGCGAGCATTACAATAATGAATACAAATGTAGTTATGGATGAAATGAATATGTTTCGCTTGTGTTTAAAATCAAGTAACTTGATTTCTTTCAAATTTTTTGCTTTTTAAGCCTTATATCCTCTAAAGTGACTTCAAAGTTAGTATAATTTATAGGAATTGGTGACATTACAAGTCTGTAGTTGAAGTTTACAATTTTATTTGTGTAAAGTTTATCGTCTAGCTGAACTGTCAATTATTGAAATTAATCAAAAAGTTTCCTTTTATTTTGAATTCTTTTTCATTACAGTTATGGTTCCCGTAAAAATTTTAGGCAAGCAGAATTCCGTTTTTGATTTCTTCGAAATGTATGTAATTGTCGGTTGTGATAATTTTACAATTATAATCGCAATTTACTGGATTAATTAATCGCTTAATATGTCTACTTCCTGGGTAATATTGATCCTTAAATCTAATGACAGTTTGATTTGGTATATCCAATTTTGTAAAATTACCTTTAGGTATGGTTCGCAAATAATATGTAGGTAGAGGCTTATTAAGGAATATGGGTATATTTAAAATTATGTACAAGCTGTCCGCACCCTTTTTATTAAATACGGCGTGTTTGCGACCCAAATAGCAAATTGTTTAGATTGAGTTTGAAGCCTCTCTACGAGTACTTTTAATAATTCTAGGTTTCTTTCAAAAATTTTGTTATTCGTCATTTCTTTTGAAAATTGGTTGGCTAATTGGTTACTATTATATCAAGAATTTCGAGATATTCAAGAATTTCTTCTCTGTCATTATCATCCATAATTCCGAATAACCATCTGTAAACTCCCCCTACAGGGTTTGCAAAGCCACGCTTGAAGCGTTTAGGGGTCAAAATTTGTATTTTGCGGATGTTTTGTGTGTTTACGGGTTCAAGATGTTCAATGCGCCAAAGCAGTTTCACTTTAGTATCAAGATCATCCAATTCTTGCTGTAAATCAGGGAAATATACGTTTATAGGTATTAATGACAAGGGAGGTGTTTAGTGCGTAGTCCAGTCGCGCATGGGAGTCCCACACTCTATGCATAAATAGCATTCACCTCCCTACCACAAAAAAAAATGTATTGTTAGAAAGTGTTAGTTGCATATTGGAAAGCTCTAAAATTGTTTCATGATATTCGCTCAGATTTATATTGTGAATAATCCGATATTGATCGACGATCAGATATATTTTCTGTTTCTTGATAAGTACTATGCCGTTCTCTGCATTCAAATGTTCAATCCGGACGTCTCTGGAAACTAAAGCATAGTACAGAAAGACAACACGTGTTGACAACCAGGTTGCCAACACAATGGCCACAGACACGCAAATATTTTCTTCAACCAAGAAATAAACATCAGTATTAGAAAGCTTCTTGAAGAAGAACGTTCAGCAGTGAGATATATTCAGATTTAGTGTGAACATGAGTGAAGACATGGTGTTATCATATATTCTGATAAGTAAAAAAGAAAAGATTATGGTGTAAAGAGTGGTATAAAAACTGGCAAAAGTTTTCACATACTAATTTATTGAGTGAATTATGTGTAAGTGCTCCGGATGACTTACGAAACTATTTAAGAATGGATCATAAAACTTATGAAGACCTACTAAAGGCAGTGAAACCGTTTATAGAATAAAAGACATATTAATGAGGGACGCGATAACGACCAATGAAAGACTTTCTGCCACTCTCCGTTTTCTTGCCAGTGGACAAAGCTTTGACGATTTGA
This sequence comes from Odontomyia ornata, assembly GCA_963969285.1. Classification (NCBI taxonomy): domain Eukaryota; kingdom Metazoa; phylum Arthropoda; class Insecta; order Diptera; family Stratiomyidae; genus Odontomyia; species Odontomyia ornata. Next base: position 59,873,904 of record OZ017741.1, on the reverse strand, counting down.
AATTTCTGACTGCAATATCTCCTCAAAGCCTTGGAATAATTATTATGGAGACGTGCTCTGCGATTATAAAAGCTTTAAAAGGATATATCAAGGTAATTTTAAAAATAGTGATAATAAGTATTCAAATATATATTGTGCTTTTTTGCAGATACCAAAAACAGAAAATGATTGGAGGGAAACAGCAGAAGAATTCGGAAGAAGATGGAATTTCCCCAACTGTATCGGAGCAATCGACGGGAAACACATTGAAATAAAGAAACCACCTAACTCAGGATCATATTATTTCAACTATAAAAAAACCTTCAGCATCGTTTTGTTAGCGATAGTGAACGCAAACTACGAATTCATTATGGTAAAGGCAGGTACAAATGGACGCGTATCTGATGCAGGGGTTTTTTCAAGTTGTAAATTTCACGAAAAACTTTCCGAAAATATGCTGGGAATTCCAGACTCTTGTCTGCTGCCGAACACTACAATAAAAGTGTCGTATGTGTTTGTTTGTGATGATGCTTTTCCTCTTGGGATGCATTTAATTAAGGAATTAAGGAATTCAAAAGATGCTGCGAAGAAAATCAGGAATGACCTCAAAATCGCTTTCAATGGAATTGGATCTGTTCCTTGGCAAAAATAAAAATAAAATGTGTTATTTTTCAAAATTTAAGCGAAAATGTTTATTAAAAAATAAAATAATACTAAAAGAATACATATTTTGTCTTTATTAAATAAACTCATTATCCGCTAGCGGCTACTGAATATTTTCGTAAACTGGCGCAGGATTTCTTGACCATGTAGAGTTTTCACTTGGAATTTCCAAAACTGGTGTTACCACTAATGGCGACTCCCGTCTACGCAAATTCGACGCAATGAGAATACCACTTTCACTAGGTGAGGACGAATACGCCATCAGCGGTGTCGAAGATCTATGCGACGAGGATATAGACGACATGTTAACGGTGTTGATTGTCAATTGCTCAAGTTGCCCCATAATAAGAACTTCTTCTATGGCACGCTTGGCATAAATTTTTTGCGTAGAAGATAGCTGCCGGAACGATGTCGCCCAAGAATCAGCATATACGCCTGCTTCGTCCTTCTTCTTTAAATGAGCCAATGTATCCTTCAGGATTGCATTTTTCTCGGCTAGATACTGGCTTTCTGACTTCTTTTTTTTGCAGCGATTTGACTCCCCCAGTTCCACGGCCTCCTGTAAAAAATCTCATGTATAGCAAATATACTAATACTTACTTCGGCTACCTCGATTTCAGGATCATTCTCCAAATGTAAAGTGGATACACTGGGACCCTGTGCTTCCTGATCTCGCAAAAATTCCAGGGTATCAAAATACCATAAGTTCGGAGTATAAATGTCGTCAGTGCCAGGTCCAGACTTTTCGGAATTCAAAACTTTTTTTAATTCGCGTCGAAAACACGTACGAATGTTCATCACACGCTTTTTCAAAGTATCAATATTCGCGTCTTTTTCATTTTCCTGATACTTTGAGAGTAAATTTTTCCACGCGGTATCTTTCATTGTCTTATTTTTGAAACAATTACTTTTAACTTGCCACAATTCCGGCAATCCTTTAAATAAATCAAAAAACTCCTGTCATTTACTATTTTTTTGGAATCGTCGACATTTTCACTATATGTCCGTCCAGTATCAACTATTCAGAATAAATGAATGATTGCCAACTCTCACCCAGCCAGGAAAACATAGCCAACAACTTGTTGACTCCGCCCACAAAAATCAAAAAATTTTGATTTCGGTCCAACTCAACTACCAACCGAATTTTTTTTTGTACTCGTATTTGGGTAAAGTGTTTGGGAGCACGATTTGGTGCCTTCACATAACCTGTAACTCTCTTTTCCTCGTAATTTTCTCGTGTGCTATTTATTTTTTGAATAGATTTTTTTTTATTAGTTTTCATTATCTGTAAGATTTTGGTTTTGTCTGTCAGGTCATGATGGGTTCTAAAGGGTTGTTCATCGATTGATGAATGAATTTGGCGATTGTAAAAGTAAAGTGACGTATAAAGACGTGACATTGGTGATTCATTAGAATCGGTTGCCCGGTATTTCGTAGCGAGTGTTTGATATAGCCTTTCTAAATCACTGTTTCCAGTATGAGAACAGGGTTTTGTGAACTGTAGTTTTATATTATGATTATTACAAGGCTCTTCAATGAGAAATATATTGAACTCGTTAGCAGTGATGATTTTGTCAGATTTGCCTAAAGTTGAAATGAAGAATAATACAGCCTCTTTAAGTGTGGGCTTGGACTGGTCTGCAATTATGCCTGCAGCTGCATATATTGAGTATTTATCTTTGCATGTCGCAACTTTAATGCAATTGATGAAAAATATGTCAATATTTCTGTTATTCTAAATTTTTTGTGCCTGCAGCTGCATATATTGAGTATTTATCTTTGCATGTCGCAACTTTAATGCAATTGATGAAAAATATGTCAATATTTCTGTTATTCTAAATTTTTGTTTAAGTGGGCTAGTAAAATGCTTAGCTCTATTGTAAACGTCACTGTTATTGACGTAACAGGTAAGGAGTTCTTTCAGATATGGATAACAAAAATGTTTGAGTATGCCCTTGTAAGTTTTTTCGATCCCACATTTGGATTTGGTAAATTGCTTCACTTTATGTTTGAAGGTCATAAAGTTTATGTGTAACCTTAATGAATTTATAGTGATTGTCGAACGTTTCTTTTAGTTTTAGCTGTACTTTATTTTATAGGCTATCGCTAAGTTCTGAATACATAGCGATAAACTTATTAGGAAAAAATATATCCACTAGCTGGAATATATACTACTGTGTCCAAAAAATAAGGTGAAATTTGAATTTAAGCTGCGTGCGTCGAAGGATTACATGCCAAAATATTCATTAATGTTTGAGATACGTGTCGTTTTGTGAACTGTTAAAAGTGAGTTTTTCTTTTTTTGTGATGTCGAAATTTGTTGAATTTGCATTAAATTTTGTTTGCGGAATCAATTTGCGGATACGTTGAGAATGGTGCAGAAAGCCTTTGGTGATGAGGCTATGTCTAAAAAAAATGTTTACAAGTGATATAGTAAGTTCCAAGCCGGCCGTGAACTTGTCGAGGACGAAGAGCGTCCTGGGCGACCATCAACCTCTTCTTTTCTTCGATTAGCGTGGTGTCGTGCATTATGAATTCCTTCCGCCGGGCCAAACAGTTAACAAGGAATATTATTTGAACGTTATGCGTCGTTTGCGTAACGCTATCCGCCTAAAAAGGCCGGTATTGTGGAAAGACAATTCTTGGTTTTTACACCACAATAATGCACCATCCCATACTGCAATCGTAATTCGTGATAATTTCGCCAAAAACTCAACCCATATCGTTCTGCAACCACCGTATTCACCTAATCTGGCGCCGTGCGGCTTCCGGCTGTTCAGCAAGCTCAAAAGTTTTGATACGATCGAGGAGATTCAAGCCGCAGCGAAGACGGTACAGAAGGCCATTCCGGAAACGACGCGTATCTCAAACACGAATGAATATTTTGAAATGTAAATTTGATATAGATGTCACTGACAGTACTACCAACCTAAAAAAAAATAATTCTCCAAATCCTTCGACGCGCGCAGTTTAAATTCAAATGTCACCTTATTTTTTGGTCAGAGTAGTATTCATGATGTTTAAGTTCGTGTTCTGTTATTTGAAATCAAATTTTATTAATTGGTTTTGGCTGCGCTTTATTAGATAGTAGTATCTGGTATTTGAATTTATTGATGTAGTCTTCTCTAATGGGAATCAAAGGATTTTTGATAGATGTTTCGGAGTGTATGGTAACCATTTCTTTCTCTTTTTGTGTATTGTAAGCAGACTCGTTTCGAACTTGCATTTACTGAGGAAGAGTTGACGGATCGTTTAATTTTATGTTGCGAGCATTTGTAAGCTCCTAAAAAACTTCATCTGTTTTTTCTTCAATATTGCTTCGTTCTCTGTTGGGGATACTGTAAGTACGTTAATTTCATTGGTTTCGATAGTGGTACCCTTAAGGCGAGATAAAAAAAATCTGCAATCCGATTATTTTTACCCTTTATATAATTGATTTGAAAATCGTACTCATTTAACCGTAGTTTCCACCGTATTGAATTTTGATTTGGCGCCTTTGGTGAGTTTAACCAAATCGGTGGACGATGGTCGGTTTCCAGCTTGAAGTAACGGCCAGATAAATAACGCCTAAAATTTATTGCATGGATGTTTAGGGTTCGAGAAGCGTACGCGATTGGATGAGTATCCTGTGACAAAATTGCACCCAATGCATGTTGGGACGCATCTGTGGTTAGCGTAATAGACTTCGTGAAATCAGGGTATTTAAAAACTGGTGGATTAGTAAAGAGTAATTTCAATTTGATAAAACATTCAAAATATTCGAAGTCATTCACATCAATTCACGCCCCCTTCTTCAAGAACCGGGTCATAAGTAGAATTAATTTCGAATAGTCGCAAAAAAATTTCCTATAATAACATGTTAGACCCAAGAACCCCCTCAGTTGTTTCACAGTTCTTGGTATTTGCAAGTCTTGTATTTTCCTTAATTTGTCGGAGTTTGGTTTAATTCCCTCTTATGTTAAAATGTGACCCAAAAATTCTGTTTGACGAGTTAAAAAGTTGCATTTGTCAAGTTGTACTTTAAGGTTGTACTCTTCCAATCTCTTGAAAATCTTCCGGATAGAGTCGACATGTTTCTCGAGTGAGCTGCTGAAAATAAAGACGTCGTTCATATACAGGGTGGTCAAAAAGTCGTGGATCAAACAAAACTAGGGGTTAGATGGGGTCATCAGCTACAAAAAATTGTTCTACGCGAGGTCTTTAAAGTCAAACCCTGCAGAGTTATAATTTATTTTGTGTTTTTATGAGAAAATTAACTATTTTTACTAATTCTTATAAAAATTCGAAAAAATCTACAACCTGTATTGTTTTTATGATTTTCACTAGATTGGTACTGATGAGTCCTTGCGTTAGACATGCTATTTATGGTTGTTTATTGGGTGTGTAGAAGATAATATTGAGTTTTACGATTTTTTTTTCTCAAATCATAACTTCTTATCTACTTCAGACCCCCCTGTGAAAAAAAATACTCTTCCGAAAAGTGACCCTGTATTATAAGTTTTGGCGCATTAAATAGGGATTCTGAAAAGGTATAACACATGGCTATGCGTAGCTTTGATATCTTTCGAGGACGATCATTCGTAGGAAGACCAAAATTAACCCAACCATAAAACTCGGCCTAACCGATTTAAAAATAAACTAGAACTAATACAATTAATGACAAAGACTTTCTGCCTCCCTTTTACACTAACCGTTTCATCCTTTGTCAATAAAAGGCCAGTTCGCCCATCACTTCAGGTAGCGATATTTTTTCTAGGAAACGAAAGGCCGGGCCGGGTGGGGTGGTGGCCGGGGGATGCGCGTGAGTATCTTTCTTTTGAATGTTTAGACTGTTCTTTAGTGACTCGTTTCCTGCCTGTGACTAAGCACGTGTTCTTTTTCTCGGTTTCACGACGACTTGTGATCAGTTTCTTTCCCTTGACCATTTGACCTACGCTTTGTTTTTCGGACTTGTGATAGATTGCCTACCTGTGACCAGTGCTGTGTGAATCGGACTAGATTCGGAATCGGACGGATTGGCTAAATAAGTGGACAGAGACTGCTGCGAGGAGAGAATACACCCAACGGGAGTATGCAGAAATGCATTACCTGTATGGCTTTTGCGACGGCAATGCCCGGGCTGCTGCCAGGGAATATCGTCAACGCTACCCCGTTTTCCGGACTACAGGGTCCTTATGCGCGTACATAATTCCTACATGGAGGGAGTCTTACCCGGTCAGCATGCTCCAAGAGCAGGCAGACCAGTGGTGCGACTTATGTATTATGGTCAGAGGTAGAAATTTTGAGCATTTATTGTAAAATGTTTTATTTTATTAAAACAATTATTTCACAATCTTTGTTTTGTTTTTTCTTCCTAGAAAGATATTAGAGTCACTCATGGCCATGTGTTATACCTTTTCAGAATCCCTATTTAATGCGCCAAAACTTATAATACAGGGTTTGACTTTAAAGGCCTCGCGTAGAACAATTTTTTGCAGCTGATGACCCCATCTAACCCCTAGTTGCGTTTGATCCACGACTTTTTGACCACCCTGTATACGACGCAAATTTTATTTATATACGAGTAATCCTTCAAAACGGTGTTGATCATTCGTAGAAAGGTGGTTGGGGTATTTTTAAGCCCGATAGGTATCCAAAAATATTCGTAGTGTCCGTTATGTGTCGAGAAAGCCGTTTTTGCTCGATCACTTGTTTTCACTAAAATCTGGTGAAATCCCTTCGCTACATCTTTCGTTGTGAAGTAATTTGATTTTCCGAACTTATCAAATAAATCCTCAATGTTGGAGATGGGATACTTATCACTAATGGTAATACCGTTTAATTTACGATAATCAGTGACAATCCTCCATTTAGTCTGCCCGGAATGTCTACCTTTTTGGGCACAATCCACAATGGAGCATTGTATGGAGAATTCAATGGCTAGATTATTTTATTGCGCAGCATTCTTGCAAATTGTCTTTCCACATCGTCTTGGTACATTTGTGGCAATCTGTATATTTTTGTAAAAATTGGTACTTTGGAGGTAAGTGTAATTTGGTGCATGACTACATCTGTTGAAGTAAGAGCATCACCATCTTTATAAAACAAGTTTGTGTGTTCCTTAAGAAGTCTCGACAATATTTGTCTTTCCTCAATATTAAGATGATCCACCTAATGCTCTGGCTATCGTTCTTTCCAAGTGAAGATACTTGATTCAGATTATAGTAAAGGCTCCTAGAGACAATTTCCGGGTCTTGGTTCTCAGTTTTGAAAGAGACCTTTTCATTGTTGAAATTAATAGAGCCGTTCGAATTATTAATTACAGACTTGGTAGGAAGCAAAACGTTTTGTGCTACAATCGCATCAAATCTTGAATTTGACAAGTTTACAAGCTTCCATTCAATTGTTGAATTTGGTAGATTAAACTCTTCAAGAAAATTTGTTAGGATTGTTAGTTTGAATGGATGCTTGTCAGCCTAATAGGATTTCGCAGAGTATGGAATATGGATTGGGGGAAGACATTCTACCCAATTAGAGAGGTAACGTATTGTTTTACTTTTAATTGTAATTGGAATTATTGGTAGTTCCCATTTCAAGAACTTTCCTGGATTTGAATCGTTTGAAAGTCTTCCGAGGCTAGTACTGTAAAATTTTCTGCCTCGTTAGTAAGAGCAGTGCGCATACTTTCATCACGGCTATTTTGAAAGTTATTGGTGCTTCATATTTTCAAGCGGTTTCGATTGTGGTAAACTTTGTTGATTTTGGTTTAGAAATGGGGTGTTTTCCTTTCCTGGGTACGTAGAAATAAGAACAGGTAAGTTATTCGACCCTTGTTGACTGTTGTTTCTAACTTTATTATAGTTTCCCTTTCCTTTGTTAATTTGGTTTGTTTTAGTTTTTGAATTTTCATTCGTCCTAGCAGGGTTGCTATCACGCAGTTGCTGAATTTGTCTGAGCACAGAACAAGCATCGTGCAAAGTTGAGCATTGTCGCATTTCTACTAATATTGTTTTATATTCTGGGATGCATAACTTGAACCTCAAAAGGGCAAAGATTTCATTAAACTGGGGTTGAAAATGAGCGGAAGACTCCTTTTGTGGGTCCAGAAGATACTTTGTGTTGAGTTTATGCAATACATCATTCACTTCACTGTAGACCTTATCAACATTGGTGCTGAATGGGATTCTATTCATTTCATTAATAAGGGTATGATAAGGATCCGAGTTTCCAAAGTGTTGGAATGAAATTTGCTTTAATTGTGGCCAATTGACCGAAGGATATTTGTCTATTACAAGCTGCGGTTCACCACGAATCTTTGTCTGAACAACTTGCAGCACGAAACCTTTTGCAGCTCCGATACGCAGAGCCCCAAGAGGCGATCGGCCCGACAACAAAAGGACTGCAATGATATGCCGCTGCAGGAATTCGAAAAGTCGTCCAGTCGGCTGACCTCGGGCAACACCTCCTCGAAAGATAGGGAAACGGAGGGTACGTTATTTATATTTAAATGTGGCCCATTGTCAGGCTGTGAAGCTTCAGAAAGGGTATTTGCCAGTGCCCGAAGTTCAGTAGCAATTTCACCAAGAGTTTGCATTCTTCACCTTTAAGTACTCAGCACCTTAACACTACCCCTCTTACAAAAGCACCTTAAACTTATTACTTGTGTAAATTAAAAGCAAAGACTCACGGTCTGACTTCCTTCCAAAGCAAAACCTTCTTGGAAAAACAGAATTCGGTGCTGCGTGCTGCCAATGAATATTGGTCCAACGTTGTATATACTGGACTTTCGTCCCGTGCCGTTTGTTGGTAAAGTGAAATAAAACTGGAAGGCTGATCCGTTGTGAAAAAAATGTGATGGCTTCTGTCCTTTGCCGTTCGTTGATTTGAATCCAGGGCTTCCGTTCACTGATGGGTTTTCGTCTAATGCCGTTTGTTGAAAGGCGAGAAGAAACCGTAAGGCTGAATCCTTATAAAGGAAGATATGTTAGGCTTTCGTCCTTTGCTTTTGTCGATTTGAACTCCGAACCTCCTGTTTACTGATGGGCTTTCGTCCAATGCCGTTTGTTGAAAGGTACAAAGAAACTGGAAAGCTGATCCTTTGTAAAATAAGATATGTTGGGCTTTCACCCAATGCCGTTTATTGAAAAATAATAAAAAAGTGGAGCTGGGCTTTCGCCCTTTGAAAAGTGAAGCGAATAAGTAAAGACACAATATTGGTGCTCCAAACTGGATCGGCTTTGCCAAAAACTCGCGAAAATAAAAAAAAAATTCCCTCGCCAATTCACGCGCTGCAACACAAAAAAACTCTTCTTTAATTGAGAATTGGATTAGCAGGAACAAACTCCGAAAATTTCGCGGGAACACCACCAAATCTATGCGTGTTACTATACGCATTTTTTTAACATATCGAGCAACGCGAACTAACTGCGCCAATAAAGAAAACACGTGTTTTCTCCCAATGAGTCAAAAGGCGTTTATTCAAATAGAAACATAAATCTTATAGGGCCCATTGACGAGCAACTTAATCGTCAACTTGGGACATCAACATGGCATGTTGATGTCCCAAGTTGACGACAAAGTTGCTCGCTTCATCGGCTTTGCGGATGATGTTGCGGCTCTAGTCGCTGGACCGTTGAACGAGCGCAACTTTGCCTAGGTATGCTAACGCGTCAAGTGAGTGACTGGATGACTCATAAAAAACCGAAGTGGTGATCTTGACAAAAAAAGAGAGTCCCTAAAATAAGGATGATCAGTATAGGAGACATACTAATTGAATCGAAGCCAGCGGTGAAGTACCTGGGGCTATTGATTGGGACTTTTACAGGGAGACGAAAGAGCTCACATCAGATAGTATAGTCGCGATGACGCTTGTATCGGTTGAACTGTGTCATATTATGATCGGGCAGTCCTAAAAGATAAAAGGGGCTCACAGCAGCCAGGGACGTTGGGGTTGGAGGGTCGCTTGTCTGGAAATTTCTTCTTCTCTCTTTCCTCCAGCCTCACGGCGTAACTAAACGAGACCTGACCAGAAATATAGTGTAAAACCGTTCCACGTTGGGTTCTCGGGTTGACAGGGGAGGTCGTGAGTATGAGAGCCCCGCACTCAGTGCATAAATGGCATTCACCCAACAACCACAAAAAAATTGCCTGTAAAGCATGAAATTAAAAAAAAAAAAAAAATAAATTAAAAATAAAGTTTTATGAAATCGACGTCAAACTAATTTTCCTCTTTTCAGAAAGCAAGTGGTTGCCATCTAGTAAGCAATCGTAACCAAAATCGGGTTACAGGTTCTGCTCCTGTCACCGCTCTCCTGCTTACTTGAAATGAATATTAATTTGAAAACTAAATATCACCTCTACTGAATATATTTGAGTAAAAAGATCGGCCTATTAAATCCTTGCACTAAATCCATGTGGAGAAATACTCTACAGCTCCTCTCATACGTAAAGTCATTCGTGTTTTGACCTTCTATATGCTTTAATTTCAACTAATTCAATTGGCATCCTTATGAATTGACATAATCGATAAATTCCATTTACTCAACTACAATAAAGCAATCGGAACCATTACGAGTTCCGGACTCTGAAATTTTTCCTATTTCTCTCTTAACAGGCCCCGTCTGATTTTTTGTTCTCTCTCCCCCCACCATTAAGCTTCTAGCGTTACCACTTTTATTTACCTTTTGCGTTCATGCACATCAAAAAGCAAATTAATTCGATAGCAATCCTTTTTTCACAATATTCAATACATGTGTAGGAGTACAGTGGTCGTAACTACGAAATTTGTTGCGTGCTACCAAACTCAGGTATGGTTTGGTTGGAACTTAAACCACAGAACATCATAGAAATGTAGAAAGTGAGCTTTAGTGATCAACAAAAGTTAATCCTGATTATTGAATCCAACTGTAATGAATGAGTGTATATGGCACACCATTCAAAACTTTCCAAATTGACTTCATTGAATGCTCTAATGAACAAATGAATGTATGCCCAACTGCTGTTTGTTGTTGCGTGATATATCGAAATATCAGAAATGGTAGTACACTCTTACTGAAATTACCAGTGTTAGAATAAATTCTTGATGGATTGGGAGGGTTTCGACGAAACGCCATTCGACTTTTCTTTTTCATACCCTTGTTACCGTTCCTATTCTTTCGTAAATACAACTTAATTCCATTGAATGAGCGTGCACAAACTGAATGGGTATGTAATAGGAGTGAGAATGGCGAATTATTAGACGTTCTAAAAATGTGCTTCATGATTAGCGAGTTCAGCGATAATTTGAAATTAGAGCGAAATACGACCACGTTCTAATGTGAATAATCGTTTGGAATTAATTGGCACCTGAGATTTTCTAGATTTTATTGCGGGGAAATTAATGCAATTTGTATTATTTTTGGATGTGACGAATGTTATTTTAAAACAGAGGAAATATGTGAACTTCGGAATATTATTCTAGGGAGGAAAATCGGTACTTATTTGTTGTTGGCTTAAAATTAATGAAAAAGTGCAAAACTGTTCCTGCTATAATAAAAATAACCAAGCCAACCCCCCGCCAGAAAAAAAAAACAACATAAAAGTGAAAAAGGGTTGAGATTCGGTAGAAAGGACCTCGAAGTAGTCAGTGCTACCGAAAAAAGAATTGAGATCTGACGGGTAGTTCCTTTAAACATAACACATGGAATGGGCAACTGTAATAATTTGCGGCTTGGTCTCGGAGAGGGAACTGGCAGTCGGCCCTATGGCAACCCCAGTCGGGAGTTAACAGAGATGACAGATCTCTGCCAACTTTATTAATTGTCGTGTATCAAATAAGTCATAAATTTCCATGTTTCCCGCAAAGAAGTGAAAAAGTGTGGGAGAATTTCTAGATAAACCCGTGCTACGCGCTGTAAGGTTTCGGAAGGAGGCAATTTGATCGTGGAATTCATGATGTGTCGCCATTACTATTACCAATATTTTTCACGCTTCAAATTACTCGAGGCCCTGCCAATGCGAGAAACAAAGGGTTTTCCAATAAGAGGTGTTATTTTGAAGAGCCCACTATTGCAGTAGATGTCACTTTTAAAGCTGTCATTTTTTAATATTTGACAAGTAGAAACTACGCCATTAAAAAAATGGAACGATACACGCTTCGACAATGTACTGAAATTATTAAAATTTACTATAAAAATGGTGAAAATTTGGCAGAGACGGTTCGTATAACTCGAACATTTTTGGGTCGTGGAATTCGAGCTGTTGGGACTTCTTCGTGATGTGAAGAATAAAACCCGTGCACGTCACTCAAGAACAGCCGAGAATATTGTTGCTGTAGCCGAAAGTGTGGAAGAAAACCCAGGATTGTCCATTCCTCGTCGTTCTTTGAAATTAGGCACTCCACAAACGTCATTACACCGTATTTTGTATAAATACTTGGGTCTTAAGGCTTAAAAAGTTTAGTTAATACAAGAACTTAAGCCGGTAAATCAACAACAACATCGTGTCTTTGCTGATTGGGTCCCTGAAATGCATGAAAATGATCCGGAACTCCATCGAAAAATCATCTTGAGTGTTGAGGTCCATTTCCACCTCGGTGGCTTCGTCAACAAGCAAAATTGTCGCATCTGGGGCTCAGAAAACCCAAGAGTTATTGTTGAAAAGCTTCTTTATACTCAACGTGTGACTGTTTGGTGCGGTTTATGGTCAGGCGGAGTCATTGGACCTTACTTTTTCGAAAATGAGGCTGGAGCAATAGTTACGGTGAATGGATTGCGCTATCGAGAGACGATTAATGATTTTTTATTGGCCGGAATTAGATGGTATTGATCTGGACAACGTTCGCTTTCAACGAAATGGCGCCACGTACCACACAAGCAACGAAACCATTGATCTTTTACGGGAAAAGTTTCCGGACCGTGTTATCTCTGGAAGAGGTGATCACAATTGGCCACCGAGATCTTGTGATTTAACACCTTGTGACATCTCCTTGAGGCCACGTGAAAGAAAAGGTCTACACCAACAGCCCAGTGTCGATTCAAGGCCTCAAAGATGGAATTCGTGAGGCTATCGAGGAAGTAGGGCAGACACTTTGCAATTTGGTTATGGAAAATTTCATGAAAAGGCTATGGTCCTGTAAGCGTGGTCATGGTGGTCATTTGCCTGATGTTATTTTTCACTTTTAACAGCATACCTGCTTCTTTATAATGAAATAATCATTTGATCATTTATATTAAAAAATGGCATTTTTCTTATAATATCAAAATAACACCTCTTATTGGAAAACCTGTAGGTACCTGGTGGTTTGGAGCGAAATAGGATATAACCGAGAAAACGTGCAGAAATAAGGTGTACCATGGCACATCAGTGTGGATAAAAATAGTTGTGAGGATGCCATTCCTGCTGGTTGGGGGAAGCGTTTGAGCTGATTAACAGGCATGCATTACTATTTAAATGTTTACACCAAGCAATCACAGTGGGATCTCCCTACGACACAAAGCCCAAGCCAAGTTCAATACTCACACCTGTTAGTGAAACACAACAAAAGTCGGTGGCTTAGTTTTTGGTGCGAAGACAATATTATCAGGACAAAAGAGGAAGCATCGGAAATGCTTGTGAAATATAAAAAGAAGATTGATTCTGGTGAGGTAACGCTTCAGGAACTTGCACAAAAAAATTCAGATTTCAGTTCTTCGAAGCTGCATTTCATTTAAAATACTCTGAAAATGTTTCTTCGATTAAGATTGAAGCCAAAACGTATTTCGATTGATACATAAAAAAAATGAATTCTTCTTCTTCTTAGCACTACAGCCCCTCTCGGGCCTTGGCTTCCTGCAAACAGCACCTCCAACTGTCTCGGTCCATTGACCGCGTCCGTCAATTCCAATTTAGGTGCTCAATCACACTTGAATTAAGTAAATATAATTTCAAGTGTGATTGAGCACCTAAACAATTGATGAAAACCTAAAGATGAAAATGATTGGTTACACAATAGTCGCAACAAGAATGATACTTGAAATTTATTGATTAAGTATATGCCAAGTAAAATTAAGGAGACATTATTATTATTATTATTATTATTATTATAATTACTATTAAAAAGAAACAGAAAGCATTACTATGTAGAGTAGGCGAATAATCAATTTTTAAAACAAAAAAGTAACAAAACTGAGACAAAAAAACAAAATATGTTAATATTATTGACAGTAATGATAAATGAAGAACTACAAAGAAATAAAGCTGAAAACAAATTGCAGATGCAAGTTCAAGTATCAACTGAAGACTTTTGTGACTGAAAACAACCAGAAAAAAGCACATTCCTGTTTATTGCGAATTTCGAAGTCAGAATAAATAAAAAGGAGAGGTCGTATCAATCCTTGCGTAGACACGTGTTTTAAATCGCTGCTGTCAAAAGTTTTCAAAAATTAAATTATTTAAAAAAACGTCAGTCTGAAGTTATTTTTATCGGAAAAAGCTTATATTGTCGAAGCAATCGACTCGGGAAATTCCTATCGAATATTATTTTACTTCGATTAGTAAAGAAAAGCGAAGAACCCAAGGAAACTTCAGGACCGCTGGTATGGTGGCGCCCGACGGCTTCATACCGTTGGGACGACCTGGGGAAACGACGAATACGAAACTGGCGATAATCGCCAAGAGAAACCATAACGAAAGAAAACTCCGCAGATAGAGGATGGAAGCTGCAAATAACAGCGGTCAATCAACAAATGACCAAATTGCAAAAAGAAAATGATGAACTAAGGCTAGAGATACAGTCCCTCAAAGATCTGTTCAAGAAAGGGATGAATCCTCAATAGACGCAGCCGCAAAATCAAGTGCAACAGGTAACAAAGGCGAAGAAAAGTGCAAAGCAAGCAATCCCAGAAGAAATTCTAAACGCTGGTGGCATCAACGAGAGTCAAAACTATTTTGCAGCGCTGGAGGGATTAACCAAAGAAATGGAAGTTGAAGAAAAAATTGACGGCAGTTCTAATCAATATAATGACTTCAATTTTATTCAGTATTTAAAAAATAAAAATGAAGAGAAGAAACCAGCTTGCAGTTCTGCTGCTTCCTCTGAAAAAGCTTCCAAACAGGCAAAAAAAGTTCCGTTAATCAACGTGATCGGACAAAGCGGAAGAGATATGGTTCGGCTATTGGCAGCCGAAAATAAAGTAAACAATTTCGAGATTAAAAGAGTTAATGCCGCAATTGTCTTTGCAACTATTAACAACATCATGATCAGCAAGCGAATGTACTCGAAAGCAAGAGAATCCTCCAAGCATGATCAACATCCGAAAGTGACGTCACTGCGCCATTCAGAATTGGTCGCATATTCCAGGCAGTTCGCCAATGTACGAGAAATGGATTGAATGGCTAGAGACCCTATATAAAGCCGAGCTGAATGAATGGGGGAGATTATTACAACCGCGATAGTAAAACTGCTATAAGTGCGGAGCGAATATTAAAAGGCGATATTGATTGATTGTGAAGTGATTTTAGTAACAGACAGTTGGAATTAAAAGTTGATAGACAGTAAAAGTAAAATTGTGAAATAGTTAAATTAATGAGGGTACATTTTACTAAGAATGAAACTCTTTTAACTTAATTTGAAAGACAGTGCGTTTTCACTCTCCCAGTGCATTTAAATTATTGGCCGCGAACCATAACACCCGACAATATAATAAAAAGAAGTTTTTTTGTTATTTATAAGTTTTTTATTATAGAAGATAGAATAACAAAAATAATCAAATCATTAAACACAAAATAGTTAAGTAGGCACGGCTTACTAAGCCCCAGTAGTGGCGTGACTTCTGTCATATTTTTGTATTTGTCGGCTGAACAAGTTTGTTTTAAAACATCGGGTCTTGTTTTTAGATAAGTGTGGTGATTGATTTATATTTATCTTCGTAATCAAAAGGGCTTTCATTACTGCAACTTTTTGGACTACAACCCTCCCTCGTTGGCTTTGTTGAAATTAAACCTGAAGAATGTCCGGAACTTAATCCGTTCATACTTCAGGAGTGAGGTCAGCAATCAATGGGTGGAAAAATTGAGGGGTATTATCCCACAGGACCCAGATGGCGTTTTCGCGAAAGTGAATAGCGTATTCCGTATAAGGAGTCTCGAGTGAAGGTATCGAATCTTGATGTTACTAGTAATGAGATAAATCTTCTCGATAGAGCTGGTATCGAAATTGATAGTGCGACTCCGGATAGAAATGGAAACAGGATTATATGTGTGGGATTGCATAAACTGGCCCTGATTGGAACACATTTTGAATTGGTTTATCTACCAAACCCTGAGAGAATGAAATACTTTCAGAGGTCGTTGAAGCAAAAGTTTCCGACTTCAAATCAAGCCTGAACGGTGAATCAATTCTTCATTTCAATGAAACATTAACATCTGACCTCAAACCGAGCTTGAATCTTATTGATTATTTTGTCAGGTACAAAGACTTGTGTTTCATATTTCGCAAGATAAACAACAAGAAATCATGTGGCACTGATGGTATTCCAAATGTAGTTCTCCGACATTTGCCTGAGGTTGCTATTAGGAATTATTGCATATTGTTCAACAACATGTTGAGCAATTCATATTTCCCAAATGAGTGGAAAAAGGCTTAGATATTTCCGATCTTGAAGAAAGAAAAGAATCTTCATGTCCCAAAAGCTATCACCCAATCAGCTTGCTGCCTAACATCAGCAAGGTACTTGAAGTGATACTCAACAGAGCATTAAACGCCCAAATTGAGGAAAATGAGTTGATGCCGAATCGCCGTTTTCGTGCCAGGCATTCGACCACACATGCAATAACGAAAGTAACCTCAGACATCTGTTGGAAACTAAATGATAGACAATGTGTTGGAGCATTCCTCATTGATATGGAGAAAGCCTTCGATACGGTGTGGCTAGATGGACTAGTTTTTAAACTCCTTCAGGACAAGTCCCCAGATACCTTGTCGCCACGATGTGCTATATGTTATACGGGAAATCATTTGTTGTAACTGATGGAAATCTGATGACAATGCACGAATGCAAGGTCTTGAATGGTCTACAGCAGGGAACAGTTACTGCGCCTCTGCTCTTTCTCAATCATCATTCGCAAGCTATTGAAAAGCTTTGATTTTAACCTCTCGCCGACGCGATCATTGTTAGCGTTTGCTGATGGTCTGATCATCAATATGGCAGACCGAAAAGCTACAATAGCTCAGAGCAATCTCCAAAAAATGTCCAATGATGTGCAGCTATACACCGACAATTGGCGAATGAAAATCAATGCGCAGAAGTGCGAAACTATTTTATTTCGGACAACGCTGCAGGGGGTCAGTCAAGATCTGAATCGTAATTGGAAGGATTTCCACATCATGGCTGGCGAGGGTAGTTCAGAAAGGGTCCCACATAAATCCTGTGTTCAATACCTCGGTGTTCATCTCGATCAGTATCTCTACTGTACTGAACATGTGAAAATCATGCTCAGTAAGGCACAAAAAGTAGTCATGGCCCTACGAAGACTCTTTCATTCCAAATACATTGATCAAAAGGTCAAAATTATCTGCTACAAGACTCTGGTTAGACAAGTTTTGACATATGGATGTCAGATCTGGTACAACCAGAGTGCTAGTATATACTTTGGAAAAATTAAGAGTTTTCGAAAGGAAATGACTTCGTGCATGTACTGGTTTGTACAGAAAGCCTGAGACGGATCGGAAGCATTATTTGTCGAATAGAAGAATTTATCAAACTGCTCAAGTGGCAATAGTCGACACCTTCATATTGAAACTTCTTCGGAATCATATCGCAAGATTTGTGACTGTGAGTGAAAACCCTTGGATTTCACAGCCGTTCCACCCTACGGACGGGTATATTGTGACTTGCCTCGCTACTGGCTTCGTTCCTCCAGAAGCATTCGTGTATTTGGACATGAATAGATATGTTTTTGATTCTGATGGCGTCGCAGTCACATATCATAAATATAGACGGGCCACCGATAAGAAAATAAAATATCCTCCGAGTTTGAGTTCACGAGACCAACAATTCCAATGAAAATGCTCATTTGCTAGATTCGTTGAAGCTGATCGAGCTAGATATTGGTGGCTGAATGACAATGTGTAAATTATTCGTGTTTATTTCCAGTTTTTGTGTTTTTCGTTATTCAGTTTTTGAGCTTCAGCCCATTATTGCTACATTTAGTATTGTTGTTTATTCGTGTTAAAAATTAGGGAACGGTTAGGTATATGTTATGTTTATTATATTAGGGTAGAGATAAGGTTAAATGCGTAGGTTAGGAATATTGTGATAGAATTTTTTAGTATAAGATAAAATTTTTGATTGAATTTTATTGGAATTAAGTTAAAACATATTAGGTGTATGATCAAAGTTCACTGTTGTGTTTAGATTATAAATAATTTTAGGATAGTGTTGGTTGTTTTTTGCCCCTTTTTCCAATTGAAATTCAAAATATGTAATAATCTTCATTGAATTTACTTTAGTTTTTTTTTCTAAAATGTTTTTATGATAACGTATAAATGAACCATTTGGGCCATTAAGTTTTTGTATTGTTATTGTTTGGAATTTACTTTATATTCTTTGAAAATTTATACCGATAAGTATTGAATAAAGCGCTTTTGACTTTCACTTTGACTTCAGTAGCTTCTCTTCTTTGTAGTTTTACAAGCATGTTACGGACGATGTAGGGAAGCAAAATCGTAATCGCTTGGCAGGCTCTATCGCCGACACATTCTGCCCTTCGAATTTCAACACAGCTTCATGAAAGGTCGTTGCTTGGGCGTTGCTTTAAAATATTTGGGCATTTGTCCATACTCAGGAAATAGTTTTTCAAAGACTGACTGACTTTTACAACTCTGTCAAGCGCGGGCATTAATGCAAGCTACCTTGTTTTACTGTAGCCCAGCAGTTTGTGATACTCTGTCTCAGTAGAATCACAAAACTCTTTCAAAGCTTCTACTCAAACGCTGTAGAGGTAGAAAAATTAATAAATTTTCACTATGATGCATTCAAAGTCAACAGGAAGACTGCATCTATATCCAAATCCTTGGAAGTCGGCAAACCGGTTCTCTTAAAAAAACTAAGCATTGACAAGTTTGAAGCAGCAGCTTGATCGGTAAGCCTGTGTTTTTCTAATTTTCAATGTTTTTCTACACTTTTCACACATAACGTCTGCAGTTTCATCTTTTCTTCGTTTTTTAAATGAATACTTCTGTTGCAACCTAATATTAAAGGAACACTTGCGTTTTGGCATTATTGTTGTGTTACAAATCGCTGCGTTGCATTTCACGACCCTAGTTTCGTCTAATTTGAACTAAGACAAAACATTGCAGTCGTTGACCGAATATCGAGTAAGCGCGGGTGGGAGGGGTTTATCTATCCAGCTCACACGCGATAGCGCGGCATGCGAAGTGCACATCTCTTGTAATGTGCCTTCCCATGCGGGGCGCCGTACCACGCATTTCAAGCGTTACAAGTTCATTTTAAATTATCGTTTGGTCTGTTTGCAAAAGTGGGACTATGTCGGCCTCGCTGGGGATACCGGAACAGACTGCCTGAAAGCGGGACCGTCCCACCCAAAAGGGGGACGTATGGTCACGTAATCTATACCCCAAAAAGTGAAAAAAATCAGACGTTTTTGTTGAAGGGCTTAGACTGCGGAGAAGGTACGGTCAATCTTCTTCAGGTGCTCAAGGAGCCTGCACCAGAAATTGAATTTATTTCAGTCAAAGCCTTTGCAACAAGAAGGTCGACCGTAGAAAAGAAGAATTTACCGCTTCATCTGGTTCAAATTAGAAATGCGTCGCAGTCCAAGTGTCCTTCAACAAACACGGTACTTGAATTTCAGAGTGTTAAGGTGGGAACGCCTCCAGAAAAGAGAAGTCAACCAGTATTACCGGTGTCAAAGATTTGGTCATTTTGCTGCCAACTGCGCCATGCACTATCCATGCGTCAAATGTAAAGACTTTCATGCTCTGGGTAAGTGCAAATTTGCTCAGACGGAGCCTAAAGAAAAATTATACTGCGTTAACTGTAGTGTTTTTGGTCATCCAGCACCATATCGAGGATGCTCCCGATATCAACATGCAAAATTAATATTTGCTTCAAAGTAAACACAAGCACACCGCAGTGTCATATATTCCAACTTCGTAAAGCTGGAGTATCATTTGCACTCACCGCTAGAAGACCACCAGAAAATGCTGCAAAAAATGTTAGTGGCAATAATGAGCTTCTTCTCAAGATTAACCAGCAACTTAATTCTTCATCGGAGAGAACCAGTAAACAAGATCCAAAAATAAATTTTGTTTTTCAGCGTTTATGTCTTTCAAATACCTCAAAATAACCAGTCATATTCCCATGCATAGGCATAGGATTTTGCTTTCGTAAGAAACGATAGGGTACACGGTGATGAGGGAGTTGGCACCGGGATATCAGTGAGAAGACCCTATTGTTACCAAGATATTGAAACAGTCGAATTGAAAAACTTTGAATTTCTTGAAGTGTCCCTTATGAAAATTGTACCGCCAGGTGGGGATAATCTCTACCTATGCAACTGGTCGAAACGGTCGCAAGTTCAAAGAGCAGCTCAATTCCTTGCTTGAAATAGTCGAAGTGAATAGGCTGCATAGTTATTATATTTTTGCCGGTGAACTGAATGCCAAACATACGCCCAACACCAACAATAATCCAAGATGTGTATTCCTGAAATCGTGGATAACAAGGAACGAAATTGAATACAGGTGCAATCTATATATATGGGTCGGAGTTCCCAACATAACCTAGGACAAATTCATATTTGGACCTCTGCATTGCTGACGCAAGACTTGAGTTCAGCTTTAATAGTCCTCAACGGAAACTGCAGGTGCTTCCTTACTATAGCGGCCATAAAGCAATCGTAATGGAAATCAATCATCAAAGGAATGATGTCTTCCTCATTCCAGTTCAAGATGAAAATCATCGGTTGAATTTCGAAAAAATGGATTGGGAAAAGTTTCAGAAGAAGTTTAATCGCGAGTACCAGAAGCAATGTCCTCCTTCTGAGGATGGCAACGTTGAGCAAGTCCTAATGACAGAAATCTAACTAACGATGAAAAAGATCTCTATTTGTTGAAGTTAGAGAAGCTGACGTTGGAAACGATTGGGAGAGTAGTTCCCAAGATTAAACATCGAAACAATATGGAAGGATAAGAAACTCCAACCATCGCAAGGTTGAAAAGATTGAAAAGCCTTCTTCTCCAACGCGTCAACAATATTTATCGGTGATTTTAGGACTACAACCATCTCGCGTTAGCTTTATTGAAATTGCACCTGAAGAATGTCCGGAGTTTAATCCGGTCATACTTCAGGAGTGAGGTTAGCAATCAATGGGCGAAAAAACTGAGAAGTATAAGCCCACAGGACCCAGATGGCGAATAGCTGATTCCGTAAGAAGTCTCAAGTGAAGGTATCGAATCTTGGAGTAGCTAGTGATGAAATAAATCTTCTCGATAGAGCTGGTATCGAAATTGATAGTGCGACTTCGGATAGAAATGGAAACAGGATTATATGTGATGGATTGCAGAAAAATGCCCTGATTGGAACACATTTTAATTGGTTTATCTACCAAATCCTGAGAGAGGGAATCAAATATTTTCAGAGGTCGTTGAAGCAAAAGTTTCCGACTTCAAATCAAGCCTGAATGGCCAATCAATTCTTCATTTCAATGAAACATTAACATCTGATCTCATACCGAGCTTGAATCTTATTGATTATTTTGTCAGCTATGAAGACTTGTGTATCGAAGGCTTTCCCCATATCTATGAGACACGCTCTAACACATTCTCCGTTGTTTCGTTTGCAACAGATGTCTGAGGTTACTTTCGTTATCGCATGTACGAGGTGTGTTCAAAAAGTATCGCGAATTTTGAATTTTCGCGGGTTACGTATATTCGAATTCCGACTTTTTTGTGGCGTTATGTTGGTACTCGTGTCTGTCACTTATGCCGACAAGCTCGGCCATTTTGAATGTTCACTTAATTGGTGATAGCTGCTTTACTTGCACGTGTTTTCAATCGTCTTCGATTTTTACTTATTCAAAAAAATGGATCAAAGAACGTGTATCAAATTTTGTGTGAAAAACGAAATTAAGTGCGCGGGTGTATTCCGAATGTTGACTGTGGCATACGGAGAAGCTACCTTGGACCGAAGCAACGTTTATCGGTGGTACAAAATGTTTTTAGAAGGCCGAGAAGATGTGAACGACGAAGAGCGTGCCGGACGCCCGAGCACTTCAACAACAGACGAAAAAATTCATGAAGTGGAGAAAATGGTATTGGCCAATCGTCGAATCACCGTTAGAGAAGTTGCTGAGGACCTAAACATATCGATTGGCTCGTGCCATTCGATTTTTATCAACGATTTGGGCATGAGACGGGTCGCCGCAAAATTCGTACTAAAATTGCTCAATTGCGACCAAAAACAGCAACGCATGAGCATTGCTAATGAGATGTTAAACTCTGTCCGCGACGAACCAAATTTGCTCCAGAGGGTCATAACTGGTGACGAATCGTGGGTTTATGGTTATGACGTGGAAACCAAAGCTCAATCATCTCAATGGAAGCTGCCGCATGAACCAAGACCGAAAAAAGCGCGCCAAGTTCGGTCGAATGTGAGAGTTTTGCTGACAGTTTTCTTCGATTGCAGGGGCGTGGTGCATCATGAGTTCTTGCTACAGGGAAGAACGGTCAATAAGGAATATTACCTGCAAGTTATGCGCAATTTGCGCGAAGCAATCCGCCAGAAACGCCCGGATTTGTGGGAGAACAAAAATTGGCTTTTGCACCACGATAACGCCCCTGCTCACACATCGTTGCTTGTGTGCGACTTTTTGGCCAAAAACAACACACTAATGATGCCGCAGCCACCGTATTCCCCAGATCTGGCCCCCTGTGACTTTTTCTTGTTTCCTAAACTGAAGAGGCCCATGAAAGGACGACGTTACGCTACGCTTGACGAGATAAAGACGGCATCGAAGGAGGAGCTGAACAAAATTAAAAAAAATGATTTTTTGAAGTGCTTCGAAGATTGGAAAAACCGTTGGCATAAGTGTATAATATCTAATGGGGATTACTTTGAAGGGGACAAAAAAGATATTCATGAATAAATAAATAATTTTTGAAAAAAAAACAAAATTCGCGATATTTTTTGAACACACCTCGTATGTTCAAATGCCTGGCATGAAAACCAAATTGGCAATTTGGCAGCAACTCATATTTCTCAATGTGGGCGTTTATTTCTTTATTTCGATGTCGTTCATTTGCTTGTTCATTTCACCATAGGAATGTGCGTCCAAATAATTACGCATACTTTTTACCATCATCCACATTTCGGCTGACTTGGGAACAGAAGCTGCACTTTTCGCTTCGTTTTCGTCATAAGAATCTGCTGCGATGATATTTTTGAGCAAAAAACTCAAAAATATCTTTGTCTGCCATAATTGGAACTGTGCACTCACTATCATCATCCAATGCAATGAATTCTTCTAATCATACAGTGAGACAGTTCAATAATACAGAAACTTTCTCAAATATTTCATTAAGCGTAAGTTCAGTTTCAATAACCTCCTTCCCCATTTCTTTTGGCGCTGAAGAATCTGATACTTTTGAAAATCCTGCATGACGAAAACAATTTTTAATCGTCCTTGGAGTCACTGAGTGCTATGCCGAATACAACATATGAAAAGCATCTGATAAATTAATCGAAAAATCTTCCTTTGCTTCGATTGCCAGTAAATATTTCCGAAGCACTTGCTTCCGATAGAAAAATTTCATGTTTTGTAGAATCCCCTGATCACAAGGCTGCAAGACACTTGTGGTATTTGGACGTAAAAAGATAAGCTTTGTAGCTTTCAATAAAACGTTGAGGTGAGCTGGACAATTGTCAATTATCATTGCAACCTTACGCTTTTCTCGTAAAAATCGCTTTACAATCCAACTGGTGAACAACGTAGCTACCATCCATGCTTTTTTGTTTGCTGCATATTCAACCCGTAATGTTCTTACATTCAAACACCGCGGTTTCAAACTTTTGCCAATAATGAATAGGGGAAGTTTTTCAGAACTATTCGAATTGCATCCTATCAATACCATAATCCGTTTTTTGGAGAGTTTCTCACCTTAACACGATTGTCCCTTAAAGGGCTATTTTACATTAGAACCATATAAAAATGCTAATTTTTGCGAGTTTTTTGAGAAGTCATTACATGTATCGTTATAAATTTTTCTGGCATTGAATAAATAAACTCTTGAACTTCACAAAAAAAATTTTTTTGTTTATATATATATATATATATATATATATATATATATATATATATATATATATATATGTGTATATATATATATATATATATATCCATATATATATATATTTATATATATATTTATATATATATATATATATATATATATATATATATATATATATATATATATTTTTTATATATATATATATATATATATATATATATATATATATATATATATATATATTTTTATATATATATATATATATATATATATATATATATATATATATATATATATATATATACGAGTTCAGTGCCTTGCCATATCATTAGACCAAAGCAAAAATAATTGGATGGAATTTTTTAACTTCAAAGAACGATTGTGTGAATATTTTAGTATACGGCGTGTTCGTTTTTTAAATTTCTAGTACTGACAACATTAAGAAAGAAATTTTCAGGCTTTTAACACAACGAAAAGAAAACACATGTCATTATACTCTCGTACGTGCAACAAAGCAGACCTAGACTGATAAATTTTGAACGTTGAAGTGATTTCTTTTTGTTAATAACGGTGAGTTTGCATCTCAATTTTCCGTTTTGTTTTTTTTTTCTCAGTGATTTGTTTAGAGTATGCATAAAGTAAGAAAATGGCCGAAAATATAATTTATGTAAATATTTTAGATGGGAAAAAATTGTTACCTTTCTCCCAATAAAGTTGGTGAAGTACGTGGTCTTCTAAAGGCTACTAATCAATCGTAATACGATATTGCAAAAGTGACAGGGGTCTCGAGAAGTTCCGTAAAAAATATCAAAAGAAAAATGAACTCCGGGATACCTTTGTCGCCAAAAAGGAAGGGTCAGTGCGGACGTCGACGCACAACGTCCTTACGAGGAGATAGGAAAATACGAGATATCTGTATCCGAAACCGAAAATTACCGGTACGGTTGCTCACACAAAAAATAATGAATGAAGGGATACTTGTATCTCAGTGAACTGTGCCGTGGCGGCTCGCTGAAAACGGGTTGATTGCAAGTAGACCTGCGAGAAAACCAAAGTTGACTACAACCATGATGCAGAAGCGGCTTGACTGGACACGTAAATACAAAAATTGCGCCACGGAAGATTCGAAAAAGGTAAAAAAGTGTTTTGCACCATTGCAAATTAATGATATCAGTAGATAACGTCAGATATTTATACCAGTATTTATCACAACAGGTTTGTTTCTCCGAAAAATCGGTGTTCCAAATTTTAATGGACAAATCAAAATTTGTGTGGCGGACGTCAGACGAGAAATACAAGGCCGACTGCATTGCTACCACAGTAAAGCATCCTCCTATTATGGTCTGGCCTGTGATATCAGGGAAAGGAGCTGGTTGCCTCTATATTGTAAAAGGAACAATGCGCCAAGAACAATACAAAAAAGTTATATAAACCGAGCTTGTATTAGCTCGGTTTGTATAACTTTTTTGTATTGTTCTTGGCGCATTGTTCCACTTTAAAAGACTGGTTCCCTGAGGATGAAAAACCAATTTTTATGCACGACGGTGCGCCTTGCCATAAAGCTAAGAAAATCGCAAGCTATCTACAAAACAAGAAAATTCACGTTCTGGAGTGGCCTAGAAACTCTCCAGACATGAATCCCATCGAGAATGCCTGGGAGCTTCTGAAAAGGGAAATAGGAAAATCTGTAATAACAACAAAAGTAGAGCTCACTAAATAATTGATTTTCAAGTGGAATTATAATCCTCACCTGCAAGATACTATCCAGTCATGGATAGAAAGCATGCCCCGATGAATTAAGGCACTTATTGCGACTAAGGGAGGGTCAACGAAATATTGACTAAATACATATAGGTTGTAGAGTAAAACTGATGTCATATCCACAGAACAAATAAATATTTCGTTTTATTTTTATTTAGTTTTTATCTTTTCTTCTGATAAAAAAAACTGCAAAAGTAAAAAGTACTAAATTATGCAACAAAATCCGCCTTCAAAATAAAAAATAACGCATTTCGTCCGTGGGTCTATTAATATGGCAAGGTACTGTAACACATCGTTCAATAAGTTCCGAGACTAACAACGAAAACAACATTTTTTTGTCCAAAAATCATTTTTATTCATCAATATAATCTCCTTTTAGGTTGATACAATCCTTCCAACGCCTTTCCAACATTTTTATACCATATTTATAGAAGGATTTATCCTTTGCTTCAAAATAGGCTTCAGTTTCGGCAATGACCTCCTCATTCGAGCTAAATTTTTTTCTCTGGAACATTTTTTTGAGACCAGCAAAGAGCCAGTAGTCGCTGGGGGCTAAATCAGGCGAACATGGGGGGTGGGGAAGCAAATCAAAGCCCAGTTCGTTCAATTTTGCCATCGTTGCTGTTTTTGTTCCACTGTAAGCAATCGCGGCACCCACTTGGAAAAAACCCTTTTCATGCTCAATTTTTCATGAAGGATTGTAAATACGCTTCCAGGTGATATGTGTGTCATTTCTGCAATCTCATGGACCTTCACTTTGCGATTTTTCATAACAATTTTTAACACTTCAGTCGCATTTTCCTGTGTAACGGCTTTCAATGGCCTACCCGAACGTTCCGCATCGTTTGTGTCCGTACGACCACGTTTAAACTCAGCATACCCACGACAAATCATTGGTTTCGATTTAAAAGAGTCCAGATAATGTTTTCCAAGCCATTGCTGGGCTTCTACGGTATTTTTACCCATTAAAAAACAATGTTTTATCAACACGCGAAACTCGCTTTTTTCCATTTTTCAAACAAATTACAAAGTGAATTTACTCTAACCTCGATAACTCCGCTGTCTGTGATCCGATCGACGTGAAATTTTTAACCGTTTCATGTAAAGGTTCGCACTCTATGGAAACGTGGCCAGTTTGATACTACTAGCACCATCTCTGGGTTAGTCTCGGGACTTATTGAACGATGTGTTATGTATAGTCATGACGCATACATTCTTGACATGTCGGCTCTGGTTGGTACTAAAATCATGAAGTTTTATGAAAATCAACAAAATGGCGACTGTTTGAAATTTTTTTTCGAAAAAACCGGTTTTTTACCGATTTTTTGATTGCAAGCGGAGAGCTGGAGGTGATACAGACTGAATCCTAACCTCTGCTTCGGTAGGTAGGGCACCGGACCGCAACATGAATCATAACCAGCCGAAAGTTCGTCATGCAGTTGCAAGGAATTGACTCCACATGAACTGGATATGGAAGTTTATTCATTTCCAGCCGTCACCATGTGGCTTCAATTCGGTGACACCTTCTGACGAGCTCTCGGGTGGTTGAGAACTCATGTCCAGCCAGATGCTCCTGCAGTCGGAGATTCATGTTCTTAAAAACCAGGTTTCGCAGATCCGTGTCCCTCATCGGAGTCCTGAGTTGGAGAGCCATCGCTTCAATGGATTCAAAGAACTCGATGAACGGCTCGTGTGATCTCTGCTTGTGGGCTAACATATTTTCCCAAATATGTGCGTCATCAAGCTGAGAGCCGAATCGCTCAATGAGTTCACATTTCAGCTGACTCCAACTCAAGTCTCCATACAGTTCACGCATCTGCCAGTACCAGTTTTCGGCAGATCATTGCAGGAGAATATGTAGGGCCAACACCAATTCACGCTCCGAAATTCCATAGCTTTGAGCCAGGATGCTAACATGAAACACAAACTGGCGAGCATCCATTCCACCTGAGCCTCCATCAAACTTGAAGCCCCATTGATGCATGGGAATAAAAGGTTCATCCAGCTAAAGTGTCTGGCCATTATCCCGGAACGGAAGATGTGATTGAGGACCTGGAAAATCCTGAGAAGAACGCGGTGAAGGGCAAGTTAAGTTATCATATAGAGTGTGCGGGAACATGATGAAAATTAAAAATGATAAAAACAATGAAAATTAACAGACCATCTAAATAATTTAAAAAAAAAATATTATCAATGAACAGATGGACAACACCGACAATATGAATAAAAGAAATAATTTAAAAACTAACAGACGGGCAACAAACGTTTCAATACAAATAAACTTGAAACTAAATAGCAGACAGACAGACCGACAAGTAAATAATTATATAAACTTTAAAGCTTACTAGCTAAAATAAAAATTCTCTATAATATACAATACTTGAAAATTAACCGTAACCAAAACCTAACTCACTATCAACTAAACTTAATTGACCATACTCAACCTTAAATTACTCAAAAGCTAACTTAACTAAACTCAATCATGAAAACTAAAACTAACGTAAATTACTCAAAACTAATAAAAACCGTAAACCCAATTATCTAAACTAATCTAAATCAAAAACCCTAATTAAGCTCTAATAATCTCTAACTAAACTAAACTTAAATACGATGACTTTAAAATCAACCAAGTAACATAACAGTAATTATTAAACAATCAATGATTAAATTTAAATTTTCAATGGGATGAAAATATATAATACCAAGCAAGTGGAATAAGCGCAAGTGTGCTAGTGGTAAATTGAACTATAAAAATTGATTTGTGCTTTCATTTCTCAAAATGAACCTCCCCATTAATGGAAAGGGAAAAGAAAAGGTAATTAAATGGGATGAAAGGTAACAGTTTAGCTAGACACAAAGCAGACAAACCGCTACATTGCCTGGCATAGCAATGGAATCTTAAGGCAGACTCCGCTATAATGGTCACCACAAAGGGCCGGCTACGAGACCGTTATGAAACTCGACGGACTTCATAATGGCTCGGACAAGAGCCGCACAAATCCCAAAGTTAAAACCAGAAAGATGATGGAACGGCCGAAAGCGTTGGCTAATTCCAAGAGTTGGATCCAAGTCCAACTATCCCGTGCAGGGAGATATAACCAACGACTTGAAATTCAGTTGATCCCAACCAACATCTACATTGTCACAGCTTATCCACTGTCATAGCCGGTGGAGATTATCAAAAACAAATTCAGTATGGTGGGCACCACTGCAACTGCGGCAAACCCCGTGATCAAGATCCCATAATTAACTATCAAAATCTAAAATAAAAACTTTCAAACTATTACTCAAACAATTATCATTTTAACAAATCATCAAAAATTTCTAACAAAACAAAAAAAAATAATGTCCCTAGAATGTTCAGACCACTATTTAAGTCAGGCACTCCAGGTAATCAAGCCCAACAAATCTGAAAAATTAAAACCATAATTAAAACTAACAACATCAATTAAAACCATTAGAAAACCGTTTGGGCGCTATCTGTTACAACCGCGGAAGTCACCGCAGTTGCAGAAATCATATTTCAGCAGAGGGATGTGTAGCCCGGGGTGGCATGCTGAGGCCGGCTAGCGCTCAGTCGTGTCGTGGGACTTCCGGGACACCCTCTGCTCGTGCTGAGCCACCTTACATATAATAACTAACACAAAGGGAAAAGGACGGGATTGTGATGATGTGGAAATTAAAATTATAGGGAAGTTGGTAAAATTTTAATAAAATTAAATAAATATACAGGGGAAAAGGTATAAATGCGGCGGCAATTTGAAGTTGCGAATGGGAGAATGTCGGTACGCTGAAATTCGCATCAAACTGTATTCCGAGATCATCGCGTTTAAAGTTGTGTGTTAGCTCCATTCATCCAAAACATTTGCAAATGCTTACGGATGGAACCAGCGCGCTGCAAATGGCTGTCATTTAAAATCGAGGGCTCCGATCTGAATGAAACTTCACACAGATATTTTCGAAAGTACTTTCAGAATATGCAATCAAAAAATTTTCGATTTTAGAACCCCAAATTTGTATATAACCCATTAAAGTCACTATCTCAAGGTAGCACGGCAATTATTCGTTGAACCATGATAGTTTAATGTATGTTTTCAAGTTAATTGATTAAACTTCTTTCCAAAAATATCACCTGCTTTCATTTTGCATCATTACCTAATGAAATAGCTCTGAAGCCCTCCTTATTACCCCAAAAAAAAGCATCGAAAGTCATTACAAAAATCGAAAATCCTTAAAACATCTATCAATTGTCTATCAAAACATCAAAGATATATCATCCAATTATATTTATAGACAAAAATCGTTTTATGCTTAAACAACCTGTAATAATTTGATTCCCTTCAATATCACTCATCATTTTTTTGTCTTTTCTTTCTCCATTATAGGTTCTGCTGAAACGAATGGATCCTGCTGTCATCGGTCATCAATAAAGTAGGATCATAACGAAATCGTCTTCATAAATCATATTATGGTGGTGCTCGACCTAATGTAATTTCGAGTACTTGATTTAAGCAGATTTAGAGGTGCTTTTTATCCTGCAGCGAAACGAAATCGAAGTGACAACAGAGAGAAGACTCAACTAAGTCCTTTTTTCGTTCGGATCATTGACCGTTATTGAATCGGGATTGTGTAATGTAAGAAGCTTTCGGTTTGTTGGTCGATTGGCCATCACCGCTGGACGAAATGTCGTAGTCTCGGTTATGGTCACAATGACCAATCAATTAGTATTGATATCCTTGTCAATGTTATGGTCATATTTCCGTTAAAAAAACCTAAACTCATTTATTGGATTAGTTGACGAAAGCTTGTGGAATAGCAGTGCAAGTGGGAAAGATAATGGAATACATTTTGTAGCAAAGTGCTTGTTTCAGCAAAAATTGTAGATACTTACAAACAACAAAGCGTAGGATATGTTTGCAGGTGATAAGTTTATATGAAGAGTGCCACAAAGAGAATAGAATAAAAACACCGTTTTAGATTGAACTTGCAGCATATCCAAAACCTTCAAAGCGTCTAAACCAACGTGTGTAAGCTATAATCGGATTATGTGACGTCATCAGCACATTACTCCATCTATTGATTGGCGGGCGCACATAAACATCTTCGCGCCACCAACCACGTTTTATTTGTATCCATTCTTTCTTTACTAATCCGTTTAAAGTTCATTATTACCGAATCAATTTGTTTATTACGCTTCGGATACGTTCCAATAGATAGTTTAGATATACGGTTATATATAAGAAAATAGTTAAGCTCTCCATCTATACACCCCCGTCGATTTGGGCCTCGCTAACTTGAACTACAAAATTGCCTCCCTTTCAATCTAATGCGCGAAATGTTACGAAGTTGTGTTTGTTTTCGTCGTACGAAAAGACGTAGTTCAAGTTTTGAAGATTCATCGTCGTGTCGGTCGTCGGAAATTGAACGGGGCGGTATAGCCGATATGACGCCACATAGTGGCAGTTTATTAAAATTGTTTCGAACGAAAGGTTGGTATCGTCAGTGGCGTAAACCTGGACGTGGAATGAGCATGACGAAAATTGAAAGAAGTGAGTAAAATTTGATTTAATATTGAATATTTATTAAGGAACTAAGCTAAATTCTATAAGTAAGAAATCTCATGTTTAATTAATTTTAAATCGTTGCACGGTAATATACAATATTTATTCAACGAAAAAGTGAAGCCGTATATTTATTATTCAATACATGTACGTACAAGTGCCAAATAATTATCAATTTTAAAGCAGTCGTGATGTGGCTTCAAACCGCCAGCGTATGTCCGGTTAACATTTTTATTTATCAATATGCCAACAATTAATGTGCGAAAGTTTTTAAGGGTTTGAAATTGTGTGTCACAGGTGAACACAAGAAACGAAATCAAAACTCAGTTGGGATCAGGGTTTTGTTCGAAAAATATGTATACGAGGGAAATATGAAAAAATCGTTCTTTTTAAACGTGCGTATATTTGTAAGCATATCTTTCTCATTGCAAGGGTTGAACCTCAGGCATATAGCAGTGAACCCAATAAAAGCGACATGAACAAGTGAGACCAAAAAGTCTGTCTGTGCGTCATAGCGGCTTTTCTCTAAACTTAAAAGGTGCATCAGAATTGATGACCTCTTGGATGCTTCAATATAAAAAAAATTTAATATCCGGTGACCGTTAAAAACTTTTTTTTACCAAAGATAGTTGGGTGAAGTATGCAATGAAAAATCTTGATATGGACTTTCCAGAACAAGTTTTCAAACAGTGCTACCAGCTTTATGAAGTGCAGGAGGAGGGGCAATTTACCAAAAATTGGTACCGTCCCTCACAATTAGATACCTTTGATCCGAAAAGATTGAACAAATCATGAACTATAAGTACAACATCAAAAAATCCCTTAGAAGTTGAAATTTACTTAACTTTGTGAATAATAGTATGAATTCCATATTCCACATTTTCCTTAAAGCAATCGTATGGATTTCCTTAAATTCAATGGAATTTTTACTCTGACAGTTTCAAACCAATCGAATTATATTTACGGAAGTTATGGATTTTTGAATTTTTCTAATTACTGCAACATCACAAGATGTTGCTATTCTATAGATTTTCCATGCAGTACAGCTTTGATTTGATTTTCTTAAATTTTTCAGGAAAGATTAATAGTATATATACCTTCAGAATTCATGATAGTATGAACAATTTTCGTCATATTAGAACAAAATAACAGTCAGTGAAAATTGTTTTTTTTAAGTGTTTCTTGAGTTTATTCATTGGTGGTGTCTGCGTATCATAAGTTGAATGTCATTCCTTCTGACAGGAGGATAATTCTCTTTACCCAACATGTTTTTTTCATGAGCCTTCACTCCATTATGCATTTCAGCTTCTACACAGTTAAAACCCAAGCCTAAGAAAACTATGCTGCTCCCCGGTCTTTGGGCCAGTGCCTCACATGTGCTTTTTAAGTCGATGGTCATTCAAATTTTTTTTAAAATAAGCAATGATAAAGAAGTGTATACGGGGATGATATGTTAGTCTGCGTACCGTGAGCGGCATTTGTATGACATAAAAATATTTAATCACAATTGCTGACATAAACATCGACGTGATTGCAGAACCTCCAGACCCGAGGACGTACAAGGATACCCTGGAAACAAACGGAGCCGTTATTGTCAAAGGGAACCTTCTTCTTCCTTTTAGCACTACTGTTCCTCTCGGGCTTTCGCTTAGATACAGTTAGAGTATCTCATTTTCATGACCATATTGATTTTTTCGGAAAGTGGTTTGGTCAGTACCGTGCTTCCGTGTGCTTGCTCTGTTATGATATGATCTGATTAAATTAGTACATATCACCACTGAGTGAACACTCGTAGTCTGTCCGCAAAATCCCCTGAACTAAATCACGTTGTTCACCAAAGAGATTTGAACTTGGAACCTTCGGCTAATGCGTCCCATGAACCTTTATTTGCGTTATTCCGAATTCAACTTCTATTCAGTCAAGTCAAATAACAACAAAAACTGGATTTACTTTCGCGTTCCTGAATTTTCTCTTCTGTTTCCTGACGCGGTACCGAAAAATCTACTCTAACACAAGCGTCGAAATAATCTACTCTAATGAAAACAACCTCAAGATAAACTATGGTACCGCGTACCGAACGCGACGCGAAATCGGTCATCCGCGAATTTCAAAAACCCTACCCTTGTAACGGCATACTTACCGCTCGCTGCCATTCCTGCTAGAAAAGAAAGGTCTGCTGGAAAGGAAATTCTTTGTTGAGTTAGCAATTCATGTTGTTATTTTAAGCATATATAAATTTTAGCAAATATCATAGCTTTATTTAGACTATATGGTATTTAAAAATATTGTATATAGTAAACTAATTCCGAACAAATAAATATACATAGTACTTAATAAATGTCTTGAATAAGAGGTTGATAAAGTTCAAGAAACTATAACAGAGTATATGCTACACTATTTTCAACTGAATTTGCTTACTACGACTATAATTAAGAAAGATAGATTGAAATACGTAAATTATTGACTTTCAAAATAGAAGGCCAATAATTTGACATGATTTAAAAACGGTTTATTAATATGCTCTGTCTTATCTTCATTAGAATACAGCAGTTCACTTCAATTGATATTGTGATAATCAGAAACGGATTCGAAGGATAATTTAGAGATGCGAATATGGTGCTCTTGATCTGTCCTTACAAAAAAATATAAAGCGGTTTTTTATTAAAAACTAATTGTGTACATTGCACATTTTACAATTACTTTACTTTATTTACTTTGCGCACATTGTACAATTACTTTAATTTATTTACTTTGTGATAACTTGCACGATTTCGTACACAATTATGATACATTTCGTCGCGAGTTGAGTTTTTTTTACAGTGGCTTCAACCAAATATCGGGTTAGTTTTGTTACTATTTACATGACAGGCGCCTATCGGTAATTTTACTTATTTTTATAATGAAGGGTTTCCCTATTTTTTCGCTGAAGCTAGTTAGTTTCATAAAAGGAAATTCTGAAAAAAAATGTTCATAATTAAGTAAAATCTCCGGGAGGCAATAATACGCCCTAACATACGATTGCAATGATTTCCTTATTAATTCAAAATAACTACCTAATGCCTTGTTGCAGCTGTGCCTAGTATGATTGTTAAAAATATTTTAAGCGTCGATTAAAGAGATTGATTTATGTACCGAAAAGTTGGTTTACGTTTTTAATGGGTTAATCCCATTCAATTTCAGTCATGCTTTTTATGAAGGAATCATGAATACTTATGTACTTTGCTCAACTTGAAATGTGTTAATATGACACCTTTGGACTAAAATATATATCCAACTTATCTATTACAGCTAAACTTAAGGACTATAGCTTGCAAAAAACAATTCCTTATCAACTGCTAATCTTATCGTTGTCAATTTTTATTTGCGTTAATCTTATTGATCTATAAATTTAAAAACATTTTGAAACAAATTGAAAAGTGGTACTCAAATTGGAATTCTTATTCTAACCGTTGAACTCATTTTGATAAGAGTCTTATAAATCAATTGATCGTGATGATTCAGTTCATGCCATATTGGCAAATATGTCGATTTGGTCGTTCGAATATCTTCATGAATTTTACTTGCTATTGGATTCAGACCAGAAAAATATGTTTCGATTGTATTGAAAGTGTCTTGCCCCATTAAATTGTGATTTCTTCAATTGTGGTAAATTAAATTAAATGCAGAGAGTCAGGATCCGGTTAAGAAAATTTATTTTTTAATGAAGACGTTACTTTTGTTTTATCTATGCTCGATAGAATAAATTGAAATGAAATCGATCTCCCTGTGAAGCCACGTACTGAAATCCAATCTGCGGGAAATTCGAAATTAACTTATCAAGTATGAAGGATGTTAAGCGAATTTTTATTAATTTTTCGCAATTGAAAGTAGTTAACCTATAAAAATTTTTTTCACATGATAACTTCGGTGTTTTCTGCTCGATGATTGTGCAAGGAAGAACATTTTAAAAGAAGAAAAACGCATAACCGAAAACGAAGAAAACGCCAAAACAATCATGTGTCAGAATTTTTGTGGGATAAAAACTTCAAGTAACGTCCTGTGTAAATTGGTTAACTTGTAATTAGCTGGATACCGAAAATTTTAAGTTTTCTGGGAACCCGTTTAGTAACTTTCACTTTTGGTCTAGGAATTGTGAGAAATGTATTTCGTTTTCAAAAATCGAGGTTAAAAATAAATTTTGTTTTCTTGACCATATATGTGTAACTTCTGGAGTCGCCATTTAATTTGAGAGCGGTGGTGCGACGCAATTGCAATCTATTTCCCGTTCATCAGAGTGCATGCCAAAAACGGGAAAATTTTCGGGCTGGGCGGTACAAATGCCCATGATCTCTAGAGACGTGGAAAGTACAAGAAAAAAAAAAAAACAAATACAATGTGTTAATCAAATTATGCCCAAACTGACCAAACCTGGATGATGACATTCCCCGGAAGACACCTTACACTTTCATTCACTTTAATAAGAATTTATTTCTTCTTGCACCACTCTCTAATCGTTCACTCACTGGCGTTCTCTAGTCAATTGAAAAAACGCAGTTCAGTGTCAGCGAGAGGTTAACGGGTGCGTTCCGACCGTTGACGTCAATAACGACTGACGAATTATCGTCTGTGGCGTTGGGCCGATTCATTACGCTTGTTTTTGCTATATACTAATAATTTGTATATATGTAGACTGAAAGGTCACCACCGATTATATGCTGATGAAAATATACTATTTTATTCAGAACATAATAAGTTTACCATGGAAAATATCAACGAAGATCCAGAAAAGTATCGTTCATGTCTGACCGAAAACAAGCTAGCACTTAATACTTCAAAGACAAAATACATTGTTTTTAAACAAAAGGATAAGGCAGACATAGAAGTTGACCTAAAAATGAGCAGCAAAAAATTGCAGAGTGCTAGATATTAAATATCTCGGTCTTATCATAGATCATCGTTTGACCTGGTTGCAACACATAAATAATTTAAGGAGACAACTAGCACCAATGATAGGAATGTTGAGAAGATATGAAGATTTTCCAATGCATATAAAGAAACTTCGACTAAATGCATTTGAACTAGTAAAGTTACATTACACGTGTAATGAAAAAAAACCCATGCAAGGCACGGGCGCCGATTGTCTGGCACAAGTGTCAGCGAGCTATAAATAACACCGAGCTCAGCTTACTAGCTTCGCTTAACGACCGCATACGCGTGCTTGTCGACTAGCATTTGCGGGATCATATGAGGAGGGTTCTTGTCGAGCCACGAAGCTACACTATAAAATATTTATCACGCGTACTCTACGAGAAGTACCGATCAATTTTTACTATCTTTAAAAATGTTCTTTTATATGTCAATTAAGCTACTTTACAGTAATTAAAAATGTTTTTTCTCGCTAAAGTTAGCGGACACGGGAAGCTTGAGACAAACGCAAACATTCTACAAAAAGCAACCGTTACTTTCTCCGAAGTAGGTCCTTGCATTACAAGGGGAATGTCAAACCTAAAGATGTTAAAGTGGCTCAAGTGAACCACTTATCACTGCCTTAAGGATAGAAACTTGACGGATGCAGTAAATTTTAATCTCGTAAAATAAATAAGCAGTTTTAACGAGGTAACCACCTTATCTGTTCAGGGGCGGCCACTCCTGATCACCACGGGGGAGTCAATTATCAAAGCAGAACTTTAACATCATATCCAGGATGTTAACTGAAGCCTTTATAAATATTATAAACCTCCCAGTTCCCACTCCAACAAGA
The DNA here is from genome assembly GCA_963969285.1 of Odontomyia ornata. NCBI lineage: Eukaryota > Metazoa > Arthropoda > Insecta > Diptera > Stratiomyidae > Odontomyia > Odontomyia ornata. The sequence continues at coordinate 59,836,952 of OZ017741.1, read as the reverse complement.
AGAGTGTATAAATGGACCAATTCATTCACCTTCAGTCATATGATTACTATGGAGAAAGCTAAGTTTTGTCTTCAAATGGCTGAAATTCAGTGAATCAGAACAAAACCCCTTTGTAAAAAAAATCACAAATAAATCCATATAATTCAAGAAATACAAGCAATTTCGTAATAGCATTCAGAAGAACTGATCGACAAAGAACGATGCAACGAATGATGCTCTGCGTATTTATAACAGTCTTCCAGAGATAGTAAAAATGTGAATCCACTTTTAGTTATAAAGAAAAGATTAAGGAACAACAAAGGAATTCAAATTAATGATAAGTCCTGATGACTGACAACGCAGTATCGTCAAGGCACGAGAGCGGTTCGATAAGTACCTAGCCTACAAAGGAAAAACGAAAATTTTGGAAAAGAGGTGATGCTTCAACTTCCTTAACTGATCTGAAAAATACGTTTTCTCGAGAGCTGCGAAGTAGGCCACCGTTTCAGCGATGACCTCATTCGACTCAAATTTCTGTCCGGCGAGTGACTTTTTCAAGTTTGGAAACAAAAAAAAGTCGCACAGGGCCAAATGTTGAGAATACGGTAGATGGGGTAACAGTTTGTAGCCAGATTTGACCAATTTGGCTGTGGCAACTGCGGAGGTGTGAGCCGGTGCGTTGTCATAGTGGAAGAGTACTTTTTTCTTCGCCAAATGGGGCCTTTTTTATGCAATTTGGCGTCGAATCGGCCCAATAGTTTGGCATAGTAGAGGCCTGTGACCGTTTTGCTCTTCTCCAGGTTGTCGATACAGATCACACATTGTGAATCCCAGAAAACGGTGGCCATTACTTTTTCGGCCGATAGGACAGTCTTCGCATTCTTTGGAGCACGTTTGCCAGGTGAAGTCTACGGTTTCGGCAGTTCCTTGGTCTCTGGGGTATATTTTGTCGACGGTTACGAAACGACGCAGAAACCCCTTTGGATTGCGCTTAAACAGTGTCAAACATTGCTCTGAAATGGTCTCACGGTTGCGTTTGTTGTCCAGAGTGAGCAAACGCAGCACCATCGTGTCGACATCTTTCTCACACCCAAAATTTCATACAGGATATGTCCCACGCGGTATTTTGAGATACCTACTGTAGCAGCTATCTTGCGCACTTTCAATCTGCCAGGACAAACTCGTAGATTTTTGTCACGTTATCCTTCGTGGTAGCTGTTTTCGGGGCTCGTGAGCGAGGCCCATCAAAAACCGACGTGCGACCATGTTGAAACTCGTTAAACCAATTTTTTCGGTCGCCATCACAGGAGCAGAGTTAAAGTACACAGCATCTAAGCGCTTTTTGATTTCGATATGCGATTTCGCTTCCAAAAACAAGAGTCGTTTTGACAATAGCCGTCTACGAGAATGTACTACACGATAGTGAATCTCTTTTGCGATAGTGGCGCCATCGGGTGGTGATGGTAAGTACTTACCGGACCGCCTTCGTATATAACAATCTTCTAGAGACAATGAAAAAAGCAAAGGCACTTTAAGTTTTTAAGAAAAGACTTAAGGAGCATCTAAGGAATTAAATAAATGATAAGTCCTGAGGATTGAAAATGCAGTATCATAAGTCATTTAGACCCTATCGTCGAGATACTTAAAGAAAGTCTTTTTTTTAAACTCCGAGTTTTTTTTCTGAGAGCTATTCACGAATTGAACTAGACTAGCAAGAAAGGAGTACT